>JBAJMU010000001.1:18006594-18301093 GCA_037952995.1 Hyposoter didymator | reverse complement strand
ACGCAATAATGATAATCTCCGTTTTAATTGCTTCCGTGAAAAAATCGCGAAGGGGTAATTTTTAAGCGCAGATACAAAATTTATGGAAATTAATTTCGAGATGAAAAATTTTGATTGAGTTGACCTGAAATGAATTTTCTCTTTATTAAAGTATTGTTGAATAATGAACATGGACGTGGGTATAAACAAAGCAAAGGTTCGTACATGGCTCAGCACGTTTTCTCGCTTCGATTACATTGCAGTAAACTATAGAGTAGAAAGCAGCGTGTGAGAGTTACGAGTTTCTTGCAGTGACAATAGCGAGACCAAAAGTGGGAGGAATTGCTGAGCCAAAGCCAAGCTCTCTAGATCTCTTTCACTTTCTCCTCCCGAAGTGATAACGTGGGCGTGCAATTCTTCTTTATCCTTATTTTTATGCCGCAGACCAATAAATTCTCTGTTTGGAGAATCGCAACTCTGTGTCTTTGAATTTTGCTGGCAAACTTATGAAGTTTCTTAATTGAGATCTTTCGTTATCACAGCACGGTGGGAGTTTTAGCAACACTGAAAACAAAATGTTGTTGGAAAAGTTGGATCTTTTGTTCGATACGTTCGACCAAATGTTTTTTTGAATAACCCCAAAAATTGTGTCATTGCAGCAAAAAATATTCCCGAAAGTATCTTCGAAAGCAAATTTTAGTCGTTCCAATCGTAAATTTTGCTGACAATTCCATTAGGAACCAAATATATTGCCAAAATAACGAAAATTTTGCAATTATCGAAAAATATTTAGTTTACCGTATTTAACAAAATATCAACGATTTTGGATAAAATTTCGTTTCCAATGAAATATTTGATGTAGCTAGAAATTTGCTAATTCACAGCCGAGCAGAATTTTTTTTTCGAGGACTGGGACAAAAGAATCGTAAATGAAAACTTATTGATAAAATTCCGACAGATTATTCAGAAAGCTCGCGCAAATGTGTGATCTCGACGATTTAACGTTTTCCGAACACCCTCTGATGTCTGGTTATTCAGGATTTTCTCATGCTCCTGGATTTTCCGACAGTCCGATTCGCTCGTTCGAATTTGACATAATGGCAGTTCCACCTGGGATTGGTTGGCCCGGCTCGTCTAGTACAGAGAGGATGATGGTGCGACGGAGAGAGAGAGAGAGCGAGAGAAGGAGAGTTGAGCCCAGCTCTCGGTAATAAGTATCGAGCGGGGTGAATGCTCTTGCGCAATATGCTCAGCTGGAGTCGATCACCAACTGCAACATACAGAGAGAAAGAGCAAACAGCAGCAGCGGCGGAGGATGCATGAGGGAAGGGGGTTTTATGGCTTTTCGTTGTATGCGATAATGGCCCTTCCGTCATTAATTGGGGAAAAGCTTTCTGGAATTTTGAATAATCACCCTCATGCACCGCCATTGTTGAAATAGCTACTGCTGAAGCATTTCATCCTTGAATCCTTTTCAGCTTATTTGACGCGTCGTGCCAACTAGTCCACCACTCTTGGACTTGTCCTTCAAACCAGAAGGTTTTTTTCGGCTCCTTTTAGTGCATTAATATCTAAAGGCAGCCTGGACATTAAGGCCAGATATATGTTCGGTCATGATGCTGAAGTTTGCATCGTTGGAATGCAACGAAAAATATTTGATTTTATTGATGATTCGTATGCAACTTTCAATGTCATCCAAATTTTTCGTGTTGATATGCTTTTTGGGTTCCAAAAATCGATCATTTTGTCATGGTACACTGGAAATGAATTTTTTTTAAAAATCGTCGATATTTTGTTGAACACGGTGAACTAAATATTTTTCGATAATTCCAAAATTTTCGTTATTTTGGCAGTATATTTGGTTTCTAATGGAATTGTCAACAAAATTTACGATTGAAACGACAAAAATTTGCGTCCGAAGAGACTTTCTAGAATATTGCTTGCTGCAATGACACAATTTTTGGGTTTATTAAAAAAAACCGTTTAGTTGGACGTATCGAGCAAAATATCGATCTTTTCCAACAAAATTTTGTTTTCAGTGTAATTACATTCTGCGTCTAATTATTTTTTCTAAAGAAAAAAAAGAATTTCGTTGCATTCCAATGATGCAAACTTCAGAGTCATGTTCGGTCGGTTCCTGATCGTCAATTCGTGAGAATCTAGTTTTTTTTCGGGCTTTCCGGCTATCCACTAAATCTCACTCTCAAAAAATCAGGTTCCTCCTTATGCAACCTACTCAATTCACTAATCGTGTCACGTGACTGCTATCCCGTCATAACATTACTAGGTCATGGACTACCTCCGTTTCTCGAGGAAATATGGAGAAAAAAAGAGTAGAAACAATATTGACATGATTGCGACAAAAGTGACAGTGTGATGAACGTTTTTAATGGTAGGTGGAGGACTACTTTCAGTCAGAGGAGATGTGAGAGTTGTGGACAAGACTCTCATGCACGACAACAACTTTCACGAAAAGTTTGTAGACCTGCTGCATGGAGACCACCATCGCAATGGCCTGTTGCCAACCAACTACCTGGGGGTTTCTAAATTTGTATGCCAATGTCTCGTGAATATGTCATTCACGAGTATATATCCGATATACACGACTAAAGATTGAAGCCTCTAATCCAATCGTCGGTTTAGGGACACGATTGCCTCGAGGCCATGGCTCCTGCTGGGTCACCAGAGGATCAGAATTATTACAGAGGAGTTTAGAGAGCAGGAGAATTGCTTGAGACCAAATACAGAGACAAATAGTAAAGAAAAACTTGGAACGATGCTCGCTGATGTGGAAAAATAGAACACAATGCTCTCGGCGAATCTTCCCAATTAGTTTCTTCATTCGATGCCATCCTTGGGGAGGCAATAAAAACTTGAAAAAGCTGACAGCCGAGATGAATTCCCAGCAAAATTCCAGGACAGTGATGAGCGCAGGATTCCCAAATGAAATTGTTGCAAGTCAATATTTTCGTAGGTCAGGAATTCCTTCGTTGTCAGAAGGTCAAAAGAGATCAGCACACGGTAGAGGCAAATCGAATTAATTGCTAGGGAACTCGATCAATATAAATTCCCATATTTCATGTATACGCTCGAGAACGCCACACTGAAAACAAAATTTTGTTGAAAAAAACGGATATTTTGTTCGATACGTTCGACTAAATGTTTTTTTGAATAATCCCAAAAATTATGTCATTGCAGCAAGAAATATTTTAGAAAGTCTCTTCGGAAGCAAATTTTAATCGTTCCACTCGTAACTTTCGCTGACAATTCCGTTAGAAACCAAATACACTGCCAAAATAGCGAAAATTTTGGAATTATCGAAAAATATTTGATTGAACGTATTCAACAAAACATCGACCATTTTTAACAAAATTGAATTTACAGTGCAGATTTAGTCTCGAGGCGGTGGTCTACGAGGGTCAATAAGGGCTCGTAGTGGTTACTGTTGTTTTATTATATTGCAGACATTTTCGCTCTCGTTGAATAGTTATTAAGCTGCGAAGGCTTAAGCCCGCAGATACGCAGCACAAGCGTCTTATGAGGCTTATAAAATGAGCCACAAGAGCGACTTGACAGGAAGGAGCAGGAAGAGACAAAGAGAAAACAGATAAAAGAGAGTGAGAGTAGAGGAGGCAGCAAGAAGAAGGCAAAGAAGGGAGAGAGCAGCATCGACCTACATTCGAAAAGCGATATGTCGTGACCCCGGCATGTCCTTACTCGCGCTCGTTCGAGCGCGAGGGTGAGCCCTTGCGACCTCGATCTCACACCACCGATTACTTATTACAACCTAAGCCAGAACCAGAACCGCCCGTACGAATCACGGAACATTGAGCTTCCGAGGAGCAGACGCCCGTTCGGAAACAAAGAAAGAAAAGTTCATGGTTCAGCGCTTTTCTGTCTTGGCTATTCAAATGTGAAACGAATATGTCAATCGGTGCGGAGTTTCTCCTCCTAGCGGTTACTCACGCTGAGTATTGTTAAAGTTTGATAAGCAACAATCATTTATGTTTTCAGATCGAGCCGAATGCTACAAATATTTATTTAATCGATAACTTTTCAAACGGAAGTACATTGGAAATAAAATTTCGTTAAAAATCGTCGATGTTTTGTTAAAAACGGTGAACAAAATATTTTTCAATAATTTCAAAATTTTCTTTATTTTGGCAGTATAATTGGTTTCTAACGGAATTGTCACCGAAATTTACGAGTGGAACGACAAAAATTTGATTCCAACGAGACTTTCTGAAATATTTTTTGCTGCATTGACACAATTTTTAGAATTCCAAAAAAACGTTTAGTCGAACGTATCGAACAAAATATTCACCTTTTTCAACAAAATTTTGTTTTCAGTGTAACAATCCTGATGTGTACATTTTTCGACACTCCCTGTTACTTATTTGATTTTGGAACCAAACGGTAATGTTTCCTCATGCAGCTGCGCCACCAATTAGACGAGCCCTTATATGATTTGGAAGAAAAAAATGCAATTCTCTGCATTCCTTTCTCTCTGAAGCATGAACGAGCTGCTACGAAAAGCGAAGGCTAAGCTCTGGTTGTTCCGAGTGCTTCTCCAAGCACCTGGCATGGACACGGGTGAGGCTATTAAGGGAGGTATATCAAGTTAATTAAGGGAATAATTAAATGGTGGATTTGGGGAGTGTCCCATCGATGCCACGGTCGAGTTTCTGAATATAAATAAGAAAAGTGGAAGGCGACGGAGAGAAGATGGAAGAGAAAAGCGAAGGAAGTGGTAACCGAGAGGAAGAGAAGAATAGGGGCAGGGACAACGAGGGCTGGATTCACCCTTATAACGTGTGTAGATAGTGTTGGGGTAGTTGCAGCGATGGTTTAAGGACAAACGGACAGGGGACTAGAAAAGAGGGTGACGAGAAAATGTGCACGCGGAGATGACGCGCCGAAAGAGGGTGCCAGCTGGTAAAGGGAGTGAATCTTGGAAGCGAAATACAGGAGAAACGTTGGTTGGGGTTGAGAAGAGTTTCGGAGGGCTGCAAACGAGGGAGGAACGTGTTCGCGAAGGTCGATGCGGCCTCGAATAACTCTCAGAACCCTCTTCCTTTTTCTCTTCTCTTATTTCCACCCCCTGCCCTCTCATCCTCGATATCTCGCCCTGTCCTCCATGCCTTCCTATTTATCTCCACGTGCCCCCCCTCCCCAATCCATTTCAGAACACATCTACCACTGATTATACTTCAATCCCCACACTCTTGTCGTTTTTCACTCTCGTAACGACCCACCACGTTCTTTTCCATTCCCAATGTCTTTTCTGCGCAATATTCAGTGCTTTGCTGTTGTTATTATCATTACCGGGGAATGGCATCGCGATTTGTTGTTCGAGTGCTGTTCCCGCAAGCGAGCAACGCTTATTTATACATTTACAAAGTTTTGTTGGCTCAACATTCCGGCTCAGTGGTTCGTTGATCCACAGACACGGGATGCCGAATTTAGAGCCAGCGAGCAAACAATTTATTATCCATTTTATGAAGCTGCATCATGGCTACAGGACCTGCAAACGAGTTTCGGCCAAAACGTGACGAACCAATACGCATTAATTCCATGACAAAACACCGGCCACCGAATGCAACAGCGCAAACTAATCACAATAGTTCATGTTTAGCTTGCATAACACCAACTCGATCATCAATTTACACTAATAACTACGCGGATATCCATCTGTTGACTTTTATATTATCGCAGGACTGCAAAGCACTCTGCTCTGTAACCAAAACTTTTTGTTTCTACCCTGCAACGAAAATCGTAAGCACGATAACTGATTCGGAAAAATGATGGTCCGTTTTATAATCATCGATGTTTCCAAAATTTGTAACATGAAAATCTCGTAGACTGAAACCAAAATTTTATTGGAAAAGATGGATATTTTGTTCGATACGTTCAACCAAACGTTTTTTTGAATGATCTCAAAAATTGTGTCATTGCAGCAAGAAATATTCTAGAAAGTCTCTTAGGAAGCAAATTTTTGTCGTTCCAATCGTAAATTTTTCTGACAATTCCATTAGAAACCAGATTTACTGCCAAAATAACGAAAACTTTGAAATTATCAAAAAACATTTAGTTGGCCGTGTTCAACAAAATATCGACAATTTTTAACAAAATTTAATTTCCAGTTTACCCAAATTAATCACTCCTAACATTATTTCGTAGCAGTTTGAGCGTTGGAGTGAATCTTGGAGTAACGTAGTCAAAGGATGTTGTGGCAATCGTAAGCACGACGACTGATTCGAAAAAATGATGGTCCGTTTCATAATCATCGATGTTTCCAAAATTTGTAACATAAAAAACTCGTATCCAAATAAATCACTCCTAAGATTATTTCGTAGCAGTTTGAGCGTTGGAGTGAATCTTAGAGCAACGTAGTCAAAAGGATGTTGTGGCAATCCATGCTTGCCAGCAATATTTGTGACGTGCATGTCTGTTTCAACTGCGGAATCCCTGTCAGGCAAACGAGCTCAGTCTCAACCGGCTGTTCCACGTTTCCATGTCAAGCTTAACATACCTGGAGTGCATTATTGATTACCCCGGGAACCCTCAAATTTCTGAATAAACCGAGGCTTCGAATTCTCTGGCTGTGTGTTCAATGTATACACAGGAAGGACGGAAATATATATGAAGCATCGTCCCATTTCATGTTCTATGACGCACTCGATTGTAACTAGCGAGTTTCGCATTAGCACCATCTGGGGATAGGCAACGAACGTTTTGCCATTACCACATGATGCTCACACCACACACATGCTATCATTGGATCGCGTGTATGTCCAGGGACTGATGAATCTGTTGCTCGTATGTACCGCTCGAGACTCGTCTCCATGACATTGCGTGAAATAATCATGCATGTGCCTCGTAATCCTGAGTGAATCGCTCCATCCCTGCGGAGCTATAGTCCAAGGAATGTACGCGCGAGAGGATTTGTCGGCGTTCGCATAGTTCCATACAAATTGCGTCCTTGAATTAAAATTTTGGTAGAACAAGAAATTGTGTCACTTTTGGTGACTTTTGGGACACCCGACATGTTGATATCTCCGTCTTCCTCCATTCCTGCATGTTTCCCTGTGACTCGATAGCCTGTCAGAGACCTATTAATAATTACCCAGAGAGAGATGACTCAATAAGTAAAGTCAAGATCCAATGACAAATATACCTCTCGGACTGCTCACTGGCATGGGAAACGATCGGAGATGGAAGATTTACAGTCGAAGTTGTAAGAATTTAACAGAGTCATTACACAAATCCTTTTCATCAACAGCGAAAATGCTTTTTCATTGGAAAGGTGGGGAAGCGAATAAAGCTGGCATAGAGAATATTTCATGGCGAGAATAAAATGCGCCAAGTACGTTCATTCAGCCGCAAATGAAAACGTATAGTAATTAAGGCACGGTTGTCAATGGTGATGAAGCTGCAATTAAAACTCGAGCCCGTTAAATGCAAACGCACAAAAAGCGACTTTTCCAGCAGACGAGTGCGGTAACGATTGCAATACGCGAACATTTTCTTCCATTCCGAATTGCAACAGGTTTGTCATATTTTTTAGAAATTGTGTCCGTAAATTTAGTTCCGATCTTCACGCACGAATCATTGGACGCAAACCTGCAAGATTTCGATGATGCGGAATTTTTTTAAAATGCTTTAAAAAAAAAAACATGTTGCAGCCACACTGAATACAAAATTTTGTTGGAAAAGATCGATATTTTGTTCGATACGTTCGACGAAACGTTTTTTTGAATAATCCCAAAAATTGTGTCATTGCAGCAAGAAATATTGTAGAAAATCTCTTGGGAAGCAAATTTTTTTCGTTCAAATCGCAAATTTTGCTAACGATTCCGTTAGAAACCAAATAAACTGCCAAAAAAACGAAAATTTTGAAATTATCAAAAAATATTTAGTTGACCGTGTTCAACAAAATATTGACGATTTTTAACAAAATTTTATTTCAAGTGCACTTTTTCGACACTGGTGTAGCCAATTTTGAGGACCGCGGGAGACTGCAAAGTCAAGGACCTTCTGGCTCTGCCCAAATCTTTTGCACTCTCTGGTAAAATATATTCTCGGGTATTTAAAATGTTGCTAACCTAGTTCGAGTACTAGCCAATTTAGTTGGTGCAACTTCAACCTAGTTAAAGCCTCTCTAACCTCGTCAAACTCTACCTACCCATAGGTGGAGCTATTAAAACTTATTGACAATCGTCCCAACGTAACTCTAAAGTGGTTTGACTAAAAATTACATAAAATTTAGCCGGACGAAGTGACGTTATGCTACCGATGATGAACGATTGCGAGAGTGGAATGGAAATGAAAATAGTCACCGAGACAAAGCGACATATATCGTAGGCTAGCCCTGACACAAGCAAACACCAGAAAATTGTGTTGCGAGTTCTCAGCCTCGGTGGTCGCTCTTGTAACACGAGAGCTACACACAATCAACACAGATCACAAGTAAGTATATCGGAGTGTATACGTACACACTTGACGAAGACCGACTAGGACGTAACGTATGTGTGTCAATGTGACACCGCAGACTTTATAATGTACGATTATAAACCAAGTGTGTACTTTATACAAAGAGTTGTAAATGTATCGTAGCTGCGAGCTCGATGCCGAGGCAACGGGCATCAACTATTTATGAAGATTATTCTAGCTTCGACCGAAACCCCTTCGCATAATGTCTCACGAGTCCAAAAACTCGAGACTGCTTTCAGGAACAAAGTACAAAGAATCGAAGTGAATGGAGTGACAGAAAAATAAATAGATTCAGTTCGATAGTCTTGACGGCGGTTCCCGGCTACAGGATTCGTCAGAATTACGATCGATCTAGTTCCGGTCTCAGTCTCGAATCTGCCGTTATCCTCGAGCCGTCATCCCCCGCGCGACCATAACCTTTTCCGAAATGTTAACCTATCTACCATGCAGTTCGACGACTGGGAATTCCTATTCGTACAACCGAATGCGTAAGGACGATGGGGAATTTATTGGTTCAACAGAATCCTGTGGGATGATGGAAACTTTTGCTGGATCAACGAAATCCAGTTCGCATCGAATCATTTTCGTCATTCCTGCGAAGATTCAATCGTTTCGTTGGTTGGAATGAAAGTCGCTGCCTGCGGCAATATTCATTCGAATGCGGACATCCCATAAGTGCTTATTATTGGGTCAATCTGACCCAAGGCGTTTTTCACATCGTTGTATTCCGGTAAATATGGATTTTTTGTTTTCTTATCGTAGAGACGTTTTTTTAGAGTAAATTATCCACATTTTATGGCGCTAAACTTATTTTTTGAGTGACAGAAAACTGTTGGGGTCAAAATGACCCAGTAGACACTCGAAGAGTTAATGTGCAGTGCTACACACACTAAGAATAAAATTTTGTTAAAAATCGTCGATATTTTGTTGAATACGGTAAACTAAATATTTTTTGATCATTTCAAAATTTTCGTTATTTTGACAGTATATTCGGTTTCTAACGAATTTGTCAGCGAAATTTACGAGTGGAACGACTAAAATTTGCTTCCGAAGAGACTTTCTAAAATATTTCTTGCTGCATTGACACTATTTTTGGGGTTATTCAAAAAAACGTTTCGTCGACGGTATCGAACAAAATGTTCATCTTTTTCAACAAAATTTTGTTTTCAGTGCAACGTTGTTTCTGTGAATTTGATTTCTCACCGTAAAAATGAGCAGAATTAACCGTTCCTGAAATAGATAAATTTCACATTTTTTTTGTGTCGCTCTTCATACGAGGAAGCCAGTGTGCGAGGAAGAGCAGATGAATAAACGCGGCTTTTTATTTTGCCAAAATGAAATATAGTAACGATGAAATAAAATTCGTAATGATTTCACGAAACAGGGAAGGGAGGGGGCGGGGGGATTAAAGTTCCGCGGGCTAGAACCAGGTTAGAAGAGACCCAAGTGCCGTTAGGACGATTTCACAGTGGCGACTGATCGCTTCAGCGCCTACAGAATATACTTATTATCTCCGCGTGTTCTACGTGTAATACGCCTTCGATATCGCAACGATGAGGTGAAAGGTGGTGGGCGGAAGGATATGAAAGAGAGCGCGATGCCAAGAGGAGAGCGATTCATGCGCTTGACGTTAGAAATAAAATCGAATTCTCACTTCACAGCACCGTCCGTTAATCTGACCTGGTGCCGAAAAAATGAAAAATATTTCATTGGACACCCGAGAAAGTTGGACACGAACACAACATCGAGAACTCGAAAGCCGTTTCAAATATTATCAGACTATTTCCATAGTCTACTGATCTCTCAGAATATTTCGCAGGGAATATCATTTGAGCATTTTGACTCAATCGAGTCTCTTTGGAAAAAAGCAGGAAAAAAAAATTCACGATTTTTTAAACAATTTCGTGGGACGATGTTACGCTCAATTTTGTTCTTTGGCTGCGTGACTATTTCAAATTTTCCCCATAAATTTCGGAACATTTTTTAATCTCGAAAAAACTCCGAACATGTGGATGCACTAATTGAACGGGAGTGAACGAGCCATTCTGCGATTTCGTCAATATAATTCGTAACACAGAAAAAGACAAAAATGGTGAACGAAACAGATTTTTTATTTTTAACCTTCTGATTAAAAAATTTCGAGGAACCGGTAAATAGGTCTCGTGTATGCCGAGACACTAAATTTCGATGTTAAGAATAGATCCGATAAATTGGATAACTNGTGGGACGATGTTACGTTCAATTTTGTTCTTTGGCTGCGTGGCAATTTCAAATTTTCCCCATCAATTTCGGAACATTTTTTAATCTGGAAAAAACTCCGAACATGTGGATGCACTAATTGAACGGGAGTGAACGAGCCATTCTGCGATTTCGTCAATATAATTCGTGACACGAAAAAAGACAAAAATGGTGAACGAAACAGATTTTTTATTTTTAACCTTCTGATTAAAAAATTTCGAGGAACCGGTAAATAGGTCTCGTGTATGCCGAGACACTAAATTTCGATGTTAAGAATAGATCCGATAAATTGGATAACTAACGAAATTCCCTCGAACAAAGACCCGTCCGAGTTAATCAGACGCGTCAGTGTTTTTACTTCGTGACCATGTATTGAATGATATTGTTACCCACGTTCCTGACAATGGAATACTGCTCCTTTGCTAACTCGGTCGTAATTCACAGCAGCTGCAGATTATTCTTGTCCGTATATTGTCATGAATTGCATGACTTTTCGTTCACTGATCGGCCAGAAATTTGCCGAGGCTATATCGAGGAAAACTGGTTTCGTAAATTAACGTATAAATGGGGATGCAATTATATAATGATCGAAAGGATTCGATAATTCTGAATCTATAAATATGCGAACAGGGAAGAATGCTTTCTCTGCGTTCAAGTCCGAAAAAACCTTTTTTCCCGATAAATAAAACTATTTTTGAAAATTGACACCCAGTCATTCGTAATAACGAAAAATCGGAATCAAGCGTAACTAATATCGAAAATTCTGCGGTTTGGTAATTGAAAAATTCTAATGAGTGTGCGAAAATAAAAAATTATGATGAAGAAAACGCATTTTTTAGCCCTCCGAATGCATACTGGGTCGTTTTGACCCCAAAACTTTTCTGTCACCGATCGTTTGACATTCAATTTTCGTTTGCATCAAAAAATAAAATTAGGGCCATAAAATATCCATAATTTATTACAAGAAACGTCTCTACAAAAAGAAATGCATATTTTACGGAAAACAACGATTTGAAAAACGCCTTGGGTCAGATTGACCCAATTTGCACTTATGGACAATTTTTTTCGAGAGTTCAGTGTGAAAAGAATTGGAAATTTGATTAGTACCGACAAAGCTCGAGCAGGTATTCCACTTAATCTCGTTTTATTTAAGAAGAGAATGTCTTCAGCAAGCAAAGCAGAAATAATGCACGTTGTTGCGACGACAAGTACAACCACCGTACTTGTGTGGGTAGCTCGGAGCAGGAGAGTTCGAAATACAGATAGATTAGTCGACGAGGAATAGAGTAGCGAATGAGAGAGAGAGAGAGAGAGGGAAAAAGACGAGGCGAGAGACTGAGGCAGCTTGGCTGGTGATTAATAGTCCGGGTAATTGGCATTCGCTCGTTAATACCGTCGAGAGTCCTCTCGCATCCGCCCGTCGTGGAATTACGCTCGATTGCATTCCTCTGTCGCCTACATCCGAGCTCCAATGTAAGATAAATTGGGAAGGACCCCAAGAATTCTCCTCCCCGTTCAATCACCAGTCGATACGTACGAACCTTTTTCATTTTCATTCGAAACCTCATAAAAAAAAAAAAAAGCAAATACTCATGCACATCGAAATAGAATTTCAATGAAAATTATTTCATCGCCTTTCACTGCAACTGCGTTGGATAATGGCATTGAATTTCGTATCGTTCGAACAAATCAATCAATATTTTCCTTGAGTAAGTTGCCGGTTAGTATGAGAATATTGGAACATTTTTGAAGCCACACTGAAAACAAAATTTAGTTGAAAAAGATGAATATTTTGTTCGATACGTTCGACTAAACATTTTTTTGAATAATCCCAAAAATTGTGTCGATGCAGCAAGAAATGTTCTGGAAAGTCTCTTCGGAAGCAAATTTTAGTCGTTCCATTCGTTAATTTCGCTGACAATTTCGTTAGAAACCAAATATACTTCCAAAATAACGAAAATTCTGAAATTATCAAAACATATTTAGTTTATCGTATTCAACAAAATATCGACGATTTTTAACAAAATTTCATTCCCAGTGCACGTTCAAAATTATCTCACAACTGTAAAAACTTGCAAGTTGATCGATATAGTCTCGAAATATCACTGTACCGATCGTTGATTTAATTATTAGTCACGTTATTCGATGGACACTGAATTGATTCAGCGTCATTTTCCTGCTTGACTTAACGAGTCGATGAACCCCGACTTTTATGACGTTCGAATCTACTTTGAACCAGTTTCAAGTGACTCACTCGTCGTGCAGATGACTTGTTTTAGAAATAAAAATCATAGTCTTCTGGAGGATGCTGTGATTTCGTGGGATTAAAAATTCGCTCCGAACCAGTTGGAGTTTAATTTCCATAAAACATTTTGCAGTATCGTTCGAATGCCCAAAACTCTTGCAATTATCTGAAAACAAAATTTTTTTGGAAACGATCAATATTTCGTTCGATACGTTCAACTTTTTTATTTTTTTTAATTTTTTTTAATCTAAACACTTTTGTCGTTGCAACAATAAATATTCTACATCGTCTCTCCGGAAAGCAAACTTTTGAAACCAAACATACTGCCAAAAATACGAACATTTTGAAAATGATCGAAAAACATTTAGTTTACTGTGTTTCCCAAAATATTTACGTTTTTCCAACAACATTTAATTTCCAGTGTTTTCACACAATTGCACGATTCCTTGTCGATTGTTAAATTTTAGCGACAATTGCGTGGAGACCTTGAAGTCGAATGTCACGCCGACAGAGCTGCTGCTGCTATGTGAGATGGCTGCAAATTTCGAACAGTAAAAACTCCTACGCTGTTGGTTCAACGAAATCGATGAATAGGAATTCCTAGCCCATGGAGACTAATTACATCAATGGGCTGAAACTCTTTGTACTTCGATGACCGGAACGGTGTTGAAGAATAGAGGCTTTAAAAATGCAAACGAAATATCCCATGAAAAGCTTCATTTTCGAAACAGAAAATAATGTCGTGACGAGATTTTCTACATCGAAATTCATGTGAACACAAACTGCACGTTGTTAGGTAGAATTTTTTTTTGTTTACGAATTTTTACAGGCCACCAAGACCCAGTGTGTTGACGAAGGATTAACGAGGAAGAAACAAGATCACTTTGACCCAGTTTTGGCCGACAATTACATCTGTCATCTTTGAATAGCTGCATCAAGATGCAATCAGGCAGAAATACAAAAATACAACAAATCAATAATCTATTGAAGGGTTGGCATGGTTTGTTTGTTTGCGATCGTGTCCTGAGTGTTTATTAATCAATAATGCACGTAAACCTTCCGGCAAAGTGATCAACTCATCCTCGCGAATCGTGATAGTCGCCGCTAAGTTGTGAAACGTATATATGCCACTTTCACTATCGCGGCCATGTTTCATAACTGTTATTATCGAGGCCGTACGTATATTTGTATGTTTCTTCGTGTATGTGTATATATTTGTGGTTCTGGTAATATACGGCGTGTGTCGGTTTGGTGCAAGTGTGCGTTCGTGGACGACGAAGAGAAGCTCCGCCGTCTCGAAGAGAAGATTCATCAGGCTGAGTACTACGCGCAGCCGAAAGTGCTGAGGGAGCGAGAATCGGAGGAGTGGGACTGTGTTGGAAGAGACCAGAAGGGAGAGGAACGGAGGCAGGGACACTGGTGAGCTCTCGAAACGGATGGACGATGATGATGGCGAGTGTCCTGAGCGAGAAGTTATTTTTCAGGGATTTTATGGTTCGGACACCTTGGAAATTACGGACCCGACGAAAAATGCTGAAAAAAAAGGAATATCCGGCTTGGAAGAGTTCTCGCTGAGACGAATAATTCAGGAAAATTCTTCAACGATTTGAACATCTTTGAATAAAATATTCAGTTGATGATGAATGAACTAATGCCGAGGATGAGAACATAAAATTATTAACGAGACTGCCTCCATCAATTTTCTCATTCAACACATTTCTCCTCCTAATCGACCTCCCTACACACCTCAATACTCAGCTCACTCCAATGAATCACGTACTGATATTCTCATAATTGTTATGGTATTAATTTAAAGCCTCGTGCTACTTTACAAACAAGAGTTGGATTGCAGATTATATGAATTGGGTTGAGGTGGGTCAAGGAGACATTTCAACGAGGTTATTTATTGGACAACATGTTATTGGAGGCTCTACATCGTATTTTCAGATAAATCTCACGTCATTTGTTTCAGCAGCGTTAGTTTTTTTGACAAGGAAATTTCATGATGTTGAAGTTTGCATCGTTGGAATACAACGAAATTCTGTCATTTTTTCAGCAGAGCTCATAATTATTATTCAATATTTGGTCTGGAGAATAAAACGATCTTCTCCTACGATCTAAAAACTCAATAGACCCGAGAAATTGCCATGATTTTCAAAATTCAATAAATGAGAAATATACAAAATCTTTTTCGTTTAATCTCAACGTTGCAAACTTCAGAGTCATTCGTGTGGAAGAGAACTTCACGGTGATTCGATAGACTTTGCGATTTTTAACTCGAGTGAAAAAATAATTCGTTTGATTTCATGGAAAAAAAAATAATTTGGTGTGAACGATGACGATTCTCGCACAGGCGGTTAACGTAAAAGAGAGTCGGGTTTAGCAATTTTCAAGATCCCAAAAAATAGCTGATTTTTGAAAATGATTTCGAACAATCAAAGTGTCGAAGTAATTTTGCAAAATATTTTTGTCTCTGCATGCGAAAGATGAACGTTGAAAAATTCAGAGTCATGAAATTTCCTATGAGGAAGAGTACGAAAACAGGGGAAAGAAAATTGGTTTTTCAAACGTGACCTAATTAATGATCGATGACTCATTGAATTGAGACTAGACGCGATCCATCAACCGACACTCATCCGTGGGTATCATAATCGTGTCCGTTGTGATCGGAGCTTCTAGAATTAATGTGCTTAATCGTGATTGCACCTCATGCTTGTTCCCAGAAAGTAACGCTTCCATCCCACTTGTATTAAAATCCGATAATTGTGCTAGGCTCAACTAGGTTTCCCTTCCGGATTGCACGAACCACCCACTGCTGTAACTCTCTACGTGATTCTGCCAGGACAATCTCTCTTTTTGTGTGGTTGCTTTTCGGTCTCTCTTCGCTCGTTGCTCTCTGTGCTGATGTCGGCTCAGAGCAGCAAAGCAAGCGTTATTTATGCCATGCCTGTGCTTGCTTTCTACTTCCAGCGCTGCAGCGGAACAGTATCGTCGAGATAGAAACTCTACCTCGTACTGGCATATTAAATATCTTCCTCGGCAGGTCTAGCAAGAGCGAGAGGGTGGGAGGGAAGAGAGAGAGAGAGAGAGACGAAGAATGCACGTAGGAGAAAAGGTGCTTTCCTGTATACCAACGCGATGCTCCGCACGACTGAAAAGGGCCAACAACGTCACACAAAGTTCGCCCACGGCGCTCTTTCGCTTTACCAGTAAACGACCAACCAACCAGCCACCCTCTATAACATATTTCGCTCTTCATTGCAGTCCCGCCACTGTCGTTCCGCCCCCTTGTTCTCCGCGCTCTATTCTTTTCCCTTCGCGTTCCATTTCGGCCAGACGAGTCTTCCAACAAAACCTCTACGCCTCCGCAGGCAATCGCTACTCTAGAGGACATTCGTCCCGGCCGAAAACAAATGACACTGGAGTTCGCAACGTTGGGCTCCAACGAAAAATATTGTTTCTATCAAAGTTTTCTCCAATTTGAAAAATCAAGACATTCTTCGTATCGATTTTGTCTTTGGATCGCAAAAAAAGATGGTTTTATTGTCTTGACTAAATATTCAGTAAGAATCGTGGGATCTGGTCAAGAAAAAAGGGAATTTCGTTGCATTCCAACGATGCAAACTTCAGCATCGTACGAAGTTGAAGTTTCCATCGTTGGAATGCAACGAAATTCCCTTTTTTCTTGGGCAAATCTCAAGATTCTCATTGAATATTTCAACGGGACAATAAAACCATCATTGTTTAGCGTCCAAAGAGGAAATCAGTGTGAAAATTGTACTGGTTTTCAAAATTGAACAAACAATCGATAAAAAAAAAACGTATTTTTCGTTGGATCCCAACGTTGCGAACTTCAGGCTCATGAAAACAAAACGATTTTGTTTTCAACCGAAAGAGAAAAAACGGACTGGATATCAAGAATTTCAATTTTTTTTTGTGACGTCGCTTTTAAGTTGAATGCTTTTGAATAAATCCTTCTGACCAGCCACGTCAAAAGTGCTAATTAAACGCGTCCATTATTAAAAGAGAAGCAATCAACTATATTGGTCCAGCTCCTTGGCAGAAGGATACTCCCTGAATATTCGTACGAGCTTTATACCAGATAACCCTACACTAATATGTTACGGTCCGCCATCAGCTTGCACTCGGAACACATCAGCATGGCAAGACCGAGTTTTCAGAGCTCGAGTGATTGGTTGAATATCCAATGAATCCTTTGTTGATAATTTGATTAGAAGTCTAGGAAATCGATATGGAAACTCCCTATTGACAGTAGAGTGGTTGTACAATGAGTGGCCGTCAGCCACAGATGCCTCTTGTGTCGATAGCATCGACAGCGGAGTAGGAGCCAAGGCTTGGCGGCCGTTTTTTAGCTTGATTGGAAAACACGAGACCTGGACAAGCGAATGTCCAGGGTGCTTCGTCAAAGTTCGATGATGACGTGTTCCCCCGGTAAGTGATAAATCCCGGTAACCAAGCAACGACAGGTCATTTCTCTGGTAGCCAAGCAACCATGCATCATTGTCAGGTTAGCAAAAGTGAGTTTGCTATGATCACAGATCATCAAAAGCAGAGAAAATATTTAGAATTTCCTGCAGAATTGACCGGAAACTAGAGCCCGGTGGGTCAATATTCCCGAAACCGGAAAATCGGAATAAACCATCACTCGTTTGAAAATTCTATCGTCATACAAATTCTGGAAAAATCGCGACATTTATTCATCAATGTTTATCTTTATCACTCACACGAGGGCGTTTATTTGTGCTTGCTGGACTCGAAATTCATTTGCGGCGATTACGCTGCCTATCATCCGGACCCCCTGTTTCTATGTTTTTGCTCTCTGTATCTCCTTCTTTCACTTTCTCTATAACACTCGAAATAAAATTTTGTTAAAAATCGTCGATATTTTGTTGAATACAGTAAACTAAATATTTTTCGATAATTTCAAAATTTCCGCTACTTTGACAGTATATTTGGTTTCTCACGAAATTGTCAGCGAAATTTACGACTGGAACGACAAAAATTTGCTTCCGAAGAGACTTTCTGAAATCTTTCTATCTGCGATGACATAATTTTTAGGATTATTAAAAAAAAAACGTTTAGTCGAACGTATCGAACAAAATATCCATCTTTTTCAACGAAATTTTGTTAAAAATCGTCGATATTTTGTTGAATACAGTAAACTAAATATTTTTCGATAATTTCAAAATTTTCGCTACTTTGGCAGTATATTTGGTTTCTAACGAAATTGTCAGCGAAATTTACGACTGGAACGACTAAAATTTGCTTCCGAAGAAACTTTCTGAAATCTTTCTATCTGCGATGACATAATTTTTAGGATTATTAAAAAAAAAACGTTTAGTCGAACGTATCGAACAAAATATCCATCTTTTTCAACGAAATTTTGTTAAAAATCGTCGATATTTTGTTGAATACAGTAAACTAAATATTTTTCGATAATTTCAAAATTTTCGCTACTTTGGCAGTATATTTGGTTTCTAACGAAATTGTCAGCGAAATTTACGAGTGGAACGACGAAAATTTGCTTCCGAAGAGACTTTCTGAAATGTTTCTTGCTGCGATGACATAATTTTTGGGATTATTAAAAAAAAAAAACGTTTAGTCGAACGTATCGAACAAAATATCCATCTTTTTCAACAAAATTTTGTTTTCAGTGTATATATGATACTTATTGGGACCTTAAAAGATCGACGGAGCTGGGGCTGGTGGTTATTTTTGTCAGACAGCAAATTTGATTTGACGGACGGATGAAATCTTATTTTTATAGTGCGATTGCACGAACTAATCAACTTATATTAATCAGTCGGTTGGAAAGCTCCTGAAGATGATTTTGTTCAATCAGAATCAATTGTCGCAAACGAGTGCTCCTCATCATTATTCATGACGCATTGACC
This sequence comes from Hyposoter didymator, assembly GCA_037952995.1. Lineage (NCBI taxonomy): Eukaryota > Metazoa > Arthropoda > Insecta > Hymenoptera > Ichneumonidae > Hyposoter > Hyposoter didymator. The sequence goes on along the minus strand of JBAJMU010000001.1, from coordinate 18,282,223 downwards.
CGGTGAGCAAGGCTAATATAAGACGGTCGCTGGACAAAAATATAGCAAGTCGCGAATGCACGCGGAACTTGGTTGAAAAAAGCGACAGGGAATGAGCATGAAGTCGCGGGTCAGAGGAGAATGATATTGGAGGCGCATGGACACGCGAGAGTGCGTGAATTCGCTGGATTGTGTGGTATTATTAGTATAGCGATGACCGAGGATGGCACGGCCCGGTTGGTCACCGGAAATAATCAGTTTTTGCTGCGCGAAATCCCTTTGACGTGTGTCTTTGACGTGTCTGTGGCGATGAGCAAAAAAAAACCAGCAGACACTGGGAGACAAAGAGCTCGTTCCGGCAGAGCACCGAACGAAGCTGGAAACCAATTGACTGTTCGCGAGCACGCGCGCGATAATAAAGTCACAATGAGGAATGCGACGGAAGACCTTGATGAAACTATGCAAGAGCTTGCGTGCGTGCTTCCTCTCGTCATACTATCAATATTCGTTACGCACGTCTGTCCCGGAATTGTTCGAGAAGATTCGAACCAAGTCGAAGCTTGTTCGGTTCACCGCACGTGGTTAATCTGTCGAAAATAATGAGCCTGAAGTTTGCATCGACGCAATGCCACGAAATGAAAAGAAAAAAAAATTAAAAAATGATTCTGCACTTTTTCATTTGACAAATCGATTCGTAAGATTTAAAAAAGGTAAGGAAAAAACTGAGGAAAAAAATTCGTTCCGGAACAACCCTGTCCAGGGGGTTGAATTTTTTTTTTCATTTGGTGGCATTGCGTCGATGCAAACTTCAGGCTCATCGAAAATACCATGACGCGAGGCAGATATTGGGAGACATTCGCGTCCGCAGAGACCCCATTCTTAGGCTCATGCACATATCTGTTTGTGTCCCTTATTCCAACAGTCTCAAGCTTCGTTGAAATACACGCGACGAAAATGGGAGTGAAACGGCGTTTATTTTATTCCACTTTCTGGCGTTGCCAACTTACGTGTTAACTTAACAAGATATCCGTGTATCGACACGTACAAATGTATATATATGCGTATGTGTGCACGCGGGCACAAGCATTACTGGGACGACCTTCTCTCAGGCCTGAGTGAATATCTCGCTCGTTTGGCGAGCATTTAAAAGAGCAGAGGTTGCGCCGTATCTGGAGCGAAGCCCGTGGATAAAGATCTGTGTCACATCGTCGATGGATAACCGTATATAAATATTTTTTTTTCTTTTTCATTCTACCAACATTTTCGAGTATCGGTTTCCCGATCTTTCGCCCATACGATGNCGCGAGGCAGATATTGGGAGACATTCGCGTCCGCAGAGACCCCATTCTTAGGCTCATGCACATATCTGTTTGTGTCCCTTATTCCAACAGTCTCAAGCTTCGTTGAAATACACGCGACGAAAATGGGAGTGAAACGGCGTTTATTTTATTCCACTTTCTGGCGTTGCCAACTTACGTGTTAACTTAACAAGATATCCGTGTATCGACACGTACAAATGTATATATATGCGTATGTGTGCACGCGGGCACAAGCATTACTGGGACGACCTTCTCTCAGGCCTGAGTGAATATCTCGCTCGTTTGGCGAGCATTTAAAAGAGCAGAGGTTGCGCCGTATCTGGAGCGAAGCCCGTGGATAAAGATCTGTGTCACATCGTCGATGGATAACCGTATATAAATATTTTTTTTTCTTTTTCATTCTACCAACATTTTCGAGTATCGGTTTCCCGATCTTTCGCCCATACGATGTGACGCAAAATACTCGAGCATCTTTTTTTCATCTTGAGCTCAACTCCTCAATTTCGCTTTGCCAGCAAAGATACGCGGCTTGCGAGAAGCAAACAGAAAAACGTCAATGAAAATGCATAAAAATTCGAAAATTTCATGATCGAGTCGAGAGCAGCGAACAAGTCAGACAGTCAAGGACGCAAATCGGCGAGACGTATTTCGTCAACCTTCGATTTTCTTCTACTACTTTTATATATTTATTTCTCAAGAGGTAGCTCTCGAGGCTCGTCTCCAGGGATGTATACGGATGATAATTGGGAGGCTTGCCTCCGTCGTGTATTTTTGTCCTCGACGTTCAGGAGGCCGTTTTCAAGTTCTTCACTCTCCTCCTTTGTCTGGCTTTCTTCTCGCTTCTGCTCTCTTTATTTTCATCATCCTCAATTACCAACGGAGACGTAACGCCAGCTCATTCGATGAAAAAATCTCCGGAGGGCACGATAAAACGTCACCGTTCTCACGTGACTTATCGTTCGAACCGCGAAGGCATTGAGAAAATTTGTTCAATCGGTAGCAACATTCGTAAAGTCACAGAACGACAAATTTCGCCAAAAAGTTCGTACACGATGAAACCATTCTGGGGTCATATGTAATGATGGTGAAGTTTGCATCGATGAAATGCAACGAAAACTCATTATTTGTTATAGCATCGCACCAAATTTTTATACAGTGTTTGTCGACACACTGGAAATAAAATTTTGTTAAAAATCATCGGTATTTTGTTAAATACGGTCAACTAAATATTTTTTGTTAATTTCAAAATTTTTCGTTGTTTTCGCAGAAAATTTGGTTTCTAATGGAATTGTCAGTAAAATTTACGATTGGAACGACAAAAATTTGCGTCCGAAGAGACTTTCTAGAATATTTCTTGCTGCGATGACACAATTTTTGGGTTTATTCAAAAAAACCGTTTAGTTGGACGTATCGAACAAAATATTGGTCTTTTCCAACAAAATTTTGTTTTCAGTGCAATAACGGGAAAGTCTTTTCCGCCATTCGAAAAGTAAATTTACTAGAAAAATTCGAACGCGTCAATTAATTATCAAAGTAATGAATAAAAAATATATTTTCCGTTGCATTGCAACGATGCAAACTTCAATATCATCTCATTTAAGTTTATTCTTACTCGCGTTGGAAATGTTTTCATTTTCCTATTTCGTTGAGAAATGACAAAGAGTTAATAAAAGAGCCTGAATTTTTGGTACTCGGTATTTGAGTCTCCTCTTTATTTTTATTGAGGATGGAACTACCGCGTAACGCTAGTATGACAAATTGCCTTGAGTCAGAAGCACTCGAGAATAAGTATATACCGAACGAAACCTCGGCCTCGAGGTCACGCGATTCCCGAGGTATAAGTGCAATCCGCTCTAAACTGTGGCTGCGACTTACTTGGACTTCCGGTAGAGTATATCTCCCCGATAGGTCAAACTCTCGAGAACCCTTGGACGTCTGCGATGCTGTGTATATAAATGCACACACATAACATATATGTAAGGCAGAAACGTGTTATGGCGAACGAGGCAGGCGACCTAGACTTGTATATGTCGATATATTCCTATCCTCTTGACCTGTTCGCCTCGATACTTGCAATAATCGATACTCTCGATTGCACGAACTCGATGGTTTATACTTTGAAGATTTCGCTATGGGGTGAATCTCGTATAACCTTTCGAGACACTGATTAATTTACTTTTAAGGCAGTGTTCTACTTTAAAAACTAAAAAAAGAAAAAAATCGATTTTTAACTCTAGTCAATGGTCCGAGTAGCAAAGACTGTGCCCAAACATTTTCAAGACTATGAAGACACATTTTCGAAATATATACTCGCAAAAATGCTACGGGAACTGAAAACTTGGGTCGCGACGTTTCCTTCGGTATTTTCACATGGAGAGAATTTTATATGAAAAATTACTATGCTACCATAGTTTCCCGGTACCATATCGTCCCTCTGAGAAATTTTAGCAAAGGCATAGCAGTTTTTCATTAACTATCGGAAATCGCGGAAATTTGGACATTTTTTGGCAAATTTTGACATTTTTGGTCCAATTTCAAATGAAAAATTTCTACGTATTTGCTAAAATTTCTCAGAGGGACGATATGGTAGCAGGGAACTATGGTCGCATCCACTGGAAATGAAATTTTGTTAAAAATCGTCGATATTTTCTTGAATACGGTGAACTAAATATTTTTCGATAATTTTGAAATTTTCATTATTTTGGCGGTATATTTGGTTTCTAATGAAATTGTCAGCAAAATTTACGATCGGAACGACAAAAATTTGCTTCCGAAGAGACTTTCTTGAATATTTCTTGCTGCGACGTCATAATTTTTGGGTTTATTCAAAAAAACGTTCAGTTGAATGTATCGAACAAAATATCGATCTTTTCCAACAAAATTTTGTTTTCAGTGTAGTAATTCTTTATATAAAATTCTCTCCATGATGCAAACTTCAATAATCAACGTTTTATTTTCAGACATGACTTTTGGAGCTGTTGTCAAAAAAAACTATTAGTTGGACCACCGCGTCTCAAGGTTTTAATTATTCAGGTTGATAAATGTTGGATTTTTCTTATAATCGGTCCCAGAGAATGGAGAACAATGGGATCAACTTATAAGTAGATTGCTGAGCGAACAGCGAACGAATGAATTATTCAAATGAACTTGATAACAGTGGAGAGTTGGTAGGGAACGACCTCTATTTGGGCAAAAGCGGAAACGAGACGGGCCTATATGCAAATTTGAGGTACAAAGAGGCGAGAGCGACTGAGCAGCGAAGGCGACATCGATGTACCGTAATCTCGTTACAGGGCCGTGCTCTACCGTTGGCTGTACCATCAGCAGCCGCAACGCAACCGTCAACGTCGCTGTATTCACTGACACTATATAGGAAATCGTGGTTTCGTCATTGTGCACGTGTTTACGGCTTTAACTTGTATACGTGTGCGCCCGCGTGTATGTGTTCTGGTTCAGATAACTAAGACATAGTGCAGCTGACTGGCATGTTCGGTGCCTGGGGCTCAGTGAACAGTGAAGGCTTAGTGTCTTCCTGTTGAAAGAAGTCTTGACAGGTCCTCCGAGACGCTTATTTTGGTGTTGTGGCTTTTGTCGCGTGAAACAATTTCTGTACCGAACGAAAAAAAAAACGATTAAGCCTGCGAGACGTTCCGTCGATACGCGCTGTCCCATATTTCCATGGGACAACGTGCCCAAGGCATTCTACTTGAAAGATTTCGAGGTGAGCTACGAAACCAAGGGTCAAAAAGTGGGAGATAATATTTGAAAAATACAAGTTGGCCTTAAAATTCATTCTGCATTATGGCCTGAGGTCAAACGCAGAATCTCGTGCCTTCGCAACTCGCTGGGAAATATTAACGATTTGTGTGCGGATTTCGATAAGGTCGCGATTCGGCTGAAGCAATAATAGGAAATATTGGAGCGAAGGGAAAAAATGCTGGAATACACAGAGAGAATTTTGTATAAAAAATTACTATGCTACCATAGTTCCCTGCTACCATATCGTCTCTCTGAGAAATTTGAGCAAAGACATTCATACTCTATCGGAAATCGCGGAAATTTTGACATTTTTTGTCAAATTTGAAATTTTTGGCCCAATTTCAGATGAAAAATGACTATGTATTTGCTCGAATTTCTCAGAGGGACGATATGGTACCAGGAAACTATGGTATGACACTGAAGTTCGCAACGTTGGGCTGTAACGAAAAATATTATTTCTATTAATATTTTCTTCAATTTGAAAAATCATGACATTTTTCGTATCGATTTTGTCTTTGGATCTCAAAAAACGATGGTTTTATTCACGGAGAGAAATTTATATCAAAAATTCCTATGACACATAGTTTTCTGGTGACAGTATCGTCCCTCTGAGAAATTTTAGCAAAAACATAGTAATTTTTCATCTGAAATTGGAGAAATTTTAGCAAAAACATAGTAATTTTTCATCTGAAATTGGGCGAAAAATGTCCAAATTCCGCTATTTCCGATATAATTTGAATAAAAATTACTATGTTTTTGCTAAAATTTCTCAGAGAGACGATACCGTCACCAGAAAACTATGTGGCATGGTAATTTTTGATATAAGTTTCTCTCCGTGTTGTCTTGACTAAATATTTAATAAGAATCGTGGGATCTGGTGAAGAAAAAACAGAATTTCGTTGCATTCCAACGATGCAAACTTCAGCATCGTAACTAGCTATGGTAGCATAGTAATTTTTTGTATAAAATTCTCTCCGTGATAATTGGTTAATATCGGAATAAAAATGATTTCTTCGATATTTTGTCGGAGATACCGGACCTACATTTGTGGTGAGCAGGGGAAACCACGTCGGAATAATGGAGTAAAAAAGAGCGGACGACCTAGCCCAGGGTTCCCAGACCCTGACTTGTCGGTAATGACCTCAATTGTACGTAATAACGAATTAAGCATAACTACACAGATCTACTGTTCATACAAAACAACGATGCCGTGGGGATTTTTAAATTGAAACAGATAAAAACGAATAAACAAAGTGCAACCATGACACGGCGGATATGTAGCGTTAACAATCGACGATAATGATGCAAAAGGCGCATACGTTGCCAACTCGACATTGCCACGCCGGAGTGGACACCCGTGGTCTCCTGTCAGGGTCGATTACGATTGTTCCTTTGCCATTCTTTCGTATACGATCGTTCATAGCAATTTGTGCTTGTAATCAATCACACCGCATCGAACCTCATTCTCTTCAATATACAGTCTTGCCGCATTTTTTCCTGCTGCTATCGACTCAATAAAAAGTTCATTAAAATAGTTGTTGGGCGACGTGAACAAAATTTAACGAACTCTAAAGTCTTATCGATTATGAATTTGCATCGATCAATCATGGAATCGCATGGAATCTATCGAACGTGGAGCTCAGTTTCTCGATTCAATATTAAAATGGAAATGCACGTCAATTTTCAAGATTCGAAGATCGAGGTCGATCGCGTTCCGAAATCGTTTTTATTGGAAATAACGTTGATCAAATAGCACACGGTAAACAAAATTTTGTTGGAAAAGATGGATATTTTGTTCGATACGTTCAACTAAACGTTTTTTTGAATAATCCCAAAAATTGTGTCATCGCAGCAAAAAATATTCTAGAAAATCTCTTCGGAAGCAAATTTTAGTCGTTCCAATCGTAAATTTTGCTGACAATTCTATTAGAAACCAAATATATCGCCAAAATACCGAAAATTTTGAAATTTTCAAAAAATATTTAGTTCACTTCCTATAAATCCTAGTTCATTTCCTATAAATCGCTTAGATTATCGCCGTTACCGAACCATCTTAAAACGACGAATCGAATCATTTTCGGGGAAATTAAAAAAAATGAATCAAAAAATTTCTAACTCGCATATGAAAAATTCATGAAGTTTGCATCGATGAAATGCAACGAAATTCTGTTATTTTTTCAGTAGAGCTCATAATTATTATTCAATATTTGGTTTGGACAATAGACGATTCTCTCTTACGACCCGAAAACTCAATCGACACGAAAAATTGTCATGATTTTCAAAATTCAACAAATAAGAAATATACAAAATGTTTTTCGTTGAATCTCAACGTTGCAAACTTCAGAGTCATAAAAAATCGATGCTGTGTAAAATTCGCCATTGATTCTCAATCGTATTCCATCATTCGCGGAAGAAAGTGTCGTCCGGAGTTTCGAATTTGCATGAGTCATACGTATGTAACCGGTCAATTAACGAATGATCACGATAAATTTCCAAGCATCCCATTTGCATACATTAAACGCTTACAAAGTGTGAATTTATGGTGGAACATTAAGAGAGAACTGGCAGCGCAGCGGCTAAATTAGCTCATGATTTTCTCACCTCGGGAATTGTACTCGTGCGCGCAGTGATACGGCGGGTCTCGTTTCAAGTGCAGAATATGCCTCGCAGCGAACTAAACTTGTCGTTAAAATGGTACCGAAAATTTAACGACGATCAAGAACACCGAAACGTGTTTCGGGCGTCCACGAAATTTTATTCAACGGAAGTTACTCAAAAATACGAAAAGCAATATTTTAGCCAGCACACGTCGGAGATGATGTTGGGTCCTCGGGACCCTATCACGATCGTTACTGCGATAGCCTCCTGAACTGGCCAAAATGCATTTCAGCTCCTCCTCAATTTTGTCAACATTTCCAGACAAACAACTTTCTACGCAACGGTGTTCAGATCTTTTTTCGTTAGTTCGTTTATCATGAGAATTTTGTTGTTTTAATTATTATCCCAAACAATCGCAGCTAAAAAAAGAGGAAAACTGCAGTTTCGTTGAATTTTCTGGAAGCCCAAAAAGCATGAGAAGATGCAATAAATCGCACTGAAAACAAAATTTTGTTGGAAAAAATCGATCTTTTGTTCGATACGTTCAACTAAACGTTTTTTTGAATAATCCCAAAAATTGTGTCATCGCAGCAAGGAATATTCTGGAAAGTCTCTTCGAAAGCAAATTTTTGTCGTCCCACTCGGAAATTTCGCTGACCATTCCATTAGAAACCAAATATACTGCCAAAATAGCGAAAATGTTGAAATTATTGAAAAATATTTAGTTGAACGTATTCAACAAAATATCGACCATTTTTAACAAAATTTAATTTCCAGTGCGCAATGTCCTCAAGGTGCTGGCAGAAAGGTTAGCAAACAGGATTTTCCATGATGAATGAAAGAAACGGAAACTGGAAAAATATTATTATGCTGAAGTTTGCATCATCGGAATGCAACAAAATTCATTTTTTTAAAACCATGACCAAAAATTAAAATGTAGTGGCCATCTATGAAAATTTTTGCAAATCAAAAACTGAATGGCGATGAAAAATTGAGGTAATTCCGAAAAAAAATATAAAAAATGGGGAATTCACAGAATACTTTTCGTTGCACTGCAACGATGCAAACTTCAATATCGTTAAATATTCAAGGAAGACATGAATGACGAAAGCACCATCGAGAAGAGGCCACGAAGTGCCGCGATACTTTCTTTCTTAGTTGATGTTTAAAAAAAGGTCTGACACGAAAGAATTGAGAATAAATTCACTGTCTGAAGCCAATTAAGAAAATTTACGAGTGCATCGACTACGCGCATTAAAATCTCTGGGCGATACAGCAGTGGACAGGATGCCGTACAATATGTAATTGGGATATACGCGTCGAACAAGCATTACTTGTAAATCCACATTACACGAATTGCGTAATTAGTTGGAAAAAATAAAATAAAATACACATACAGTCGAGACGTTGGGATTGAGAGCGAAGGAAAGAGATTGGGATCGGGAAGGAAGAGATCCATTGGCTTCTTTTAATTGTACGAAGAACCAGCCGAAGCAAGAAAAATGTCGAAAAAAAAACAGCGGCAGAAAAAAAAAGAGAGAGAGCAAGAGCGAAGATTGAAACGGTTTGAAAAGTTTAGTGTTCCCCGCACCAATAAATGATTTCTCATCTCGAATCGGCACAACAAGATGCTCCGACCGGTTACACTCCGCAAGTATACGCGCACTCTCTCGAGCGTTGAGGCAGAAGGAGGGTATAAACTACATTGTATTTGGGTCCTTTAAAATGTGTTACAAGAACGTTTGCCCCAGCGACGTTATAATGGCGTGGTGGTCACGCGGTACATCATCTCGGACAGAGCTTGGAAAGTAAGACAAGGATTCGTCGCGTGAGAGTGAGAAAACTTCTCGGATCGAGCAAGAGGCCACAGGTTTTCATGTGAGATGCGAGCTCACTTTATATACACGCTCATTATATCCACGAGTCTTTTGTACCACGAGTGCGCGAACTTGGCTTCTTATAGGGGGAAAAAAAATGTCATTACAGTCGAGCCAATCCCATAAATTTGGTTACGCACTTTATAGATTTTCGTATCGTAACCCAAACGGAGTGAATTTATGAATTGAAAATATACTCGAAATTTTATTGATTGATCGTTTTTTTAGCGGAGCTGAGCGTATTTGAAAAAAAAAAGAATGAGCAATTTTTTTTTATCCACTATTTCGAGTAATTCTGTATGAAACGCCGGCGAAGCTTTTCGAATTTGTGGAAACTCGTCAGTTTTGGAATTTAATTGCCAGTACGAACGCAGATTTGACATTTTTGCCGTAGAAAATGCAACAAAAGACACTGAAAAAAAAATTTTGTTGAAAAAGATGGATTTCTTTTTCGATACGTTCGACTAAACGTTTTTTTCAATAATCCCAAAAATTGTGTCATTGCAGCAAAAAATATTTTAGAAAGTCTCTTCGGAAGCAAATTTTTGTCGTTCCACTCGAAAATTTCGCTGACAATTTCGTTAGAAAGCAAATATACTGCCAAAATAACGAAAATTTTGAAATTATGAAAAAATAATTAGTTTACCGTATTCAACAAAATATCGACGATTTTTGACAGAATTTCATTCCCAATGTAGAAATGTTTTCACTCTTAAACGAAAGAGATCGGGTCGTTTCACAGATTTACAATGAAGAAAAAAAATCTTGTGTCACGGCCGTGAAATGGTCGGAGGCAAAGAAAAAAGAAAGAGTAAGAGAAAGGAAAGAGAGAGAAAAAAGAATTCAACAACGAGAACAACTCCACGTCAGAAGACGACGCGGCGCGGGTATTCCGTTCTCTCGGTTGCAGAGCATACGCTCATTGTTCTTTTGAATTGGCCTACTTCGAATCATGAGCTCCGCATGTAATTGTCCGTCGACAATTAGGAATACTGTGTCGCCTGCAAACCCACAGCCGAGTGTCAGCCTCGCAGCTCGTCACCCCATTTCTCTCTGGGGTTGATCAAACGCGAGAGAAAAAAAACAACATGAATGGCCACACAAAGAGTGCAACGCGGAGGTCAATAATGAAACGATTTTACGACAACGTCCAATATTCTCAATGATGCCATTTCTTCTCGAATAAGACTCGGATCAGAAACACGAGGGAATCGAGAACGAGTCCTCGACTATGAAAATTCATTGAAAATTAATCCATTCATTCACACGACACTGAAGTTCGCAATGTTGGGCTCCAACGAAAAATATTATTTCTATTAATATTTCCTTCAATTTGAAAAATCATGGAATTTTTCGTATCGATTTTGTCTTTGGATCTCAAAAAAATATGGTTTTATTGTCTTGACTAAATATTTAATAAGAATCGTGGGATCTGGTCAAGATGTGAAAAAGATGACACTGAAGTTCGCAACGTTGGGCTCCAACGAAAAATATTATTTCTATTAATATTTTCTTAAATTTGAAAAATCATGAAATTTTTCGTATCGATTTTGTCTTTGGATCTCAAAAAATATGGTTTTATTGTCTTGACTAAATATTTAATAAGAATCGTGGGATCTGGTCAAGATGTGAAAAAGATGACACTAAAGTTCGCAACGTTGGGCTCCAACGAAAAATATTATTTCTATTAATATTTTATTCAATTTGAAAAATCAGGACATTTTTCGTATCGATTTTGTCTTTGGATCCCAAAAAAGATGGTTTTATTGTCTCGACTAAATATTTAATGAGAATCGTGGGATCTGGTAAAGAAAAAACAGAATTTCGTTGCATTCCAACGATGCAACCTTCAGCATCGTTCCGTTCACCTTTTATTTTTCGCCCAATTTCCTTCATTCAAAATCTGCCTCAACTTTTTTTCAAACTAATTACGAGTAAACATTCACGATCGTTATCTCGTTTCTACTTTTAAATCTCTGGACAGAATTATATATTCGCTTGGTTTGTATCACTCTCGAAGATCTGACATTTGACACGAAAGTAACGGTGCGAGAGTCAAGCACAGCGCGAGATTCGCTTTGAGAGTTTGTCGCTCAAGGAATAAAGTGACCATCATTTTTGTGCCTAAAGGGATGGGGAAAAGAAAATTGATGAGCACATGGAAAAGAAGAAAAAAGAACGATGACATTGTGAAAGTCTGACGTGACAATAAAAAAGAAGTGTCACAACGTGCCCCCTGAAAATTTTTTCAAAATAACTTTTTTATTGAAAACAATCGCCTTTCGCATAATAGCGATCGAAAAAAAACATTCGAGTTGAGAGGAAAAGTAATGGATACGCCGAAGAGAAATTTTTACGATTCCCTTGCAAACCAGTTGCTCCATTTATCAATTTCACTAATTAATTGATTGATTAAGCAATTAATGGCTGGCTGGAGTGAAATACAACGACACGGTGTTGCCATCTCTGAGGATTTCCTCGCAGACATTCTGCTATTCTCAAGCCAGACGAGACTCGGTCGATAAAGCTTTTCGCTTCTTCGCCAAGATGCTAAATAAATGGGCGAGTATATTGATTAAAAAAAAAAAAAGTTTAACATTGTCTGCAATTTCCGTCGACAGCCAACAGAAAATCTAACTAATTTGATAACAAAAAATTATCATCTTTTGAAATGTTCAATTTCGTCCTCAATTGCCTTCTGTGACGAGTAATTAAAATTTCTTTAATTAGTAATCGATGCGAAAATCATTTTTAATCAGAAATTGATCGACCATTATTGAAAAATTCGGAACGACGTTAATGATGCTAAAAGGCGATTGTTTTTTTATTGCAATGGAATGTCGCTAAAACAGACGACGACTAAGTGGGTTTAATTAATTTTAGATAAATGTCGTTCACACGGTTTTTCGTGGTTCTTTATTTTAAAAATAAAAAAAATCAATCTTATAATTATATCATCATTTAAACTGTTCAATTTCGTCCTCAATTGCATTCTATAACGAGTAATTAAAATTTCTTTAATTAGTAATCGATGCAAAAATCATTTTTAATCAGAAATTGATCGACCATTATTGAAAAATTCGGAACGACGTTAATGATGCTGAAAGGCGATTGTTTTTTTTTTATTGCAATGGAATGTCGCTAAAACAGACGACGACTAAGTAATTCTAATTAAATTTATAAAAATGTCGTTCACACGGTTTTTCGTGGTTTTGAATTCGAAAAATAAATAAAATATTGATTCTGATTTATCGTCGCACTGGAAATTAAATATTGTTAGAAATCGTGGATATTTTGTTGAATACGGTCAACCGAATGTTTTTTGTTAATTTCAAAATTTTCGTTATTTTGGCAGTATATTTAGTTTCTAATGGAATTGTCAGCAAAATTTGGGATTGGAACGACCAAAATTTGCTGCCAAAGAGACTTTCTAGAATATTTCTTGCTGCGATGACACAATTTTTGGGTTTATTTAAAAAAACGTTTAGTTGGACGTATCGAACAAAATATCGATCTTTTCCAACAAAATTTTGTTTTCAGTGCGGCTAGGAATTTTCATGCCAATTGTCAGAGATGTAAAATGTATGGGTCAGAGGATTGAATGAAATTGGTTTGAACTATTAAACGGAACAATTTGTTAATAAATTTTTCAGCTTTGGTATTTCGAGGCCATTGAAAAGCTCGTTATCAGCTGATTTTTAATGAAATCTATTTGCAGATCAATAGAGTTGATGAAAAATGTTTATTATGGTCGCTGATTATTCTAGGATCGTCCGATTCGTAGGGAGCGGCTTTCAAACTAATTTAACTAACGCGCTTCAAACTGTACTCTGTAGGGAACTGAATGAGGGCTATTTCCTCGGTTATCAAAGTTCGACGCTCTTTCCCTCCCTCTCTTTCTCTTGCTCTCTCGTTCGCCAACTCATAAAATAAACCAGGGACAGAACTGGGTTTACGATTACGCGAGCTCACACCTCCTGCTGCACGTATTGGAAGCGAACTCTTACACAATGAACAAAAAAAACAAGAAAAAACGATAAAGCACCTAGTCTCATTTTTTAAAAGATTTAAAAAAAAACGATTATTTTTTGTTCGTTTTTCGATTTAAATTCGAGGAATGCAAAAATGCTCAGACTTTCGAATGGACGTAACAATGCTAATGGAAATTACTGCAAAATAAAAAAAAAAATTTTCGCCTTTCAGCTCACTGGAAACAAAATTTTGCTGAAAAAGATGGATATTTTGTTCGATACGTTCGACTAAGCGTTTTTTCGAATAATCCCAAAAATTATGTCAATGCAGCAAAAAAAAATTTAGAAAGACTATTCGGAAGGAAATTTTTGTCGTTTCGCTCGTAAATTTCGCTGACAATTCCGTTAGAAACCAAATATACTGCAAAATAAAGAAAATTTTGAAATTATAAAAAAATATTTAGTTTACCGTATTCGACAAAATGTCGGCGATTTTTAACAAAATTTCATTCCCAGTGTGGAGGCGAGAGTATTGGTTCTTATTACGTGCGAAGAAGGAACATCGTTTCAAGTTCATTCCGAACAACGAATTACATAATAAAGATTTTGTGAAAAAAAACTCTGGGATTTTCCAAGTACAAATGCGAATTCATGCTCTCGATGTTTCGTCTCTAACGAGCTTCAAATTTCTGCGAAATGAATTATAATCGCGCGTTGTTGGCTTGTTCTGTCAGCAGAAAAAAAAACCGGTTCAGAAAGAAGCAATAGTTTTATTTTTTCAGCGTGCAGCATATGCTCCGCCACTTTGGACGATGGAAGCGAATTACGCAAGCAGCTTATTATTACGTTATGTTTAGTTTGGCCGACCTCGAAGCTGGTATAGCGTTCTAAGCAGGGGTCGCTCGTACATCTCTCGAGTCGTGGCGATAAATATTTAAAATTTTCTCGACAGAAAAAATGGAGGAAATAAACAGAATTAAAAGGAAAAGGGAAAACCTTATTTCGTAATACGAAAACCAACGGATACTCGCACACTCCAGTCGACGCAATCTCTAATGGAATTTTAAAAAACAAACATCGAAAATCATTCGTACGACGCGGTCATCGTTATGTTTGCCACGTAACAGAATTACCGAACTACTTCATTTTCCCAGCGCACAGTTCATATACATACAGATGAATATTTCGAGCATGACGCGAAATTTTTTTTTATTTTTTTCATTTTATAAACTGAAGCTCCATTGGGATAAAAAAAAATCTCGAACCATTTTCTTGGTTAACGCTTAGAGTGCACCTCGTATAAGTGCATATTGGGTCAATTTGACCCAAGGCGTTTTTCCAATCGTTGTTTTCCGGTAAATATCTATTTTTTTTTTTTTTTTTTTGTAGAGACGTTTTTTGGCCCTGAATTTATTTTTTGGCGAAAACTAAAATTAAGTGCCAAACAATCGCGGTGACAGAAAATTGTCGGGGTCAAAACGACCCAGTATGTACTCGGAGGGTTAATTATCTATATACGTTAATAAGAGTGAACGTAAAAAATGTATGATGCTGAAGTTTGCATCGTTGGAATGCAACGAAATTCTGTTTTTTCTTGACCAGATCACACGATTCTTAGTAAATAATTAGTCAAGACAATAAAACCATTTTTTTTTTTGAGATCCAAAGACAAAATCGATACGAAAAATTTCATGATTTTTCAAATTGAAGAAAATATTAATAGAAATAATATTTTTCGTTGGGGCCCAACGTTGCGAACTTCAGTTTCATAAAAATGTGTGAGCTGGCAGAAAACGTGCGATGAGAAATAATGGATATCGACTTAAAAATTACTTTGCTTCGTGTTCGTATTGAATTAGGAAAGTGAATACATTTGAAATATCGATTAATCGAATGAAATATTGAATAAATTGGACAACATTGTATAAATACGAAATTTAATGTCTTTAGGGTTTTACATAAATGATAAATATTTATTTGGCACGATAAGTGCGACTCGGATATGAAATTGTGAATTTTTCGTTGTAACCGAGTTACGAAGCAATTTGCTCTGCATTATTATGTAAAGCCTCTAACAAAGTTAGGAAAAAACAGAACGTGGCTCGTCGTGATGGGACTATTCCAGAGAGGCGCTCGGTCACTCACAAGGAAGAAGGACGTGATGCATAATGCATCGTCCGACGACTCGCCGAGATTTGCAGCGATGCTCTCACGTCTGTTATACTCGCGCGAACACAGCACGCCGTGTCACTATGCAGGAAAAACTCTCCGGACATTCAATCTCGTAAGAGGGAATTAATTACTCGCTGCAGCTCTTTCTTTTTAAATATTTATGAGATGAATGTGAACAAGAGTTCTTTATGGTTTACGTTCAAAAATGTTTTTCTTCGTGTTTTTTCGTATTTTAGATTTAAATCGTCGCGTTAAGTGAAGTTCGAAAAACGTGCAAATATTTCTACCGCGCAATCGAGAGCGGCTCAGGCTTTGCTCTTGCAAAGCCAAAGGCACTTAAGCGGCCGGTATGCAGCTTCAGGGGCCATTTGATAAATTTTCATCGTGTGGTTCCTATTGCGTGGTCCTATTATTGGTGATACGACAAAACGCCCATACCGAGAAGCTAATGCGACTGTCGTTTGCGATAACGAAACGCCGATCGAGTGAAAAAAAATCGAGTAGAGATCGAAAATACCGTATCGGGAGTCTCACATGCACTGAAAACAAAATTTTGTGGGAAAAGATCGATATTTCGTTCGATACGTACGATTGAGCGTTTTTTGTTTTTTATAATCCAAAAAATTGTGTCGCAGCAGAAAATCTTGTGGAAAGTCTCTTCGGAAGCAAATTTTGGTCCTTACAATCGTAAATTTTGCTGACGATTCCGTTAGAAACCAAAAATACTGCCAAAATAGCAAAAATTTTGAAATCATCAAAAAATAGTTAGTTTATCGTGTTCAACAAAATATCGACGATTTTTAACAAAATTTCATTTCCAGTGTAAACGTGAGAATTAGCGAATTGGAAAGAAACGAGACGGGTTCGTACATGCAGAAATATTACGGAAAAAGAAAAAAAAAATCGGACCTCTATTTTCGTAACCCCTGTTATCGCAATTTCCGTTTGCATCGAGAATCGATCGGTCTACACTCGGTGACCGAAGCCCTCGGCATCATCCGGTCACACGACAAGTGCGCAGAGCCATAAAGACACGAAGAAAACGCAACGTTCGATATTTACACGTGCCATACAGAGCAACTTTTACGAAAATGGAGGTCCAAGTATAAAATAACCGCAACTAGTGATTTACTTTGTGATGTAAATCAAGCTCCACTGCTGATGAACTGTATTCCGAGAAACCAGGACCCCACGTACGTGGAATTACCGTCGCGAATGAAACAAAAAAAGACGTGGAACACGTGTTATCGTTTGCGCAGCAAGAACACGTCCAGAGTTTCGAGTTTCGGGTTCTCATTGCAACACGATCGGAACAACGTGTCAAATGTTACATTTTCTTGGGATTATTATTTCGAACAATGTTTATGGGACCGGTATTCGGGTCATCGAGCTTCGATCGTGCATTTCGATTGCAAATTTCGATTTTAATAAAAATCGCTATGGCACCCGTATCTCCTGCATGGTTACGCTCGATTGAGCGTCCGATGAAAAATAACGAGGTCGGCGAATGCGCTTACGGATTCGTTGGCTCGTTCCACATCGAATATTCCGACCGAACCCGATCAAAATTCAATTCAACCCTTCGAATCACCAACGGATCACTTTCGTCCAAATATCTCCTCGAAATAACACTTTTTTTTGTTTCAAATTACCCCTTCGAGTGCATACTGGGTCGTTTTGACCCCAAAAATATTCTGACTCTTATAATCTCCGCATTTTCATTCAATTCTCGAAAACGTTGCCGCAAAACGACAGATTTGAGGTTGTCGTGTGGATTCTAATTAACAAAAGAAAAAAAAACACAAATTTCATACAAAATTGCAAATTAATTCGAAAAAAAATCAAATCAAACGTCGACGAATGAAA
Organism: Hyposoter didymator; assembly: GCA_037952995.1. Classification (NCBI taxonomy): domain Eukaryota; kingdom Metazoa; phylum Arthropoda; class Insecta; order Hymenoptera; family Ichneumonidae; genus Hyposoter; species Hyposoter didymator. The sequence goes on along the minus strand of JBAJMU010000001.1, from coordinate 18,264,682 downwards.
CTTGGAGCATTAAAAATTGTAGCAAGAGTTTAAATAAGTGAAATTGTATTATTCCTTAAAATTTTAACCCTTCGAGTGCATACTGGGTCGTTTTGTCTCCAAAAATATTCTGACTCTTGTAATCTCCGCATTTTCATTCAATTCTCGAAAACGTTGCCGCAAAACGACAGATTTGAGGTTGTCGTGGATTCTAATTAACAAAAGAAAAAAAAATACAAATTTCACACAAAATTGCAAATTAATTCGAAAAAAAATCAAATAAAACGTCGACGAATAAAACTTTGAGCATTAAAAATTGTAGCCTCAGTTTTATAACGAGTGAAAAAATTGCGTGAAATTGAATTATTCCTTAAAATTTAAACCCTCGCGTAGATACTGGGTCGTTTTGACCCCAACAATTTTCTGTCACCTATTGTTTCGCATTTAAGAATGTTTTTTGGCATTGAATTTTCGTTTTCCTCAAAAAATGAATTCAGGGCCATCAAATATGGACAATTCACTACAAAAAATGTTTCTACACATGAAAAAAAAACGAAAAATGTTTCTCCACCGGAATACAACTGTTTGAAAAACGCCTCGGGTCAGATTGACCCAATGTGCACTTATGGGTGTGCACTCGTGAGATGATTCGAGAATTTGCTGTTTTCTCAATAACGCAACTGTATTGGCGACCTTCATTCAAGGTCACATCACTTATTATAAGAAAATCATTAATTTGTTCTTAAAAATCGATATAAAATTCTAAAACTCACCGGATCATAGACGAAGCGTTTTTAACCACTTGCCCGAAAGACGTGCACCTGGAATGAAAATTTCCCAATTTCGATTTTTTTTTCTCACACTTCGATGTTTTTCAGAATTTTTTTTTTTCCTTTCAAAATCACCGAGTGACTTTAATTTTTTATTTTTCCGAGCAGCCAATCCAAATCTTGAAAAATTCTCATCCTATAAAACTGTACTCGTCAATATTTATTTCGGACCCCCAGCGAGTTATTCGATAGAGTGATGATTTTTTAATAAACACAAAATTAACAAAATCGACATCGTTTTGGGATGACACGAACCTTGGGAGCGAAAAGATTCGAACATTTGATATTGAATCATCGAAATAAAGTGAAAATCGTTCTCGATTTCGTAGTGTCCTTCATATTTTGTTGTTCGGGAGAAAAAAACAAAAAAAAAGCACTGAAAAAACACAACGAAAAAAAGTTTTTAGCGTCGGATTAATTTTCAGTCCTCAACGCGTCCTCAAAAGCTGATGAAATATTGCTGAACGCGCGAAGCAGTCGTAAGTATAATCCGTTTGTACAACAAGAAACTTCCCGTACTCTGCTCTGGTTTCAAGTTTCCGTATATCCGGAAGGAGGACATATTATCAATGATTATTATTCAGTTACGTAGACCAAGCAGCTATAAATGACGAAAAAATAATAATAAAACGTTTCGTAAGTGTTGACAGTTCGTCGATGAGAAGCAGCATTCGGAAAAAAGTGTGCATGTCGATCACGAATGAATTCGATGTCCACTGAAAAAGTAGTATTCATTTTTTCATGACCCGGAAATTCGCAACGTTGGACCTCAACGAAAAATTCATTTTTCTATCAATTATTTGCTCAATTTTAAAAACCACGACAATTTTCCTACCAATTTTGTTTTTGGACCCTAAAAAAATCGTTTTATTGTCCTGACCAAATATTCAATGAGAATCTTGAGATTTTTCCAAGAAAAAAGGGAAAACATCATCGTATTTTTGAAACGTTTTGAATCGTTTTTCTAAAAAATAACGGGATTTTGTGTCGCAAGGACAAGCGATGATCGATGACTCTGAAGTTTGCAACGTTGAGATTCAATGGAAAACATTTTGTGTATTTCTTATTCATTGAATTTTGAAAATTATGGCAATTTTTCGTGTCCATTGCGTTTTCAGGTTGTAATAGCGGATCGTTTTATTCTCCAGACCGAATATTGAATAAAAATTATGAGCTCTACTGAAAAAATAACAGAATTTTCGTTGCATTCCAACGATGCAAACTCCATCATCGTGATGATCGTCATGAAGCTTGCCAATTTACCGAGAATTAATAAACACGAATATTAAAAAGTATCAACAATGAAAGTCGAAAAAAAATTAATAGTTCGCTTATGCATTGCTTCGGCGATGCTCAATTATTTGTTGAGTTTGCGTCTCGCGCCGATAAGCCGATTGTGTAAACACGAAAACAAAAGACGAAAAATACGGTGTAACGAATAGGTTATAATTTTCAAACGAATCTGGCAAATCGATCGTAATTTTGGTTGCGAGTTTCGACGAAGAAAAAATAATTCGTAATTGTATTCGAAAGGTTAATTAAACGCGATAAACGTTTATTCATATGAGCGACAAGTTGGAAGTATCTCTGCGAGGAGACGTTTATTTGCACTAAAGTCAAGGCCGGTAGGAGAATCTCGGCGGTCGAAAGCATTGAGCGTAACAAAAGGTGGGAGAGAGATATGAATAGTAGAAAAGTGTGAGAGAGAAGAAAAGATGACAACCTTGATACACGCCGTAGAGATGTAGGAAAAGGATGGAGAATAAGATGACAGCGTGAGAGAGAGAGAAACTAATGTTCAACACGCTGTGTCCACTTACCGGATGGTCAGCAACGAAACAACCGGCGCGTCCGGCTTTAACCGTGCCACGATACCATGTCACTCGCACAACTCATTCCCCCGATAACAATTATATCAGACATTACAAAATTAACCTTTTTTCCTTCAATTCCCTTCGCGACTATACGAAACGTCAAACGCCGAACGAGATCATCGCGTTGTATATATTTCTTTAGTCGCAAGAGCGCAAACAGTATTGCTATACGAGGACTAACAAGCCTGACTGGCAACTTATGGATTCCGAGACAGTGTGGCCAACTGTACTAGCGACACAGAAACGTCCCGAGTACGATCGAAAACACCAAATTTCTTGGCAATTGAATGTAAAAAAATCTACACCGAATAAAATTCATCAAAGATCCTTCATTTCCTGCAAACTTTTGTACTCTCCGATTTCTTTCAATCACTTTTCACCGTTCCTCGAATAACCGAGTTTCGGGCTGTCAGGTTTGACGCCATGTTTAAAAGGCTTTTCGTATCTCGGAGTTTGCCGCCTTTCGGTCAACCACCAAAGAACAAGGTTATATTCCGGTCATATGACCGTTTTAAAGGTCACATCCTTGCCTCTATCGGAGTATATACGGAAACGAGCGATACATCGAGCGAAATAAGATAAAACGTGAATTTTATCGGTCCGAGCCACCTGAGGGCGTTTCTGATAGTAAAATCGAAGTTTTTTTTCTCGAGCAATTACAGCCACGCGGTTTGCCTCATCCGAATTGAATGCGGACTAGTATAATGACGCCATTCACTCGCATCATTCCAACATTTCTCAGTTATTCGCTAAAGTTATTCGTCGCGTTAAAAATATTGAAAAAAAAACGCATTTTCCAAACGACGTACAAATTTGAAGAGTTTTTATTTTTAATTTTCACGAACGAGAAATATTCCGAGCGCGTTGTTGCGCAGCGTGTAATGAATGCGTCGATGACTAAGACGTAGACTTTTAATAGAACTTACCGGAGAAGAAAAACCATGTTTCCCGACTACTCGGTAACTCGGTCGTGTTCGAACTGACTGTTCATTTTCCCGCAGTTCGTTTATCGCGAGTAGCCATAACTTACGTCACTGACTCTTGAAATGAAAGAATTTAAAGTCAAATTCGGAATTATCGATCGTTGCGTTTTATCAGGCGAATCTATGACCCGGAAGTTCGGAACGTTGGACCTCAACGAAAAATTCATTTTTCTATCAATTATTTGCTCAATTTTAAAAACTACGACAATTTTCGTACCAATTTTGTTTTTGGACCCTAAAAAAATCGTTTTATTGTCCTGACGAAATATTCAATGAGAATCTTGAGATATTTCCAAGAAAAAAGGCAATTTTGTTGCATCCCAACGATGAAAACTTTAACATCGTGCGAATCTTATGATCGAATTATTTACAGAGAGAGAGCTTTCGTGTTTTGTCGAAATTTTAATAAAAATTAATGTTAATCTGGGAGAATGGCGCTGAAACGGACTCAGCGAACAACAATATCGTGGGAAAAGGACAACGACAAGTTTTCAAACCGAAAAAACGAGGAACATAAAGAAAAAGTATTGATTCGTGAAAAAAATACGATTTATTCGGTAAAAAAACGTGAAAAATGGAGAAAAAAAAATGTAATAAATAATTATGAAGAAAAACAATTAATTAAATAAAATAATGATAATCATAGCAACTGTTTTTAAGATTCCTCCTGTTGATTGAGAAATTGTTGCAAAAGCGCATTATCCAATGGAATTTGGAGATACTCCGCGCCGTCCACGTTTCTTTTGGTTTTTACTAATTTATGGTCTATGAACTCGGTCAGCTGAGCTCGCAGTGCCAAGTCTGAACTGACGAGAAAACCTTCTCTCGCTGCACGATAAAGATCCTTGAATGCCATACCTGAACAACAATCCACCATGAAAATCATTCGAATCGTTTATCACGCAAATTGTACGAAGCAGAAAAGAGGAAAATTCGAAAATTTTGCTCCAATTTCGAATAGAAATAAATCAGGTTTTTGTGAAAAAAGGTGCAAAGAGTCGAAATTATATCGAGGAACCACGAGGACTCTGTACTCTTCGATATAAATTTCTCTTGGCTGAAAAATTGCGGCATCAAAAATGTTTTTTGTTTGATTGTAACGAACCTGGATAATTGTGACTCTTTCCGTTCTCAATTTGATGCTTGACGAGCACTATGTAAATCGCTTTCGTATTGGTAGTTAACGATTGGAAAACATTGTGCAAAGATGAGAGTGCGAGTGCACCGCTGTGTTGTACCAATAGTGAACTTTCGTAGGATGTTTCAGCCTCGTATGGCAAAAGCGTTGTCGCGTCCCACCAATAAAAATTGTAGCGGGAACGCTTCACGTTGTCCCAAACTGAAATTACGATTTTTTTCAAAGATAAGCATCATTTTTCACAACCCTAGAACGGTAACCTGGGGTCGAAAACGACCCCCCAGACGACTCTAAATTCCGCGCCCTTTTTCCCTTCGTTCTCCCGTTTTTTATCGTTTTACCACATTATTTACTAATTTTTAAACTTCAAGCAAAATTGCCTCAGGCTCGCGTGGTCCTGCATTCAAAAACGTAAAGAATGAGCCCAAGTTGAACGCTTTTCGTTGAATTTTACCGGAGATATGAATTTTTCAAAATTGGGCTCATTTATGACCCCAGGTCATCGGGATAGTTTAAAAATAATAATGTTACCGTTCTAGGGTTAATAATTTTTTGGAGTGCACACATCCTACAAATGCATTTTGGGTCGATCTGACCCAAGGCGTTTTTTAAAACGTTGTATATCGGTGAAAATGCATTTTTTGTTTTTTTAGGGATTTTTCAATAAATTGTCCATATTTTATGGTCGTAAGTTTGTTGTTTGACGAGAAGGAAATGCCAAAACGTCCAAAGAATCGTTGACAGAAAATTTTTGGGGTCAAAATGACCCAGTATGCAGTCGAAGGACTGCATACTGGGTCATTTGACTGGTTGGGTGACTGGATGGGAAGGAATGGTTAACGTGAAAAAAAAATTTAATTCATTTGAAACGTCAGAAACTCGTTACTTGCAATTTCTAGTGCATGGGAAAAAAAAATGGTTATTACTGAGTGGCGCATTGATGTGATCGACCGATGCGACAAGACGAACATTCGAAATGGCAGCCAGTCGCGATAACGTGTCCTGGGCCTTGTGAGATCGCAATATGGCACCGTCGATGTTGTGGATCAACAAATAAAGACGGTCGTCAGGATTTTTTCTCAACGTTTCTTCGATCAAGTTGAAAGCCTCACCGGCATTTGTGGGACTGTCCACTTCCAATAATTCCGTAATTATACTGTCGAGTATCTGAAAATAAAAATAACAAATCAAAAATTTAGACAACATTGGAATCGACTTTTTTTCCATTTCGTTATCGTAGCAACTCACGTCTTTTGTGGTCAAACTAGGAAAAAATCCGTTGACGATCAAAGACGGATGATCCGCTAAAATTTCACTGTGAAAATCGTTCATCAGAGTTCTTTTCGATCCTAAGCCATGAAGCAGCAGACTGTAACCCTCTCTGAAAATACATTTTTAATTCAACGTCATTTTCATATTCACACAAATGACGTTGAAGTTTGCATCGTTGGAATCCAACGGAATTCATTATTCGGTCCATTTTTTTTTTTTAAAGGAGAACCCGAAATAAAAATGCAGTCTCGGTCCGTGACAAATATGCAAATAAAAAAATTGTTGGCAAATAAAAATTGAGACGATCCCAAAAAATTCAAAAATGGTTAATGGGTTGAATATTTTTTGTTCAATTTCAACGATGCTTCAATGTCGTTTCGCACAATTAAAACCTCGATCTTTACTCGAATTATACGTCAGCGTTTATTGCTGCGAAAAACGTAGGGAATTTCGTTCTCTCCACGAAAAACTAAACTTTTACGAGACTTGTGGTTATTAATATTTTTCGAGGTTGACAAAACATGCTGTTTTACTAATCTAGCGTCAAATTATTCATTTCTTTTTTGTATTCAACTTTGCACACAACTATCGTGAGAATTCAATTCTCGCAAGACTGGTGCGAAGCACCGACTTTACACTGGGAATGGAATTTTGTTAATAATCGTCGATATTTTGTTGAATACGATAAACTAAATATTTTTTTATAATTTCTAAATTTTCGTTTTTTTTTGGCAGTATATTTTGTTTCTAACGGAATGGTCAGCGAAATTTACGAGTGGAATGACTAAAATTTGCTTCCGAAGAGACTTTCTAAAATATTTCTTGCTGCATTGACACTATTTTTGGGATTATTAAAAAAAAACGTTTAGTCGAACGTATCGAACAAAGTTTCCATGTTTTTCGACAAAATGTTGCTTTCAGTGTAGCTTGATAACGGAAATTAGAAGATTAAAAAGAAAGACTCACTCCATGATGTGATACCACATGGGGAAGAGAGCTCGATAACCGTCATTAAGTTTGCGAATAGCCTGGCTATGGGTTCGGGATATGTGGCTTTGATTTTCCAACAGTTGTTGCAACTTTTCCTCGTTCAATCGAGGATTTTTCAGTCTGGCGAGGGTGCGATCAGAGGTCAACACTTTTTCGGATTGTGTCTCGAAATATTCATCCGTTTTCATATGCTTGAAGAATGAAAAAAGCGTCGAATAAATATCAATCAAGAATACACTTCGCATCTTTGATTTCGCAAGGCAAAAAAAAANCCGAAGAGACTTTCTAAAATATTTCTTGCTGCACTGACACTATTTTTGGGATTATTAAAAAAAAACGTTTAGTCGAACGTATCGTACAAAGTTTGCATGTTTTTCGACAAAATGTTGCTTTCAGTGTAGCTTGATAACGGAAATTAGAAGAATAAAAAGAAAGACTCACTCCATGATGTGATACCACATGGGGAAGAGAGCTCGATAACCGTCATTAAGTTTGCGAATAGCCTGGCTATGGGTTCTGGATATGTGGCTTTGATTTTCCAACAGTTGTTGCAACTTTTCCTCGTTCAATCGAGGATTTTTCAGTCTGGCGAGGGTGCGATCAGAGGTCAACACTTTTTCGGATTGTGTCTCGAAATATTCATCCGTTTTCATATGCTTGAAGAATGAAAAAAGCGTCGAATAAATATCAATCAAGAATACACTTCGCATCTTTGATTTCGCAAGGCAAAAAAAAAAGGAAAAAGCTTCTTGAAACGCACAAAATCAGAATACACGACCGCTTTTATCGATTTACCCCGTCTCGCTGACGGAGTCGCTGGAATAGTTTTCAGCTGGATACTTGGCACTCTCTTCCCAGTCTCTTCCTCGCTATCGCCCTCCGCATCATGCTCTGACACTTCATCCTCCTCGCTGCTGCTTTTTTCATCGTTCGATGGAACGTATTCGCTTTCTTCGGATACACTTTCGCTTTCACTGGACGGAAATCTCGAAATGATTCTGCGTCTGCCCACCGGAGTCTCTACGATCCGAGCGAACGTTGGACATGAGCAAAATTTTGTTTCAATTTCAGTCGGACGATATTTTGAGAGAAACAAGTTTCTCATCGATATTTCAATCTCAATTACCGGCTTTAGTTTTCGATTTCACCGACGGACTTTTGAGAGAATTCACTTCTGTTCTGGCCACAACGACTTTCAGCACAGGCAACTTTTCAGAAACTCGTGGTGTCGAGGGAGTTCGACAGAGCATCGCTTTTTGTACCATCGATTGCCTTTTCGAAGGAGTTCGAAAACTGCAATATTGATTCGCACTGACATCCTTGTCGTCGAACAGTTCTAAACAGCGGACGGTCGGGTAATCAGGAATGTTCAACGAGCCGAGTCATTGAAATTATTTGAAATAACGTGTCAAAACAATATGTGAAAATTTTGATTTATGTGAAATCTTTGGAAAGATTTCAATTTCCCTTGAAAGTTTGTGGTCCTGAGCCTCCAATAAAATTTTCACAAATTATCAAAGGATTGCAAGTGGATTCCATAAAAATAAGAAATTTCTTTGGGTTCCAACAATAGAAACCTGAATTTTACTAAATTCTGTGCTATGAGTCAAAATTTTGCAGAATTTTTCAAGCATGAAAATCCATCAGGATTATGAAAATAATTATTTGGACAATTTTTTGTTGTATTGACGTTTTTTTTTCGGATTATTTACCCTGTTGTTTTTGTACATTTTCTTCAACAGCTTCAAGCTCTTTTTCCAAGTCTGGCTTGTGAAAACGACTGGGAACAGCTCCGTCCTCGACACTGGAAGTACTCAGACGTCTGGTTCTGCCAGGAGTTCCTAGCCAAAAGATAATGATTTGTTTGTTTGATTGATGCGCGAGTATTCTGCATAAAAAGTTCGACTTTGTGGAAAACGAAATATTCTCAAAAATCCGAAATGATGTAGTTGCAGTCTGATTTAGTGATATTTACGAAATAAAAATAAATTTTATGTATTTTCTTTTTATGCATTTTCAAGGAGATTGTCTCGTTGTCGACAAAATAACACGTCGTCAAATATTTCTCGCTGTGTCAAGTTAAAATAAAACACGAAGCTGGAAAGCATTGAGATGAATTTTTAGCAGGATGCAAAAACATGGAAATTCAAGGACTTATCGGATTTGTCTAGCTTCGTAATCCGAAGGTCAAAACGTATAAATCAGTAATGCTCCATTTATACGCAATTTTTTCATGTCAGAAAAGCTTGAAGTTTCGAATATCCAAACGATTCATTTGTATACAAACAGTAGTTCGAGGTTACGTGCGAATTATGATTCCCTCCAAAAATCAAACATTACGGGTAGAAAATGGAATTTGCTTACTTTTCACAGGTGTCCGAGAATCTTCATTGTCACTTGTTATTAGGGCTCGGGCGATTATTCGCGTAGATCGTCGTAAGTTTTCACTGCTATCGGACATTGTTTACACGAGGAATAAAGAAACGATAAACTCGGAAAACGGCAAAAGCCGCTTCAATTGAACGATCGAAATGTTGCCAAAACAAAACCGGAAACTCGCCGTGAATGAGTGCTGTCCTCTGGATAGAATTTGTTTTCTGTTATTACTTCGCAACTGCCGAAGAGCAGCAGCAAATGGGGACGCGGCGATTGCCCACAATGCCAACGATCGACAGATCGAAGAAAAAAATAACATTCTATTAGTTCTTGATGTTACCACCAGTCTAGCTTTCATTCTCTGTTCGTTGCAGTTCTCCGTGTCGAAGCAAATCTGACAGTTAGTGCGAGAAATGACACGGTGCTTGAATATTCCTTATCATTAATGTCATTAATTCTGTTCCCATTAACCCACAAATTTCTAACGAACGATTACCGGGTCAGGAAATTTCTGACATAAATCATCATAACAGTTCGTGAAATATAAGAATGACAGACGAAACGCGAACGCAGTTGTTATCAGATGAAAGAGTGTCTGGCTACCTGGAGTGCTCCGTTGATAACCTCCAAACTGATTTTAAAAACACGCACTCTATATAAATGTACCAACGTTGATTATGTCATCATAGTACCCAGAATTATTTTTCGCGACAACAGAGTTGAAAAATAATAGGCTTTGATAATTGGAGAAGAAATTCTCGTATCATGGACGGAGAGAGGGATAAAAGTGACTCTAAAGGGATTAAATATTCATGTGTCGATGACATGGGGCTCATAGATCCTGACGTTCGTTTAAAGTCGTTGTCGAATCGTGGCGGAGCGGTTGAGATGGACCACAATACTCCTTTGCGAAGGTACGAAAACCATTCATTTTCAGAATCTCATGACGTTGAAGTTTGCATCGCGTTAGAATGCAAAGAAATTCTATTTTTTTTCGATTTTCGCGGCCTAAAAAGCACATCCGCTCGAAAAATTTCGATGATTTTGAAAATTGAGCAAATCGTCAATAAAAATAAATATTTTCAATGACGTTTTTTAAATTAACTAGCAGTGGCTAGTCGTCCGGATTGTCGGAGTAATAATATTCGTCCGGACATGCTTTATCCAATGCCATCTGCTTTATCGGAACGAGCAAGGGTCGCTTATTCGTCGGGATGTGCTTTTTGTGTACAAAATATCCGGACGAGTAGCCACAGCCAATTAAACGATAGAAACAACAAAATTGACCAATTTTTTGCATACAACGCAATATTTTTACGCATTCGATTTTTCTACTTGATTCTCTACATTCCTGCCGCACGATTGTATTCATAATTAATCGATAGCAACAAATCTTTGAATTACAGATATTACAGAGGAGGAGTCGAAATAATTAGGATGGCAACGGTTTATGCAAAAGAAGGCAATCTCGAAGATGCTTATATTTTGTACCACAAATTTATGACGTAAGTTCATTTCCCCCAATGACTAAATGCGTTTTTTTCTGCTTTTCACACAAGAGCCATTCGGCTGATTCCGGTTGCAGACTTTTTTTGGAAAAAGTTAGAAAACATCCAGAGTACAACACCGTCCCGGCCAAAGACAGAGCTATGAACCAAGAAATGCTCAGAGAAGTTCTTCCCAAGGCAGAAGCACTCAAGGCCAAATTGCTGGAACGCTACAAAGCAGAAACCTTGAGATACTTGGCGGATGCTAAGCAAAGAGAAAAGGCAGAGTTGGAACGAGCGGAACAAGAGAGGAAGAGAAGGTATATTTTCCTTTGCACGCATCGCAACTTTTTGGAATGATTCATTTTTGTCAAATCGATCGCAATTTTAGTCTGTCAATGAATATCAATGCTGGGATGACACTGAAGTTCGCAAAGTTGGGCTCCAACGAAAAAATTATTTCTATTTATATTTTGTTGAATTTGAAAAATCATGGAATTTTTCGTATCGATTTTGTCCTTGGATCTCAAAAAAAAATGGTTTTATTGTCTTGACTAAATATTTAAGAAGAATCGTGGTATCTGGTCAAGATGTGAAAAAGATGACGCTGAAGTTCGCAACGTTGGGCTCCAACGAAAAATATTTCTATTTATATTTTCTTGAATTTGAAAAATCATGGAATTTTTCGTATCGATATTGTCTTTCGATCTCAAAAAAAAAAATGGTTTCATTGTCTTGACTAAATATTTAATAAGAATCGTGGTATCTGGTCAAGATGTGAAAAAGATGACACTGAAGTTCGCAACGTTGGGCTCCAACGAAAAATATTATTTCTATTTATATTTTCTTGAATTTGAAAAATCATGGAATTTTTCGTATCGATTTTGTCTTTGGATCTCAAAAAAAAAAATGGTTCTATTGTCGTGACTAAATATTTCATAAGAATCGTGGGATCTGGTAAAGAAAAAACAGAATTTCGTTGAATTCCAACGATGCAAACTTCAGCATCGTATCCTGGGAGCCTTTTCGTACATTATTGAATTAACAATTCAACATTTACCAATACGATGCAGGATGAAAGAAGAACAGGACAGACAACATAAATTAGCTGCCCTCGCTGCGGCCAAAGCTGTCAAAACTGCGTTAAATTCTTCCGTTCTCGGCAATGTGGAGGCTGAACTTTTGCAGCCATCGGCACCTCCTCCGTTTTCTACACTCGCTGCTGAATTTGATCCTCTGACTCCATCTACACCAGACAAGTGAGATTCCTGAAAAGTTTTATCTCATGACGCCAAGTTAATGCTTCGAGTAAATACTGGGTCGTTTTGACCCTAACAATTTTCCGTCACGGATCGTTTCGCATTTAATGGCGACGAATGTATTGGCATTGAATTTTCGTTTTCGTCAAAAAATTAATTCTGAGCCACGACGTATGGATTATTAACTACAAAACCGTTTCTGGAGAAAAACAAAAAAACAGAAAATGCAATTTTACCGAAATCTAATGGTTTGAAAAACGCCTCGGGTCAGATTGACCCAATATGTACTCGAAGGGTTAATTATATCAGAACCGACGATTTTGTATCATTGTGGAGTTCCAAGTACTTTTCACTTCGAAACTTAGTCGTGAAAAGTTTGAGTTGAAACGAAACGATTGCGCAGTCCAAGTTTTTGTAGTTCACACGTTTCCTTGCATTAACAGGAAAACACCATCGATAGATCGGTCGACGAAACCGACACCGTTCGCCCACGACAAACAGGGTTTGCGTGAAGTAGTTCTGCCGAGCAGAACAATGTCAGAGTTTCTTCTTCTCGCTTTCAAAAATACTTCGAACAATAAGGAAACTTGCGGTGTGCTGGCTGGTAAATTAGAGAGGAACAAATTGCTCGTTACGCACTTATTAATTCCTCAACAAACAGGATCGCCCGATTCTTGTGCGACACACAACGAGGAACATATTTTTGATTATCAAGATCAACACAATCTTATAACATTGGGATGGATACACGTGAGTCTTTTGGAAATTCCAGTCGTTCTAATCCATTTTTTTTCTATAATTTTGCTATTCTTCAACTTCAAGAACGAAACTTATGTCGAAAACTCCTGAATTCTTAATAATTCACACAAAAAAACTGCCAGCTTCGGTTACGAAAAGAATTGTTTGTATTTTCAAAATTGATAATTAATAATTAATAATTAATAATAATTAATTAATCAATAATTAATAATTGATTTAATTTAATAAATAATTTGATAATTTAATAAATTTCAATTTATTAAATTATTAATAGCTGGATTTTTATTTGTATAAATATAGAAAATTCTTACAGACGCATCCGACTCAGACAGCATTTTTATCCAGCGTTGATTTGCATACCCATTGTGCTTATCAGCTGATGATGGCTGAAGCTATAGCCATCGTTTGCGCTCCAAAATACGAGGAGTAAGCATGTCTCACTATCTGATTAATCTTCAAAATTATTATAACCTTCCTCGTTCGAGTGTTTTGTATTTTTATCATTTTCATTATTTTAGAACGGGCTGTTTCATGCTGACGCCTGATTACGGGCTTAATTTCATTGCGAGTTGCAGACAGAGTGGATTTCATCCACATCCAACCGAACCGCCTCTATATACGGTAAAAATCTTCGTTGTAATGCTAAAAAATCTAAATAATTACAACAGCTATCAAGAAAAATGAACAACAAAAAATAACCACAAAATTTTGTCTATTAAGATTAATGGAAAAAAAATGAAAATTTATTCTTTCTGTGGGATTTTCTTGGTTTGGAAGATGAAGAAATAGTATGAATTTTCAAAAAACCGCATGAAATATTCTTGAATGAGTTTCAATTGACAAAACGTAACCACAAAATTTTGTCTCTTAAGATTCATGAAAAAAAAAATGAAAATTTATTCTTTCTGCGAGATTTTTTTGGATTGGAAGATGAGGAAATGGTTTGAATTTTCAAAAAACCGCATGAAATCTTTTGATTGAGCTTTAATTGACAAAACGTAACCACAAAATTTTGGCTCTTAAGATTCATGGAAAAAAAATGAAAATTTATTCTTTCTGCGAGATTTTTTTGGATTGGAAGATAAAGAAATAGTTTGAATTTTCAAAAAACCGCATGAAAAATTCTTGATTGATCTTCAATTGACAAAACGTAACCACAAAATTTTGGCTCTTAAGATTCATGAAAAAAAAATGAAAATTTATTCTTTTTGTGGGATTTTCTTGGATAGGAAAATGAAGAAATAGTTTGAATTTTCAAAAAAACGCATGAAATATTCTTGATTGAGCATCAATTGATTGTCTGTTAATTTTTTCAATCACTTAGGTAGCAACGCATTGCAAAATTTCTTCGCTAGCCGATGTGGAGGTCGTCGATCTCAGGAACAAATGACGCATTTGTAGAGAAAAGGTTGAGACATTCCATCCGATTTGTCGGATATTGGACGATTGGGCGAGTGGAAAAACACGGTGAAAAAAATACGAGGAACGGTCTGCTGCGTTCGTTCGAAGCGAACAACTTCCGAGACGTGCCAGACTCGTTGCTCAAAAACGTAATTACAATTTTTAAAATGCGACAAAAATGGAAGCTTGAAAAGTTTTCTCATTTTGCTACTGCCGTGCTTCGGAGACTCGAGACATTCGATTCAACTTTTATCCATTGCAAGGCGAGAAGCAACAGAATCGATTTTTCGATTAACCACATTTTAGGCCCAAAGAAAGCCCCTCAAATTTCGCAGCATCGCACGTTAGCAACGTTTCATAACGTTGATTTAATTTCCAATCGCTTTTTTCATTCGAAAAAATATTAAAAATAAGATTGGCGAATAGAGAATCTTGAGACCGTAGAATCGAATATATTTTCACTAACCAATCAAACCGATTGGATTTCAATCGGAGCCAGTATCGAGAGATTCTTTGGAGCAATATAATTGTTCGGAATATATGCGAGGAATAGAGATATTTAAAAAATAGAAAAATAATAGAAAAATCGATGAAATCGTAGAACAACGTAATTCATTCCGATCCTGCGTTTTCCCAGGCTCGTGCAGATCGATATCGATTAGTCTAGCTTTTGTAAACATTCTACATAATAATTTATATAAACTCAAGTGATAAGTTCACCGTGCCTTTCGGACCGATGAAGTTTAATCAGAAACTTTGTTTCCTTGTTTGTTTTTAATTTGAAAAAAAAAGAAAAAAAAAACGTTCGTCTCGTTAATGCTAAGAGTTTGTCGCTAGTCAGAACTTGCTAAAAGTATTAACTAATCGCTTCAACGGTGCAATAGTTGCAAAGGGATGAAACGAATTGCATTCCTCCGATCGAAAAAATAATCATTCAACGATACTTGGATTTATAAATCACGAATTAACGTTGTTACGATCCTCTCGGAGTCGGAGCTTACAATGTAGAAAGTTTATTTATTCGGACTCTCGTTAATTCTCTGTATTCCTTGGAACTCTCGAATCATTACCACTATATCACTCCGAAGTTTGCAACGTTGAGATTCAGCGAAAAATATTTTGTATATTTAATATTCATTGAATTTTCAAAATTATGACAATTTTTCGTGTCGATTGAGTTTTTAGGTCGCAAGAGAGGATTGTTTTATTGTCCAGACCAAATTTTCAACAAAAATTATGAGCTCTACTGAAAAAATAACGGAATTTCGTTGCCTTTCGACGATGCAAACTTCAACATCATTTTAAATCATGACTCTGAAGTTTGCAACGTTGAGATTCAACGAAAGGTATTTTGTTTAATTTATTATTTAGTGAATTTTGGAAATCATGGCAATTTTTCGCGTCGATTGAGTTTTTAGGTCGCAAGAGAGGATTGTTTTATTGTCCAGACCAAATGTTCAACAAAAATTATGAGCTCTACTGAAAAAATAACTTTAATGCCAACTTCAACAACATTTCCGCTATCATCGAGAATTTTCGACAGAATAAGCTACACACGGTTATCACATCATGTATGAAAGTTCGACGCACAGAAAACGAAGAAAAAAAAACACGTTACGGCTAAAAATAATAAAAATGTTTTATTTATTTTAAAATACACGAATTAAAATAAATATTATTACGTAATGGTTTCCAGTACAATGATTCTCTTATTTACGTTGAGTTGTTCATTGAATAAAAATTCCATTAACCTTCCGAGTGCACACTGGGTCGTTCGGACCCCAACGACTTTCTGTCACCGATTGTTTGGTATTAAATGGTAACGCATATTTTACTTCAAGCAAAATTCTCCGAGGCTCGCGTGATTCTGCATTAAAAAACGAAAAGAATGAGCCCAAGTTGAACCCTTTTCATTAAATTTTACCGGAGATATGAATTTTTCAAAATTGGGCTCATTCTTGACCCCAGGTTACCGGAATAGTTTAAAAATAATAATGTTACCGTTCTAAGGTTAATAATTCTTTCTTTTTTTCATAAATTAATAACTCTTGGAGTGCACACATCCTACAAATGCATTTTGGGTCGATCTGACCCAAGGCGTTTTTCAAACCGTTGTATACCGGTGAATATGCATTTTTGGTTTTTTTAGAGATTTTTTTTGTAATAAATTATCGATATTTTATGTTCGTAAATTTTAAAAATCAAAAAAAAAGGTTACCGTTCTAGGGTTAACTTTGAAATGGAGCACCGATGTGAATTCTCGCGTCTCGTCATATATTTGGCTGTAGCATTGTTGTTTTCGATGAGGGAAGAAACTAAACTCTGACGTCACGACCGAGCTCACGACTTTGATTCCGATTGGTTATCGACAAAAACGTTTAAACTTTTTTTTTAAATTGATTGCAAAGTCAATTTTTCCCCATGTCACTTTCTCGCTGTTGAAAAACCTGAAGATAAAGGTGCGGGGACAAGTTTATTTACGTCCATCGGAACCCCTGTACAGCCGAAAAAGACCAAACGGTCGATAATGACCTTGGTCATGCGTTAGAAGGTCAAAAGAGGACACGCCAGTCTTAGGGAAACCGCGAATACAATTTTCGCGTTGCCAAATTATTATTTTTTACGTCGGCCATGGAACAAGAATGATTATTTCTGTTAGAACAAGTACGAAAAAGTGTGTTCTAGTCGAGGTGAATTTCCATTGAATAGCGAGAAGTTTGACATGGTATTTTATTGGGAATCCAGTGAAAAGGAATTTTGTTTCGTTGCTCGTACGTAATTCATACGTAGAAAATGAGCACGCGAAACGTTCGTCACTGTTAATTAATTTATATACCCGGAATTATTCGGAAACCCGTACGAACATACGGAAATAAACGTCACGCACATCTGCTACGTGTGTGTTCATACGCAAATATATATTTATGTATGTCTGTAAAAGTCGCACCTGTGTACGCCAGTGCATAATACGAGAAAAAAAAGCGTAAACGTCTACCTCAAATCCCATCGTACACCGCAACACTCTGCCGACGTTGCAAATACTATATATGTTGACAAATACACACGTGCATATATGTATACTGAGTCATTATTATCGATGAAAGGTTTCCCCAACGTGTGTATCTTTTCCTTGGTCAATTTCATGTCACAATGACTCAACGCTCAATGATTCTACTTTTTTCTTCCAACAGCGACACATATTTCTCGGAAAAGATTCGTTCATTTGAAGTCAAGCACGTTTTACCTTAATTATCACTACTCGAAGTTAATATTTTCGTCAAACATTGCGGTCATTGGAAAAGGACAGAAAGAATAATTCGTAAATCGTTCTACATTTATTTTTGTTTGATTTTCGACGTTTGTCTTTTAATTTCTAACGTTTTAAGGTTACAACAGTATGGACCGGTCTCCGGCGCACTTCGATTTTCCGAACGAACCACTTTTCAACGTCGTGTGAGTGATGACAATAAAAAAATTTGAGCCCGGGCAAAAAAATGGCGGAAAAGGAGTCAAATTTTTTAAATTCCGATCGGACGAGCGTTACGGAAAAAATTTAATTTCCCAAGTTCCACAACCGTTCAAAAGTTCGGTAGCCATGACTCAGAATCGCAAACATGACGAATATTCATAGTAAAAAAAAAAGGAGCGATTTGCGTTCAGGGAAACTCCGATTATTTCCGTAAAAACTGCTTTCAAGATTTTTTTACAAAAATAGGTATAAAAAATGTTTTCTGGCTTCCCATAAAAATCTTCGTATAAAAAAGTTAAATTATTATTTAATAAAAAAATGGAAAGTGGCACATCGTCGATGAGAAATCCCCGAAATGCAAGGTATAAAAATTCCGTTGATCGCGGACGGGGAATTCCAAGCAGAAGGAAAAAATGAGGAGGATGAAACGTCATGAGGCATCGCGGTCGTGGATTTCGGATTCCGTATCCGTACAAATCTTGAAATAATCGTCGCGAGATACGCTTTTTTACAAAGTGTTTACTTTCGACGAATTTCACGTGTTATTCTTACATCTGGTAATATTTTTACAGCATGTATGTAGACATGCATCTGATGTTGATGCTTCATGCAATATATTGTGTATATATGTACACTGCGCTTCTTGACACGCGACCTTCGAATCGCCACACCGCGTTCGCGCGAATCGCGGGCGTCTCGTAGAAGTTCCTTTGAGAGCAAAAGCAGACAAGCCGGTCGCGCGCGACTACAGTGACGCGCTGTCCGGCATCGAGTGAGGACATACACGAGAGCCTCGAGAACTTTCGGCTCCTTACGATTCCATTGTTTATTAAAGAAAAATAATAGGATCCTCGAATTTGTTCGTCACAAAAAACTCCGAAAAAGAAGAAAAAAAATCGTCGAAAATCTTAATCAATTATTGAAACAATTCGAGGAAAAATTAGTGACGAGAAAAATTTGTTTATTTTTCGAACAATCGCATCGTCTCGTTTTCGTTGAGTAACGTTTTTGTTTTGTTTCCAACAACCTCGGTTCTGTATGATGTTCGTGTTTTTCTAATGTGAATGAAATAAAATTTCACTGTGCGTGTGTAATCCCTATTGAAGTATCAAAGGAATTTGCGTAGATTTTTATTATGACGAAGGAGAGACGAAGGTTGATGGTGTAAGGACATAAAACGTGGCTGCATCGATTTTTATTTTTCCCGCTCGCTGCTGCCACCCGCGTTCGTGAGCTAGTTTCACAGTCGAAAAAAAAACATAAACTATCGGGTTTGAAAAGCTTAGAAAGCTGCGACATTAAAATACGGAGAATCGGTTGAACGTCGATATTTGTTTTTCCGAGAAATAATCCTGGTTTTGGATTTCCACGAATATTCGCACGCGAGCGTTGAAGCGCGAAAAGAAATTTGTTTTCTTCGCTGCCGCACGTTTCACGGATCAACGAATTCGGCCTGGATATTAATGCCAAAGAAACCAGAGGTGAGTTTACGAAAATCTAATCACGAAATTTCTGCAATAGAAGAAAAAACATTACCTTTCGTAAATATTTCGATTGCGCGTCGAGAAATTCATTTTTTTTCATCGATCGAAATTCACGACAGACTTTCGAAATTGACGGTGATCGACTGTCCATTTTTTTCTGCTGAGATTCATGCGCTTGTCGATATATATTCTTTCATTTTTCACGATCCATATCCACGCAAATTTCTTTCGGATTACACGTTTTTAAATGAATATGAAAGTGAGTGAAAGCAGCGTATGGTTTTCGTTCAGGACGAAACTTTGACTCATTAATCGACGCCATCGAATGGACTTGAAAATCGCGGGATAAACATGTTCACAGCAGCAGCGCTTGATCTCCAAAATAGACGACTTTCTCTTTTATTTATTTCGGACTTGAAAAAAACTCGCGGTTGAGTGGAATTTTCGTACGTTGTATCGGGACTAAACAATAATTACAACTTTTGGCATGTTTCAAACAATCTTGCTCTGTGCGTGCACAAATATTTTTGTTTCCGATTTTGATGAATTTTCGGTTGGCGACATTTTTTTTTTCCTCGAAAGATTCTGTCCACCTTTTTTTCATAATAAAGTAACGAAGGGTTCGTACGAAAAGTTGATTGTTACGCGGTTTCCAGAAGCAGACGGTTCTTTTTTTTTGGATTTCAAAGCAAACCTCGCTTCGTATATCGTGTTGTGCAACGATTCGTAGGTCTTCGGAAGTACATGATGAATTGACATTGACGCACGGGAGAAACCTCGCAAAAATTTCCGCGAAATATACAGATTCTTTGACAAAGACGTAACATGGTTGCCGCGAAGGTGGACTTGTCGTATTTGAGCGATGTTTACGTTCGTAACGCCTGCTGTTTCCAAGAAGCCAAGCAAGACATTTCGAAATGATTCGTGGCCGCGTATAATTATATGGGTGAACGAAAATTTTCGCCTATGTTTGCTCGTTCGAGGATTTCAAGTACACTTCGACGTACGAAAGAAACCGGTCGTGTTCGATCGTTCTCTGGTGACCTTCGTTGGTCCATGGAGATTTTTTGCTCTTTCTTTCTATTTGTACTGCCCATTGAAAGAAATAAAGAATCCGTGCTTTATGAGGTTATTCGGAAATACGTTCACGCGTAGTTCAGCGCTACGGCAAAACAATGAAAGTAATTCTGCGAATTCAGCAGTCTCGCCAGTTATTTCTTTGTTTTCTTTCCACAACGAAGAGTTGGATTTATTTTAATTTTCGGAAATACGCCAACGAACTTTCTCGTAGGATTTGGCGCAACGTCGTTGCAATGAGAATCAATCTATAGATTGTTCAACAGAACGAAATAATTGTTTTACTCGAGGTTTTACGAGAATCTTGAGACTTTCGCGAGCGAGTTGATTCGAATCCGCGCCAGATTTCTTGACAGATGATCGTCTATCGAATTTTCGTCGTACGCGGACGAGTCTCTATGTTAATAAGTCAATTTCAAGGTGACCTTGTCGTAGCTATTCGAAAGCAAGGTCTCTACCAAAGTACTACGGTTATACGTACGATCTTTGCCCTTTATCTCGCGATAAGATCTTTCTCCTCATTTCCCTCCATCGTTCATTCAATAAAACGAAACAAAAAATAAAAATAATTCGGGTTACTCAAATTTTTTTACCGCGAAATGAAGAAAAGGTTGAAAATCTGACAAAGGAAAGTGAATCACTCGAGAATTTCCACTCGTTTTACCGAGTCAAATAAAAAAGAGAAGAGTTCATTTTCATACTGAATAATCACGATGCTGAAGTTTGCATAGTTGCAATGCAACGAAATTCTGTTTTTTATTGACCAGATCCCACGATTCTTATTAAATATTTAGTCAAGACAATAAAACCATATTTTTTTGAGATCCAAAGGCAAAATCGATACGAAAAATGTCATGATTTTTCAAATTTAAGAAAATATTAATAGAAATAATATTTTTCGTTGGAGCCCAACGTTGCGAACTTCAGTATCTCTATTGGACAATGTGATGGAACTATCGAAGAGTGTGCCTGATTTTTTCCCAATTTTTTGCACCACCAACCCTTTGGAAATTTGGCTGTTTAAACCCTTCGTGTGCATACTGGGTCGTTTTGACCCCAGCAATTTTCTCTCACCAATTTTTTGGCATTTAATGGCAACGAATCATTGCCATAAAATATCGACAATTTTCTACACAAATCGTTTCTTAAAGGAAAAACCATAAAATGCCTATTTACCGGAATACAACTGTTTGAAAAACGCCTCGGGTCAGACTGATGACCCAATATTGCACTGAAGGTAAAATTTTGTTGAAAAAGATGGATATTTTGTTCGATACGTTCGACTAAACGTTTTTTTTATTAATCCCACAAATTATGTCATTGCAGCAAGAAATATTTTAGAAAGTCTCTTCGGAAGCAAATTTTTGTCATTCCACTCGTAAATTTCGCTGATAATTCCGTTAGAAAGCAAATATACTGCCAAAATAACGAAAATTTTGAAATTATCAAAAAATATTTCGTTTTTCGTATTCAACAAAATATCGACGATTTTTAACGAAATTTCATTCCCAATGTGCAGGAGGTGTGCACACTCGAACGGTTAATTTCGTCTCCATTCGAGTTTGTTATCAGTTGATAAATATTATCAATGAATATTGTAATTACACGAGGTATATCGTATTTTGTTTATTCCAGGACCAATGAGGTGTTTATAGAAGGAAGAATCGATATACAATTGATAAGGAACAAAGAGACGAACGATCGCGCGAGGACGCAAAGTTACCGATCGAAGCAACTGCTGACACGTCGTTAAATTAATTACATATTTTTTGTACCAAGACGATTAGTCAACCAGTCACAAGCGTTGGGACATCGTGGCTGGAGGAATTTCCTTCTCTTCAGTATTAATTTTCAATAGTATTCGTATTCGTCATGCCTCGTTCACCGGTAATCAGTACGATCCCGATCTTCGCGCTACTCATCGGTAAGTTTATCGTATCAGTCATACTTCACCCGATCGCGAAAACAATCGGCACTAAAAAACTCAACGAATTTTCTTTTTCTCGTCTCACGCGACCAACGTTGAAAAAATAAGGAAAAAAAAAAAATTGAATGCAGTCTTTCTCGCAGTCATTAGTTTCATTAGACACGCGTTACTTGTCCGCACTTTGGATTGAAAAATAATGAGGAATGACGCAAGAGTTTGAAAAACTAAGAAAAATCCATTTATTGCAATTTTTCATGTGATTGTGAAAACGTAATTAACAAACGTAAGAAAGATCCATTTTGACGTAAAACTTTCCGAACAGGTCAAAAATTAAATGACGAGTTATTGCAGCGTCAAATTGTCGTGGTATCAATAATAAATATTACGAGAGAAAAAAAAAGATGGAATTTGTTAAAAGTCATTTTGTCGAGAAAAGTGACTACAAGTTACAGTGGAAATGAAATTTTGTTAAAAATCGTCGATATTTTGTTGAATACGGTAAACTAAATATTTTTTTATAATTTCAAATTTTTCGTTATTTTGGCAGTATAGTTGCTTACTAACGGAATTGTCAGCAAAATTTACGAGTGGAACGACCAAAACTTGCTTTCAAAGAGACTTTCTAAAATATTTTTTGCTGTTATGACACAATTTTTGGGATTATTCGAAAAAAAGTTTGGTCGAACTTATCGAACAAAATATCCAACTTTTTCAACAAAATTTTCTTTTCAGTGTACACAAGAAAATTGCCCGGCAAAATTCAATTTACAGTCCAAACGTGCCAAAGAACACACTGCAAAGCTGTTGGAATGAATTTTTGAATTTTAAATTCAATCGAGACTAAAAAATGGGGAAAGAAATTTGTTTATACTTGAAAAATGCATCGACTATGCAATCCAGGGAATAGCCTTCAAGCGCTCGCTTTTGATACGCAGTTTCGCAGTTCAAATCAATTAAAAACTTGATAATTTTCCAAGTTTCTCTTTAATTATCCACCGCGAGTGATTCTTGATCGATCGTTTAGAATGATAACAATAATAATAACAAAATGGAGTCGTAATTGTCTATAAACAATGCAAGGTTGTGCAATGTAGTTGTGAGAAATATAAATAAATGAACAATGTTATTAATACGATCGAAAGATCGGGATAACCCAGCAGTAGCAATTGTTTCGATCACAATGTTATTCTCGTGGATGGTGTGGGTACGTCATGTTCGGTAAATGGACTTAAGTGTCGGGTACAAGTGCCATTGCTGCATGTCTTATTGTTACAATGATGGAATAGACTTGACAGACACGTCTACGAGTTGTAATTACAGTCCCGAATGACATTTTCAACGTGAGCGACCATGGCTAATCGAGAGGTTAAAAAAAAAAATGAAACTGAAGTTCACAACGTTGGGCTCCAACGAAAAATTTTATTTCTATCAATATTTTCTTCAATTTGGAAATTCATGACATTTTTCGTATCAATTTTGTCTTTGGATCTCAAAAAAGATGGTTTTGTTGTCTTGACTAAATATTGAATAAGAATCGTGGGATCTGGTCAAGATGTGAAAAAATGACACTGAAGTTCACAACGTTGGGCTCCAACGAAAATTTTTATTTCTATCAATATTTTCTTCAATTTGGAAATTCATGACATTTTTCGTAACAATTTTGTCTTTGGATCTCAAAAAAGATGGTTTTATTGTCTTGACTAAATATTGAATAAGAATCGTGGGATCTGGTCAAGATGTGAAAAAAATGACACTGAAGTTCCCAACGTCGGGCTCCAACGAAACATTTTATTTCTATTAATATTTCCTTTAATTTGAAAAATCAGGACATTTTTCGTTTCGATTTTGTCTTTGCATCTCAAAAAAGATGGTTTTATTGTCTTGACTAAATATTGAATAAGAGTCGTGGGATCTGGTCAAGAAAAAACAGAATTTCATTGCATTCCAACGTATGCAAACTTTAGCATCGTAAAAAAAAACACTTTGGCAAGAAAATTGATGCACGTGTAGGCGGAATTTTACGCGAACTTGACCGATTGGAACGACAATTTATCGTCGACGTTCTCCAGAACTCTTTATTTTTATGGCATTTCTCAAAGTATCTTCCCAACAGCCGGAGGAAATTATGAGAAACCTCACGAGCTACTAAATATTTATTTCTGCAATTTTGGCTGGTTAGCACGCTCGGAAACGCAAAAAAATGCCACGCGGAAGTCGAAGATGCATGACTGCACGGTCACCGAACCATGTACCGGCTCGTTCGCGGCTGCTCGCACTTCTTGCTATAATTATGTTTTTTCTTCTTTATCCAACGATACTTTGAATTTTTGCGACTCGCGGTACACTTTTCTTTCATTTGCCACGGATTCTCAGTTCATCGATTCTAATATTTTGATCATCGGTCACCTTGGAGTTTATACACAGTTGTTGCGATCAGACCGGCCAGTCGCCTTGCCGAGCGCGAGTGTGCGGAAGAGATGACAAAGAACAGAAAAACGTTTTTTCTTTTTTTTTTGGACGATCTCGACATTTGGGAAACGGAAAAGTTGTGAGACGTTGAGAAAAGTTTTGGAATTTCGTGTCATTCCGTAAAAAACGTGTAGGAGGATCTTGAACGATCGTGAAACTGCGATAGGTCATGACTGTGCTTTGTGAACAACAACAAAAAAAGCATTGGACGAGCGATCAGTCGAAAGTAATTTAGAAGGCGCTAGAAAAATCCTGTTCGGATGAGAATGATGGGGAATATTCAGGGTCAGTCGATTATCAAGTTCATGCAGAATAAAATGTATTTTATGAGGTCACAATAACGATGGGAGTCGTGCTCGGAATACGATCGAACTATAATGCATATACGAATTAACACGAATCGTTACCATTGCCAATGTCAGTGGGTCAAATCTCGTGGTGATAATAAACCGTGGGAGATATTTTCTTCTCTTCTCCCGACACTCTCTCGTCTGGGCGAACAATTGAGCGGAAGGAACTACGTCGTTTCTGTGCATTTAGCAATCCATCATTTTCCCAGCAACCACGTTTCTTTTTTTCGTGCTCAATATCTTTTTGAAATCATCGAAAATTTATCGAATCGTTTTTTCGGGTTTTAGAATTTTATGTCAGGAGTTTTTTTTCCCTTCTTCGGCAAAAACGAAAGCCGAGTCCACACTGAAAATGAAATTTTGTTAAAAATGGTCGATATTTTGTTGAATACGTTCAACTTAATATTTTTCGATAATTCCAAAATTTTTGTTATTCCGACAGTATATTCCGTTTCTTACGAAATTGTCAGCGAAATTTTCGAGTGGAACGACTAAAATTTGCTTCCGAAGAGACTTTCTAAAATATTTCTTGCTGCAATGACATAATTTTAGGGATTATTCAAAAAAAACGTTTAGTCGAACGTATCGAACAAAATATCCATATTTTCCAACGACATTTTGTTGAAAATCGTCGATATTCTGTTAAATACGGTAAACGAAATATTTTTTCATAATTTCAATATTTACGTTATTTTGGCAGTATATTTGCTTTCTAACGGAATTGTCAGCGAAATTTACGAGTGGAACGACAAAAATTTGATTCCGAAGAGACTTTCTAAAATATTTCTTGCTGCAATGACATAATTTTTGTGATTATTTAAAAAAAAACGTTTAGTCGAACGTAACGAACAAAATTTCCATCTTTTCCAACAAAATTTTGTTATTCCTGCAGGAATAACAAAAAAATGGCAGAATATTTGAATATATTGTTTTCTTCCAATAGTTATTGCGATGTTGATCGATTGAAAATTGTTTTCATTCTACAGTTGGTACCGTTTTATCAGCACCGAGAGAAGAAATAATAACTCAGTCTCCGGTACTCGGGGAGGTTCACGAAACCCGAGAAGCCGAAGTGACTCGAAACGAAGAATCTGTTCTGCACCGACTAGCGAGCATGGCGAAAGAGCCATTGCCAGTAGCTAATCAAAGCCTGCAGACAGAAAAGCCAACGACCTTGTCACCGACGACATTGCAACACGAAAAAGTGCAATCGAACGATTCCGAGAGCAAAGATATGTTAGGAACGCACGTTACTCCTCAAGACGACGACGATGTGACGAGCGAAAAGGCAACCAAGTCGAATCATGTCAGAGCCACGACGATATTCGCGCCAATAGAGTTTCCGAAAAATAATACAGACGTCGATATCCGGATGGCGACCCCCGAATGGCTTCAGTATCTCAATCAAAACACTGACAAAAACAATGCCACGAATTCCAATGCCACCAACTCGAGCGCCACAAACTCGAACACCAAAAAAAAAAAAGGTTTGTCCTTCATGAGAAACGCCGCAACATTCGATCGAGAAAAAAAATTCATTTAAAAGTCAAAACTTTAAAAAGTTTCTTCCTCATACACTCATAAATATCTTCCTTGGAATTTTTCCTTTCACCAATTAAAAAAAGCCCCTGACAGCGGATTTTTGCCATCGTCTTGCGTACGCTGACAGAGCCTTTTTCTGATTGTCCAGGACGGTGTCTTATCGATTTCGGAGAATTTCGTTAAACACAAATTCGCAGAGCCTATATAACTGACGAATTTTCAAACTTAATTTTTGAGCAATTTAGATTTCTCTTTCTCAAAAGATTTTCAACGAATTGACTATGTCAAATTTCGTTTTTTTGCCGAAGTCAAGAAGGACAAAAACTTGATGCAGTTTTTCTTTTCTTTTTGTTTTCAGAAAGAAAAATTACGTTGCTACAGATCGTGACTCTTCCCTGGACTTCGAGTTCTCCAACGGACGTCCGGGCGTCCGGAGAAACGCCAACAACTTCGGTGTCGAGGGACGTAACTACGACAGACAGAACAATAACAACAACAACAACAACAACGAAGGAAACTGTGACGCTATTCTCAGGGATTGGGCACGAGGAAATAGAGGAATTGACCACAACCACTTACCGACCAACTTCTAGCACCCACAGTCCAGCTGAGATGAGGTTGCACGAAAAGAAAATTCCAGAACCAGATACAATGCCCCCTGGAGTCGCAGCCGTCATTGCTGCCATTTCTTTTGCCATTATCGTTGTTGTCACGTACATTGGTCTCCTGATACGAAGGCGATGTGTCGAGTACGTTTAATTATCAAACTTTTTCTCCACCTTATTTTCTCCCGTTGCATTTATAATTTTTTTTTATTCCCGAACAATAATTCCATCGGATTTCTACATTATTTTGTTTGCCCAAATAATCGCAGGTGGCGATACGGAAATCGGGAGCTACTCGTCAACGATTTCGACGCCGCCGACATGACCAATTTCGAGGTAAGTTCCGAGGCTTTTCGAAAATTTCCAACTCCGCAGATGAAAATCAGTGTGACCACGATCTCTTTTTTTTTCCATTGCAGTTATGAACCAACAAATCTCGTCGAACGTGACAACGATCGAAAGGTTCGTAGAGAAAAGCTCGTCAAAAAATAGAGTCAATTTTAGTCAGAAAAATTGAGTTTTCGGGAAATAATGAGCAATGTTCATGATAATTCCGAGATTTCGTTGCGTTCGTAAAAATCTAAAAAAAAAATGAATCGAAATTTCAAAATTTCTTCATATGTCGAAAATCAAAAGAAAAAAAGAAAAAGTAACGATCGATAAATTCGAAACGATCTACAAATTTGAAAAAAATTCAAGATTTATTTAAACCCTTCGAGTGCGCGACTCCTATGAGTCACACTGGGTCTTTCTGACCCAAGGCATCTTTGAAAATCGTTGTATTCCGGTAAATATATATTTTTTGTTTTTTCCTTTTGTTGACATGTTTTTTGGCCCTGAATTGATTTTTTGGCCAAAACTCAAATTAAATGCCAAACAATCGCGGTGACAGAAAATTGTCGGGGTCAAAACGACCCAGTATGTACTCGAAGGGTTAATTATCCACAAACCTGAAGGAAAATTGATGGAAATCGTTGATTGGAAACTGAATAATGAGCAAAAAGTTTGATAACACTGTAAAAAAAAGAAATATTCGCAACGGCATATCGCAGAATTAAGCTAAAAGTCTGAATTCGTTAGTTGCACGTAAAATTTATGAGAATTTTTCAATTTCATGTTTCCAACTATTTTCCTCTTGCATTTTTTGTTTTTTTTTACGCTCCTAAATTTATTTTTCGACGAAAGTGAAAATTACATGCGAAAACATTCGTTGCCATTAAATGCCAAATGATAGGTGACAGAAAATTGTTTGGGTCAAAACGACCCAGTGTGCACTCGAAGGGTTCAAATTTTATTTTGTTGATTGGAAACTGAATAATGAGCAAAAAGTTTGATAACACTGTAAAAAAAAGAAAAATTCGCAACGGCATATCGCAGAATTAAGCAAAAAGTCTGATTTCGTTAGTTGCACGTAAAATTTATGAGAATTTTTCAATTTTATGTTTCGACCTATTTTCCTCTTGCTCCGACATTTTCTATGCTCGTTATTTACTCAAACGAGCTATTACGTAACAAGCTGCACGGTAAAAAGCTCCGCAATGTAACAATTGCGTCAAAAAAATTGTTCTCTCCCGATTTCCTGGAAATAAATACGATCGCACGTGAAAGTTAACGCGAACCACGTCAATGCGAATATCTGAAAAGTATTATGAAACTTTAGCTGAAAGAATCGAAATCCTGAAATGTGGCTAAAAGTTTAAAATGTTGTTTACAGCACGGAGTTTCACTGGGAATTGCGACGAATGCCATTTAAAGTATAATTGATCTGTGATTCGATAAACGCTGAGAGTCTGGTCGGAAGTTCAGAATTCTGGGTGAAGAGAAAGGAAAGATGTTTTTTTTGTCCGTCTCTTGAATGAAGCAGCGAAACGGATGTTGGGAAATTTTGTTTCGTTGGAATCCAATGAGTGTTGAGTTTTTCAATTTTGTCCAACAGTTATTTGCAAACATAGAGAGCAGTGATGTTCGATATTATTTGTTAAATGTTTCGTAGAAATTGTCACACGAGGAGTGCAAAAAAAAAATGGTTAATAATTTGTTTTTGAATGTCGAAATTTCATGACTCTGAAGTTTGCAACGTTGAGATTCGACGAAAAATATTTTGTGTATTTATTATTCATTGAATTTTGGAAATCATGACAATTTTTCGTGTCTATTTTGAGTTTTGAGGTCGCAATAGAGGATTGTTTTATTATCCAGACAAAATTTTCAACAAAAATTATGAGCTCCACTGAAAAAAGAACGGAATTTCGTTGCATTCCAACGATGCAAACTTCAACATGTTGAGAATTTCTGCAACGAACGTTGCGTCACAATGATCCAAACTTGAACGACATAAAGAATATCTGTATCTGAAAAATACAGACATGCTCGCTTTATCGACTGTTTATAAACATACGAATACTAATTATACATAGTAACGTGTAAATAATATTATTTTTTTTCTGTTTATTTTTAAAATAAAATTCAACGACTATTTTGTAAATTGTAATTATTTATTTATTTTGACCCTGCTACCTATAAAGTATATATAACGAAGCGACGAAACAAGCAAAGTTCTGTCTCGCGTAATCAGTTATTTACACACCAGAGCATCTTGATTACGATCTCGTGCAAGCAAAACTTGTTTTTTTTTGTCTCCTTTTGAATGAACCAACGAAAATGTTATCTCGGGACTAAAATTTTCGCGTTTTTTTTTCGCCAAGTGCATTTACACGCTCTGTCTCTTTGACCTCAATCATTTCCGTTTGTTATCATCTTGCGAAAGTCTTCAAAGCCGCGACGTTTGCTTCGCTGGAAACTGCTGTTGATCCAAGGGCGCCCGGTGTTTTTTCAATTATTTCGCCTTTTTAGTGACGACCAAGGGACCCACGTTGTCGCAGGTCGTCTTGTTGTGGTCTCCGTGACTTCCGTCGCAATAAGGCCACTTGAAGTTTTACGGAAATCAAAAAGACGAGGCATCGGTTAAAATACGAAAAAATAGAGCGCGTCAACGAGAAACGCGATCGTCATTCAGAACGGAAGGAAAAAAAATATGACACTAAAGTTCGAAACGTTGGGCTCCAACGAAAAATATTATTTCTATTAATATTTTCTTCAATTTGAAAAATCGTTACATTCTTCGCATCGATTTTGTCTTTGGATCTCAAAAAAAATGGTTTTATTTTCTTGACTAAATGTTGAATAAGAATCGTAGGATCTGTCCAAGAAAAAACAGAATTTCGTCGCACTCCAACGATGCAAACTTTGGCATCGTAAAAAAAATTATGATTTTTTCTTCATTGCAAATAAACTTTTCGACAATGCTGGCAAGGTCAAAAAATGTCTTTTCAGACTGACTAAACAGCAGGTGATGAAACGGTTAACCTCTCCGTTACGGCATCGCAAAAGTTGTTTCGTTGATGGCGCGGTTGCGTAACGCGCGAATCACGCGTCCAATGACGCGCAATTTTGTCATAATTAATATTTGCTTTAATTGCTTCAATCAAATTTTCCTCCCATATGTCTTTTGGTAATTCACAAATTCATTTTGTTTTTTATGTACAGTAGAGCGAGCAACGTATTATTGTAAGAGAAAAAAAAACAACAAGAAGGAAGGAGTTGCCACACTTACGTTGTCGCTTCTCCAGCATCGACAAAACACAGCCTTGTCCGTTATGTCCTCGACGTCGATGGTGTCAACGACTTTGGCAGAGTCCTTCTTTATCTTCGGGTTGATGCTTTTTTTCGGTGGCTGAAAATATATACATTTTTTTTTCATTTTTGTTGTTGTTCCTATTTATCAATTTTTGGGAAAAATTATTCGTAACAGGGAAAAGAGAAACTAATTTTGGAAGCGGACGTTCGAGAAATCGACGATATGAGTGCATATTGGGTCAATTTGACCCGAAGTGTTTTCCAAATCGTTGTATTTCGCTAAATACGTATTTTTTCTTTTTTCTTCTCAACATTTTTTTTTTTTTTACGAAAACAATAATTGAAAAAATTCGTTGCCAGTGAACGCCAAACAATCGGCGATATATAATTGTTGGGGTCAAAACGACCCAGTATGTACTCGAAGGGTTTTGTTGAAATTGCAAATAACCACTGAAACGACAAATTTCGCTTCGATCTCGATTTTCTGAAAATTCGGAAGTTTCGAAAGTTAGAAAAATAACTGTCGCAGTTCCATCGGGAAACTTGGCCGCATCTGTACCGAACGAGGCCGCCGATCGATAAATCGCGTTTGTCACGAGGAACGGAAAACACACTTTTATTCCCGATGTCGTAATGTCAAGTAAATCAAATAGTTTTATGAATATATATGTATATGAATTTAGGCGACACACGATACACGGATATCCACGTTTCTTATGAGGTCAACAACTGCTTCAGAATTTTCCACAATTACGCAACTGTAGAGTTTATTCCATCATAATATAAATATGTGCGGTAGAGTGCGATAGAAATAGCGTCACACGATATTCACTGTGTATATACAAACACTTGCGGCGTTATCGCG
This sequence comes from Hyposoter didymator, assembly GCA_037952995.1. Lineage (NCBI taxonomy): Eukaryota > Metazoa > Arthropoda > Insecta > Hymenoptera > Ichneumonidae > Hyposoter > Hyposoter didymator. The sequence goes on along the minus strand of JBAJMU010000001.1, from coordinate 18,232,910 downwards.
GCTTCAGGGCTCGTACGAAAATGGCAACCATTCGCGATCTTTACAAATTATCTAGTCATTTTTGACGCTGGCAATATTTTTCGAAGAGAAATCTATGGCGAAATGTTGCAGAGAAAATGAGATCGTGATTATAGACGCGAATCTATTTTTCGATTTACAAAAAGCAAGATCGAGGTTATAATTATATTATTTCGGAGGTCTGACATTTGATCGATTCAAAAAAATGATTCCATGTTTTTTTTTCTCTTTATGGAGAGAAGAAATTTGTATGAAAAACTTACCGGTCGTCCATGTGGGCAAAAAGATAAATAGGACATGTATCCGACACCTGCGAGAAGAGCGCTCGGAGGGATCAAGGAAAACCAATCTCGAACTGTGGATTCATGAAAAAAAAGAGAATTAGCAGGCTCCAGATTGTTGGAGAGAATCTCGTAATACGGAACTGGCCTCTGGACGATCGGAAAACGTGGTTTTAATAATTTTTTAATCATTACGAAAACCGAATCGACACTGACGATTAATGAGAAAGTCTAATACTCGTACCCCCGAGTCTAAACCACCCGCCTATCGTATCCGGAATCGGCAAACCCGACAAATAATTCGGAATAGAAACTTTGACGAGATGTGATATCGGCTCCATCTTTTCTGATACTACTGCCCGAGTCAGTCACGCAGCCATCGTGACGTTTATCTATTTTGTACTGTCATTAAAAAAACATCAAGGATTCCTTTTTCAATATAATGGCTAATTGCACAATTTGACGATGAGTTGACTCGTCGCACAATTGTTGTTCGAACGTCTTATTTCATTTCAATTATTTTATCGTTCGAAAAGTCAGTGCGCAGTTTGCACAAATGTATAAAAAAATGTAATTCCGAATCTCCTGGCCTTGAGAATAATTTTAATTCATTCAAGAGAGACAATCTACGAGTCGTGTATCAACAAAGTTCACGCCATTAATCAATTTGTTTTTTATTTTGGTATTTTCGTCTCTCGTGAACGCAGCAGATAAGACTCCATTTTCCGATTTAAAATGTTGATACGCTTTTGAGTAACGTAGTTCGCGGGTGTTACGGCGCCTTTTCACGCGAGCAAAGAGAGAGAGAAGAAAATAAACGCTCCGATTGGCTACTTTTTTTCACGAAAGCCTTTGCGACTGAGAAATATCAACCAATTACTGCAATTTTTCTTCCACAACGATAAACTGTAATTATTATTCGAGGCCAATAATAAAATTAAAAAAGTCTTTGCATTATCGTTTTGGAGTAAATTGCCAGAAAATAAATCTCATAAAAAATAGAAAAAATATATTTCCGCCCTCGAAGCAGAATTATTCTCGCAAGTTTTGACGACGAGGATTCGAAACATTCTCCCGTGAGAATACCAACTCGGACCTTCGTAAACAATGCTGAGCGAGGAAAAAATCGCGAGGGAAACGCGGTCGGTGTGGCAGACTTTTTTATCCGCGGTCTATCAAGTGACGCTGCCACGCGGCGGATACGAAAACTACGCGATATTTACCGGCTCGAAGCAGAGCATGTTTGTATTCCGTTTGTTCAGTATTGCTTTAGCTCCTGTCATTTAGAGATCAGGAAACAGGCGCAGGATCGAAGGTGCAAGAGGAAAAGATTGAAGGAGCTCGGTGTGTCATATTCTCGCAAGTTTCTATTTATTGCAAATGAATTTTCGTGTGTGTGGTGGCAGTTGCGCGCGCTTGCGGTTCGTGGTGGTTCAGGAGTGTCTCGCGAGGCTCGTACTCGCGTTGGAAAGGTGAATGTGTGTGGATCGGGCGCTCGACACTCGAACACAGTAACAAAGTGCACAGTGAGGCGAGCAGTGCACGTGTGTGGGAAAAAGAGCTAGATCGAGAGCCGAGAGAGAGAGAGAGAGGAAGAGAACAAGTATATTGGTAGCTAGAGCGGTTGAGAGGAGCAGAGGCCGGAGTGATGTGTTTAGTGGTCGACGCGCCAGCGCCAACCTTAGGCCGTAAGTCAGAACGGTTGCTCGGTTGCGTCGTTTAGAGAAAAAATAAAAACTCAGGTAGAATCTCGAGTACGAAAAGGTTCGCGCGGTGAAATAAAGTTACACGTTTATAAATGCACATAAGTTTATATAAATTAAGTTTAGTGGCAGTAGCAAAGTGCAGGAGTGGCGTTATACTTGCCTGCATTCCGTCATCGGTTGGCGCCCCGGGGCGACTGTTTAGAGTCTGTGTGTGTGTGTGTGCGCGCGTGTTGCGTGCTTTTCTCGCGGTGCGGTTTTCGCAGGGCTGCAGCCGAACGAACCTGCGAATCGAGTCTACGGGGTGCCGGTATACGAGACTCCTCTCCCCTCTTTTCGAATCTTCCATCATCAATAATAATAACAATAATAATAATTAAAATAGTAACTTTGGTAAAAAATGAAAATTGGTGATAAATTCTCGCGACTTTGACACACGTGTGCGCGCGTTTTCAACAGTGAAGATCGCGAGCCAAATTGCTAGAAAATAAAGACAACCTGTAATTCTTTCCAGCGTATGTTTTTTTTTTTTTATCTTGCCGCTATCCGTTCGCCATTGGCTACGAGGAAAAAGCTACTCGTACCTAATTGGTCGTCCTGCTGCTTCAATTCGCTGAAATACGTTTTTTTTTATTTTCGATGCCGCTCGTGTTTACATTGCGAACGAAATCGCGCATCGTTGTATTCTCTCGATTGTTCAGAATTTATTTTTTTAACTGTGAGAGTGTCGATTCAGTTCGTTCGCGAAACTAGGCAATTGACGTTTCTCCCGATCGACCAAATACGCGCTTTGCAGTTTTGCCTAATTCTCATTAATTCGCCTGCTTCCAATCGTATTACTGAACGTTTCGCGAGACAGGGAGAGGAAAAGAGACCGCGAGAGAGAGAGAGAAAGAGAGAAAGGTCCAGTGAGTGCGGTGAGCTCGTGAGGTGAGGATCGATGTCGGTGCTACTGTGAAAACATGGCTGAGGAACTGTTGGTAACGCTGAGCAGAAGCGACAACGCCGGTTTCGGTTTCTCCTTGCTCGGAACTGCCGGACTTCCTCACGTTATTTACGACATCGTCGAAAATTCACCCGCCGCCGAAAGTGGCAAGGTACGCACCCTTCCAACACTCATTACTTCCTCTGAATTATTGACACGAAACATTTACACAACAAATGAAAAGAAAAAACAACATCCATGTCCAAAATTGCGAACGTTGTTATACAATATCGACCCCCCGAACGTGGCGCTGACCCGTCAGAGACGCCCGAGAATTGCTCTTGTCTTTTCACATTCCAATTCGCGTCGTTGCAACTAAATTTTCATTTATTTATTTTCCAAATCAAATACTCGTCGACGTGCTCTTGTGTTTGCGTCAATTTCTGTCAACAAATTTCATGAAAAGTTTAACTAGATTTCGTCGTTTCGAAAAGAAAAATCATTTTACTAAGTTCCGAGATCGAAGAAATTCGACGACATCATTCACATCGTTGGGAGACCAACGAAAAATATTTTATCGACTCACAGTTTTCAAGATTTTTTTTCAATTTACTCAATTTTTATGATGCTCACGTTTGCATCGTTGGAATGCAACGAAATTCCGTTTTTTCTTGAACAGAACTCTTATTTATTATTAAATATTTGATCTGGACGATAAAACGATCCTCCCTTGCCACCTAGAAACTCAATCGACACGAAAAATTGCCTCAATTTTCACAATTCAATAAATAATTAATAGATCTAATATTTTTCGTTGAATATCAACGTTGCAAACTTCACAGTCGTATTTTTTTATGACATTCAGTTTTTTGTTTGCCAATTATCGTGATAGACGGACATTGCATGAAATTTTTATGCTCTGCTTTAAAAAAATATGAGAAAATAAGGGATTCCGTTGCGTTAACAACGATGAGAACTGCATTTATTTATTTTCCTCTACGTGTTCGTTACAATCAATGTTTTCGTTACTCCCCAAAGCAAAAAACACGGTGACAGTTGTCAACGCAAAACAATTCGGTGCTTCCTCTTCCTATCGAATCGAATTATTACGCAGAAAATGTTGGGCCAGAATAAATGTTCATCAAGTCATTTTTAGGGTTGGGTTCCCACCCATCGGTCTGACAAGTGCCTGCGGAATATTCGCTCACTCTCGCGATCTCCGCTTCGTCGCGTGTTTTTTTAACGACTGTCGAGTTTACAGTCTTGGACGACGATGAGGTCAAGTTGGCCTTTTTTTGCCTTTTTTCAGTGCAGCAGAAAATGAGTGACGAATTTTCAAAATAGTTGTGCGCTGATCACGATCTTTAACCCTCCGAGTGCCCACCTCCTTCAAGTGCATTCTGGGTCAATCTGACCCAAGGCGTTTTTCGAATCGTCGTTTTCCGATAAAAATGCGTTTTTGGTTTTTTTTTGTGGAGACGTTTTTTGTAGTTAATTTTTTTTGGGCCTGAATTTTTTTTTTTTACGAAAACGAAAATTTAATGCCAAACAATCGGTGACGATTATCGTTGGGGTCACAATGACCCAGTGTGCACTCGGAGGGCTAAATAAATAGACAGTTGACTTAATAGCGAAGAATTTTCACAACTGTCTAAGAATCTTGCAAAAAATTTTCATCGATATTTTCTCTTCAAGCTCAATCCGCAGTTTTCGAGAGATTATTAGGCCCGCCATCGCTTATTTTTCTTCCTCGAGGTATTGTCAACGAATTAATCACCCCGATTTTTCATTTCTCCTCATTATTACAATGTTGCATATCATTGTGAAACCGCAAAGACAAAAATGTCGTAGACAAATTGCGTTTTTCTCAAAATTGATGATGAAAAAAAATCCTTCGGCGTACGTTGTTGCACTGAAAACGAAATTGTGTTGGAATAGACCGATATTTTGTTCGATTCACTCGACTAAACGTTTTTTTGAGTAATCCCAAAAATTGTGTCATCGCAGGAAGAAATATTCTAGAAAGTCTCTTCGGAAGCAAATTTTGGTCGTTCCAATCGTGAATTTTGCTGACAATTCCATTAGAAACAAAATATATTGCTAAAATAACGAAAATTTTGAAATTATGGAAAAATATTTAGTTCACGGTATTCAACAAAATATCGACCATTTTTAACAAAATTTCATTCCCAGTGCGATCGTGTGCTCTCATCTTCTCCTGCATTTTCGCCAATCATCATTCTTCCTCTAATTCCTTCCAACCATTTTCCTCGTACTTCGTGGCCACTTCACCGAACGATTATTCCGCATCCGACTCGGCTAAATCAGGGTGTAATACTCCGAGCTCCCTTGTTCCTATGTTCGCATACCACGAGTCCTTTTATCTGTGCCCCAAAAGGCCGTTTGTCCAGATATTTTTGTGTCGAGCATGAAAAACGAGCCTGTGATATTTCGGCCAACGAGGATAATTTTATCATCAGTGTCTCACAGTTCGTTTTTCCATGAGTTACGACGCAAACATTTCCTATGGGGAGAAATCGAATGATGTTGAAGTTTGCATCGTTGGAACGCAACGAAATTCCGTTCTTTTTTCAGTAGAGCTCATAATTATTATTCAAAATTTGGTCTGGACAATAAAACAATCCTCTCTTGCGACCTAAAAACTCAATCGACACGAAAAATTGCCACGATTTCCAAAATTCAATCAATAATAAATACACAAAATATTTTTCGCTGAATCTCAACGTTGCAAACATCAGCGTCATAAAATCGGAACGATCATCCAAATTTTTATCGAAATTTCATTGATTATCTTCGACCCACTCTACCGCAATTACAAATGCAACTTCCCACTCACGAGGCTGTAATTACCTCTCGTACGGCCTGCTCCAATGCAATTGGAATATCCGAATTGTTCATGATTCCATGTGCACGTGCCGCAGGCGATCGCACTACCGAACGACCATATATCGATGAGGAAAGTTTGACTCGAGCGAGCAAAATCGAATCGACGTCGAAAAGTTCTTCACCAATCAGTTAGTCTGACAAACGCTTGATGAGATATTCGTCATTCAATTTGCAGGCATTTCAAGCTGAGGAATCGGTCACCTTGCTGTGCATCGTTGGAATGCAACGAAATTCTGTTTTTTCTTGACCAGATCCCACGATTCTTATTGAATATTTAGTCAAGACAATGAAACCATCTTTTTTTGAGATCCAAAGACAAAATCGATATGAAAAATTTTATGATTTTTCAAATTGAAGAAAATATTAGTAGAAATAAGATTTTTCGTTGGGGCCCAACGTTGCGAACTTCAGTGTAATGAATTTCGTTGCATTCGAACGATGCAAACTTCAACATCATGTCAATTTTGATATTAAATTCTCTCCGTGTAGGACACCCTGTATGTGTTTACATACGTATACATGTTGCAGACAGTAGAGGTTAGTTCGTGAATGGTATTGTCGATATATAGTAAAAGCCACTCTGTCTTGCTTGCTCGCGTGCCAAGGAAACACGTCCGGGGAGATTCCGAATGGTCGGATAGAGTTCTTCGTATATTCGAGCCAACGGCCGCATTCCTCGCCACCCTGGCACACTCGGCAACTCTCGATCTTCTCCTTCCCTTCTTTTTTTTCCTCTTTTTAAACATTTCCTCAGCTTGGTCACAACTTCTTTCGACCTCCACGTTACATTGCGCTCTTCCAATGCGTATAGCCTCGTCGCGATCGAACTCGCCCCTTTTTTCTGCTTCGACAAATATCCCGCAACCTTTTTTTTCTCCCGAACCCGATCATTTCTCGCCTTATCAATGTAAACAAATTCCTCCTTTCCAACTTTCAGTTTCGAACGACAATCGAACGCGTCCGTTCCTATAAAATTATTTGCTTCCGATCGCGACGCTTCGACACTTTCGGCTAGACGTTTATCCTCACGTGTGATCGGCTTGAACTTTCGTGTTTCCGGTTTTCTAGAGCCACTGCTAAGGAATCTGAACTGAAAATTTGCAAATTCAAATTCATTTGTTTCTCCATATAAATAATTAAAAAAAAAAATCACCATGCCAAGAAAGTGGAATAAATTCTACAGAACTCTTTACAAATTCGTGGAGTCTTGCGGACGATGTCAATGAAAATGCAATCACCAAATTCAAAAACCTCAAAGTTTGGAAATTCAGATTTCGTTCTTTCTTTTTTTTCTTCTTCCTGAAGCTAAAATCTCGGTGCCAGGCTTCTTGAAAGATTTGTATAAATTTCTGTCGAGCAGGAAATGAATTTTTTCATCAAAACGAAGGAAGATTTTTTTTTCCAGTTTGCAAATATTTGTCGAAAATTTACGAAACGAGGTGGTTCCGCGTACTTTTTTTTACTGAAGCTTCCAACGTTGGAATCCAACGAAAAATAAGTCTTTCTATTGATTGGTTGTTTGATTTTATAAATTATGAATATTTTCTTACCGATTTTCTCTTTGGATCCTCAAAAAAGATCGACGATATTGAAGTTTGCATCGTTGCAATGCAACGAAAAATCTATTTTTTATTTATTGTTTTGATAATTAATTGACTCGTTCGAATTTTTCTAGTAAACTTACTTTTCAAATGGCGAAAAAGACTTTCTCGTTATTGTTGACAAACACTGTATGAAAATTTGGTGCGATGCTATAACAAAATAATGACTTTTCGTTGCATCATTTCATCGATGCAAACTTTAACATCATAAAGATCGTTTCTTTGTCCTGACCAACGAGAATTTTGAGATCTGCTCAAGAAAAAACGGAATTTCGTTGCATTCCAACGATCCAAACTTCAGCGTCGCGTTTTTTTTCTACATTTCTAAATGAGCCAGTGATCGCGTGGCATTTAAAAAAAAACCTGGAATGGATCAAAGAAATTGGAAAAATGACAAAAATACTGTCATCAGAAAAAAGTGGGACACCGTGTAAGTCCCACTGTATGGTGGCTCGAACCGTTCAACAGAATTCACGCTCACTGTGGAAATCTTGAATAATCAGTTGACGCAGCGTTCGCTCTATAGAGTGTAAATTTTTACCATCCGACAAAATAAAGCGTCGCATGGTAACGGATCTTCGCGCACGGAGAATCTCTTTCAATTAATAGACAGTTTTCGCAATAGGATTCTATCAATAGAGGACTCTGATCAATTACGATTATTTGTCGAGTTAATTCCGAAGGCTTGAAATAGTAAGAGCCACCGTGCTGACTCCCAAGCAACAATAATACGTCCGTCACTTTTTCGGTTTTCCCTGGGGCAGAAAATCATTTTTCTAAGACCAAAATCTTGTACTTCGATTGCCATTTTTTTCGTACGCCACGGAATGGTGTATCAGGAACACTTGCTCGTTGTGAATCTTGTTCCCAGAAAGATACCGCAGGGAGAGAATAAAAATCGAGAGATTACCATCGCAAAATAAAGTCGTCGAAAAATTTTGAATTTCCAACGATTTTTAATCGTAAAAACAGAAAATTTCCATAAAAAGTAAATAAAATCCCAAATTGCGTAAAATATGTTTTTTTTTTCTCACGTCAATTGACATGGCGCACAGTAAATATTGCAAAAATCTAAGGTCATCCCCCGAACTCCATTTCGTCACGGTGTTTTCTCGATTTTTCGTGAAAAACAGCATCGAGATGGCAAACGAAGGAAAGTTCCGCATCCAGAATGATCTCCCGCGCGGTGGCAATGCCAAAAATTTGAATTTCTTTGACGCTGTCGTAGAAATCGGAATTGTTATCGGCGCTGCAGCGTCTGGCACTGCACTAGCGCAGCTCGAATATCATTCCGCGTCTTCTGTTGACCGACTGCGATACATGCTGAGGTAAATACCAAGCTGTAGGTCATGCTGTAGCAGGATACACATGACGTAATCTCTCCCGGGTGGCGTGTGTCTCTTCCAACCACAGATTAACTTACCGTTGTAATACGATACGCATAAAAAGTCACGAGCACTCGTGCAGCGTACAGAGTGACGGGTATCCACGCTCTCGGGCTTGTTGTCTATAGAGCAGTCGATTAACGATGTTAAAGTTCGCATCGTCCCAGCCCAACGAAAAATATTCAATCCAGTCACACTTTTTAAGATTTTTGAATTTTCTTCATTTTTCTATGACATTCAGTTTTTCATTTGCCAATTATTGTCACAGACGGACATTGCATAAGAAATTTTGGCTCTGCTTCCAAAAAATAGAACAAAATAAGGGATTTCGTTGCATTCCACACTGAAAACAAAATTTTGTTGGAAAAGATCGATATTTTGTTCGATACGTTCAACTAAACGTTTTTTTTAATAAACCCAAAAATTATGTCGTCGCAGCATGAAATATTCTTGAAAGTCTCATCGGAAGCAAATTTTTGTCGTTCCAATCGTAAATTTAGCAGACAATTCCATTGGAAACCAAATATCCTGCCACAATAACGAAAATTTTGAAATTATCGAAAAATATTTAGTTCACCGTATTCAACAAAATATCGACGATTTTCAACAAAATTTAATTTCCATAGTGCAACGATGCAAACTTCAACATCATGTCTATTAGAAAATATATAAATACAGTCCACGGTTACTTCCCCCCGTTCCCTCTCGGAAAAAGCTAAATTCTTCAGCTCTTTGCGTTCGATTGTGATAAAAACGAGTTTTCACTCATTTTCGTAATTAGACGTTTTATACGATTTTCGTACGATTAGATGTTCGCAGTTTGCTGTTTTGATGGCACACTGAGAAGTTAACCCTTGGAGTGCATACCTCTTATTAGTGCATATTGGGCCAATCTGACCCAAGGCGTTTTTTGAAACGTTGTATTCCGGTAAATATGAATTTTTTGTATTTTTTTTGTAAACGTTTTTTGCAGAAATTTGTCCATATTTTATGGCCTTGAATTAATTTTCTGACGAAAACGAAAATTAAGGGTCATAACGTTCGTTGCCATTGAATGCCAAACGATCGGGGACAGAAAATCGTTGGGGTCAAAATGACCCGTTATGCACTCGAAACCCAAACAATTTTTGGACAACATTTTGGCACAATCGACGGCTTTTTTTTTTGTTGCCTTGATAAAAATTTTGACACTCAACTTTCGAAGATTAAAAAATGAATTCAAATATCTACCGTAATCGGCAGCACGAGAGAAGTCACAAATTCGCGCGATTCCGAAACCTCAAGATTGTTTTTCCTCGGCTATGTATCTTTTCACTCTTAACATTGTAGTAAATATTCAGAAGCAGGGAGCAGAGAGGGCGAGCACGAGATATCGTTGCTCGATTCGATATTCAAGTTGGATAAATCGTTCAGATAAATCGTCCCGACCTTCCGCGCCCTGCATACTCTGAGGGAGAGATTAATGGCCTTCGCGCCGCTGGCAGAGGAAGAGGAGCTGATTCGTTCCAGAATGTACCGCCAGCAGTGCGGAACTCTGTGCGGACGGGGGATGATTGTATGCAAAGTTGGGAAATTAAAGTCTCTCGTGGAAACTCGATAGGATATAACAACCCGCGAGGTTTTACTTTTTTTTGTTTCCATGCGATTTAGCTTCGCTCTTGAAAAAGTGGCTTTTACTTTGGTTTCGACGAGCCCGCGCAGCTTTCTAGGAGTTTCGGACCAAGATGAAAAGTACTCGGACATTTCATAGCAACGTGCGAACAAGTCTATAGTCTCGAGGGGAAAAAGTCAACGGGGCACGTGGGCTCGAATTGATATTCTTCAAATAAAAATCCTCAATCCCAACATTTGGATTTTTGTTAAAAATCGTCGATATTTTGTTGAATACGGTAAACTAAATATTTTTTGATAATTTCAAAATTTTCGTTATTTTGGCAGTATATTTGNTGATAATTTCAAAATTTTCGTCATTTTGGCAGTATATTTGGTTTCTAACGGAATTTCCAGCGAAATTTACGAGTGGAATGACAAAAATTTGCTTCCGAAGAGACTTTCTATAAAATATTTCTTGCTGCACTGACACTATTTTTGGGATTATTGAAAAAAAACGTTTAGTCGAACGTATCGAACAAAATATCCATGTTTTTTAACAAAATTTTGTTTTAAGCCACTTTCCATTTTTCCAAATTCCCCTGAGACGATCGGACAAACAATATCGAACTTGGCATCGTTTGAGTCCGACGAAAAATATTTTACTCATTCAACATTTTTTCGGTTTTCGGAATCACTTTAATTTTTTTTTTTCGACATTCAGTTTTTCGTTTACGAATAAATAAATAGATTATCGACAAATGTAGAGGTTGGCGAAAGATGAAAACAGAAAAAACAAAAAAACACAAAACGATCGACCATGTGAAAAAGAATATCAAGGAGTACGATGATCTCTCGTCCACCCAGACGAGCAAATGAGACTCGAAGAGGGAAAGAGTTTTGGTGCTTACAGCACTTGGTTTTCTTCCAATTAAATATAGCGAGAGAACGAGTGTCACGTTAAGTGGAGCGACGTCGTCGTCGTACATTTGGCCCAATGGAATTTTTTGACTCCTCGTGAATTTTTGCCGACCCAGCTGATGCCAATGTGTTTATTTCGTAAATGAAAAGCAAGTAGGACGTCGTGCGTACTTTTTTAATTGCGGTTACTTCGTCGTTACTAATGATCATTAGCCTTTTGATCGCGAATGGCGTCGCACAAAACTTCGAGAAACATTCAGGCCAGTTTTCCCATCTCCCCTTAATCTTTATCCGAAGGTTCAAGGTCACGAATTCCTTCTATTCACATTAAACTTTACATTGTTCTATAGCAGCCCGCGAACCTTTTACTTCCTTCATTAAGGGCGACTTCTCGGCGATTGTCTTATAGAAAAATTCAAAAATCAGTTTTCAGGATCAAAAAATTTGTAACCATGGACGAAAAAAAATTTCCGTTGTTCTCACATTCTTTTTGTCTCGTCCGCAATGTATCCGAGGAACAATAGCTCCAGTAAAAATTCTTTTCGACTGAGGCACCCGATGCCGCGAAAATGTTTGCTACTGTCAGAAAAGGCCAAGCTCCAAAAAGAGGTTTTTCAGCTTTATGTCGTATTCGCCTCCTTCATGTACGCGTACATAGTGATAACGAGAACGAGTGTCGTGCATAACATCATCGTTTATCAGCCACTCTCGCCCTATACCGGAAATAACGGTTAATAGTACGAGATCTCTAGATATACGTGTGTGACATCGATTTTGCCATGTATTAGCCACCCTGGAAGCACATTTATTCGAAAGGGATTGAAAATAGGTATATACCCCGCGTAAACGCGCACCAATGCACATTACACGGGGTATTCTGTTTCGAACGATAATTCTCACGTGCTGAGTCAAAGTTTTCGTTCTGAAGAGAAAAAGTTTTCGATCTTTCGTTTATCATATCATCACAAACGGAAAAAAATCATTTTCACCATAATTATCTGCCTTTTTAGCGTCTCCTCAAAGGTCAATATTTCGTTCGAGTGGAAATACAAATATTTTTTATTATTACAAAGATGTCGATGCCCGGAGGGACATAATCGAATTTCCGCAATGTCGTACAGTAAAAAATTAAAAGCCACGTGGAATGCAATTAGCCGCTGGATTAGGAAACATGATTTTTCGTCTATGCGGGTGGAAAAATTACAGTGCAAACTGTCCAAATTGAATGAAAAATCGCAAATCTCGGATGATGATGATGTTTGCATCGTTGGAATGCAACGAAATTCTGTTATTTTTTCAGTAGAACTCATTATTATTATTCAACATTTGGTCTGGACAATAAAACGATCCTCTCTTACGACCTAAAAACTCGATAGACACGAAAAATTGTCATGATATTCAAAATTTAATAAAAAGAAATATACAAAATGTTTTTCGTTGAATCAGGAAATCCATCTGTTAACTCGCGGAATAAATCATCAAAGTATCATTTTTATGAGAAATGTTTTCGACGAGACTCGAAAGAGAGAATTGAATTCGTCAAATTTCAAAACTGAAATAAATTTTCTAAATTCTGCAATTTCCAAGTTTTTTGTCAACATCGAAACAATATTTATCGTGAAAAATTATGATGCTGAAGTTTGCATCGTTGGAATGCAACGACATTCTGTTATTTTTTCAGTGGAGCTCATTATTATTATTCAATATTTGGTCTGGACAATAAAACGATTCTCTCTTACGACCTAAAAACTCAATCGAAACGAAATATTGCCATGATTTTCAAAATTCAATAAATACGAAATATACAAAGTGTTTTTCGTTGACAAAGTTGTAAACTTCAGAGTCATGCTTCATCCTGGTCGGTGGCTCAAGTTCGGTAAACGTTATCGACTATTCAACGCGGAACAACTTGTATATGCGTATGCTTCGTATACATTATGTACTAATGTACGAACCGAGCGCACAACCCCGTCAGGCACAACTGCGTAAATTCACGAGAGGACTTTCCAATTGGGAATGTACGTTATAACAGAATTATGCGATGCGTCATACGGATAGAGAACCTTATCGAAAGGCCTAATATCCGGAGAAAATGACAAATTACCAACGAGAGGAGAAATGATTAATAGCCTGAACATGATTTTCTGAACGCCCGGTAAAATTTTAATTTACGCGAGTAACACGAATTGTCAACCGACGAAGATTCCCATTTTCGAAAAAACCCGAATTTTTTTATATTTACCTGCGTGGTCGTTGCTATGAAAATATCTTCCTGTAGAAATCTTCGGGAAGGTTTTCGTTGAAAATTGTTCAATGCAGAAACAGCCAACTTCTGGCTCATTCGCGGTCTCGCGTTCCATCTGCTCTCGTTTTTCAAAGTTCCTCCAACTTTTTTTTCTATTCTGCGGCTTTTTTTCGGCGCTCTCGTTAAGTAATTACTCCGCGACTCGCGGATTGTAAAAGAGAATTGATTTCCCGACAGCAGGGCGTTGGGCTCGTTCTTCTCTCGTCGTCGGCAAATACTCTGATATATATATATATATACATGCATGGATGAGATGAAACGAATGTACGTCTCGACGCCAAAGCCACTATATTACGTCCAACCTCTTATGCCGACGCCGACGTTTTCCAAGGGACGCGACGAACCGTCGCCTTCCCTTAGTACGAGAAAACTTTAGCAATGCCCAGAGCATTGTGAGGAAGGAAAAAAAAATGAGAGAATAGAAAAGAGGTGAGAAGAAAAATGACGAAATTGCGGGTCGACCGGAGCGGTTTTTTGAGTGCACGAATTTGCGGCGACTTGCGAGCAGGCGCTAATTTTGCGGAGGGCCGTACCTTTTGAGCGCACGCGAGCACACGGCCGCGTACAATCATTTTTCAATGAAACTAAACTTCGAAAATCAAAACATGACAATCAATTTTTCGTCTCCACGGTGAAGAAAAACGATCGATCGATTGATTCGCTTTGTGAGAATGATGTGCTTTATTCCTGTGAGAGATTCGTCGAAATGAGTTCAGCGGAGCGTGGCTTTCTTATGCAAAGTGGCCAGACATATTTTCCCAGGAGCATGTATGCAGATGCAAATTTATAGAATTATTCATGCCGAAAAATTCGAAAGAAGAAATTTAAACGTTGGACCGCGGAAATAATCGTTAAAATTTCTAAAACATCCCTCGATGTTCAAGCTCGGAGAATAGTAATAGAGATAGTAATTTTTCATTCATACAACACTGAGAATGAAATTTTGTTAAAAATCGTCGATATTTTGTTGAATACGGTAAACTAAATATTTTTCGATAATTTCCAAATTTTCGTTATTTTGGCAGTATATTCGGTTTCCAACGTAATTGTCAGCGAAATTTACGAGTGGAATGTCAAAAATTCGCTTCCGAAAAAACTTGCTGCACTGACACTATTTTTGGGATTATGAAAAAAAAAACGTTTAGTCGAACGTATCGAACAGAATATCCATCTTTTTGAACAAAATTTTGTTTTCAGTGTACTCTATCGGAAATGGCGGAAATTTTGACATTTTTCGCCCAATTTCAGACGAAAAATTACTATGTATTTGCTCAAATTTCTCAGAGGGACGATACGGTACCAGGGAACTATGTTAGCATAGTATTTTTTGATATAAACTTCTCTCCGTGTATTCGGACGGTTGCACACAAAAGCATGGAGTCTTAGCGCCAGAGCAGCAAAGCTCGTTGTCGCACAATCCCTTCGGCCGGGTGTGTTTCTATTCACGCATAGAGATACCAGCAGCAGCAGCAGCGGTGCGCAGCAACGGCAACAATCTAGAGCGTTCGCTGCTGCTTCCATACATTTGCCGTAACCGACCTCCGTGCGTATATATACGAAGACGCATGGTTTGCAAAGTTCTTGCTCGTACCGGAGAGGATCGAATCCCTCAGAGGTATTCGTGATTCTCACGAACCAAGGCTCACCCGATGTATGAAATGCAGGACAATCCCAGGGCACATAGGAATGAAAACTGTGTCCTCGAAAAAATACGGCGAGGATTTTCTCGATGTAACGGACGTACGGATATCCCCACGTCCGCACGTTCGCCAAATCTCCAGAGACTATAATATTTGACCATTCCACCAGTCCAGCCTCTGGTCACACGACCCTTTCAACGGTTTACAGCGGGTCTTTCCTGTAATCGAATTCGAGAGGGAGACAGAAACAGAAAGAGAGAAAATGACGTATATACACAGGAAACAAAATTTTGTTAAAAATCGTCGATATTTTGTTGAACACGGTGAACTATGAATATTTTTTGAAAATTTCGAAATTTCTTTTATTTTGGCAGTACATTTGGTTTCTAATGAAATTTTCAGCTAAATTTACGATTGCAACGACAAAAATTTGCTACCGAAGAGAATTTCGAGAATATTTCTTGCTGCGAGGACACAATTTGTGGGATTATGCAAAAAAAACGTTTAGTTGAACGTATCAAACAAAATATCGATCTTTTCCAACAAAATCATGTTTTCAGTGTAGTAACGAGGTTTAAGCCGCGATTGTAAAAAATGATAAAAAGAGTTGACACTTGAAGAAAAAGCACAGAAAGGAAAACCGTTTCTTTTTGAATCTCCGTTAAGCGAAGTTTCAATTGTGACAAAAGTTTGAATTAATGTTGGTACAGCAACTAATAGCCATATTTTCCAACCAATTCTCATTGGGTTCGAAAAAATGAAGAATGCTTTCACACTGGTCGTGGTATTTGGAAAAGCACAAAAAGGAAAACCCTTTCTTCTTAAGGAGGACATACGACGATAAAGAAAACATTTGTTGACAAAATTCTTTAGCATCAAATACGATGACACAATTTTTTTCAAATTTTTCGTCTGCATAGCTGTCGAATAATTCGAGTTTACAATATGCAAAAGATATACCTATATATATATCTGAATCCTATGCTTGCGCATGTGAACTGTGGAGTTCAATTACCCGGAAACTATGCAGAAGAGAAATTCTTCAAAAAATTGTATATTCATTTCTAATGCTAAAGAATATACTCACCAAATTTCATGAAATTTGTATCATTTCGAATTTTCTACGATGTTGAAGTTTCCATCGTTGGAATGCAACGAAATTCATGACCCTGAAGTTCGCAACGTTGGGCCTCAACGAAAAATTCCTTTTTCTATAAATTATATGTTCAATTTTAAAAACCAGGACAATTTTCCTACCAATTTTGTCTTTGGAGACTAAAAAAAAAATCGTTTTATGGTCCTGACGAAATATTCAATGAGAATCTTGAGATTTGTCCAAGAAAAAAGGGAATTTCGTTGCATCCCAACGATGCAAACTTCAACATCGTACGAAATTCCCTTTTTTCTTGGGCAAATCTTAAGATTCTCATTGAATACTTGGTCAAGACTGTAAAACGATATTTTTTCAGAGTCCCAAGAGAAAATCAGTGAGAAAATAGTTATGGTTTTTAAAATTGAACAAACAATTGATAGAAAAATAAATGTTTCGTTGGGGCCCAACGTTGCGAACTTCAGGCTCATCTCGTGTTTTTAATATGGCAACATTGTTGTCTGTAGCCAATCTCCTCAAAACTCAGTTATTCCGTAAGCAAGTTTCAGTTGCGACGAAAGTTTGAATTAATGTTGGTATAGCAACTAATAGCCACACACAACACGGTAATCTCCTTAGAGAAAACTAATCAAAGTATGAACGAATGACAAAGGAAAGTCAAGTCCCACTTTAGTTCCCTATCGTTTGGTCGGCTCGAAAGTACAAAATATAAATACATTGACGGAATAGGTTTCATGCGAAATCCATTTGCATAAATCTCAACGAAACCGCTGTATATACCCACAGACCGTAATACAACCTCGCGGATACTTTTCGATTCGGAAATAACACCGTCTCGCGTAAGGAAACCCGAGACTCACCCTAGCAGAGTCTCTCTCCGACACAAATACCAGATTGCCTAACCCCATGTTTCTCGAGCAGATCCATGCGCCCATTCTCCATCCCTGGCCCCGATGTTAACTCCATTACAACCCCCGCCGAGTAACCACAGTCTCCCGCCCACAAGAATACGCAGATCCGATTGAAATTTTTACGCTGCATTGATACGTTCCCAGCCACCTACGAAAACCACCACCACGCCAACCAACACTTGGCCTCGCTCTTCTCGCTCTCTCCGACCATTCAATCGAGAACCGAGAAAAACCCAAGATACGTGCTATACATCGAATACCAACGAATCTCCTTGGCCATCATTCCACTCACGTCGCCATTCAACGGCTCATTGATAAATATGCTTCGAACGTTCCTCTCTCACGCAGCGACCTCCTAGACGTCCTCCTAGTCCTCTCGCTTCCGGAGGACGCGGCTCTCAGTGCTGCAGTCGCCCCAAAGTTACCCTCGTGCTGGGTGGATCCTCGACTCGGAATTTTTTTGGAAAGTTATCCGAATGTGCACTAGAAATAAAATTTTGTTAAAAATCGTCGATATTTTGTTGAATACGGTGAACTAAATGTTTATTGATGATTTCAAAATTTTCGTTATTTTGGCAGTAAATTTTGTTACTAACGGAATAGTCGGCAAAATTTACGATTGGAACGATAAAAATTTGCTTCCGAAGAGACTTTCTAGAATATTCCTTGCTGCGATGTCACAATTTTTGGGATTATTCAAAAAAACGTTTAGTTGAACGTTTCGAACAAAATATCGATCTTTTCCAACAAAATTTTGTTTTCAGTGAGAGAATTCCTTGGCACTTGTTCTCACGCTCCTCGTGAGCATCTGAAATTCTTCACCAAATTTTGTCCTCCGTGTTGAAATGAAAAAGTTGATTAAAAATTCAACAATTTTATTTTTCTACTTCGCAAATTTTCATATTTCGGTTTTCACTGACGAACGTCTTTGCATTTTCGCTTTTCAATTGCTCCACATTGCTCGCATATACTTACGAATGTTGCAGGGAAAATTTTTGCTCCGAAAACATATTTTCATTCAATTTTTGAAGTTCGAGTTTCCGATTCGTTATTTTGACCAAAATAAAAACAGGTAGTCAATAGAATGCACGCACAGGCTGACAACTTTCTATGATAATGAATTTCTCATTCTACGGAAGAAGAAAAAAAAAGACATTCTGTTGTTCACTCGTCCCTGATCGTAAATGCATCGTTGGATCTTGAAAACAACGATGAAACTTTTATGGCTTTTCCCATTGAAACCGATTGAGGGAAGAACGACAGTCGAGGAATAAAGAAAATATGGAGAATATCAAGTTTTTCCTGAGTGCGGAACTTGTTCGTTTTTACGATTCTTGTTTTTATCATTGTCTCCCTTATCGCTGTTTTCATTATTCCTTCTCCTTCGAGATTGGTCCATTTCCTTTCATCCTTGTAGAACGCAAAAGAGTCGATTGGATGTCGATGAAAACATGAGGAAATCATGCCCCCGAAAGGATCCAAAATATCGTCAGCAATTTACGTTCATTGAGAAAAAAAAAATTATTTTCACTCGCAAACACGTCCTGAGAAATTTTCTTCGTGCCTATGAACGTCACTCTGTTATCGATCCAAAGAGCTGCGCTCGCACTTGATCCAGAATTGATCAACTAGTGTAATCGTTCAGGCAATGACACTGAAGTTCGCAACGTTGGGCTCCAACGAAAAATATTATTTCTATTAATATTTTCTTAAATTTGAAAAATCATGAAATTTTTCATATCGATTTCGTCTTTGGACCTCAAAAAAGATGGTTTTATTGTCTTGACTAAATATTTAATAAGAGTCGTGGGATCTGGTCAAGATGTGCAGCGTTTGCCTAAAGAAATGAAAACCGCAAGTACACGTGATCGATTTTCCATTCGACGAACATTGTTGCGTAAAAATACAGAAAAAGTAGCAAGCTTTTCGCGCTCCATTTGCCGAGCGTTCGGTACGGGGTCAAGACGAGAAGCAGCAGGCGACGAGCAGTGACCCGAGCCCTCGCGATTGCTTTGCGAATGTAGCAGTAAGACCGGGAACCACACGGAACTCTTACAACGGAGACGGCGGACTTGAGGGGTAATCTCATTTCTCATAGAATTTCGTTACCAGATAAACAACGAGCGAGAAATAGATCGAGAGGATTGCAAAAATAGGGGAGCTGGTTTGCTTTGTGTGTGTGTGTGTGTTGCGAGGAGTTGTTCTCATTTTTCGCTGCTGGCAGTATACGAGATGAAAAATGTTCGATAACGTAATAGGAGATTGGATTCGTTAATCCACGAGTTGAGAAGGGAGAGATTCCAGTGTGGAAGTTGGATGGAAAATTGTTAGGCAACGCGAAGAGCTTCCTGCGAGAAAGAAAGTCTGCGGAGGGTTGTGAAGGGCCGCGATCGCGAAGTAGGGCAATTGAAGAAAGTGAAGAAACCAGCGAAATTGCACTGGCGAAGTGTTGGCAATTGTATCTGGCTCGAAAATTGGACTGAAAAATTTGAGGTGTTTGGATTTTCATGATTCTCTATAAGCCTGAACTTCGCAACGTTGGGCCCCAACGAAAAATCCGTTTCTCTATCAATTGTTTGTTCAATTTCAAAAACCAGAACGATTTTCTCACTGATTTTCTCTTTGGACTCTGAAAAAATATCATTTTATTGTCCTGACCAAATATTCAATGAGAATCTTGAGATTTGTCCAAGAAAAAAGGGAATTTCGTTGCATTTCAACGATGGAAACTTCAACATCGTTGATTCTCAGAGAGTCAGTCCATTATATTTCTCGAGGGTTTGGCAGAGCCAGATACACGTGCGGTTCTTGGACATCGAGCGTTGACCCGACACGAAGGACGACGTTAATTTATATAAAAAACTGAGCAAGCGCGATAAGGGTGAAAAAAATAAAATGCAGCATGTAACTGTGAATTAGAAACAACAGAGCAGATTTATTTTCTTCGGTTATCCAAACGCTGTAGAGCTAGTTCATTATCCGTTTCTTTTATCTTCATTCTCATTCTTATCGGTAGATTGTTCTGGTTATGGTCACGTAGCACAGCGCGAAAGGCTCAGGACGGGGGAAATGCCGCGGCGTGTGTCGTTGAGCTCGGGACCAACAACTTTACTTTGAGAAACTAGCAGGCGTTTGTGGGCAACCAGGTGCTCCGCCACAGCACAGTACGCGGTCGAGCTTTTGCGACACGCCGAGACTAACACGTTTTCCTCGCATCGTATATGCGTGCGATGCACGTTTACATAAAACTGTTGGCTCGCTTTCACGTATAAAACGCGTGCTCACGGAATATTTAATACAAGTTTGTAATATTAATGAATATGCGACAAGTGGCACATAGTCTCGCAGCATTTACACTTTGCGGTGACAATGCGAACCCCGTTTTACTTCTAACCCGGCGATTACACTTTATGAAATAGTCGAGAGACTAACGTCACGCGAGATCAGGCAAAATAAGGCTGAAAAGTTAAAACCATCATAAAGCTAACGCGATAACGCGCGGGAGAATGAAAAAACTGAATGCGCACATCGCCTCTGCAGACCCAACTCGTCGTCACTAATTCATTCGCTGAAAACAAAATTTTGTTGGAAAATATCGATATTTTGTTCGATACGTTCAACTGAACGCTTTTTTGAATAAACCCAAAAATTGTGTCGTAGCAGCAAGAAATATTCTAGAAAGTCTCTTCGGAAGCAAATTTTAGTCGTTCCAATCGTAAATTAAGCTGACGATTCCATTAGAAACCAAGTACACTGCCAAAATAACGAAAATTTTGAAATTACCGAAAAATATTTAGTTCACCGTATTCAACAAAATATTGACGATTTTTAACAAAATTTCATTTCCAGCAGTGTTTGCTCGTTTTACACGCGCGTACGCAGAATCCTTAGCGTCCACCTAAAATGTCGGAAATTTAAAAAGTGAGCTAACAATCCGTTTTGACGTCAGCAGTATGCATTCCAAGGCGTGTGCACTTTAAGATTAAGAGAAAGGGAGAGAGAGTCCGCAGTGGATCTGCGCACTGCTCGTACACATCAGGAGCCTACTTTTTCCGTCCCTTTTTTTTCCCCGGCGCCCTTATTCTCAGCAGCTTCTTTTGTTAGACCGGCCGAATGGATGGCGAATATATACGTCACAAGTGCATAAGAATACGACACGTCTGGTGGATAAACTTGGGAGAACATTTTGTCGAGAAGCTGTGAAGAAGCGGAGATTCAGGAGTCACCCAGTCAGAAGCCGACGTAAAGCTCTGACTGGAAGAATAAAATATGCACATGAAGGCAGATGGAAAAGTAGTAGAAGGAAGAATGCAAATTCTGAATTCTTGGCCGTGCGAGAACTTGAACACTCCGAAAGAATAGCCGCGCGTCTTCGTATGTATGTACCGAGTCTTCATTCAACGGATAGAAAGAGCCCATTCGAAGCCAAGATTCGCGCACCGTGAAAATGTTTGTGACGTCGTAAAAGCCAGAGAAATGGGCGCGGCCTTATAGAACCCGCTAATATCGAGCTGATTCTCTCTGGTGCAGCGCTACAGACACTAACGCCATTACAAGTGAATCTAGCTTGACCTATCCTCCTTCTTTCTACCACCATCTTTCCTGTATCATTACCATTCGCAACCTTCGTTGCACACACTGAAAACACAATTTTGTTGGAAAAGATCGATATTTTTTTTTGATACGTTCGACTAAACGTTTTTTTTTAATACTCCCAAAAATTGTGTCATCGCAGGAAGAAATATTCTAGAAAGTCTCTTTGGAAGCGAATTTTGGTCGTTCCAATCGTAAATTTTGCTGACAATTCCATTAGAAACAAAATATGTTGCGAAAGTAACGAAAATTTTGAAATTATCAGAAAATATTTAGTTCACCGTATTCAACAAAATATCGACAATTTTTAACAAAATTTCATTCCCAGTGCATGCTAATGAAAACATCTTTTCCAATTTGTCCCACGTTCCTGCAGAACTTGCGTCAAACCACGGTCTAGTGTAATTTCAACCGTGCATTGTCTAGACCAAAGAATGAAGGGCCACGTCTGATTGGCACCTAAAAACGATTTTATCATGTTTAAATTTTTTAATTTATCCTTTTTTCAACAACTGATCGGCCAGTTTATCAAGTCCTGCAGAGTGTTACAAATAATTTCGCATGTTGAAAGATTTTCGGAACCATTCTTATTGGGTTCGATAAAATGAAGAATGTTTCCGGGCCGCACTGATCGCGCGATATTTGATGTTCGGACAAACGACCGTACGACGGAGCATATTTTTCAAAGTATCAATTACAAGAAAAAATTGAATTTCGCTTTTTAATTTATTCAGACAAACCAACTCTGATGAAGCATCGTGAGATTGTGTTTTTTTAAAACATGTTTTTTGTCGAAAAGGGACCGTATACTCGTCGAAGCATGCTTTCTAAATGACGTAATTATTTCTTGAATATATGACGATGATTTTTATGGAAGAAAACATTGAACAGACGCCTGCTCGTTCCTTTCTCCGTCATTCTCGCGGAAAACATGGCTTCCCCAGTCATCATCGAAAAATTCTCTACTTCGTCTTCATTTTTTGAGAATCCTCGTCATCCTAATGGAAAGTTTTTTCAACAAACTAACGCGGTAAATAGAATTTCTTACGTTTCTAAAAATCATGTCACTCCCAGTTAGCAAACGCATTTCGGCGTGGCAAAGGACACGAAATTTTCAGGGAAACGACTGAAAGGTCGCTGTTGAGAAGCAGTCGAATGTTTTTTTTTTCCTCTAGCCTGATTCTTCGTTACACGAAGTCGTAAAGGAAATCCCGAGAGGAAACTGAGCGTGCATAATTTTATCCGGAAAAGTGAATACGGAGCAGGCAGAGCTTATTTCTCCGCTGAGCTTGCAAGAAGCGTCTATAACGTATACGTAATGCATTCGGTACTTATAATAAATTGGAAAGATATATGCAGCTAAGTGTACCTGTTCGTATACTTTAATATCGATCGCGAGACGCGTCTCACGAGGTCAATAGCTTAATGACGTAGAAGCTTCTCGTGCCAGCGTGTAACATCTTCTCAGGATTTCAACTCATGTGTGTGTGTTGGCAAGTGGTCACGTGAACAAAGTTTCAAATTCGAAGCTTGGATAATAGTCGAGGATCGATTTGCTGGAAAAGCTTTCCAGGATGACCTGAAAGCCTCTCTGGGTTTATCGTCATCGTCGCAAGTTCGAAGCAGGCCTGATGTTCCGAGGCGTAGATTTCTTTGATTTTATTCCCATGGAATTTTTGCCTATACTGGGAATGAAATTTTGTTAAAAATCGTCGATATTTTGTTGAATACGGTGAACTAAATATTTTTTGCTAATTTTAAAATTTTCGGTATTTTAGCGGTATAGTTTGTTTCTAATGGAATTGTCAGCAAAATTTACGATTGGAACGACCAAAATTTGCTTCCAAAGAGACTTTCTAAAATATTTCTTCCTGCGATGACACCATTTTTGGGATTATTCAAAAAAACGTTTAGTTGAACGTATCAAACAAAATATCGATCTTTTCCAACAAAATTTTGTTTTCGGTGTAGCCTGAGGACACCGAGAATATTTGATATAAAAACTTACTATGCTACCATAGTTCCCTGGTACCATATCGTCCCTCTGAGAAATTTTAGCAAAGACATAGTAATTTTTCATTCATACTCTATCGGAAATGGCGGAAATATCATTTTTTGTCAAATTTTGACATTTTTGGCCCAATTTCAGATAAAATTTTTGTATGTATGTGGTAAAATTTCTCAGAGGGACAATATGGTACCAGGGAACTCTGGTGGCATAGTAATTTTTTACATAAAATTCTCTCCGTGGACTTGGAGTTTTTTAAATTTATTTTATAATCGTTGGCACATGTTGGATCATTATTTCATAATCATGCAAGAATAACCTGACGTACATTAACTCTACGGTATTCAAGTATTCCTGCTACATTTTCCGGTTCGTATGGCTCGATGCGAGCGTCGTGATAGCGTGAACATCATAAATTCATCCGAGCCAAGATAAATTATCGAGCGGGACTTGTACAGCCGAAAGGGTGCGTAAAACCAGCCGATAGAATTTCCAATGAAACAGAAGGCAGATGCGGTTTGATGCGCGTTGCCTTCACTGGCTTCATTCATAATGAATTATTATCTTTGAGGAATTTCCCTTTCTCCTTGTTACAAAAGACATTTTTACTAGACTGAACATTGTTTAAAGTTCGAAAACTTTACCAGCTCGACGATTGCGTGGGAGTCACATCATTAACAAACTTTATCACTTTGGAGTTCGCGTCGGTGTTACGCGCAATGAAATTCTTTCATTTTCTCCTGAGCAGAGTTCGAAATTCATGCAGCGTGTGGCTGCGATAATTGGGAAACTGCCTCTTTGTACCTCGAGCCCAAACGTGGCAGCAAAATTGAAAAAGGTGCGAAAAATGTACACTGAAAAGAAAATTTTGTTGAAAAATTAATAATCGAAAAAATCATGTCATTGCAGCAAAAAAAATTTTAAAATCTCTTCGGAAGCAAATTTTTGTCGTTCTACCCGTAAATTTCGCTGACAATTCCGTTAGAAATCAAACATACTGCCAAAATAATGAAAATTTTGGAATTATCAAAAAATATTTAGTCCAACGTATTCAACAAAATATCGACGATTTTTAACAAAATTTTATTCTCAGTGTAGGCAAAAAGTCCATGGGAATAAAATCAAAGGTAAGTTTTTATATAAAATTTTCTCCGTGTCCTCAGACTACACAGAAAACTAAATTTTGTTGGAAAAGATCGATATTTTGTTTGATACGTTCAATCAAACGTTTTTTTTTTAATAATCCCAAAAATTGGTCGTTCCAATCGTAAATTTTGCTGACAATTCCATTGGAAACAAAATATATTGCTAAAATAACGAAAATTTTGAAATTATCAAAAAATATTTAGTTCAACGTATTCAACAAAATATCGACGATTTTTAACAAAATTTTATTCTCAGTGTCGTACTAAAAAAGAGGTTCGTGGGCGAGATTAAGAAATTATAAAAAAATGATCAATAACGAGGTGGCAAGCACATGGGCAATATCGACTAGCCCAAGAATCACCAAAAGTGAGCAATGGACCCCTAGACCATTATTATTATCATTACGAAGCGTGATACATAACCGGTTCTCTCTGGATAATGCGTTCAGTTACGGAGAAGCGAGTACTCGCAAGAGTCTCGCGCTAAATTTAGTTTTCTTGAACGGGGAGGAAAGTGAGCGCGGAGAAAATAAAAGCAGCGGAAAGGAAATGAGATGTCGACGAAGAAAATATATAGAACGAGCGAGAGTGACGAGTCGAGAGTATTCGTGGACGCGCTTAACACGACACAGAAGCCACTCCACACCAAACTTTCCTTTAACCTTACGATCCGCTATACTTGTTTTGTGCATTAAATAAAAACTTTCCTCCCCGAGAGACTGTCAATGATCGCGCCGAGTAACGAGCTGTGACTTTCCCAACGTCCTTCTTCTAAAACTTCCGAAGCTCATGCATGCAAGGACGAATCGCCTAACGTCATCATAATCCGCCGCAGCGTTATACACTGAACATCGAATGTCCTTCTATCGAGACAATTGTAACTCGAATCTACATATAGTCACGTAACATTCGCTTGACCAAACTCGATGATGTTGAAGTTTGCATCGTTGGAATGCTACTAAATTCCGCTCTTTTTTCAGTAGAGCTCATAATTTTTGTTCGAAATTTGGTCTGGACAATAACACAATCCTCTCTTGTGACCTAAAAACTCAATCGACACGAAAAATTGCCATGATTTCCAAAATTCAATGAATAATAAATATACTAAATATGTTTCGTTGAATCTCAACGTTGCGAGTCATAAACTCATGCGAATCAATCGAAATACTGTTGTTCGAATCCCTCAACTCTCCCTGAGCAGGGCTAACTGTACCTTCGATTGACTTCCTGAAAAAAAGTCTTTCCTAGCAAATGTCTCAAGGTCGTATTGAAATTCTGTGGAAATTCACCCACGAACGTCTCTTCGACCACAGATTCACTCGATATCGCCGAACGCGTTACCAGCATTTGCAGTCTGCACACGATCTCTGCTGTTATGTTTCGTATCTTGTGAAGAAAGCTGGTCGCTAAAATGATACGTAGTGACCTGGGAAATAGGAAAGAAGATTCAGCCTCTGGAAAGGCGAATTTCGTTAATAAACAATTCGATGAATAATATAAAGCAGATATCTTTAAGACTCTCCAGAGTCTGTGCACACAGCACTGAGATGGCTAACGAACTTTATTCACAAATGTACCGTCTGCGAGAGTTAACGTCGTCGTTTCATTACCATTCAAGAAGAAGGCCCGGGGTGCATGGTATCCGGTGTTTGGTGCACAAGCTTATGGAAGTGGAACGAATGATTCGTGAGAAACGTAACACATCGACCAGTTCTCAGAGACTGCCCATCCCTTGATACGAATCGCTCTCATTTCTTGAACTAAATAACTTGTGCACACCTTCGTCCCATTTTGTTTATAGTTGCCACGCAGAAATGTTTCTGGAAGTTGATAGAGAACGCAAATTATCCGAACGGTCCTGTGAATTTTTTTGCATACCCCGTTGACCGCTTGATTCGTATGTACGTGAAAAATATGACACTGAAGTTCGCAACGTTGGGCTCCAACGAAAAATATTATTTCTATCAATATTTTCTTCAATTTGAAAAATCATTACATTTTCCGTATCGATTTTGTCTTTGGATCTCAAAAAAGATGTTTTCATTGTCTTGACTAAATATTTATTAAGAATCGTGGGATCTGGTAAAGATGTGGAAAAGATGGAGTTCGCAACGTTGGGCCCGAACGAAAAATATTATTTGTATTAATATTTTCTTCAATTTAAAAAATCATGAAATTTTCCGTATCGATTTTGTCTTTGGATCTCAAAAAAGATGGTTTTATTGTCTTGACTAAATATCGAATAAGAATCGTGGGATCTGGTCAAGTAAAAACAGAATTTCGTTACATTCCAACGATACAAACTCCAGCATCGTTGAAAAATAGCGTTTTCCGCAATAATATTTTTCGAGCTCGAAAGTTGGATGTACGGAGAATTACACACGTGCAAAAAATAGTAGAAGCTTTGTTCAGAGTGTCCAGCAAATTACAGCTGAACCATCAGTTTGTCGATTTCTCTTCAATCCCCACTGATGTTGAGACTGCAGGCAAACGCCGCACGAAAGCAGAGTCGGGCGTGTTCTTCGGGATAAGTATCGCAACGGGCGGTCGCGGGATATGGCCGAACGAGATGACATCGAGGTGACGAAAAGGAAGAAATTACAGCGAGAGGCTCGACTATAATCTCTTGAGGAGTTTAACCACAATTTAGTAGTGAGTGTTCTTCGGAGCAGCAGCTACCTGCGCTTTTCCGCAGCTATAAATATGTATGAACACCCGCGTTATCAGTAAAGCATGTACATGGCATGCACCGACTGTCTGGTTGTCAGAGGCATACTCGAAACTGTTAAGCTTGAGGGAAGTCCAGTCGCGTCCGAGAGCTAATTTTCCCACCGGTTTAGTTTGCACTGAGCCATAGACAACAGCGCGCGGAAGTTCTAGACACATTGTCGTCTCCGGTCGTCCCTCGTCAGCCTGCGGTTGGTTTCTGCGCCTCTATTCGCTACCGGAATTCTCTCAGTGCTCAAGTTCAAGCGTAGCAACGGTTGGAAAAAAATTTCGTAACATTTTGTCGTATCTCGGCTGTTTTTCACTGTTCACCCGCAGGAGACTCGCGAGGGGGGCGATGTGTACATAAAAAAAGCTTCTGAATATTCCAAGCTCCCTAACTTCTCGAGTTGATTCTCCCTGCTCCTGCGTGCGAACTACTCTTCGTTTCAAAGCATTGCCCGACCTTCCGTGTCTGTATCATATCGCTTTTTATATATCGCGCTCTCCAGAGTCTCGGTGGATTTGCGGTGAAAGTGGAATCCTGGTAATACGCGTGTGTGCCGTTACGCAACGCGCGGATGTGCTCGCATCACTGACTCGTTCCGCGTTGGTTCCTCTATTTTTATCGCTTTTTTCTTCCATTATTGCGTTACATACTCGAGAGTTAACTGCATGCTTGCAGGAGGGAGGCTACGAGAATTGTGTGAAATGTTTTCGCATGTGCATCAAGTTGTTGCTACGATCGTAGTGTGTTGTAGGAAATACCTCTCGCATTGCAGTCCTCACTATTTTTTGTCCCCTGTATTCCATAACAGCATTGAGAGCACGGGAATGAAAACAATGGGAATTTTTTAGGGTTTGTGTGGAAGACAAAGTCAAGGAAGTTGCTCGAGTTACGGGGGCTCGAAAGAAACGGAAAACTGTTCAGGCTCCGAACAGAAATAGAAACAACTCTCTATCGTTAGACTGTGGCTCGATGGCTACGAAAAATCTCGACTTTCCATCCACTTGACAGCTTCTTAACCCTTCGGGTGCATACTGGGTCATTCTGAGCCCAACGATTTTCTGTCACCTATTCTTTGGCATTGAAATGCAACGAATGTCTGGCATTGAATTTTCGTTTGCGCCAAAAAATTGATGAGCCTGAACTTCGCAACGTTGGGCCCCAACGGAAAATACATTTTTTTATCAATTCTTTGTTCAATTTTAAAAACCAGAACAATTTTCGCACTAATTTTGTCTTTGGACGCAAAAAAATGATTGTTTTATTGTCCTGACCAAATATTCAATGAGAATCTTGAGATTTTTCCAAGAAAAGTAGGAAATTCGTTGCATTCCAACGATGGAAACTTCAACTTCATAAAAATTGAGTCAGGGCCATAAAATTTTGGAAAAATTCACTACAAAAAAGTCTGTAAAAAAAAAAATGCATATTTACCGGAATAAAACGATTTGAAAAACGCCTTGGGTCAGAATGACCCTCTCACAGGACTTCGAAGGGTACTCGAAGGGTTCATCGATTTGATTTAATTAAAAATTAGTCAAAATGGCTGCTCAGTCTGCTCATTTGTCTCCTCGTATCAATGTCATCGTGCAATTTCTTTAGCTGCTCTTCTCGGTCGTTTCTCGTGCCAAGGAATATGTTGAGCTTCCGCAAGGCTCGTGGAACGTTGGCCAAGCGATTGGAGGCTAAACCATTTGAACAACTTGTCCACACTGGCCCCATGTCCCAGAGCAAATCTAATCCACCAACTCTCGTTTCTCGACCAGTCAACACACCCTCCAAATCCAAAACGCTCAAGGCGTCCTGGAGCATGTCGTACTTGAGACGATGATCGACGTCGTCGGTCGGAGTCAGTGCCGGAGATGCGTTTATCTCCAAAAGCCATGGCCTCAAATTTTCCTCGATAATTATGTCGTAACCGTACAACTCGAACGAATTCGATGAGTGCATCATCACCGACTGTACCGATTGAAGACTCGCCATTACTATACCTGGGCACGACGGTTGGATACAAAACAAATAACCTTAGCAGCATGATGAACGCACACGGCGAGCGTCCAATGATGTTGAAGTTTGCATCGATTAAATGCAACGAAAACTCACGATTTGTTATAGCATCGCACCAATTTTGTATACAGTGTTTGTCGACAATAACGAGAAAGTCTTCTCCGCCATTCGAAAAATAAATTCACTAGAAAAATTCGAACGCGTCAATTAATTATCAAAATATTGAATAAAAAATATATTTTTCGTTGCATTGCAACGATGCAAACTTCAATATCATAGCGTCCAATGNTCAATTAATTATCAAAATAATGAATAAAAAATATATTTTTCGTTGCATTGCAACGATGCAAACTTCAATATCATAGCGTCCAATGGAAAGACGTGCTATACGATATAATTAACCCTTCGCGTGGATACTCGGTCGTTTTGACCCCGCACCAATTTTCTGTCACCGCGATTGTTTGGCATTTCATGGCAACGAATATTTCGGCATTTAACTTTCGTTTTTGTGAAAATATAAATTTAGGGCCTTAAATTTTATGACGGTTGAAGTTTGGATCGTTGGAATGCAACGAAATTCTGTTATTTTTCCAATAGAGCTCAATCATTATTCACTATTTGGTGTGGACAATAAAACGATCCTCTCTCGCGACCTCAAAACTCAATAGACACGAAAAATTGCCACGATTTTCAAAATATTCAATAAATAATAAATACACAAAATATTTTTCGTTTAATCCCAACGTTGCAAACTTCAGAATCATCACAAATTATCGATGGTTCACTATAAAAACTGTTTTGACAAAAAAAAAAAAACAAAAAAAAATCCATATTTACCGGAAAACAACGATCCGAAAAATGCCTTGGGTCAGATTGACCCAATATGCACTTATAGGAGGTGTGCATGCGAAGGGTTAATCAGTGCCTCATTACAGGAACACCTCGTCAAGATTAAATGCTTGAATAAAATTGTCGTTTTACTGCGGAACGCCGCACGACCCCGCAGATGCGTTGTTAGGAACAGCTCATCGATCAAATTAACCCGTTCATTGTTTTTTATATCTCATTTACCTGCAACTCGTTGAAAAAGCATCTCAACTTTCCTCGAACCATGACGAGCAGTCAGGAATTCTCTGAGCCTGATGAGACTCCATTTGCGGCCTCGTTTCGTGGACGAAATAGCGTCCGGCGAACTCTCAATGTTGGGACTCGCTCTCACCTCGTCTCTCCTCAATTTCTGTGTTCCTTCTCCTTTCAGTTGGATTGACATGTTGGTCAAATGTACCCTGCTGTCATCTATTTTATCCAGCGAGAATAGCGACCCGGACAAACGTGCAAAACCCTCTCTGGCCAGCCACACTTTCAGCGGACGAAATGACGTTACGAGAACGTAAATTCGGAGATCGAACTTTTTACCTTGTTAGAAAATCAAATTTCGAAGGATTGAGGTGAATTAACGACTGTGAAGTTTGCAACATTGATATTCAACGGAAAATATTTGATCTATTAAGTATTTATTGAATTTTGAAAATTGTGCCAATTTTTCGTGTCGATCGAGTTTCCAGGTCGCAAGGGAGGATCGTTTTATTGTCCAGACCAAATATTTAATATTAATCAAGAGTTCTGTTCAAGAAAAAACGGAATTTCGTTGCATTCCAACGATGCAAACTTCAGCATCATGAGAATTAAATTGACGAATGAATTCGCGTATCTGGATGAACAATGTTACCATGTTCCTTAAAGGCAATCGAACCAGAATTCGTGGAACTAAAATCCAATTTTAATAGTTGGTTAATTAGTAAGTTAATAGATTAATTAGTTGGATCTTTGTTTTCCAATTACCAGCAACTAAATAAGGATCCTCGAGGTACTTTTGGACGACAAAAGTTTCATTGGTGCATACGTCATTATCCTCGTTGACCGAGTAGCCACGAGATTCTTTGGTTCTCCAGTCGGCGAGGTCCTTCAGTTTTCTGAATAAAAAAATGCCTCGACCCTGCGATCCAGCCGCAGGCTTGACGATCCACGTTCCGCCACCCTGTTTGTGATATTCCTCAACGAGCATCCTGTACTCACTTGGTAATTCGAACGTGATCGGCATCGAGTCTGCGAGCTCCGCTTCCCCAAATTTACCAGCTTTTTTCAATAATTTACGAAATCTCTTCAGATTCCTCCAGAGATAATCCTTCCTCGTGAGTTCGTGATGGTTTTCGTAATGAGGAATTTTTTGACGGGATCCGAGCTTCGTGTTTAGAACTTTACGAACTTCCGATCTTTCGCACCACCAAAGATCCCAGCTGCGATCTGTCGGGTCTGTCACCTGATTAAAATAAATAAATTACAATGTCGCATTGTCGAATGCAACGAAACTCTGTCATTTTTTCAGTAGAGTTCATAATTATTATTTAATATTTGGTCCGGACAATAAAACGATCTTCTCACTGGGGATGAAATTTTGTTGAAAATCGTCGATATTTTGTTGAATACGTTCAACTGAATATTTTTCGATAATTTCAAAATTTTCGCTATTTTTGCAGTATATTTGGTTTCTAACGGAATTGCCAGCGAAATTTACGAGTGGAACGACTAAAATTTGCTCCCGATGAGACTTTCTTAATTTTTTTTTGCTGCATTGACATAATTTTTGGGATTATTCAAAAAAAACGTTTAGTCAAACAAAATTTTATTTTCAGTGCTCTTATACGATCTAAAAACTCAATAGACACGAAAAATTGCCATGATTTTCAACATTCAATAAATAAGAAATATACATAATGTTTTTCGTTGAATCATCAACGTTGCAAACTTCAGACTCATTTTTAAATCGCGTTAATATAGTAAAAAGTCTGAGCACCGAAGCCTATCGCCATTTATTTGGTTATATTTACGTGAATCCAGCCTCTGGAAAGCATCACGTTGGCTTGCATCGACGAGGCTGAATCGCATCGAAATTTGACAATCTTCCCGTTTCGTAAAATCGTTTTGTCCCAATCATTCCGCTTCTGCCTTCTGTCTGAATTTTCTACTGTCGCAAGATCCATGAGCGCAAACTTTTGCAATAGTTTTTACGTCCTTCATGAATACGTGACGATAAATATGTTTTTTATTCGTATGCTCTATCGGCTGACTTCACTTCGTCCTTCCTTCGATTTTCTATTATCAAGCTCTATCGATATTTATACCTCATGTGCCGCTTCCCCGCAACACGAAACGACGGATAAAAATGTGACTTAGTTCGTGCACTGTTTGTTATTTTCTCTCAGGCAAAAAGCCGTATCGCGCACTCGATATGAAAGAACCCAGAGAATATTATTCATAACGCAGCAGGCATGGGACTTCGATACTCCCGCATTGTACTCGCGCCTCCAACTTTCCTCACGTCCTTTTCTCATCTCTGTTGCCATTTTTCTTCACTTGCATTTCTCTCTGCTCCCCCTGGATGCACCACCCCAGGCACTTTGAGATGAAAACTTCTCTTTTTCACGCAATATTGCATACCGATCTCTCTCTCTCTCTCTCTCTCTCTTTCTCTCTCTCTCTCTCTNAACGTACACTTACAGTGGATTAGAGAGAAGAGATTTTTCTCAATCTTTCTTCTCCTCAAAGAAAAATCGAATAGGAGACACGAATGGAAAAGTATTGCAGTTTCACGAGTATTGTTCCCGGAGTGATAAATCTTGATTCTGGGCCTAGGAATATATAAACGATGAGAATAATGACGGTGTATTATTCTCGAGGCTTCATTGTTCTATTTTCCTTTCCTACACTGAAAACTAAATTTTGTTGGAAAAGATCGATATTTTGTTTGATACGTTCAATTCAAAGTTTTTTTTGAATAATCCCAAAAATTGTGTCATGGCAGGAAGAAATATTCTAGAAAGTCTCTTTGGAAGCAAATTTTCGTCGTTCGAATCGTAAATTTTGCTGACAATTCCATTGGAAACAAAATATATTGCTAAAATAACGAAAATTTTGAAATTAGCAAAAAATATTCATTTCACCGTATTCAACAAAATATCGACGATTTTTAACAAAATTTCATTTCCCAGTGTATTTCGGCATAGAAATAAATGCAAGAAATAATTTCGATATCCACAAGAAGACTGTTTTTACGTAACAAGTGAATTCTGTCCATGAAATTTTCATATTCTATCATTTTACTGTCCATAAAATTGTCGTTTATGCTCCCGCTCCCTCCGTTACACACACTCTCGTTGCCAATTCATATTATTCTCCTCGCAAAGGGAGTCAATGCTCGCGTGACTGTGTCAATTTTTCCTCGTCGTTTTTCTTCGTCCTATCCCCAAGATCGTTCGTTAACTCTGACTACACGAGGAGTGCAGTCACGTCACCTGTCTCACCGAGGAACGACGAATTCACGAGTCACTAACGATTAAGTAATTATGGACTTGGGTCGTTTCGTTCCTATCGTCTACTTCGCCTTCTCTAGTCATGCAGACAACGTCCTCGCAGGCTTTCTTCTTTCACCTCCACTCCCACGCACTTGCACACAAGACGAGACTGTGACAAAATAATTACTCCTCACAGTCATTCAATTATATTCAACGCTCGTCCAAACTTTGCTAGGCAACAGAAAATATTCTCTCGCCCGATACTCGAACCAAGTTTCTCAAACAACCGAAAAAGAAGGATCCTGGAGGATCTGAAAGGAAAAAAATAACGTACAATGGAAGCGACTATCTTTCGTGTCGCTTGCTCGAGAAGCAAAGCTTTCGATGGCTTCGTGAAAGCCGCCACCGAAGATGTTGCTATGAGGTTATCGTCTCGCTTTCGGGAGACCCGCTAAGGAGTCTCATGCGTTTCTAAGGGCGTCGACGCCCTAGCGAGTACAATCGCGCGAGGGGTACTCGCCTAGAAGGCGAAGCGATATTGTTGTTCATTTTTTTATATGACAACTATCATGGGTCTCTATACGAAATAGCGAACATATCTGTTAACCACTCCAACACTCCCTTGAAATACTTAAAAGTCGCAATTTTTATATGAAATTCTACAAAAATAAATTCAGAGCTTTTTTCACTGGAGGAAAAAGTTTTTATTCACAGCGCAACGACGTCATACATTCTGATGATTAAAATGTACGAAACACGAATTATTTTGATGGACACCTGTCGCTTTTAACCCTAGAACGTTGACCTTATTTTTTTAAAACTATTCCGGTAACCTGGGGTCATAATAGACCCCAATTTAAAAAAATTCATATCTCCCGTAAAATTCAACGAAAAGCGTTCAACTTGGGCTCATTCTTTTCGTTTTTTAATGCAGGACCACGCGAGCCTGGAGCAATTTTGCTTGATGTTTAAAAATTAGTCAATAATGTGGTGGAACGATAAAAAACGGGAGAACGAAGGGAAAAAGGGCGCGGAATTTAGAGTCGTCTGGGGACGTTTTCGACCCCAGGTTACCGTTCTAGGGTTAAATTTGACAACCTTCCACGAGCAATAATCACCAACGCATATCGTAAATGACCGGTCTATTAATGAAACATTATCTATTTCCCAATATCGCTCCCCTTCGGCGCTCCACCTTTTTGCACGTCCCACATATCGTTGTTTATAACCGTCGGAAGTTCGTAGTTAGTATAACAACGAGTCTCATGTTACGTAAAAAAATGGATGAAAAGTAGGTGGTGTCTGGTTACGCGACGAGCACGCTTGTTTCCTTCTACCACGCCTGCCCCTCCTTTTCTCTCGGGCTCGTCATGAACTTGCATAAACTCTCCTCCATCATTCATACTAATAACATTAATGCAAACGTATTGGAGAGCTCGTATATATGTGCCCTTATTAGTCACGAGTGCAGGGATCGTGAAATTGACGAGAGGGACGACTTTGGCCTTCGTAATTATCTCTGCGAAGGTCTCGCAGGCAAATTGCTACGACGCGCGAAAATGAATTAGTGTCCTGACGTTTTCCCTAAAATATTTTGTATATACGGGAAATACTCCTCGTGTTATAATTCAATGGAAAAAAAAGTGGAAGAAAATTTTGAAAAATCTCTGGTCCTAATCGAGACTTTTAAAAAGTCTTTCTAAGGCTTCCGGTATAAATACTGGGTCGTTTTGACCCCAACAATTTTCCGTCACCGGTTCTTTGGCATTCAGTGGCAACGAATGTTTCGGCATGTAATTTTCGTTTTTGTCAAAAAATGAATTTAGACCCTGAAAATATGGATAACTTCAGAAAGAGAATTTTAAATAAAAAATTACTATGCCACCATAGTTCCCTGGTACCATATCGTCCCTCTGAGAAATTTGAGCAAAGACATAGTAATTTTTCATTCATACTCTATCGAAAATCGCGGAGATTTTGACATTTTTTGTCAAATTTTGACATTTTTGGTCCAATTTCAAATGAAAAATTACTATTGCTTTGCTA
This sequence comes from Hyposoter didymator, assembly GCA_037952995.1. Taxonomy (NCBI): domain Eukaryota; kingdom Metazoa; phylum Arthropoda; class Insecta; order Hymenoptera; family Ichneumonidae; genus Hyposoter; species Hyposoter didymator. The sequence goes on along the minus strand of JBAJMU010000001.1, from coordinate 18,196,748 downwards.
GAATTTCCCAGAGGGAAAAGGTACCAGGGAACTATGGTAGCATAGTAATTTTTGATATAGAATTCTCTCCGCGTACCTTTTTTATTCATATTTCATTCATACTCTATCGAAAATGGCGGAAATTTTGACATTTTTTTTCAAATTTCAACATTTTTGGTCCAATTTCAGATGAAAAATTACAATTGCTTTGCTCAAATTTCTCAGAGGGACGATATGGTAGCAGGGAACTATGGTAGCATAGTAATTTTTGATATAAAGTTCTCTCCGTGATATTACCACGAAAAAATGTCTCTACAAAAATAACAAAAAATGCATATTAACTGGACTACGACGGTTTGAAAAACGCCTTTGGTAAAATTGACCCAATTTGCAACATAGGAGGCGTGCACTCGAAGGATCAATTTTCTAGTTCATAGTAATTGAGACTTGGAACGGGAGCAGGCCGGTCCGATCATAAAAGCGCCACAAAGTTTCGAAAACTCTCAAGAATTTGTCTCTCCAATCGATTGAACGTGTCGAACACTCAGCGCAGGGACTTGTTTTGGTCGTCGGATGTTTGGATGCTTCGTTCGCCTTCCGTTCATATTCCCTATTTCATTCGGGATTCTCAACCCTTTCCTCTCACGACCTCTCATCGCGCGGTAGTGCAATCCTTGGAACGATTCAATTTCCGCTTGTGAAAGGAAGAATCCGAACGAAGGGAAAACACATTGCTCATGTGCATCGTGTTCAATCGCTCCGCTCGGAAGCTCTTCAAATCTCTGATTGTCGATATCGCCACAAAAGCTCGATATTACGTGGGGTATTCCGTGACTGATTTAATTAGGCTGCGATATCGTCGAGAATTGTCGCTCGATCTGCTCCCCTTTTTAAAAAATGAAATCTTCCTGATCCCAATAATTTGCAAACTTTAATTTGAAAAAAAAAAAAAAATGTTTAGATCGCTCCGAAAAAACGAGGATTTTCTAATCAGAGTCCGAAATAATTGGGGGAAAAAAAAATGATTTTTGTTTTTTTAGATCTCCTCCGAAGTTTCGACGATGTTGAAGTTCGCATCGTTGCAGCCCAACGAAAAATATTTAATCCAGTCACAATTTTAAAGATTTTTGGAATTTCCTTAATTTTTCAATGACATTCAGTTTTTCATTTGCCAATTATTGTCACGGACGGACATTCCATAAAAAATTTTGCCTCTGCCTTCAAAAAATAGAATAAAATAAGGGATTTCGTTGCCTTCCAACGATGCAAACTTCAACATCATAAGTTTAGCTCGAAAGATATTTATCAAGTGCTACCAATTTGGAAATATTCAACGAATGACACTCTGTGTCTATGGAGCATATTACAAACGTCAATATGAACTTTATTGATTTTCTATCAAGGAGAGGCACTTTGTGGAAAGGCGAAATGCCGTCGAAAAACAGAGACTAACGCAGAGCGCGAGTGGCAGTGAAGACTGAGAGGAATGACGTGACAAGTCGTTGGGAATTCCATCATCGGAAGAGGCCTAAGCGGTGCTTGTAACCCAGCCTCGTTCCAACCCCCTATGTCGAGAAAGGGTTGTCAGATATTTGACTATTATAATTTAACGAGTTTATCCATCTTTGCCGCGTTGAGACGACGCATCTTGACGGCCTTGTTGGGCCTTCAGCTTTTCTATACGTTCGTCTCATCTCTCTTCCAAATTTCATCCACGTCCTCCGAACGGATTTGACGACAACAGATCCAGAGGAACTTGAAGATTTTTTAATGTCGTTATTGCATTTTTCGATCGCCCGCTATACACGGAGAGAAATTTATATCAAAAATTACTATGCGACATAGTTTTCTGGTGACAGTATCGACCCTCTGAGAAATCTTAGCAAAAACATAGTAATTTTTCACACTGGAAATGAAATTTTGTTTAAAATGGTCGATATTTTGTTAAATACGTTCAACTGAATATTTTCCGATAATTCCAAAATTTTTGTTATTTCGACAGTATATTTTGTTTCTTACGGAATTGTCAGCGAAATTTACGAGTGGAGCGACTAAAATTGGCTTCCGAAGAGACTTTCTAAAATATTTCTTGCTGCAATGATATAATTTTTGGAATTATTTAAAAAAACGTTTAGTCGAACGTATCGAACAAAATTTCCGTATCTTTTTCAACAAAATTTTGTTTCCAGTGCATCTGAAATTGGGCGAAAAATGTCAAATTTCCGCTATTTATGATAGAATTTCAATAAAAATTACTATGTTTTTGCTAAAATTTCTCAGAGGGACGATACTGTCACCAGAAATCTACGTGGTATAGTAATTTTTTATATAAATTTCTCTCCGTGATAACGGGCCAACTGAATATTATTCTTGAGCCTGGAACTCGTGCATCTTTGGCGCGACACTGAAATTATTGAGGTATTGGAACTCTTCCGAATGCTTACAAAGCATTGACAAATCCGAGAACCATTTTCGAGACTGAGCAGCCGCCAAAAAGTATAGCTCAAAGGCTTCGAATCGTTTGAGCATCATCGGCATCAAAATATTCACTCGCGGTCAACTCAACGATCGTTTATAAAGTTTTATATCGAATTGGGAGTTTTTTTATCTTTTGGAAAAATTGAGTGGAGGTTTGGAAAACCGAGGGCTTTCACCTCATAAGTTGGGGGAGTTTAGCCTACCGAGCGCAAAGTCAATGTCACGTCGGTCAAGACGACGCCAACGTCGTCGACGAGTTGGGACAAAAATAATGTTGGCATCCGCGTCTTGGATGTCGTCGCAGTTGTGCCTGCCACGGAAGAGACCGGCGACCTGAGTTATGCGGGACATAGGGAGGCGCGGAAAATGCGTCGTTCAGTACGTAGTCGTCGTCGAATCTCTACGGCCAAATGTTTCGACCGCGCGAGTCTAAATCACGTCTAGTCAAATTCCCCGAGACGTAGACGTCAATCTCGTGTCTTCATTCCTCACCCACGAGTCATGACCTTTTTTCTATCTGCGCTGCCTCATGCCATACCTTTCTTCGTTATACCTGTGATTCTTGTTGTTGTTGTTGTTGGCGTCCTCGTAGTGGCTTTTGTTTACGACATCGTGCTGGCAACACCGAACAATACGGCGACAGATTCGATCACGTGGAATTCGTGCTTCTCGTGCAGCAGGTAAGCTTTTTCCAAAAGCTTGTCCTGCTTTGCATATTCCCTACTTTATATGAGACCGCTCCCCAGTCTGGAAAATCTACACTGAAAGCAAAATTTTGTTGGAAAAGATCGATATTTCGTTCGATACATTCAACTAAACGTTTTTTTGAATAATTCCAAAAATTGTGTCAAAAACGAAAATTAAAATTAATTTTCGTCTCGACAAAAAAAAAAAGAATAAAAAAAAAATGCACACACTGCAAATGAAATTTTGTTAAAAATCGTCGATATTTTGTTGAATGAGGTAAACTAAAAATTTTTTGATAATATCAAAATTTCCGTTATGTTTTCAAGATATTTGGTTTCTAATGGAATTGTCAGCTGAATTAACGATTGTAAAGACAAAAATTTGCGTCTGGAGAGATTTTCTAGAATATTTTTTGCTGCGACGACACAATTTTTGGGTTTATTCAGAAAAACGTTTAGTTGAACGTTCCGAACAAAATATCGATCTTTTCCAACAAAATTTTGCTTCCAGTGCATTTACCGAAATCGAACGGTTTGAAAAACACTGCACTTATAGGATGCGTGCACTCGAAGCGTTAATACTGAAAGCGACTTGCAACCGCGAAATTGCCTTTTTTTCCTTCAATTTATATTTTGAATTTAAATATTTGGTAATTATGCAGAATGATTACTTTTCCGAAAAAATGATGATAATACTTTTTTTTCTTCGTGATGTTGTTCGTAATCAAACTGCATAATTACCGAATATTTTATCGACGACGAATATTCTGGGCCTCGATCTTATGGCATGTATATTTTTCGGAATTTTGAACAATTCGATAACGAAATTTCTAACAATTTTGCAAAATCTCCTTTTTCATTAACATTATCGTTCTTGATGTTATTGTTATTACTACATTTACATATCATAGCCTACTAGACGATCTGCGTAGGTAGGCTTTAGTGGACGTGACTTGCATCGAGCGTGCACGCATACTCACAAACTCCCTGACTACGAGAGGTACTCGGACGAAGTGAAAACACGTGCTGGATGGAACGATAGTGAAAGACTGTAACGCATGTTGGCGTGTGTGTCAGATCGGGCACTTACTCAGGTCCAGACAATGCTTCAGCACTCTGGGTAGTATCCAATCCTCTCCCCCTTCCCATGCGAGACACATCTCGCATGGATTACACACTTGGGTCCACTTTCACAAGAAGCCCATGAAGAACAAAAAACGCCGAAAAAATGACGATGCTGAAGTTTTCATCGTTGGAATGCAACGAAATTCTGTTTTTTCTTGACCAAATCCCACGATTCTTATTAAATATTTAGTCAAGACAAGAAAACCATCGTTTTTTGAGATCCAAAGACAAAATCGATAAGAAAAATTCCATGATTTTTCAAATTGAAGAAAATATTAATAGAAATAATATTTTTCGTTCGAGCCCAACGTTGCGAACTTCAGTGTCATCTTTTTCACATCTTGACCAGATCCCACGATTCTTATTAAATATTTAGTCAATACAAGAAAACCATCGTTTTTTGAGATTCAAAGACAAAATCGATGCGAAAAATTCCATGATTTTTCAAATTGAAGAAAATATTAATAGAAATAATATTTTTCGTTGGAGCCCAACGTTGCGAACTTCAGTGTCATGAAAAAATGGAACAGTGGATTATTTTGCTAATAACAATGTCGTTGTATACAAAAAATGGCCTGGAATTCAAATTTCATACATTTTCGAAAAACGCTAATTTCAAAAATTCGGTTCGTCAAAATCTCGAAGAGACGCACAACGCCAAAATTTCAGAAGATTCAGAAAGAAGTTGCTCACACGCGTCCTCATATAGAGACTTAGGAAAATTCAAATTTTACGGAATAACTCTGAAATTTTTTTACAGCTTTTATTCTATTTTTCAAATGCAACCGAATCCATCATTTTATTTAATATTTTTAGAGATTTTTCAGTGAACAAAGCTCGGCTGAAAAAATGAAGAACGAAGCTCTTTCCATTCGTTATGGGAAAAGTGGTTTTTACATTTCGCCAAGATACGATACCAACGTTTACAAATTATTCTGTCGCTTATAGCCTAGTTCAAAAAAAAAAACCGTTCAGTTGTCTATTGAACCCGACGGTGGCGAGACTGAAATTCATTGAAATGAAATTCGTCATCCCGTTTGATTGTTTTTTAATTTTACCCATTGCTGGCAGTACTTAAGGCAATGTGTCATGCCGACGAGACTGTTCTAACTGCAAAAGAGAGACGTCTATGAATGTTGAAGGTGAAATTTTTCCACACCATTTGTCTGATCAGAAGAAGAAAGTTTATTCTAATTATCGATTTTCTCCCGGCCAGAGGGCGAAACTGTTTTCATTTTAGTCACACGAATGGCGTGGAAAATGTTTGTTTCAGAAATTTTAAGGAGCTGGCTCACTGCTTCATACCATTGAATGAACTCTAATTCAATTTCGAATTCCCAAAGAAATAAAATGATTTTTTTGTATACCTTCGAAAATTTCTGTTTTATTGTCGTGGAAATTTGAATTTTGAGCCGTGAGTAGTGAACGAAATTCACGGACGTTCATCGCCGATGCACTGAAAAGAAAATTTTGTTGAAAAAGATGGACATTGTGTTCGATACGTTCGACTAAACGTTTTTTTCGAATAATCCCAAAAATGGTGTCAGTGCAGCAAGAAATATTTTAGAAAGTCTCTTCGGAAGCAAATTTTAGTCATTCCACTCGTAAATTTCGCTGACAATTCCGTTAGAAACCAAATATACTGCCAAAATAACAAAAATTATGAAATTATCCAAAAATATTTAGTTTACTGTATTCAAAAAAATATCGACGATTTTTAAGAAAATTTCGTTGAAAAAGATGGATATTTTGTTCGATACGTTCCACTAAACGTTTTTTTTGAATAATCCCAAAAATTGTGTCATCGCAGCAAGAAGTATTTTAGAAAGTCTCTTCGGAAGCAAATTTCAGGCGTTCCACTGGTAAATTTCGCTGACAATTCCGTTAGGAACCAAATATACTGCCAACATAACAAAAACTTCGAAACTATCAAAAAATATTTCTTTTACCGTAATCAACAAAATATCGACGATATTAACAAAATTTCATTTCCAGTTTGTATTTCATAAAATAGTAACTCTACGAATTTCATTCGTTCCATGTGTGAAGAATTTTACTCGACCGTATACTTTTCCAAAATCATAATGTTGAAATATTTGATATTTAATGCACAAACGTTTTCGATTCAAATTTTTTTTCACGTTCTTTCATATCGATCGTAATTAAAATAGTTTGGTGAGGATTCAGAGAACGAAGACTTTCGTATTAATTTAATGTTAAAATGAGCAATTACCTCCTCGTTACAATCGCGTTTAATCAATTGTCGCAGTGTTCTCCATTTTTTAATTCCCGGCCGTTAATTGATAGCCATTATTGTAGTCGCCGGATCGGTGAGCGTGAAACTTTGTAAATTTAATTACTCGCGCTCTATTTTTTCCTGGATTCTTACAATTATAAGAGTTTTTGTTTCCTTCTTTTTTCAGGTCGAAGCGGGCGATGTTATATTGAGGGTGAACGAGGTTGACGTCAACCGATTCACGACCAAAGAAGGTGAGTCCGTTGAACTTGTCTTCTGTTTATTCCCCGTTCTAATGAAAAAAGCAAAGCTCAGGGTTCGCGAATTCGACGCAGACCCTTCATCCTGATTGGATGGAAAAACATTTTCACCCCGGAAGCTTTCTTTGTCATTATTCAATTTTCATCTACAAATGTTTAAGATCCTAAGAAAATCGAAAACAATTCATCATGCGCACGTCAAAATTTTCCCAAGGCAACGTTTCTTCTCGTGGGAAAAATAACTCGTGATCGTTCTTGCGGATTCATCGCAATTCAGCCAATTCAACGCTCTTTTCACATCGAGTGTTTTGGTTACCAAATTATCGAACAAGCTGTGCTCTGAGTCTCGAAAGAATTTTAGCGTGGAATGAACAAATTTTTTGCAATTTTATAGCACGCAGATTTTGATTTTCATGAAGCGAAGCGTTTTCTTTATCCCGACAAAATAACTCGTTGATGGGATCGGACGCTCGAAGCTTTTCTCGAGGAAATACCGGTTTAGATCGCGTAACAGGAGAAACATCTTTCGAGATTTGTTTAACCTTAACCGATGCTCGTCGTGGCGTATGAATCGTGTTCGACTCGATCCACTGCTGGTCATCCATATTTTCCAGCGCCTTGCATCATCGATGCATTCCGCTCCAAGCCAAGATCTAAAATAAAAAGTCTGCGATAACTTTCCGACATTCCTGAGCGTCACTCTTGCTCATAAATCACCGTGTTCGCTGATGGAAATTTCCTTTCAATTTGCTCATCTAATTTTCATTTGCGAATTTCTCGTCCAAACGGTTCAAATTCATGGAAATTAAAATCTTTCAGCCTAAACTGTCCAAGTGATTAACGTTTCAGTTTAAAAGAGGCTCGCGAAAACGAAAGTTCTCTTTCAAGATTTATCCAACCGTTGATTTTCTGCTGCACGAGGAAAAAAATAAATTTTTAATATTTCAGCCCAACGTTTAAATATTTCCAACTCTTTACGAGGATCCTGTACGTTATTTTGTGATTTTTAACATTTTTCACGTTCTCGCTCAAAATTCGTAACAGAGTTTGCAAAAATTCTACTTGCGACCCTTTAAATATTTTGATGATTTTCTGTTTTTTTATTTTTTTTTGAACAGTGAATTTTTGACAAAAACAATTTTAAATTTTATTACGAAATTCGATTTTCCAAGTTTTGCTGGCTTGCTATCGATACTTCGCTCCGAACGATTTTCTCGCTTTTTTGTTCCTTCGCGTCAGTCCTCCTCCGTGCTCTTCGTGATTTGGTCACTCATGGATTTCCGGTTTCATTATATTTCCTCTGCCGTTTCTTCAGTTTCGGATTATTTGATCGGGTCGCTTTAAAAAATTGATGCAAAGTAATTACCGTGTTGGACTCCACGTCGAGAATGGCAATTGAAATTAAACTGGATAACACGGAGGAAAACAGAATCCGTAAGCAGACGATTTGTCATTTAACCACATTTTTTATTCAGTCGGATTTTCTGTCACGGTTCGTACTTTTTTAGGTTAACGCCATTGAAAAAACTCATTTCTTTCGTTTTCATGTTTCGATTTTTGTTTTTAATCATTCGTTCGAGGTTTCAGCCTCGTCAATTAATTTTTTTTTTATTTTTCCTTACAACAGAGTTTCATAGAAATCTTGATGGATGCCACGATGGTAAACGAGAAATGAAAAAATTCGAAACGCTCCCACGTTGATATTTGCCAGTTGGAACATTCGCAAAAAGTCTCAAGCTCCCCCATCCATAAGTGAAATTTTTTTTTTAAATGCTCCCTTTTTCTCGCTGACCTTTGGGCGCCTCGAAATCTTGTAATGAGAATTTCCTCTGAATTAATCGAATTTATCACACGCACTTCGGTAGCGTGGTAATAATTAATTTTTCCATCAGAGCTCACAGCAATGACGGTGCAAAGTAAATGAGAAAAAACGAACGTGACCTACGTCTTTTACTTTGAAATCTCAGGTTGCGATGTTGAGGGATTTCTAGTTTATTAAATTTCGCAAAAAGAAACACAAATTCATTTCTTTTTGAAAATTTGAACGAATGGAATAGAAAAATTTGATTCGTAGATTTTTCGTCGAAGAAACTTTGGACACAACATTTTTTCAGTCGTACATGCTGCTCATGAGGTTTAAAAAATTGCACGATGAGATAAACTCGTTCCATTGGTGAAGTTCAGGCTGCGAGCTCGTAGAAAACTCGTTTTCCTCACATGTGGTTTCATAGGGTTGTATAGAGCGAAGGGGAAGCGGAGAGTGAAACTCAAACACGAGGAGCTGCAGATACTGCGAGATTCCAAGAGCGTACTTGCACGAGCTGGGAATTTTTCGAGTCATTGACCAGAGCACGAATCATTTATTTTATTCGAATTTTCATCACCGAATCAGAGTCTCACTCTCAATCTAAGAAAAACTGCTGGACTTTGTCCCCAAGCGCATATGTAACGCAAGAAATGCTGATTCATAGCCTCACTCAAAAATTGCATTTATTTCATACTCGTCTCATACTAGCTCAACAAGTGAAAGATTTCTATCTATGGACATGACTTTGACGAATAAATTAATATTTTAACTACGCGAAGACACGACGAAATGTCGCGACACGCAGGAATAAAAAAAAAAGTATTTCTACGCGTCTGCGACGATGTTTTTGCAGATTTCATTATGACCTTTGCGGAACTCTCAAGCTTAACGTAATGAAGAAAGAAAACATCCAAGATTTCCTGTCAAAATTTCCATCAGCGTTTTCGATAATTGCAAAAAAAAATTTATCATTCTGTTAAAAACTTTTAATAATTTTCAATGTTGACACAACTGTCAAAAATGTTGATGAATCGTTGTCAATGCTTTTTATTTAATTTATTCAAATAGTGTCATTATTAAAATTACGTTCATCATTTCGTTGTTGTTATTGTGAAAATTCTCATTAATAAATGCAAAAAGAACGTTCCCTTGGATGGCCCACATCAGCCGCGTTTTTTCTTCCACTAAAAACAAAATTTAGTTAAAAAAGATGGATATTTTGTTCTATACATTCGACTAAACGTTTTTTCGAATAATCCCAGAAATTGTGTCATTGCAGCAAGAAATATTTTATAAAGTCTCATCGGAAACAAATTCAGTCGTTCCACTCGTGAATTTCGCTGACAGTTTCGTTAGAAACCAAATAAACTGGCAAAATAACAAAAATTTTGAAATTATCCAAAAATATTTAGTTTACCGTACTCAACAAAATATCGACGATTTTTAACATAATTTCAGTTCCAGTGTCTATATTTGCTAAATTCGCTGGGGTAAGAGCCAGTCTCGAGGCTTTGACTCGTAAATGGCACGAGAACACGCGCTTATCCCGCCGTTCCATAACAGCAGTCAGCTAAGCTTCCTGACCTAACACACGACTCCCCCGACTCGTTATGCTACCTACAGTTCCATTTATATACATATATACACACCCAAGGCAAAGACAGAGAGAGAGAGGGAGAGAGAGAGCGTGAGGGAGGCAGAAAACGAACGAACAGAGAAACACCAAGACGGCAAAGAGAAAAAGGAAGCGAGATTGGAACAAATAGGAATGCAGAAGATGAAAAAATCGAGCGAACATACAAGGGAGAGAGAGAGAGAGAGGGGGGGGAGAAGGAGAGTAAGAGAATGAAAGCGAGGACACATAGACATACAGATGGAGAACCAGCCAGACACATATGATTTTCTTTTTATCCATTTAAAGAAGTAACACGGACACGCAGAAAGAAGTTGAGACAAGATCGAGTTTCAAGCCACGCGCAACCTCCTCGAACTGAATCCGAGTCTCAGTTTGTAACAGTCGCGCCTCGTGGCTCGTCGCACATACTCCGCGATGAAACGTTCTCTCTCCAGTGCTCATTTACTCTCCCAACTTTACGTACTTTCCTTCTATACAATCACAATTATTCACAGTGTGTAATCTTGGTTTGTTTTCTTCTTCGGATTTCAGTGCTCAAATGCCTAAGACTATCATCGGATCCGGTCACCCTCAAACTTCGAAGGGGTGAGTCTAAATTTATATTTCTATCTAAATGCTCGAGAAAAAAAAACTGCATTGAATTATTAGTTACTGAAAAGCAAATTTTGTTGAAAAAGATGAATATTTTGCTCGATACTTTCGACTAAACGTTTTTTTTTAATAATACCAAAAATTTGTCCCTGCAGCAAGAAATATTTTAGGAAGTCTCTTCGAAAACAAATTTTTGTCGTTTCAATCGTAAATTTTTTCTGACAATTCCGTTAGAAACCAAATATACTGCCAAAATAACGAAAATTTTGAAATTATCAAAAAATATATGACGTTGAAGTTTGCATCGATGAAATGCAACGAAAACTCATTATTTTGTTATAGCATCGCACCAAATTTTCATACAGTGTTTGTCGACAATAACGAGAAAGTCTTTTTCGCCATTCGAAAAGGTGAATTTGCTAGAAAAATTTGAACGAGTCAATTGATTATCAAAATAATTAATAAAAAATATATTTTTCGTTGCATTGCAACGATGCAAACTTCAATATCATAAAAATATTTAGTTTACCGTGTTAAACAAAATATCGACGATTTTTAACAAAATTTCATTTCCAGTCAGCAAAACTGCATTGAATTTTCTCTTTTGAAACAAAATTCACTCGGTTCTTTTTTTTCGATGAATTTTTCATTAATTTCTCATCGTATTTTTCTCCCACTTTCATTGCAATGAATTTGAGGATTTGACTTGAACGAAGTCGATGACAATTACCGATGTTAAGCGAGTGTTTTGGTCGTACCTCGGTAAACTTTGTGATGACCTTTGAATTTTTCCCTCAATTAGCTACTCGATAAAATAACCGAAATAACTATCGTAAATATAATTTTATCTCTCACAAATTAGAAAAATTGGGAATAGAAATTCGTGTAAAAGAAAAAATTGTACTATGCTCAAAAAATATCAAGCTCCGTGAATGGGTGCTAATGTGTGGCAGACGTGCGAGATCTTTCATAAAGATAGAGCGTGTGTGTCTGTCGAGACCACTTGTTCTTAATGCCGCTTAATGCCAACGAGTAACACTCTTGGATAATGGCGACACATTGATAATAGTCTCAGCTTTCCATGGGAACGGAAACACACTTTTGAAAGGAAAGAAAATTGAGATTAAATGAAATTTTCACAAAAAATTCTTCTCATTTTTTGTATCGCTAACATTTTTTTTTTTTTTTTAATTGTAATAAAATTATTTCGCCGATCCTTTCGGGACTCTCTGGGATTGTGCTTCGCCGGAAAAGACTAGAGAATCTCTATCAAAACTGTTGAATAGAATTCCAAGTTTTGTGGTGATGCACACGATTCCCCACATTTTTTTCATTCGAATTGTTTCGCAATTCTTTTCCCACGAGATTTTCTCTTTCTCTCAAAAATGCTTTGGAAGGAAAATTCAAATTGCCAAATAGCCATGTCCTTCGAACTCTCGGCGACTCAATATCCATCCGCCATTTGATATCAACCACACTGCGAATGAAATTTTGTTAAAAATCGTCGATGTTTTTTTGAATACGTTCAACTTAATATTTTTCGCTATTCTGGCGGTATATTTGGTTTCTAACGGAATTGTCAGCGAAATTTACGAGTGGAATGACAAAAATTTCCTTCCGAAGAGACTTTCTAAAATATTTCTTGCTGCACTGACACTATTTTTGGGATTATTCAAAAAAACGTTTAGTCGAACGTATCGAACAAAATATCCATCTTTTTCAACAAAATTTTGATTTCAGTCAACGGAGTGCTCGTCGCTGTTGTTTTTGCAATAACTGACAATGAGACGTATGGGGATTATTTTAATTCAGATGATCTGCATATACTTGAGGCATTTTATCCACGACCCCGATCGACCGTTCGACGAGTCGCAGATCTCTTTGCACGTTTAGAGAAAAAGTACATGGCACGTGATTGCAAAATATTAATTTGATTCAGTGTATTAATTATTTCTCCATATTTCGAACTCGCTTGACTCGTACGCTATGAAAACGAAGCAAAATGACGATTTTTTTTTTTAAATAGTCGACGACCAAGCAGATGGAAAAGTCAGTAAAAATTGAATGATGAATTTGCATAGAAAATTTCACAATTTCATTCGTCAGCCTCACAACGCCGAAAAGGGAACCGGAAATGATAAAAACTTTTCGTTGGAAGGAAAAAAATGTGCTGAAAGTCGAGAAGGGCACTCGAGATTCACCACCAGCTTTCGCAATATATATTTTTATCCACGACAAAACCATGAGCGGCCACGTGCGGGTGGTGCAGATTTCTGTACGCTCGCGATGTGATTGCTCATGAATATATATATTTATATTATTTATACATACACGTATGTATGTATATGTAAATTTGAGTATTCGATATGAGTCGCCAACTCTAATAATACGATACTGCCCTGGAAAAACTCGATGCATTTAACGGAAATCCGATTTGCTTTAACGATGTCGTTGCTGTGACGCCCACTTCCCTGACCCTCTTGCGGGTTGAGTATTTTCGAGTATTTACTATTTTTTCGTTTTCGTTTTTTCATGCAATGACAAATCGGATAGATTGATCGTTGATATATTAAAATTCCGATTATTTCTTTACACGACGGTTTTTTTTTTGTTTTTTTTAATTGATCAATTTTTAGGATTTGAAATCCCAAAAGTCAAGGGATGACCTTCAGTTTTGACCATTTTTCTATTGCGCCTCTTTGAACGTTTCATAAGGAGAAAATAAAATTTACAATGCGTTGGAAGAGTTTGTTGGTTAAAATTTGCAAAATCATCGCCTGGAATTAATCTGGAGCAAAAATTTTTTTTCATTTTTTTATTTTCTCATTGAAGAATTATTTGACGTTCATTAATTGTTTGTATAGACCTAACTCCAGGTTAAGTGACTTTGGGAAAGCCTATGATATTGAAGTTTGCATCGTTGCAATGCAACGAAAAATACATTTTTTATTCAGTATTTTGATAATTAATTGACTCGTTCGAATTTTTCTAGTAAATTTACTTTTCGAATGGCGAACAAGACTTTCTCGTTGTTATCGACAAACACTGTACAAAAATTTGGTGCGCTGCTATAACAAAATAATGAGTTTTCGTTGCATTTCATCGATGCAAACTTCAACATCATGAAAGCCCCTGTACTTGGATCGGTGACCAAAACGTTGCCGTCCTGGCACGCGCATGAGTCTCTGAATCACAGAAAGCCTAAGCGAGCTCTTCGATGAAATTGTGACGCTGTTTGGATGAAAAAAAGCGAAAAGTTTGTAGAAACGTGCAAAGTCTGTTGACAATTTGACGAACGATGTAAATGACAAATAAATCGATTATCAAAATGGGATTTGGCAGTTCAGGCTTTCCAGATTTTTTATTTTCACGCATCGAATCTAGTTGTGAACGAAATTCGCAACAACTTTTGTAAAGTTCGTTGGACCTTTCGTATACCATCTTCACGAGTTGGCCAATGACCGAGAAAAATGTATATATGTGGATTCATATGTATACATGTGCAATTCGCCTTCTCTCGTCGCCCACGGAACACGGGCGGGGCACAGTCGCGTAATGCACCGTTCCTCCCGAGTTCACGTTTCGTTATTGATCTCATAATCGCCGCTGCTAGCTGCAATACGAGAGAGTTCCTTCCCCTCCCCCCTCCTCGCTTATTTTCTCCTTGCGAACCGCCCAAAATTTCAGGGGCAATAAAAAAGAGGTCACTCTGATAAATACGATATTATCAATCGAACTCAACCAAATCTCTTTCTTATCAGCACCAAACGCACGCCGGATATCCTTCAACTTTTTTTTATTTGCTTACAGTTCTTTGTTATCTCTGACATTCGCCATGCAATCGCGTATTATTCCTTACAATTTATTCTTAGCGTCCTCCCCGAAGCTGAACTGTCACCCATCCGATGAAAATCTTCATCGATCCGTTCTCGATTGCCGCATTTTATTATTTCCAATTTTTTTAATCAACAAAAACAACTTGAGCCTTAATTTTTTTTCCTATTTGCTTTTTAACGTTTTTAACGACTCTCAGCGTTTTTCATTTTATGGTACGACTCAATTTTTACTTTTGTTGGTCCAAAATCAAAGACAAGAGCCCCGGAATACGCGCTTCTCTTTTTATTTCCTCATAGCTGACTTTTTCGAAATTAGGTCGCGGGATAAAAAACAGCTGAAGTTTGGAAAGTAGAGGAAAATCATGTTGAGAAATATTTGCATGAAATAGTTTTATGGTACACGGAGAGTATACTTTGTATCGAAAATGACTGTGCTACCATAGTTCCCTGGTACCATATCGTCCCTCTAAGAAATTTTAACAAATACCAAATCATTTTTCGTCTGCAATTGGGCCAAAAATGTCAAAATTTGACAAAAACGGCAAAATTTCCGCGATTTCCGATAGAGTATGAATGAAATATTAATGAAAAAGGTACACGGCGAGAATTCCATATGAAAATTGACTATGCTACCATATCGTCCCTCGAAGAAATTTTAGCAAATACATGGTAATTTTTCATCTGAAATTGGGCGAAAAATGTCAAAATTTGCCAAAAAATGTCAAAATTTCCGCGATTTCCGATAGAGTATGAATGAAATATTAATGAAAAAGGTACACGGCGAGAATTTCATATGAAAATTGACTATGCTACCATATCGTCCCTCGGAGAAATTTTAGCAAATACATGGTAATTTTTCATCTGAAATTGGGCGAAAAATGTCAAAATTTGCCAAAAAATGTCAAAATTTCCTCGATTTCCGATAGAGTATGAATGAAATATTAATGAAAAAGGTACACGGCGAGAATTTCATATGAAAATTGACTATGCTACCATATCGTCCCTCGGAGAAATTTTAGCAAATACATGGTAATTTTTCATCTGAAATTGGGCGAAAAATGTCAAAATTTGCCAAAAAATGTCAAAATTTCCTCGATTTCCGATAGAGTATGAATGAAATATTAATGAAAAAGGTACACGGCGAGAATTTCATATGAAAATTGACTATGCTACCATATCGTCCCTCGGAGAAATTTTAGCAAATACATGGTAATTTTTCATCTGAAATTGGGCGAAAAATGTCAAAATTTGCCAAAAAATGTCAAAATTTCCTCGATTTCCGATAGAGTATGAATGAAATATTAATGAAAAAGGTACACGGCGAGAATTTCATATGAAAATTGACTATGCTACCATATCGTCCCTCGGAGAAATTTTAGCAAATACATGGTAATTTTTCATCTGAAATTGGGCGAAAAATGTCAAAATTTGCCAAAAAATGTCAAAATTTCCTCGATTTCCGATAGAGTATGAATGAAATATTAATGAAAAAGGTACACGGCGAGAATTTCATATGAAAATTGACTATGCTACCATATCGTCCCTCGGAGAAATTTTAGCAAATACATGGTAATTTTTCATCTGAAATTGGGCGAAAAATGTCAAAATTTGCCAAAAAATGTCAAAATTTCCTCGATTTCCGATAGAGTATGAATGAAATATTAATGAAAAAGGTACACGGCGAGAATTTCATATGAAAATTGACTATGCTACCATATCGTCCCTCGGAGAAATTTTAGCAAATACATGGTAATTTTTCATCTGAAATTGGGCGAAAAATGTCAAAATTTGCCAAAAAATGTCAAAATTTCCTCGATTTCCGATAGAGTATGAATGAAAAATTACTATATCTTTGCTAAAATTTGTCAGAGGGACGATATGGTACCAGGGAACTATGATAGGATAGTAATTTTTTATATAAAATTCTCTCCGTGTAGCTCTGAGATTAGAGGTTTGAACGTTTGGAATTGATTGCAGATCCAGCTATAAAAGCTCATGTGCGAAGGTTACTGTCGCCCGGTCACCAAACACGCGAATGCATAGAAACAACGAGCAGATCTTGCCGGCAGCAAAGTGGAGGAGGAGAACAAGTCAGCACCGAAAACAATTCGAGACAGACAGGAAATCACGAGGATAAGAGTGTCAACAGGAAGTCAAGCTCACCGGAACTGCCTGTTGGCTCGCCGCAAGCACCTATCGGAGCCTCCCAGTATGCCACTAGGAGCAACGGTTCCTACAGCGATGCTTCCGGTTCGTCAGAGTTCGAGGCACTCCTGCCACAGATCGACAGTTTCAAGGAGGAAGAACGCGCTCAGTGGGAACCTCTTTCTGGTGACAAATTCAGTCGACAGAAAAATACGCCTAGGTAAACTTATTTTAAACTCTTTTCTGTACAATTTTCATCGTGTGGAATAATGCTGAAGTTTGTATCGTTGGAATGCAACGAAATTCCGTTATTTATTCAGTAGAACTCATAATTATTATTCAATATTTGGTCTGGACAATAAAACGATCCTCGCTTACGACCTAAAAACTCAATAGACACGAAAAATTGCCATGATTTTCAAAATTCAATAAATAAGAAATACACAAAATATTTTTCGTTGAATCTCAACGTTGCCAACTTCAGAGTCATTCGTGCGGAAGAGAAGTTCACGGTGGTTCGATAGAGTTTGCGTTTTTTAACTCACGTAAAAAGACAATTCGTTTGATTTCATGGAAAAAAAAATAATTTGGTGTGAACGATGATAATTCTCGCACAGATGGTTAACGTAAAAGAGAGTCGGGTTGAGCAAATTTTCAAGATCCCAAAAAATAGCTGATTTTTGAAAATGATTTCGAACGATCAAAGTGTCGAAGTAATTTTGCAAAATATTTTTGTCTCTGCATGCGGAAGATGAAATAATTTTTTCGCCACATGGAAAATGTATAAATCGATCGAATGTTGATTTACAGATTCGAGGCTTACATGATGACTGGTGATCTGATGCTTAATCTGTCGCGTACGCAACAGAGTACAGGCCTATTACCGAAATATCAGAAAAAAGTAGATTCCCTGAGGTACAACAATCACCATATGAATCATCATCACAATCATCACAACAGCCACAATTATCATCACCATCACCATCACCATCATCATAATTCAGTACCGACAAGCCCGAACGAAATGTTGGGTCATCATCGTGGTTATAAGGGAGCGACGAGCGGCGGTTCGAATTCAGCGAGTACGTCACCAGTTGGAATAAGTAAACGTGAAAGTATTACGTCCCAGTGTCCGATGACCGGGGACAACAAGACAAACTCGAATTTCGGTTATTCGAGCGGTTTCGTGCGAACATCAAGATCGGAGGATCATTTGCAATTTCAAAAAGATCCTTCAATGAGCGCAGTCGATATCGACATTGACGATGACGTAACTTCGAGTTTGAACACACTGTTGGATACGAGACCGGACAGCGGACAAGGAGTGTCCAGCGAACGGATCGTATGGACTTACAACGCACCTGTAAGCTCACCCTCAGCTTCCGAACGTACGTCTTGCTGTCAGAACGGAAGTTCGTCACAATCGTCGAGTAGCTCATCGACCGAAGGAACAAGTCCTCAAAGATCTCTGTCACCGGCTTCTCCGACCTCCGTATCGTCCTCCGTAATGTCATCCAATTCCGGTTCACGCAGGTTTCCATTACCATCGAATCAAATACATCCCGGAGATAATTGCAATTTGGGCAACAATCCAGCAACCAATACAACCACCGCTACGACCACCATGATGTCATCATCGATCACCAGTAATCAGGGTACAAACAATTATTTACCAACGAACGGTGATCTCAGCCAATCCGAGGCCATAAGTAACATGTCCAGTCCGGACTACAACGACGAAGAAACGATGGATATTCTGAGTGCACGTGATATCATGATGGTCAGTGATCCCAGTGACAGTGACTCTACGATATTGGCTAGTGAACCACCCCAAAGACGTATTAAAAAGAGTCACAATTATCCCAACAATCAAGATACCAGTGAGCATAGAATAGTTATACAAGTTAAAGGCCCTGACAAAGATACCAATGCAAGAAACAGCACTAGCCCCAGACAAAATAGAAGACGCAGTAGTAATCAAAATGTCGCTCCAACTTCCGACGTTCAACAAACCACCCCCAACAATCAACGCACTAATAATTCCACCGTGAGTTCAGCCAACCAACCCGAATTTTGTGGTTATCAGGTATTTAGTATATTTCCTTTCTTTGCCTATTATTTCTCTTCGACCTCTCGTTCCCTCTACGGAGAGCATTCTTTAACGTCTCTCATCGAGCTATTCGAGGCTGTCGTCTTCCTATTTTACCAAACTGCCAACAACTTGCATTCATCGTCATCAATTATCGACTTGTGTCCTTGGATCAAGTACTATTCAACATATTCAATTAATTGTTCAATACCGTTTAGCAACGGAATACATAGATCACTTTATCCTGGCTCCTTCATTTTTTTAGATTTCTAGCTTTTTTTTTCATAGAAATTAACACTACACTGAGAACGAAATTTTGTTCGAAAATCGTTGATATTTTGTTGAATACGGTAAACTAAATATTTTTTTATAATTTCGAAATTTTCGTTATTTTAGCAGTATATTTGGTTTCTAACGGAAATTTCACCGGATTTTACGAGTGGAACGACTAAAATTTGCTTCCGAAGAGACTTTCTAAAATATTTCTTGCTGCACTGACACTATTTTTGGGATTATTCGAAAAAACGTTTAGTCGAACGTATCGAACAAAATATCCATCTTTTTCAACTAAATTTTGTTTTCAGTGTATTTTTTTTGTGAGTGAGTGAGTGAGAATTTATTTTTCGACCGCTCTTTAGTTATACAACATCCAATAGCTGACTTGTTTCATAGAAAATGTAGTTTACTTCCCTAGAATAATTCATTTATGTTTTACAAACCGTCGTATTAGTTTATTATATGCTAAATAGCGTAGCGTCGAAGCGTATCTCATTGATGAAAACCGTTCCAGTTGAATAAACTTTTTATCATCGAATTGGAAGAAAAATTGATTGACCTTTTTGCTCGATTTCTTTCGGGGATCAGCGTTAAAGTGGAAAAAGAAAAATATTAGTACAAACAATAATGCCAGACGTGATGAAGAATTGCACGAATATTTGTTGCACTCTGACGATGCTAACTAGTTCGTGCGAAAGGACGATCCTTTGGGCACATTGATTTTTGTGATTTTGGGCACTCAAGATTTGTAACTGATGGAACATTTCAAACTCTAGGAATTAAAAGAAAGCGAAGACGAATTTCTACACTGCGGTGGCATGTGCGACGAACAAAAAACCAGCGGAACATCGCCACCGCAATCAGCCGACGAGGAAAGTGACATCGAGAGCTTGCACAGCTTCCATTACAGTCCCAAAGCTGTCGATTTGCCGTCAGCCGTTAGGCTTGCCAAGAGACTTTACTCCCTCGATGGTTTCAAAAAGTCCGACGTGTCCAGGCACTTGAGTAAAAAGTAAATATTCTCATTCAATTTTCTCTCCTATCTTGCTAGTATTTTTTTCACAATTTTCAACACGAACCCGCCAACAAGAAGCAGCACAAATTTCAACTACGAAGCCCTTTGTAAATTGAAGAAAAAATAAGACATCAAAGGATGAGAAAGAAAAACATTCTTGCATCTTTTCGTACGCCATCAAAGTTGGCCAGAAATATTTTCTATTTTGTATATTTCACCGAATATTCTCATTTTTCATTGCCTAGAAACATCTACATAAAAATATCTGCAAACAGAAAATATAATGAGACAAAAAGGAACATAAACCTCGAGAAGATCGTGAGCACGCAGATTCCTGTGTCGTCCTTTAGTAGATAATTTGTGGCCCATTCGTCCTGCAGAGCTAGAAAGCCCGACTTGCCTTTTACACCTTTGAGAACCTCCACGTTGACCGAATTCTCGTGAATTCCGAATCCAACCTACACACGCCCTACGAATTGTATTCTCTTACAAACGCGATATGACTTATGGATCGTTGTTTGACAATTCGACAATGCTCTTTCGGAAACGTTCGAGAACCGAATAAATCAAACACTGCACACCGTTTGCGCCGGACCCTGCCGTCCAAAAGTCACTTTATTAAGCCCTTCTCATCATTTTCGAACACACTGAGCAACATTTTAATTGAGATTGATTGTCCTTGACAATAATGTTGTTTTTCGACCACGAGGAAAATTCTTGCTACGAAAAAATAGCAACAAAACACTGCCAAAATCTCGAAGACCAAGTTAATAATTCCTTCGTCTTTGCAGCAATGATTTTAGTCGTGCTGTCGCTGAAGAATACCTGAGATATTTCAGCTTCGAACGGGACACGCTGGACGTGGCTCTTAGAAAGTTTCTTGCTCAGTTTTCTTTGACTGGTGAGACTCAGGAACGAGAGCGGGTACTTGTACATTTCTCGAAAAGGTACCTCGACTGCAATCCCGGCTCTTTTAATTCTCAAGGTGCGTCGCAGCTCGCGAAATACTTCGGAAAGATTCTGCTTGATGAAAAATTTCACGAAAACCAGAATAACGAAATATCGATCATTACAGATGCCGTGCATACCTTGACGTGCGCTATAATGCTGCTAAATACCGATCTGCATGGTCAAAATATCGGTAGAAAAATGTCGTGTGCCGAATTCATTGAAAATCTTTCGGAGCTCAACGACGGCGATAACTTTCCGAGGGATGTCCTTAAACAGTTGTACACGGCGATCAAATCGTTTCCTCTCGAATGGGCACTGTGAGTCAATCATAAAATTTACATTTCTTGGATTTTACTTCTCTCCGCAATATCAATTTCGAGACTTTCCGAAAGCACTCTCAAGATGATGTTGAAGTTTGCATCGATTAAATGCAACGAAAAGTCATTATTTTGTTATAGCATCGCACCAAATTTTCATACAGTCTTTGTCGACAATAAGGAGAAAGCCTTTTTCGCCATTCGAAAAGTAAATTTGCTAGAAAAATTGGAACGAGTCAATAAATTATCAAAATAATTTTGAAAAAATATATTTTTCCTTGCATTGCAACGATGCAAACTCGAATATCATCTCTCAAGTTATTTCGTGAAAATTCACTTCGCGCCGACTTATGCTTGAATTTCAATTGCAGGGACGAGGAAGGCGATGACTCGGCGTCGCAAGTTATACAACAAGGAGATGGGCCAACGTTGTCCGGTTCTGGAAATCCTTTTCTCGATGTGCCAAACGTAACTGGTGCTACGGAATTCAAAAAAGGTTACGTCATGCGAAAATCCTGTTACGACGCAAACGGAAAAAAAAGTAATTAATTTTTCTCAAATCTCCATTTACCTCCAACCGAAATGAACTTTCAAATGCATTTCAATGGGAAATAATCTTCTTGTACTCATTTTTAGCTCCTTTCGGGAAAAGAGGATGGAAAATGTATTACTGTACATTGAGAGAACTTGTATTATATTTGCACAAAGACGAACATGGCTTCCGAAACGATAGCCTGCATAACGCTGTCAGAATACATCATGCACTTGCAACCAAAGCATCGGACTACACAAAAAAGCAGCACGTATTCAGATTGCAGACTGCCGATCAAGCTGAATATCTCTTCCAAACAAGGTGAAGATCGTTAATGTCACAATCAGTATTTTCAATAATTATCCATTGGCACGAACTTCCAGCTTGTCCGTAAACGAGTCACGAAATTCTTGAAGAAAAAAAAGCATGTAAAAACGCTCAACAAGCTTGACGATTCCCCTGATTTCAATATTATTAAAATCCTTTGAGAATTGAGAAAAAGGGGTATTTTCTGTCAGGCAATATTCGCTGAGAACTAAAAGTCTGACTGAAACTCGCCTCAGGTCTGAAACAAAAACTTGAAAAAAAATATCTATGCCCTTCCCGTAACCTCGACGAGATTCATTGTCACACTGAGAATAAAATTTTGTTAAAAATCGTCGACATTTTGTTGAACACGGTCAACTAAATATTTTTTGATAATTTCAAAATTTTTGTTATTTCGGCAATATGTTTGGTTTCTAATGGAATTGTCAGCAAAATTTACGAGTGGAACGACTAAAATTTGCTCCCGATGAGACTTTCTGAATTTTTTTTTGCTGCATTGACATAATTTTTGGGATTATTAAAAAAAAACGTTTACTTGAACGTATCGAACGAAATAGCCATCTTTTCCAACAAAATTTCGTTTTCAATGCGTATTTTTTGCTTGAGATGATGGATCAGTCACCTCGAATTTTCGAAATCAAAATTCTTCGATGTCGTTTGACCAATAAAAAAAAGGCTCTGTCAGCGTACGCAGGATGATGGAAAAAATCCGCTGACAGGGACTTTTTTTTTATTGGGGAAATCGTGTCGGAAATATTCAATTTCGAAAATTGCAGCTTTCTCTCTCGCACTCACACTGCGAGAAGGCGACTGCCCTCATCACCTTAACGGTAAAATTGACGTTGTCTTCTCTATTATTTCGTCATGGAAAGTCTTGACATTCACTGCGTCGCACTGGATATTCGATGCATTAAAAAACGTTTTATAAATATAATGTCATTTTATTTCAGTGATTCCAAAGAACTTCAATCTTGGATCGACACGATTAATTTCGTTTGTGCCAGCTTCTCTTGTCAGCCTCTCGCAGGAGCGGTAGGTTCTCAACGAAAGTTTCAACGGCCTTTGCTTCCCTGCAGTCACACCAAATTGGCGCCTGTAAGCATCTCGCCTATTCAGCTGATTAAAAAAAAAAAGGAAAAACCGAGGGGCAGAGCGCAGCAAGCAAAAAAAAAAAAATTTATTAGTCAGCACGCCGAGCGCTCATTTATTAGCCATTTTGCGAAAACCTGCACACTCACGCAGAATGTTTCACGAATGTTCGAGTCTAGAGATTGGATCAATTGTGCCTGGTAGAACGTGAATCATGCGTGAAACCTTTTATTCGCAAAGATCAGTTAATACGTGTGTAGCGAGCATTCATGACCGTCGGTTTAATGAAACGAGCCAGCCTCGTTAATCGTTTAATTGAGTGCTCTTAAAACACAACTCGGTGAATTTCTTCATTGACCGAAAATCATTGAAAAATACACAAAAATTTTTCATCGTCACAACACTTGATAAAAAAAAAACGTACTAATAAACTCAATCATTCAGCCAATCCATTATTGTGTAGTGCGCAATGTACGAGTGCATGAAAAACTGAACATGGCTCAAAAAATCGTTTGTTTTTTTTTTTTTTTTCATTTTCTGTCAGAAAATCAATTGAAAATGTGTTTTATTTTGCAAATAAGTTCCTGTCGGGCTGTACCAATTTAGATTTTCACTCAATAATAATAAATTTTATTTATTAATGTTTCTTTGAAAAGTTAGTGAAATGCAGTTCGAGTTTTGTATAAAATGATTCAATTATTTGCCTACTTTCCGAGCATCAATTCATGCATTTTCTCTGTACTCTGTTTTGTATAGAAATTTAAAGAATCGCTCATTCTACATGACTCTGAAGTTGGCAACGTTGAGATTGAACGAAAAATATTCAGTGTATTTATTATTCATTGTATTTTGAAAATCATGGCAATTTTTCGTGACAATTGAGTTTTTAGGTCGCAAGAGAGGATTGTTTTATTGTCCAGAACAAATTTTGAACAAAAATTATGAGCTCTACTTGAAAAATAACGGAATTTCGTTGCATTCCAACGATGCAAACTTCAACATCATCATTCTACTCGTGTTTCCTCAGCACGGTATCTCGGAATTATTATTTATTCATTACCTTTTTTGTTTGATTTTGTTGAATTCGTTGAATTAGCGGGAACAATTACGGGACCACGAAGAGAGGGTTAATAGACTGGAGGCAGAACTGGATGAGCACAGACGGCATCCACCTGAACGAGGAGCCAAAGCTCTCACGGTCCAAAATTACAAGGAAAAGGATGCGTACCTTCATTACGAGGTT
This sequence comes from Hyposoter didymator, assembly GCA_037952995.1. NCBI lineage: Eukaryota > Metazoa > Arthropoda > Insecta > Hymenoptera > Ichneumonidae > Hyposoter > Hyposoter didymator. Next base: position 18,172,130 of record JBAJMU010000001.1, on the reverse strand, counting down.
AGAAAAAACGAATGCGATTGATTTAGACACCAACACGGCGGTTTTGAATTTGTGAAAAATGTTGGTTTATCCAAAGGATTCATTTACAAATATCAGGGAAAAATATTCAAGTGAAAATCAATGTAGAATTGTCGCAATTTGAAAGTCAATGGTTTTTAAAATGAAAATAATGAAAATTGTGTTCCAGCTGAAAAGGTACAAAACGTACGCTTATTTACTGCGATCGAGGCTCGCGTTTACGGAAGTGGAGCCTTCGTTGGTGGAGAGTTGCATAGGTGAGGTCGACGAGAGCGGCAGCGGTGGTCTGTTGAACGCCGAAGTAGCTCTCGTTCCGCCGCCTGTTCCCGACCGACCAGCCACAAATAGGTATAGTTACAGGGCTGCCATTTACAACCGTAATCTTCTGAATGATCAGGATTACAGCAGTGACATTGGTTGACGTGTAATCGGTGTCTTTTCAGCATGTGTGGTCTAGTCTGACCTCTGCATACGTAGGCAGAAGCATCAGCTCGAATGTCAAGATTTTATTAATCTCCGGATGAAGGAGAACAAAAATATGCAAAGTAATAAAATTACAAGCCACATAAAAGAAAGATAAGAGTTCGTTCGGCCTTTTCGGCGGGAAACAACTTGATTATTTCGAGTACTTTTCGACGCGAATGCTTTTTTATGAAAACCTCTTTAATTCGTGCTCACAAATTAAACTCATTCTTCCAATTTCCATTATTTTAAATGTTTCTATTATTATTTTCCTTACGTTTGATAATTAAACGAAAAAGAAACATACTTCCGAGCAACTGTTGCATTCGCCTGCATATTCAGATTGCTAGTCCATTCGTTGCCGAAAAAAATGGTTATTTTGTTGGTAATTGGATCGGGCTGACTCATAACGAATGTAAATGAACAAAGAATACAGATACTTGTACGTTATTCACTGGATTTCGAGGATAGATGACAGAGAGAAAGAAAATGCTGTTGAAATTCGATTGGGCAATGCTCTTGCTTGCCCGTGCCTTGTGGAAAGACAAGACCAGTTGAGTACAGAACGAAAAACGAAAGATTAATCTGTATAAATATATTAATAATCGTATACAACGTTGAATCTCTGTTGATTAAGGAAGAAGTGAGAGACACGGGTCGTTTACGTACGTTCTAGTTGATAAATAATAAATAACAAGAATATAGTGAGGACGATTGGATTATTGAATTTAATTCACATTAATATACGACGTGGTGCTGGTCTTTTTACAAGTATTATATAATATAGTTATACATAGATATGATGTATGTATTCTCATGATATTGAAGTTTGCATCGTTGCAATGCAACGAAAAATATATTTTTTATTCATTATTTTGATAATTTATTGACTCGTTCGAATTTTTCTAGTAAATTTACTTTTCGAATGGCGAACAAAATTTTCCCGTTATTTTCGACAAGCACTGTATGAAAATTTGGTGCGATGCTATAACGAAATAATGAGCTTTCGTTGCATTTAATCGATGCAAACTTCAACATCATGTATTCTGTATACTTTTCGACTTTTGGCTCATGCTTTGCGTTTATTGTTGATCATTCATCAATCGTTATTCAAACACTAACTCTTGTATGTCATTGGTACGAGGTAATATAATCTGCTCATCGCCTCCCTCTCATCGCTAATCCTAACTGTCTGAAAAATCTAGAATGATTACTTTGATCTAGGATTATCGTGTATAATTGTCTGGTTTATTGATTGATATTATTTTTCATTTCGCTTTAAAAAATTAACTTATTATCTTATTTGACTTTTATTTAACGAGAATTCTTCATATATATAGCATCACTGTAGCCTTAAGTTCTGCGATCTATTAGGAGTATGACAACTGTCAATTAGTGTACGATGCACGACCGCATCGGAAGGAAATGGGTAGATTTTTATAAAGCGTCAATAATGTGATTTATGACTTGATTTTGTTGATTTACATGGACGTACGTTTCATAGATCGATCGGAGATTTCGAAAGCAGGGTTTACATTATCGCGCCTTGTTTTTTTCTCGTACGGATTTTAAAAATTACATTATTGACGCGCAACGCGTACGAGTGAGAGCGCGTAGGAAATACTTGAATCTCAACGATTCAGCAACAAAACGATGAGCCCAAAATTCCACGGTTTTCGTGAGAAATAAATCTCGTGGCCAAAGAATCGGAAGAGCTGTCTCAACTCGCGGACTGCGGAAAAGGCTCGCAATATAACTTTCGAAGCATCTTCATAGTTCAATTCGTGAGAAAACTTGTTTTTTCAAGTAGAAGTTGTTGCCGAAAATCAATGTTTCAATCATTAGTCGATTGGAAATAAAATAACGATCTTATTCCGTTCATTCAAAATGATTTTTCAACTTTATGAGCCACCGAATGAATGGTGTGCGAAATTTTATTCCCACAGTGATTGCACTCGGCGTTCCAAATTACTTTTTTCTAACGCGTACTACATCGCGATTAAGCATCAAGACAAACTTTGCGTTCCTTCTCAGGATCTTCTGTCAAGTTTTCTATTTATTTTCGATCCGAGATCGAAATATTTATCATTCTCCGTGATGCAAAGTAGAAAGAGCGAGCGGAAAGAGAAAAAACTTATTATTCGAAACGTAAGTACGTTAATTAGTCGTACCGGAAGTCAATCCGACAGGTCTTGGCGTAGAACTCGAAGGTGACGTTTACTAGTTGAGCAATGTTCTGCATTTAAATATTAAAAAGAATAAACAATCTGAAAAAATATTCTAACTGAGATTTAGATAGTTCGGTATAGCGTTTTATAATATTCGTTTATAAAGTTTATTGCAGTATTAATTAGCTCTAGTGACTCATCGAAAATATTCAAATAATACAAATTTATATTAAAAAAATATACAAAAAAAAAAACATACGAGCGACTGCAATTGTTTCGATTGATATTGTTCGGCTAAATTCACAACTGTAAAGCATCTTAAACGATATAACGTTCAACTGACGTTGGATTAGGCCATCAAAATAGCATTGTCCACCGAGAATTAAGAAAAAGAATTTACAGTTATAAGTACAATAATTGGTAATTTAGTTTACGCTTCGAGGTAAACAGAGGAAAACACACACAGAAATCAAAAATCTCAGCATTCGGATGGTTTTAGTTGTTAATTAAGAATTTGGGTTATTTCGATATTTGTCATTCCAAACAATTAAATGGCGCCTCGGCTGTGTCGTTGAATTTTCTGTTATTTTTGTTTTCTTTTTTTTTTCTTTTTTTTTTGAGTTTTTGAGGAAATGTTTAACATAACGATCATTATAAACGATCGACTAGTCCAAATAGTGTCTTAGACATGGTTCCTGTAAGTCATACCGCTGCCCAATTTTTCACGAAAAACAAAGTCGTATATATATTAATGTTTTCTGTAATCTTCAGTTTTCCGTACTTTCTATTGTAGCTAGCTTTTCGATCCCGTCTCCCATTTTTATTACCGATCTTTGTATACATTCGACAGGAAACATTTATCACTATACACTAAAAAATACATTATATAGTGTATAGAACGTACCCTTGTGTATATAACGAAGATGAAGAAAAGGAAAAAGAAGATTGTAATATATGTGGATAATATTAATGATTATAAATCTTACGAAGCTAATGGCAATAAATAAAATGTCTCCAAACTGTCAAGAGTATCTGCGAACAATTCTTACGTAACGTTCCCACGTAACCTTCGAGGCCTTTGATAGTCCACCACCTTTCTTTCTTTTATTTTTTTCTTTACGTTTCTTTTTCTGCAATAATTACACTTTTATTACAGCATGTGCATGGCTTCTAAATGGTCTAACCCTCTACAAATTCGTATCGTGTAGTTTTTACTTTTTCTCTAAAAAAATTGCGTGATTCAATGTTCGATGTGTTTCTGGGTGTATCGATTTTTTAATCTCAATCTTTCATTGTTTTATCCACATGAATGCGATTCAGATGATGAAGAAAAATCGAAAATTATAAATCGAGAAAAAAAAGCAATTTTATAATTTTCGAATATGAGCTGGTCAGTTTTCAGATTTTGCTGCAATTTCTAATTTGATCATTTTTTCGGGTGGATTCATTGATTAATGAAAAAAAAATGAAACTTCAATCGCTGCTCGAAATTTTTTGTTATTTTTATTGTCTCCGTAGTTACTGAATGATAAACGCATCGTCCGGTATTCAGAATAGGCAATTTATGATATTGAAGTTTGCATCGTTGCAATGCAACGAAAAATCTATTATTTTGATAATTAATTGACTCGTTCCAATTTTTCTAGTAAATTTACTCTTCGAATGGCGAAAAAGACTTTCTCGTTATTGTCGACAAACACGGCATGAAAATTTGGTGCGATGCTATAACAAAATAATGAGTTTTCGTTGCATTTCATCGATGCAAACTCCAACATCATGGAAATTTGAGCGAATTGAGTTTTTTTCCAGAGCTAGATACATTTTTTTCTCTGAGGAAACATTAGTGCGGAAATGTTGCTTGAAAGCAGCACTCGCGCTGAAGGATTGTTTTGGCCATTTTTATTTTTATGCGGTCGTGTGGTAAAAATAATAGCAGGATTGTTGGTTCTGTTGCATGCCACAGGAACGAAGTGGAGACATCCTGAACGCCAGTCGGTACTGAACAACCGATCTTACCCAGTGTGCTGTACTTTGAACTGCCTGCAGCAGATGCGCAGCAAGGTGACGCCGTTTCCCTTCGAAATTCGAGAATTTTGTGGCTGATAAATTAACTCTACTTTTTAAATAAGATTTAAAGAAGACTCAAATAATCAATGAGACATCAACACTGAGAGGAGAAAGTTGTTGGATCAACAAAATTTTCGTTGGACCAATTAATCCTCCGACCATGAGCGACAAACAGAACGACGAATTGTTTACGCAGCAATATTGTTGATGAATTATCGAATTCCTCTTCGTTCGCTATACATTTAGTTGGCTCAACGAATTTCTTTGCTCAGTGAAAAATAACGCAACATTTCAAGGTATTAAAATTCGTCATGACAGAGAGGTATTAATTAATGTTTAAAGAATAAAATTTCGAACTGAATGGGAGAAGAAAAAAAAAAAAATTTTGATCCGACCGAAAATCTGTACGAGATTGTTGGATTTCGAGTTATTAATTGTGAATATCGCCGATAAGCGATGCTGACACAATGTTTATAAAATGTCGTAGAATCCCCGAGAATCCATTGCGTCTGGATATTCGCGTATAAAGTTGTATGTTAGCCAACGTCGCAATTCAAGGCCTAGTCGATTTTTTCGGTAGAATTCTTCAGCCTAACGAAACTCAAATGGAATTAAATTAATTCCTAGACGCGACCTAATGGATAACGGTTTTCCTATGGAGAAGAGAATCTCACGTTTTGCGTTCCGGATACTCAAAACTTGGAGCAATTACTTCTCTACAATGTAATCGTTATTTCATTTTATTTTGTACAGGAGAGTGGCAATTGTTTTTTTTTATTTTTTTTTTCCAAGTATTTCAACTACTGTTAGCATATAGAAGTGCCAAAGACTTGCATTTAAATGTATCGATACGTACCTTACTTTCCGTGCATATGTAAATATATGGCTTATTTCCTTGAGCCCTTTTGTTCACACTCGAGAACATTTTGACTTTCAAAACACTCAGATGTGGCGAAATGGCTTAAAGCTCATTCGGATTGTGCGTTTTTTGTGCAACTCTATGAAAAGCAGAGCAAAAAAATCATTAAAATATCCACAAAGTTTACTCGAACTATGATTTATTTCTCTTCATTACGTACGTAAGTAGTTTTAGCTACTCATCGTTTTCCTAAACATGGAAATTATATTATTGGTTGTAAATACGATCCATGTAGCCTCGAGATTATTATTATTATTATTATTAATATTATTATTATTATTATAGTTATGATTCATATTAATTGAAGAAAAAAGCGTTAGTCTATATTATCCTACACCGATCAATATCCTCTGTAAATATCCATCTTATATTTAACGATCAGAATAATAAAAACTACATGACTGAACTCTCGTTTATTCTTTCATTCCCGTTACTCTTATGCAAACACTCTTCACGAAACTGACATTTGATTAACGATTAATAAATGTCATCAAACACTTCAGGGCCATCCAGTATTTCAGGTAATTAGAGATTCTGTACGTTACAATCTTCAGTCCATTTAAACAATCTGCATACGTACAATTCTCACATTCGTATGTCAAATCATTCATCACTTTTTTATGAGCCAGAGTTTAGTGCATAAGCTTCAAGTTTCTCGTCCGTATGTCATTTATTTTTCGCAAACGGAGATTATGTTTTTTACATGCTCGGTAAATTAAACAGTACTAGAATTCACCAACTGTTGAAAAGTTTTATGGCCACGAAACTATTTTTCTGTTTGACCTTCGAGAACGACTTTCCAAAGACTGCAGCAAGGTTACGTGGATTTTATTTTTTTACAAAACCGAAGAATCTTTCATCTTATGGCAGTAAGTTTTCTGCACTTTCCGCAACATTAGAATTCGTGAGACCGATAAATTTCCGTGGGGGAAAAAAAATACAATTTCAATTATGAGAACCACTGCGAATTTTTGGGAAATTAGTACATTTTCTTCATCTAGAAAAACCTCGAGTTTTACTCCGTACATGTAAATTGCTTTATGCCGAATCAACTTTTCCTCATTTGCCAACAAATAAGATTTTCTCCAATAACCCTCGTGGCCCTGGTTCAGAATAGGGAGCAGACAAAAAATTGAAAGAGTTGGAAAAATAATGAATGATTTTTCATTTTAATAGATAAATGATCACATTTTATCATTGACTTACATTTCTTGGAGTAAAAAAATTATGATAAGACTCAAATAATTGTTTACGCAGAACTTAAAAATTGTATTTTGTTCATAATGTTTTTATTAACTTCAAAAATCGCGGCTCGTATACGCTCTGTCATGCATACATGTGTTTGTGTGGGTATGTAGATGTAAATCGGTTTAAATTTGCAATTTGACTTCGAACGAAATTTTCATAATTTCCTATTTTCAAAAAGAGTATTTTCACAATCGTATTTATCGATAAATCGCAATAATCGATATAATTGTAATGTCAGCATGAGCGACGACACCAAAGCGTCCATTATATTAAAAATTCTCAAGTCCCTTTGGCGCAGAGGATAGCGCGTTGGACTTCTAATCCAAAGGTCGTGGGTTCGATCCCCACAAGGGATGAAAGATTTTTTTTTTTTATTTGAGATAAAACCTTTTCCTAACATTGGTCCGTTAATGAAAATCACTTTGGTTGCACGATAGACCAGAGTTTTATAATATATTTATTAATGTTTAAATAATTTGTGGAATTATTGAAAAACGATTTTACGGAATCCGTCGTTGTACCGATCAGAAGGAATTGATACACACGAATGAAGGGAAAATATGTGCCCGTTTCTTTGTTTAATTTCTTGTAATAATAGGAAATTCAAACTTGTTGAGAATCCATGAAAATTCGAATTTTATGGAAAAAATTTTAAGAAGAAACACCGAATCACCGTTCTTTCGAATTATCGCGATTTATAAATTTCATTGAAACTACGGAATAAGTTTTACTTTTGAACATATAATGTCGTAATAGTATCGAAACTTCCGCCATTTTGTCCCAGCGTCATCTAGAAAAAATATATCGATAAGAAATTGAAAAAAAATTCAGAACTTCATTCTCATATGTTTTGTCGAGTTTATTCATATTTGCGCCTGAGCAATCTGCCTCCGATCATGCGTGTAAGGATGTACATAACCTTGTAAACGCTGATAATGGGTGACGCGAGAGAACATTTGGCTCCAAGGCCAGGCTCGAGAGCGCGAGTTTCGACGTTCCGTTCAATATAAAAGTCGACCCCAATTGAATTTAAATAAAATTCAACTCGTCAACATGCAAGAATTCCATAAAATTATACACAGGGTCCTACATACCGTTTTAGTCATGCGATATTTTTTTCTAATTCGTTACTACATCGAAAAAATCCTAAAACGAGTAAATAAAATTTTTAATTTCATAAACAGAGTTTTTTTCGGAAAAATAATGTGTAAAAATGTCCAAGATTTATTTTCCAAGACGAAGAGATTTTTTTACACTAAAAATACGAAAATCATTTAAAAATGCGTTTATCGAAACAACTTTTGGTTTATTTATAAAATTATCGCATCGTCAATAATCGTTAAAAAAATTCGATGAACAAAAATGCAGGAATGAATAAACGGTAGTCACAACTTTCTATAAAGCATGTTTTTGGTCAAACGCCAATCGCGGTAACGATCGTTCCGACTGTACACTCCGACCCATAAAGGAAAAAAAATGTTCCGTTGGATTTGGTGCGAACCAAAGAAACGTGAGTCTTTTCAACATTTTCAATCTCGGACAACAAACCGTAGAGCTTCTGCAGATACAATCCTATTGAGAAGTCTCAATAATTCTGGTAAGATCCTCTGTACCAAATTTAGGACTAGATGACTGTTCGTTAACTTTCGATGTAAGAGATTTTCGTTCCGAAAACGCGGTAGGTACTATTTCGAGAATAAAAAGCTTCGTACGATTACTTATTCGAATCGTATAACTCACCATCGTATAAAAAATCGATAGTTTCTTATTCCCAGACGCACGAGAGCCCTTAAAATTGAACTTGTTAAATTTCTGATCGACGAGACTCACGACCGAGGAAAAAATTCGGTGCCGTCAGTCCATCTCTCGGCATCTCGTGAAAATAACTGTATTTTGGCGATAAAAGATTTATATTTTCTTGCCAATATAATTCAATACCTATAATGAGTATTTTATAATTCAATAATCTATGTAATTGCATATAAATAGTTATATACATATATTAGCAATATGTGTCAACTGATATTACAATATATAGCCGCAAAATGATCAACATCCCATAGCTAAATATTGATCATGGAATATCGTAGTTAATTCACTCGAATGCAATAATAAGAACGAAGAAAAGTTTCATTTCTAGAAAATTGTGATTTAATATTTTTTTCGTATTATTTGTGAAAAATTCTGTCGCGTTATAATTATATCGATGCCGCGTTAGTGTATAATAATGATGATAGTACTTCTGACGATGTTCCGCAGATGTTCCGTGTGATCTCGGAGTCACGTGATTGGCGTGAATAATGTGCGAAACATTGAGAAGGAATAGAAAATGAAGGGAAAAAAAATAGATACGTCAGCACGTACGCGCCCGCGATGAGTCCCAAGCTCAGAACGAGTTTGTCGCTACTGCGATCTAACATTTCGATACATGGGAAAAAATGAAAAAAAGACGCGTCGAAAGGTTGAATGTTTTGTGTATGGCATACGGAAAGCATATGAAGAACGACGACGACGGCGAGAGAAGCCCAAACAGAATATGAATAGAAAATGAACTCGAAACTAATATCATATAAGTTTTTAAATATTCACACCCGATGCGGGTGTGCTGCGTTGATGCAAATGTGTGGCGGACAAAAAGACGCATGACGACTCCGACGAGTCAAAAGTAACGTAAGACCAGCATCAATTTCGAGCAGCAGGTTATGTTCAAATATTCCGTCCGCTATTTTATTCATAGATCGCGTTTTCTTGAACGCGCCGCAATATTTAGTAAGGGGTTCGAGAGGCTGCTTGGATGTTAGAAGAAAAAACGATGCAAATCGAAAATAAGCCGACGAGGACGACGAAGAAGAGACCACAATCGACAAAGCCTTTTATAATTTACAGTTACACAACTAAAAGCTAACACATAATAAGGCGTTTTTTTGACAAAAAAAAATATCGAGCATACATATTGACTGGGGGACGCAAGAGGTCAGGAGCGTCGTGCCTATAGCTCACCATCTTTTCTGCTCGCTTTTTCCGCACAGGATAATAGCAAATACACGACACTAACGTAGCATGTAAAGATAATGTATGTTATCTATATTTATAAGGATCGTGGAAATTTACACATATATATGGATTTATATATGTATATGTATAAGACACGAGAAGAGTCTCATGGGGTATCGTTGAATGTACAAAAGAGGGAAAGGTGTATTGATATATTGTGTGTATGCGATGAAGCGCCATGTTGAAAAGGCTGCTGCTCGTTGTTTATAGATAAACGTGTCTCGAATTGGTGCGATGAAATTGAGACAACAATGAAGAAAGTAATTTTTTTCGTATCTTTTAATTTCGCAACTCGCTTTAACGGGGAAGAAAGAATGCGGATAAATATTACGAAGTGTGTGTTGTACATGTGTGTGTGTGTGTGATTTGTGAGTGTAGTGTAAAGCGAATGGAGGTTATCCCGAGGGCGCGAGTTGCTCATCTCGTTTATTTGTAAAGCTTTTTTGTTTCCTCCCCCTTCCGAACGTAGGCGGACAAGAAAATAAACGCAATGCGACGATAAGCTCATGTGTGCTCGGTTGTTTTACTATATACTAATACATATTGCCAGCCAAATTTGCATAATCGATAGCCCTCGCAGTTCCTTTGCAGCAGCGACGTCGCGCGAAGCTTTCGTAGGCCATATTCTTGTGTGTGTGTTTTTTTTTCTTTCTTTTTCTTTTTCTTCGTCAAAGGCAGCGCGCGCGAAACGGCGAGACGGGAGACTTGCTCGAGCGTTACACACGAAATGTACAAAGATGTTGCGAATCGATGCAACGCAACGCAGGAATAATAATAACGTTGTGATAATAATAATAACAATGATAATGTCGATGCTCCCGAACTCACGAACGCAGAGGGCGTACGATTGCAGAAATTCATTCGTAATTAATATTCATCATGACGAAATGCGAGTCATAAATAATGTTTTTGCGAATATCTAAAAAGTACATGGTCGCGGCTTGTTACACCAATCTTTCGGAATTAATACACACTTTTCGTTTTTAATCGCAATCGAGTTGTCGAATGATTCGGTCGCCTGCTGCTCTGTTACATTTTGCTGGAGAATTACGCGTTCAAACATATGTTTCCACTGGAATAATGTCACTATATTATTTATATGTATATAAACTTTGTTCAAACATGATCGATGGGCAATCAAAGCGCAGAATGACAATAAAAATGCCAGCTCACAATCCAGAGTCGTTTCGTATTCAGTAATTGTCGAATATGTCAAAAATTTTCCATGCTATTTCTAAAACACGTTTGAGAGAAATCCATTTTTTTAGAGCCATATATTTTGTAGATATATATCAAACTCCCTTTTGATACACAGGAGCGCTCCCGACTCGAGGGGCTCATTTGCGAACTATAGGTAATTTGTACAAGCGCGACACTACAACGATTTCTCAACACATTGCGTGTGCCAAGAAGCGAGCGTCCGATGGGATCGTTGATAAAAAGTGGAACAAAGCTCTTTCGAAGCATGTAAAATGAAGTGAAATAAAAAACAATAAAATATTATCGACAAAAAAAAAAACAACGCAACCGGAAGTTATGGCGATTCGGAATGAATGAGATTTTTGTCGCCGCAGACGTCACGTTGACTCGAGTCTAGAACATTCGCAATAGCCAAAACTCTGTCAAGCCAGACCAAGACGCAGTCACAACCAGTCGAAATAAAAGGAGCCAGAAAAAAAAGCTAAGTGTAGATTCGTGAATCGATGTAAATCGTGTGTAACGACGAGAAGGACGAAAAAACAAAATCGATCGTATATATAGATAAATTTTTACACATATGTACGAAAATTCAATTCGGTTCATAATGTTGCAGACATAATATGTTCGTTACACTCTTTCATAGACATATGTGAATGCTCGTTAAATTCATATTACAAAACGTTGTACGTCATACAGTTATATTTTTCGTAAAGCCTCATCGGCGGTCATTTTAAATCTCTCACTCGTTTCTCTTCTCTATTGGGCACTCTCTCGACGTAACGACGCATATTTATATATTAATATATATATATATATAATTCCCGACACGAAAGAAAATGCGTCGCTCAAATCGCCCAATTAGAATCTCGTAATCTCTCTCTCTCTCTCTCTCGCTCTTTCTCGATTCCTCTCTCGCCCCCGGCTTCCAAGTGTTGTGTGTTTTTGTGTGAGTGTGTACATGCGAGGCGGAGCACGCGCGCGCGAGGCTCAACAAATTAAAAACGTAAAAACATTAACAATATTATAATAATTAATTTCCTTATCGAAGATGTATAATGTGTGATGGCAGTCTTGAGTCCTGGAAAGATGCTGTGATTTTAGCTCTCGGCTTTTTTATTTTTTCTTCAGGTCCTTCGATTCGATCACTCATTGTTTGCTTTTTTTTTTCTCGTCTATATGCTCCTCGTTCGCACTTGTTTCTTTTTTTCGATCATCTTCAATTTCGAATGAAATTTGTTCGCGCTTCTTCGCTCACGATAATCTCTTTCATTTGCGGCGATTTGTGCAAAAACTGCAACCAAAAATGAACCCAAAGGAAATGGATTAGCATCAAGAATTTCATAATAAAACGCAATATTTTCTATTATTTTTCATATTCTACGGTGTACTAGTTGGCGAAGACAGCCGCAAGGCGGCGTACCAGATTGCTTTTTTGCAACAAAATTTCGCTTCATCTTTTTTTGCTCAGATGGCGCTGCAAGGCCCAATCCAATGCGATAAAAAATATTCTTCGGAACGAAGAGTCATTAGTTACGTACCTTATTTTGCGAAACACCCTACGCCTCGATTGGCTTCTTCTTCTCCTTTTTCTTCTTCAGGAAAGATGGCGTTCTCAGACCCTTCTTCTTTTTCTTTTCCTTCTTGGGCGATTCCTCGCTCACGCTCACATCCTGCGACATCGAACCCTTAACACGGAAGTTCTCAAATACAAAACTATACGTTTAGCTTTACACCCACATGCACCATTTATAGAACGGTCCGACGACTACTACATTGTTTTGTCGTCATTACCTCTAACTGCGATGAAGAAAGCTTTGCACAAAAACGCTAATTCATTAATTTCAACATTTTTTACGAGTCTATCGTTTTTGAGGTTAAGTCGCGAAAAGTTTTGTGATCGTAGTCAACGCCAAATGTTTCTTCTAACATTAAATTTCTAAAACTGAAGAATTCGACGTTTGAAACGTCGTGGATGCCTGAACATCGACACGAATTCATATTTTTTTCAAAATAAAAGATCGGCGAACATGATGTGCTTTCTTTGATTTTTTCTTATGAGTCGTTCAGACCCTAACAATTTTCTATCACCGATTGATCTTCGTTTTCGTCTAAAAAATAAATTCAGGGCCACAAAAAATTCGGACAACTTACTAAAAGAAAAAAAAACAATTTGAAAAACGCCTTGGGTCGAATAATCTACCCAAAATGCAATGTGTGCACTCAAAGGGTTAAGATACCGTGGCCAAGTTCAGAGCACTGTTGTTTTTTTTACATTATTACGTCACGAGTGTAATTTTTGAATTTATCCCAAAACGACGTCCAAAAATGTCGCGAAGTGAAAAACCCAATTGGACGTTCAATGGCCCATTAGGAGCTTGATTAAGCCTCAATTTTCCGAAATAAACACAAAACATTGCCAAGAAAAATCTCGAAATAATCCCGCTCATAATAATAACGATAATAATAATAATAATAATAAAGTTAACGAACCTCTTTGCTGCTTTGAGAGAAGGTGCTGTGATGAGCGTCAGAGTGATCCCCATTTACCGTGTTCTCTCCTGGAACAGAAACGCGCAAAATTGCCAGACTCATTCGGAGCCATGTTGTTTTTTTCTTCTTCCAAAAATCGGATCGATGTGAAACGAAATTTGTTCGGAGTTTACGTCGATAACGAGCAACAGTCGAAAAAATAAAACACTCAACCCGGAAAAGCCTTACCGCAGCAGTTTTTGTTAGTCGCTTGTTAGTTTTTCGTCATAGTAGCACAAAAAAATCATTGTAAACTGATGAAATGAAGGAACACAGAAGCAAAACGCATTTATTAAGTACATGCGTTATTAAAGGACATTCGGGTGATCAGTTTGAATTTACATCTTCGGCGAAAGTAAGCTAATAAGCAAAATGTAATGGCGACCGTCCGTCGATAATAAAAGATTAGCTATAGGAAAATAAATGACGTAAATAATAATTAAAAAAAAAAAAATCTTTAAAAACGATACGAATTTCCAATCTAAGGATCGATGAATAAAATTGCCATTACATTTTTTACACAATTATAAAAATAAACTCTCCATTTATAATGGAATTATTTTAAGCACATCAACCGATAAAGAGTTTTGGGGAAGCAAAGAAATGCAATCTCTGTATTAAACGCTAGAGTGTCTGAAAAAAATCGCCCAGATCGAGAAAGCAATGAATTTAACATCAAGCGATTCGTTATCGCAACTTTAATGTTATTAGGAAATGTTCTATATCGTCCAATTGATTGTACTGAATCTTCGGTCCGGCGAATTGGGTTCCAATCAAAATTGACTCATTAATCACAGAATCCATTGATGTTAAATTAATTATTCTCAGTGTATCCACAAGTTTGGAAGGTGCACAAGATACTTGACTATTCGAGCGTGCTGAAGCTTGAGCTCAACGCTCTGTGCAATAAAAACTGTGCGATAAAAAGGAATAAAAAAAAATATATAAATGAAAGGAAAGAGAAAAAACAGCATTATTCGCGTTCCGAGGGCAATTCGCTGTGGCTCGAAATTGTATCTGTGAGATTGATGTTGGAAACAACTCTGTAAAGGCTTGTTTCTTCGTATCGTGGCAGAGCTTTTAATGGCGAAGTACTTAGTGGCCACAGAGCGGGACTGATCGTAGCAGCGCCTTCAAAGGTTCGAGCGTCACGACAATCATCTCGTTCGCGAGTAACCGACAATTCGTTTTCCAGCCTGATAAATTCGTTGGTGTCGTGCGAGCAGGAAAGGCAATCGGGTACCGCGAGAATTTGAGAATCCGTTGTTTCGACGGAAACGTTCTGTGGACAACATTTAGCCGGATCTTGTTCGATCGGTTCTTGCTCGTTTATTACCTCGAATGCAGCGTCGTACTGGACGCTCGTTTCAATGGTTCGAAGGACGAGACCCGTCGTTGCAGAAATATCGGCGTAATTCGCTGTCGTATCGAAAGCTTCGTCGTTATCAATGCCGGAGGAGGTTTGGCGAGTGTCGTCGTTGCTACTCGATACGTCGGCGTTGTAAGTGCTGCAATACAGACTTCCACTCGCAGCGTCTTCGCTACGATCCGAAAGTGTGTAAGTATTGTTCCAAGTCTCTTCACCACAGTCTTCGATATCGGTACTGTTTTCTCCGTCCTCGAGGATAATGCCTAAGCCACATTTTTCCTCACATTCGCCGACCATTTCCTCGGAGTTTTCTTCGGGTATGCAGGACAGAGGGTCCCGCAGAGCTGGTCGTTCGTCTCTAGAATCTTCGTTGTCGTCCAGAAAGTCTTCCTCGTCATCTCGACTTTCCGGGACGTACTCGATGAGACAAAAGTGCGGAGTATTATTTCGCTGGCTGCGAGATCGCGGCGATTCGACGATTATCGCTTCCCCATCTTTTTCCTTGCTACCGTCCGATTTCGTGTCGTTTTCTGTGGACTCGGAGGTCGTGACCTCTTGTCGTTCCGGTGACATTGAAGGAGGATCCTCGTTGTCCTGGATCTCAGTTTTCACCTGCTCAACGTCACTTTTCCACAAATCGCTCGCTTCCTTATTTTCCACTTTTTCAAACTCGCTATCGATTGCCAAATTCAATTCCAAACTATTGTCTGCTTTGTTGCGACGAGCCAGACTCTGGAACTCAACGATTACTTCGTTGTTTTCGCTTTCTTTGCTCAAATTGGCGCTCGTGCGATACATTTCTTGTACGATTCCAATGTTGGTTGATTCTTTGATTTTTTTCGAGTGCAAAAGTCCGCGTTTTTTGTCGGTAAACTTGTCGATAATGTGATGAACGACTTCATCAATGACAATGATACTCGCGCTGCTGTTGCTGCCGCTACTATGATCGTGAATATTCGTCGCTTCGTGTTCATTCGATGTAACGGAATCGTCGATCGTTTCGGTGATTGGAATTTCCGAATTATTGTTCGTCGAGTCCAGCTCGATTCTCTGAGCGACAATCTCCCTCGCTGCAGCGAGAAGACTCTTTTTCTCATAATCTTCGACAAACTCAACGTCGATAAGAGACTCCGGGACGATTCTGTCGAGAGACGAAACAGCTTCGATTACCTCGTCAACGATGTTTGCTGCACTGATGTAAAGTTCTCGGATGTCAAGATGAGCGATTATCTCATTGGCCGAGCTGCTTATGTCTTTTTCGAAAGACTCTTCCTCGTCGCGTTCAAATTCGTCGATCGTGTGTATCAGCGATTCGGGAATCCCCAAGCTCTCGTTCGAAATTCGTTCGGCTCGTTCGTCTTCGGAATTCCATTCGGTGTCGTCAACGTCCAACGACCAATCGTACACTTCGCATCCCTCGGTCAAATCCTTCAGCGGGTTTCTAAACCCCGTATTCGTTGTCATCGACTCACCGGCGTTCTCCAATTCAACACTCGTCGTAAAATCGTCGTGCGACACCGCGTTCTCGTCCCCGGTCTCAACCTTGCTTCCTGGAGAAATATTACTTGTGAACCAACTTTTTTCTTTCGTTTCTCCCGCATTTTCCAGCGTTTCATCTTCGACAGAAGCAGCCGGTGTCAAAGTATAAAACAGTTCCATTCTGTGCGGCTCGAGATTGTATTTTATCGAAAAATCTGTTTTTGGCAGATTGTTCACTACGATTTTTGATGCTTCAATATTTTCATTCATACCGCTAATTATTTGAGCCACACTGTCTTGGTGGATCAAAGGTTTTGACGGTGGGCGAGGTAGCTTTTGATTTTTGTCGGCGATTTCCTTGCATCGATCGACTTCCGACATCAATGCTTCTTCATTTTTATTTATTCGAATTGGAGAATTTTTCTCATTCTTCATGTTTACCAAGTCGTTGATCGTGTCTGGACAATTTTTAATTTCTCCTTCCTCGTCCGTTTTTATCTCGTGGCTCATCAAATTTCCATTTTCGTCCGACTCGTTGCTTTCGTCTGTGCTCGGAGATATCCATTCTTGCGTGGGATACCAGGCGGCTTCGTTGACGTTGCCATTCGATATGTCTACCGGATCGATAACCTTGGCTGATTGACGATCTCCCTCGGAAGCTAGAGTGAAATTGTCGTTGGCGTTAAACGCTGTGATCCACGATGCATTGTCGATCTGATCGGTTGTCCCGAGATAAATCGTATCGACGAAATCGGGTCTCGGAGTTTCTTCGAATCGACAATCGACTTGTTCGTTATTTCCGTTATTCGTCAAGTTCGAAACGTTTTGTTGGTCGGTCTCGCGATTTAGTAAAGAAATTGGTGAGCCTTGTCGATGTTCGCGGGCGGATGTGTCGGGAGAATTTGAAAATTTCTCGATCAGACTTTTAACGTAACCGGAACAAGCCAAAGTTTCGGTTGAATAATCATTCGGACGTTTGGAGTAATGATTCGAGGAAGAAAAGCGCGCGATCGCTTCGGCAAGTTTCTCCGAGAGTTTTCTTTTCCCATGATGTCCCAAGTTGGTTTTTGTACGGTCACACGGTTCGTTGAAAAAGGCTTTCTTCAATCCTGAAATTCGAAGCCCCGCATCCTCGTAATTTTCGTGATTCTTTGAAAAATTTGCGTCACGATCAATTCCGAAGTAAGGATCAACTTTTGCTGTCTCTTGTTTCTCGAGCCCGGCACGAGCAAACGGAGACCTCGACCTGAAATCGTTGCTCGTAACGACCTGCATTCTCTCCGCAACCGTCGAACACCTCGCGACCGTCAAACGAAGCACATCGTACTGCAGCAGTTGAACGGATTGCCAATCAAAAGTCTCTTCTCCATAAACGCTGCCACAACTGCTCGTTAATAAATCTGCAAGCATCATATTGTCCCAAAAAAACACTCTCTGTAAAAATCAACACATCCGATAGAGGTTGACAGAAGTTTGACACGCGCCAACACAATCGTCCATCCACTTTTATTTCTTTTCACTCTTTCTCTCTCTTTATTCTCTCCCACCTCGCCTCTCCTCATTCTCATTGCTTCCTCCACGTTGCGTCACATATTCGACGTGTGTCGTTGCACCAACGACGGATCTATGTAATTGTATTGATTAGCCAAACGATTGGGCGTCGTGCAGTGCGGGCCACAAACTGCGGGTGTGCAATCTTAATGACAATGAAGGAAAAGCAAGGTGCGAGTCATGTGCACAGACGTATCAGTCACAAATTAACGTCATCAAGGATTCAAACAGCCTGGGAGGATGTCGTTGATCGATTTATGAATTATTCAAACGTTTCATCCATGATCAAACAATCCCAAAAATGCTTTTCTACCAAAGTACAGATTATTAGCCATCTGACGAGCATTCAAGCATTCGCTATAATATTGAAGTTTGCATCGTTGCAATGCAACGAAAAATATCTTTTTTATTCATCGCTTGAATTTTTCTAGTAAATTTACTTTTCGAATGGCGAACAAGACTTTCCCGTTATTGTCGACTAACACTGTACAAAAATTTGGTGCGAAGCTATAACAAAATAATGAGTTTTCGTTGCATTCCATCGATCTTCGACATCATCATTCGCTTACTTTCAAAATTTCCAGCAAGTACAGACCGTTCATAAAAAATCATTAGAGAACTTGAGATCGAACAGAATTTCGATCAAAAAAATGCATTCATAGCGACTGCGTTTCGATACTTTATTGGAAAAAGTGAGAAATCGTTTAAAAATCCAATTTTTTAAATGGTCAATAAATGTCTTTACGAAAATCCACTTTCAATGAACTCTGTAAACTACTGCGAATCTGAACGTAATACGAGACTCGAAATCGTGGCTTTAATAGCGTAACGATAATGTTTTGACAATCTGTGCTTTTTCTTCAGAAAAAAAAGGTCATGCTTGAGAATAATTAGCGAGGATAGTCATTTGGATGGACAAAAAACACCAGGATGCACATTTTCGGAACCGGTGGACAAACGATGCGACGAACTCATCATGCGAGAGCAAAAGGCGTGCAAATAAGGGGAAAAAATATAAATACCGCGTCTGTGACTGGTGTGGTCGTTCCTTGGTTCGATAGCCGTGCGTCTCATCTCGTTGAGAAACTGGCTCGTGGCGTCTTGAGCTGAACATTGAGAATAGGACACGAGGCGTGTGACAAACGTGCAAAAATAATTTCGAGATAAAATTCAGAATAAAGAATAAATAAAAAAGAAATCAATAAAAAAATTCTGTACGAATCGTGAATTGAAATTTTAGGATGAGGATGGGAATGGATTCGGAGTTTCTTACCTGATAATTCGTCCCTAATCGAGTTCCGCGATTCTCGAAACGAAGTGGGTAATTTTTCCACGACGTTCGTCATTGCAACGGCTGTGCATGCAATTTTATTCGATCGACCGTTGTAGACAGCATCGCGAGAGCATGCAACGATTTTTTTCAAAGTACACAACAAAACATGGTGATCAAAGTATTTCTTTCATTTTTTTATCTTTTTCCAACTCTACCATCACCAATGTGACTCATCGATTAACGAATATCAGAATAACATGCCATTCAAGAGTTGTCATAACATGCCGCAAATTATAATTAAAAACAAGAAGAATCAATTTCTTACCGTCGCTCAATACCATTTCTGGTTGACTGGGAACAGGCACTTGTTTCGTTTCTATCCGCAAAACGCGAGGTTCTGAAACAGAATTTCATCAAATGTGTCAAAAGTTTACAAGGCAATCGGTTCGAACGCCCGAACCATATTAACTTTTTCAAATCGTTCTATTCCGGTAAATATGCATTTTCGTTTTTTTTTTCTGTACTAAAATTATTTTATGCACTCGAAAGGTCACAGGAAAGAAATTCATGAATCGGAGAGAATTGTGAGCGTCCGACCAATAAACAGTTTTCCAAGAAAGTGCCAATAAACAGTTTTCAAATTTGTTGTGCATCTTTGAAAATTCGCCGACGATACAAAAATNAAAAAAAAAAAAAAAAAAAAAACACCGGATACCAATTTTGAGATCATTTGAAAAAAAAAAGTGAACGAGTTTTGACCAGGATTAACTTTTTTAATAAAAGCAACGATCCAGCTTTGTTTTATAAATCGTTAAAAAATTGAAAATTTTGGCATTTTTTTTTAACTAAATTTTGTTGAATTTGTTTTGAATCGTTAGGGCAGGCGATTTTTTCAATCGCGTGCACAGCTCTGGACACGAGGAGTCTGAAATGATGAAAATTTGCAAAATTTACCATCTCTGCTTTCTTCTTCGGTCTCCGATGTGACGGATATTGGGGACTGAACGGGACTTTTGGCAGTGCTAGATTCATGAGTCGCACGACTGACATTGAATGATGACAAAGCTTCCGATTCGGACTGGGATTCGTCGTCTGCACAAAACACAATAAAAATGGTAAATTCAATTAATTGAGATTTGCATGAAAAGAACGCAATGAAGAATATTTTGTGCTTCATTGTTATTGAGCTTTTGGAATTATTAACGAAACTCGAAAAATTCACTCTTCAAGTCACGGAGCATGATCGTCCGATTATCAAAAATTTTCATTCGATTAATTGATTATTATTTCGGCGAAAGACTCACATGGATCTCCCTTGTGTTTGCGTTCAACCTCTTTTTTGTATTGGTCAAGCTCCTGATCGGTTACCGCGTCAAACGGATTTTTCGCGTATGGAGTTTTGTATACCATTGCGTTGTGCTGAAATCCTCGTTGTATTATTCCTTTGCTGGCTGCACCTACGAGCACTACTTGTTCTCCCGTTCCGCTAATAGTGGCGTCCTAATTAGAGAAAGACGAACGATGGAAAAGTTTTTCAGATGCACGCGAAAATTTTAAACGAACTCTTGCAAAGAGACGATTGGTAAATTTCAAGTGAAAGTGCTAATTGGAAAAGTTTCTTTTTCGCAACAAGCAGAATAATATTCCCAACGCAGATTTATTGGATGAGACGGAGTTTACATAAAAAATGAGTTTTTATTTTCTTAAGAATGATTTTTAACGGAGCCAAAAACATACGATTCCATAAAAATTTCGGACGAAAGAACGGAAGCAATGAACAAATAGAAAATTGATTTGATCGTTAAATTTCAAGTGAAAGTGCTAATTGAAAAAGTATGTTTTTCCCAATACGCAGAATAATATTCCGAACACAGATTTATTGGATGGATCGGAGTTTTTTTACATAAAAAATGAGTTTTTATTTTCTTAAGAAAGATTTTTAACGGAGCCAAAAACATACGATTCCATAAAAATTTCGGACGAAAGAACGGAAGCAATGAACAAATAGAAAATTGATTTGATCGTTAAATTTCAAGTGAAAGTGCTAATTGAAATAGTTTGTTTTTCGCAATACGCAGAATAATATTCCGAACACAGATTTATTGGATGAATCGGAGTTTACAAAAAAATGAGTTTTTATTTTCTCAAGAATGATTTTTAACGGAGCCAAAAATACACGATTCCATAAAAATTTCGGACGAAAGAATAAAAGCAAATAACAATGAGAAAATTGATCGTTGACTGACCTGCATCTTTTTCGCCTCTTCCCAGGACACTCCCTCAAGAATATGAGACTGAGGGCCAGCTGATATTTTTTCAGCTCGACGATAATCTTTGATCTGCGTGAAAGTTGAACAAATGCAACGATAACGATAGATAAAAAATTCGCGGGATTGCGAATACCGAGAGGATCGAGTGGTGGATTATTATTTTCCGTACTCACCTGTTGTTGCAATTGTTTAAATTCTTTCGGGTTGGTGTTCTTCGGGACAAACTGTAGGGCACCATCGATCTTGACCGGTGTGCTGCTGTGCGTCGGCGATCCATCAGACACCCACTGCACACAAAACCAGATCGTTAGTTGCGACCCAAACACCGTGGGGAATATTTTTATAGCCAACAGCTAAGCGATTTCGATAGGGATGAATTTTCGTCTTTTTATCTTTCATTGAGTTTAATTCGCCCACCCATGGCAATGACATGTGCGTGTCTCTCTCTCTCTCTCTCTCCATGCTCCATTCTCACGCTTTTTTCTCACTCTCTCACACTTTTTCTCTGCCGATTCATCCAGCTATCCGTCTACTATGATTCTTTTCAAAAACCCTTCAAAGGCAATTTTCACATATTTTTCTGTCAATACGTTTCTTCACGGAGAGAATTTTATACAAAAAATTACTATGCTACCATAGTTCCCTGGTACCATATCGGCCCTCTGAGAAATTTTAGCAAATACGTAGTAATTTTTCATCTGAAATTGGACCAAAAATGTCAAAATATTCACCATTTCCGATAGAGTACGAATGAAAAATTACTATTTCTTTGCTAAAATTGCTCAGAGGGACGATATGGAAACAGGGAACTATCGAAGAGAATTTTATTACAAAAATTCCTATGCAACCATCCATAGTTCCTTGGTACCATATCGTCCCTCTGAGAAATTTGAGGAAATACCTCGTAATTTTTCATCTGAAATTGAGCGAAAAATGTCAAAATTTGACAAAAAAATGTCAAAATTTTCGCCATTCCCGATAGAGTACGAATGAAAAATTACTATTTCCTTGCTAAAATTCTGTCCGTGTTCACACGCTGTTTTTGACATCTACACGCGTCTATTTTAAATGAAAATAAATGTTTGAATGCGTTTACTTCAAGAGCACATATGAACGTATCTTGCCACGAGAATCGATGTTATCACGAAATGATGCGACACAAAAATCATGAAACATCGATAATCGAGTTGATTGAGGGGTCGGGCTACACCGGTCTGGTTTTGTTGCAGCAGTGGATGTTTTGACGTACGCGAGAGATCGTAGTACGACGGATATCGATTGTCACGGCACTTGGACAATCAACGACAGACATTCACACATTCATTCAAGCTTTCTTATCGCTATCAAAACGATAAGCGACTCCTCGCAGTCCTTCAAATCTCAACACTATCATTATTTTCTTATTTTCCTCTTTATTATTCGAATTTGACAAAATCGTGCGAATAATTATCGCTAGTTAGCGAAAAGTCGTTCTCATTCACCCCTTCGAGAATGACCTACAGTCGTGTACGTAGACGAGCGATCCTTGAAACCATAGCTATGGCGCGGCGTCCAGTCAAATATTCTTTGTCAAAAAATTTCATGAAAACCATCGCAAGTTTTTTTTTTCTGTAATTTACCAAGTGAACTCGATAAATTGCGAGAAGCGAATTGAAAATTTTAAAAAATTCGAAATCAATTGAAAAAGAAATTGCAGACCAACAAACTCGACGATCAATATTTCGTTCAAACTTCTTGGATGTTCGCAATGACAGGATAATTCGAAAGACTGGACGACGCGTGATGAATGTTAAAGGAGAAATAGGACTAGCCCTTGAAAGTTTCATGCAATGAAAATAATTAATCGTTGTGTAAGCGGCAATGGTTCGACGTTGAGAATGAAATAGCATTATGTTAACGAGTGATTATGACGAGGCTGCGTGATACTGAAAAAGTTATTGGAAATAAATATATGAATGTCAACTTAGACCAATATTGAAATCCAGACATAGGTAAGTGGATTTTCTGATTACCTCCTCAGCGTTCTGATCCACCCACTACAAACGAGAACAAGCAAACAAAAACAATGCGTTGGATTAGAATCGGTATTGACTCAATTCAAGGAAAAGAAGAAAAAACCAATTTCGTTTTGTTCGTTCAGGCTAATCCATGAGGTCTGTAGCAGCAATAAGTTTCATTCAATCGAAATTTCGGACCATTTCGCCGCGAAAAAATCATCGTCCAAATTGCTTTTAAAAATGTTAAATTCCAAAGGCCAAAATATTTCAAACGCGATTGTTCATTTTTCTAATTCTCCTCCAACTTTGAAATTCTCGAAACTTTAAGTGAATGTGACCCATTGCTGCACGATCACGATCTCCGACTCACGAATCTTTCGACGAGATACATATCAAAAAATTCAAACGATAATAAAAGAGCATGTGGTTAAAAAAAAAGGGATAATTCTCATTGAACGTAAAATTGAAACGTAGATGGAAAAAAAGTGATTTCGAATGATAATTGAGATAGAAATTGACTTTTCGATAGGAGGATGAAATCTGGTTTATTTGCACCTGCAGAAGCTACAACAACAATTCGTTGGCGCAGAGAAAAACAAACAAAAAAAGTCACACACACGAGGCAACTCACTCGAGTGAGAATATCAAAGGCAGACATTTCCCACGAAACACTAGCGTAGTAGCCTATGTTAATAAAAAGAGCGTACACGTCGGGAAAATTGAGATGCAACCATGATTTGCTTGTTGCACACCCTGATGCTGTAGCTCACATTTCATATATTTCACGAAAGACGTTTTAATCTCCGAACAATGAGACGTAAGGAATATATATTGCTGCTCGCCTGGAAAATATTTCCCGAGCTTTTCAAGCTTTTTGATAAATTTTCAGAAAGAGTGCTTCAACGATTAGAACACGTAGATATCTCGATAGATTATTACATCAAAGCGTAACATTCAGGAATACATTTTTCATATATTTCTATATATATATATAAATATTTATACTTGATTATCGATAAACGAATGGAAACTCATGGGAATTATTCGATCGTTACTATCGCGAGATACGTGCGTCGCTATCTTCGGGCACTAAACTTGGTATGGACATGGATATACGTACAACTTGACGTGCCATCGTGATCTCGATCGCACCGAGACCACGACAAAAAGAAATTATTGTGAATTACGTGGAAAAAAAAAGAAAAAAAAATCGTGCTCGTTATCGAAAAAGGGCTCCACGGAGCCGTTCCTCCGACTGAGAAAACACGACGATATCAATGTTTTCAAATTCGTAATAAAATACACAATAAATGTCTAATAATTGTGAAGAAATTCTGAAATTTTCCATTCTGTTGATTACAGGCTAGTGACTCGCTCGAAATTCTATAACAATACACTGAAAACGGAATTTTGTTTAAAATCCTCGATATTTTGTTGAACTCGGTAAACTAAAGATTTTTTAAATAATTTCAAACTTTTCGTTATTTTTGCAGTTTATTTTGTTTCTATCGAAATGTTCAGCGAAATTTACGATTGCAAGGACTAAAATTTGCTTCCGAAGAGACTTTCTACAATATTTCTTGCTGCAATGACACTATTTTTGAGATTATTCAACAGAAACGTTTAGTCGAACGTATCCAACAAAATATCCATCTTTTCCAACAAAATTTTGCTTTCAGTGTCGCGGAATTTTCGGCCCCAAAAAAATTACGTTTTTTTTTGGATTTCCCTTGCATCATTTGTTCGTTCGACTCGTTTATTACTCAACGCACCACGATAACTATGTATTTAGTCTCTGTCGTTGTGGAATGTTGATTAAAGATAAATGGCTTTTCTTATCGCAATCGCTGACTATCCCCAGAAAAGCGGGCTGTTACTCTCGGATCGTACATTACTAAGAAAATGTCGTTTTTATCGCGCGGAAGCTATCAGCAATCATTATCGACAGTATTATGCGATTTTCAAAAGAAATTATTAGTTATGATCTCTACCTTGGTGATTTTTTTCGGATCCTGCGTTCCTGTTTCTTGTATTTCGATCTTTTGATACACGTTCGGTGAGTTGAGCCAGCGTGATCTGTCGGTGCCTTTGCGACCACCTTTCCATAGTCTGATGGAAAAGAACGGACGGGGACATTGGAGTGAAAATGGGCGACCGTTCGCATAAAGATCAACAGAAACTTTCAATTTCGCGTGTTGCGAAATTGAAAGAAAAAATAATGAAATTGAATTTTAAGGAGCTTACCCTTGTTTGTATAATTCTTCTTCCTCGAGGAGATATCCCAAGGAAGACACGGCCGGAGGGACTTCCACGTCATTACGGGGACGCGGTGGTTCACCCTTGATCAGCGGATGTCTGTAGATGTAACCAGTTCGGAATCCCTGAAAAGAAAGTTTTCAAAATGAATGAAAAATGAATAGAAATAATGAGGAAAATGTGATGGAATATCTGGGCGATCTGATTTTCGAATATACGGGGAGAATTTTATATAGAAAATTACTATGCTAGTTCCCTGGTGCCATATCGTCCCTCTGACAAATTTTAGGAAAGAAATAGTCATTTTTCATTCGTACTCTATCGGAAATGGCGCAAGTGTTGGCATTTTTTGTCAAATTTTGCCATTTTTCGCCCAATTGCAGATGAAAAATTACGAGGTATTTCCTAAAATTCCTCAGAGGGACGATATGGTACCAAGGAACTATAGATGGTTGCATAGGAATTTTTGATATAAAATTCTCTCCGATAGTTCCCTGGTACCATATCGTCCCTCTGAGAAATTTTAGCAAAGGAATTGTAATTTTTCATTCGTACTCTATCGGAAATCGCGGAAATTTTGATATTTTTTGTCAAATTTTGTCATTTTTCGCCCAATTTCAGATGAAAAATTACGAGGTATTTCCTAAAATTCCTCAGAGGGACGATATGGTACCAGGGAACTATGGATGGTTGCATAGGGATTTTTTATATAAAATTCTCTCTGATAGTTCGCCGATACCATATCGTCCCTCTGAGAAATTTTAGCAAAGGAATTGTAATTTTTCATTCATACTCTATTGGAAATGGCGGAAATTTTGAAATTTTTTGTCAAATTTTGCCATTTTTCGCTCAATTTCAGATGAAAAATGACTATGTATTTGCTAAAATTTCTCAGAGGGACGATATGGTAGCAAAGTAATTTTTGATATAAAATTCTCTCCGTGTACAACGATGAGATCAAAGTAAAAAAATAGATTCTGGAAGGATGTAAAGGAATAACTGGAACGAGGAGGATGTTAATGTTGCGTTTAGTACTAACAGCATTGTCGAGCATTCTCATAAGAGCTTCAAATTCCGTGCCACCGATCCTCCAACGTTTTTCGAGTTTTTCAGCGAGAGGAGAAGGCTCGACGGCAGCGGCAGTAGAAGCTGCACCGCTGGCCGGTGTCACGAGCCCTTTTCGCGAGGCTTCGTATATCGCTTTCTTCTCTTCGTCCGAAATAAGACTCAGATTTTCAAGGCCAACGGGCATTAATTTCAGCTGAGTTTCACAGGCCAATACCGTATTGTAAACATTGTAAAAAGCTTCTTCAACAGTCTCGCCGCAGCAAAGCGCACCACGATTCGTAAGTAGCATCACTTTGTTCACTGGCCCAAGATTTCGCGTTATTTTTTCGCGCTCTTCTGGCTCCAGTACGCTTTCACCCATGTACCGATGGCTGCTTACTTCACCAATCACTATGCTCTCTTGGCCTAGCGGAAGAAGGCCGGATTTTAACGACGATACCTGGGAAATAATTATCGATTAATATTTCAGTCGTTCGGTGCTTAAATCGCAAGATTCAAAGAAACTTTCATCAGACATCGTAAGACGATGGCAGAATCTCGCTTTGAACGACGAAACGGCCAACGGCCTTTATGAAAATAATTGTTTTTCTGGTTCCTTGAAAAAAATACTGAACTTCTTGGAAAACGAAGAAAAAAATGTTCAATTTTTTCATTTATATTTATTTTAATTAATAAGTTTGTAGGAATATTTCCTCATGTTATTACTTCATCAAGACGTTCCAATTTTTCTTTGCAGATTTCGTTATCGATAAGATTTTCATTCATAATAATTTTATGGGACAAAAAGCAAAGTCCAACATTTGCTCAGATTATTCCACAAGGTACTCCCCACGGATTTTCATATGACTCTGAAGTTTGCAACGTTGAGATTCAACGAAAAATATTTAATATATTCATTATTTATTGAATTTTGGAAATCGTGGCTATTTCTCGTGTCGATTGAGTTTTAAGGTCGCAAGAGAGAATTGTTTCATTGTCCAGAGCAAATTTGCAACAAAAATTCTGAGCTTTACTGAAAAAAATAAGGGAATTTCGTTGCATTCCAACGATGCAAACTTCAACATCATTTTAAATCATGACTCTGAAGTTTGCAACGTTAAGATTCAACGAAAAATATTTTGTGTATTCATTATTTATTGAATTTTGGAAATCGTGGCAATTTTTCGTGTCGTTTGAGTTTTTAGGTCGCAAAAGAGGATTGTTTTATTGTCCAGAGCAAATTTGCAACAAAAATTCTGAGCTCTACTGAAAAAATAAGGGAATTTCGTTGCATTCCAACGATGCAAACTTTAACATCATATTTCGATATATTTTATGGTTTTATTTCAAAACAATTAGTTATTTA
Source organism: Hyposoter didymator (assembly GCA_037952995.1). Lineage (NCBI taxonomy): Eukaryota > Metazoa > Arthropoda > Insecta > Hymenoptera > Ichneumonidae > Hyposoter > Hyposoter didymator. The sequence continues at coordinate 18,143,857 of JBAJMU010000001.1, read as the reverse complement.
ATTGTCCGAGTAACTTTGTCCATTTGTTTGACAGCAAAGATAGTCACTGAATAATCTTTGCTCAAAAAAATGTTACAATTGTTTGCTAATGAGAGAAAAAATGTTGGCAACTCACGGCGGTAACAGTGGGTGTCGTAATGTGAATGATGCACTTAATATCTGGTCTGGCAGCATGTATGGTCGAGTGTAGTTGGAATCCAGTAACATGAACACCGAAATTCGTCGTGCCCTGTTCAACGACTGTGGCTTTCATGTCGATCTTTACGAGGCTCGACGCGGTGACCTCGTGATAAAGGAGCCCGTAAGGATTCACGAGAAAATGTTCCTGATCCTGATTGAGACGAGCTGTTATTTGGCCCCCGACCCCTTGAGTCCATCCGTAAAGGTCAAGCAATCGAAAGACGGCAGCGAGTTTGCAGCGAAGAATTTTTTCACCCTTTGCGTAGCCCATGCTCTCGACACCTCGAATGTCGTTTATTGGCACGACGCAATTTGAATCTGCAAAAAAATCCTTCATCAACGATGTTTCCTACATTGGAAAATTTTCTTTTTGTCGTGGCGTCGACTCAACAATGAAAAGTTGAAAAAAAACGAACGCTAATTTCTTGTTATTAAGAAATTATAAAATGAAGATCGAATTCTTTTGATAAAATCGAAAACGATTTTTTTTTTCGTGGAATACGCACTTTTGAACACATTGGCGTTGAATCGAGCTCCTTGGGCACCCATCATTTCAGATATTTGTTGCAACAAGCCCGAGGGCCCGGAACCATCCTTCATCTGCGTCTCGATAATTCGTTCCAACTCTTCTCGAAATAATCTCGAATTCATCATCATTTCGACTCTCTTCCTTCTCTCCATTTCTCTCATGTCCTGTTTGTCAAGCAAATGGACAGTTTATCGTTTCAACTCTATAGGAACCTACAGTTTAAATCTATGCAATGTTTACATGCTCGGCGACCGAATGGGGCACAAGTAATGCGGGATAAGTTAAAAAGTAACCGAGTGAGGCTGAGATCTTGTCCAATCATAATTCTTACGCGGAGAGAATTTTATATAAAAAATTACTATTCTACCCTAGATCCCTGGTTGCATATCGTCCCTCTGAGAAATTTGAGCAAATACATCGTAATTTTGAAAGTAAAATTTATATCGAGACTTGGGAAAAAGGAATGATGAATTGCAAGGACATAAGGGAAATATTAATAAAGACAATGAGGGGAGAAGTTGAAAGCAAACTCTGCCAATTCTACAGAGAAATAGAAAAAATGTGCAGAGAGGGAAAAATGATGGCAATAAGAGCGGAGAATGTAGAATGAAGAGTGGAAAAGCGAGAATAATAGAAGTAGGAAAACGTTGTAAAAACTTTTTGTGAAAAACTGCAATGTTATACAAATAAAACTCATCTACGCCTACATCGTAATTTTTCATTTGAAATTGGGCCAAAAATGTCAAAATTTGACCAAAAAATGTAAAAATTTCATGACACTGAAGTTCGCAACTTTGGGCTCCAACGAAAAAGACTATTTCTATTAATATTTTCTTCAATTTGGAAAATCATTACAATTTTCGTATCGATTTTGTCTTTGGATCTTAAGAAAAGATGGTTTTTTTTTTCTTGACTAAATAAGGGATAAGAATCGTGGGATCTGGTCAAGAAAAAAACAGAATTTCGTTGCATTCCAACGATGCAAACTTCAGCATCGTGATTTTGTCTTTGGATCTCAAAAAAATATGGTTTTACTGTCTTGACTAAATATTGAATAAGAATCGTGGGATCTCGTCAAGAAAAAACAGAATTTCGTTGCATTCCAACAATGCAAACTTCAGCATCGTTAAATTTCCGTCATTTCCGAAAGAGTATGAATGAAAAATTACTATGTCTTTGCTAAAATTTCTCAGAGAGACGATATGGTACCAGGGAACTATGGTCGCATAGTAATTTTTGACTCACAATTTGGACTCGACCAAACTCTATACCGATAAAGATTTCAGATTTAAGTAGAAAATTTGAGTTTTTCTTTTTTCTTGAGGTTTGTGCGTCCTCAGGAATCGTAATAATTTTTAATGATATTTCGAGATATTGATAAAAACTGTGAATGTGAAATTTGGAGATAACGAAGAATGCAATATTTACCGCATCGATATCGGCTGGTCTCATTTTGCTTTTCTCCTCCTCGGTCAGGCCGTCCATTACTCCATTGGTATGTGGCTCCGAGAGCTCCTCGTGTTGACTCGTGTCGGCCATCCTCGAGGCTCCGCCAGCTGACGACCACTAAACAACAAAAAATGAAAAATCCAAAATTGATTATGTTTTTCCTTCCGGCGTGCTTACAAAACTCGAACCAACTTTCTCTCATTATTTCATCAAGAGGAGAATAATATTTTTCAACTCCTTAACGACCAAAATCCCGTTACTCTCACGTCTCGAGAATTTCGTTCAACCTCCCAACGTAATTCTCAGCTTACATACTCGTTTTTACCTCGGCCTATTGTTCCTATTTCGGCCACGACTTCTTACCAAGTAACTCTCTAGAAACATGCTCTGAACTACCGGTTGTACGTTTCAATCTTATAAACACGAGCAGATACGGTACTCGTAATGAGAAAAAAATGATAATGGTGAGATATTTATCGAATTTCAAGAAATTAGTGCAATTATTGTTGAGAAGAAATTTCTTCTTGGTCCAATTAACATACCTCGGCAATGCGATTAATTTGATAAAAATTTTCGTTTCACTATTGTATCAATTCTCGAATCGGCCTCATTTTTTTCTGTGACAGTAACAAAAATTGCACTAACTCTCATTGCTCTGCAATATGATTTATTTGATAAAAATTTTCGTTTCACTATTGTATCAACTCTCGAATCGGCCTCATTATTTTCTGTGACAGTAAATTCTTGAAATTCGATAAATTTCATAGATATTTATCGAATTTCAAGAAATTAGTGCAATTTTTGTCGACAAGGAATTTCTTCTTGGTCCAATCAACGAACCTCGGCAATAACATTAAGTTGATAAAAATTTTCGTTTCACTATTGTATCAATTCTCGAATCGGCCTCATTTTTTTCTGTGACAGTAACAAAAATTGCACTAATTTCAAAAAATTAGTGCAATTTTCGTTGAAAATAAATTTCTTCTTGGTCCAATTAACGAACCTCGGCAATAAGATTAATTTGATAAAAAATTTCGTTTCACTATTGTATAAATTCCCGAATCGGCCTCATTTTTTTCCCGTGACAGTAGCAAAAAGATCTTGTTCCAGAAAATTCGAAGGAGTAATGAGGAATTTCTTATCCTATTTTTTCCAAATCGTTCGTTTCACAATGATCAAAAATAGTTGTAGGAGGAAAATAGTTGCAACAACTGTGACCAATTTTGAATTGCCCCACAGATAATCAAGGTCACGAGATTTATCGTTAGATCGGATGGATTTACCGAGAAATATGAGCGAAGAGGCTGGGATTGGGAAGAAAGAAGTTCGTTCACCGATTTGTTTCGTGCAAGCCCACGACTCGTATGCATAATCTCGTTTCGTTCTTCTTTCGGACAGACAACAACGATGGAGTGTTTGTAAAGACGAAGGAAGAGGGTGGGGGTCAAGTGGCACAAATGACCTTACTCATTGAGCCTTGGACAGATAGGCTGAACGAAGTACATTGGGACGAGTGCTTTTGGAGCATCTTCGTGTGTACTAGAACTTCTTGGCGAGAATAAAAGACTCGCGGCGAGTCTGGGACATTTCTGTGCGAGTGGGAAGGAAAGATAGATAGAGCGAGATAAAAGTTGCGGATGAGGTCAGCAACGTAATCTCCGTTGAGCGAAGCAATCTCGTGAATAATGCCCAACTGGCTCGACTCGTTTTTTTACTCCACTGGACATTTCCTACCTAGCCAACTTTTTATTCAAAATTCTTGTTGCTTTTAAGGATAAACTGCAGGTACAGTCGCTCCAAAGAAGAAAAAAAACGTTAATTACTCGAGAAAAAAACGTACAAAGTTGATGAACATTTTTGTAATTAACGCAAATTCCATGATAATTGTTCGAGTCTGCACTTGTGAAAGTGATGAACGAATCGCTGAGAAGTCTCTTGAGTGCACCATCGAGACTCTCGTCGAAAACGTGTAAAAATGCTGCTTGTCGATCCTTCGATTCTTAAAGCTTTGGATAAAGATTTGAGAATACGTGGAAAATTTTTCAAAATTTTATCCTCGCATGGAAAAGTGAAAAATCTTTTCATACGTCGAGCGAAAAAAATCCACATTAATTTTTTAACCTTTCGATCTCATGATGTTGGAGTTTGCATCGTTGGAATGCAACGAAATTCCGTTTTTTTTTTCAGTAGAGTTCATAATTATTATTCAATATTTGGTCTGGACAATAAAACAATCCTCTCGTGCGACCTAAAAACTAAATCGACACACGAAAAATTGCCATGATTTTAAAAATTCAATAAATAATAAATATACTAAATATTTTTCGTTGAATCTCAACGTTGCAAACTTCAGAATAGTTCGATCTCATATTATTGACTAATTATTGGTGTCTCGTTGTTAATACTCGCGATGATTTCTTCTTCAGACTCAGATCCTATCGAGAATCCGTAAAATTCCGAACGAGTAAAACTTTTAGCTGCGACTGTACGTACAAATAATTCCCACAGCGTTATCCTCTCGTGTGTGGACCGTTTTTTGAGGCAATAAAAAGCGTTCCTCGAAGAAAGTGAAAGTGAATGCAAAGAGGAAAATGGGTGTGTTGTCGGAATCGATTGGAATCGGTTGTAATTAGTTGCTTCACATAGTCGGATGATATGATTCGAATGAGTCATTCGTACACCACGGCTTGGCATTCATACCATCGAAATATAAAACTGTGTGTTTTCTGGCGCGCCGGTGCGACGAGGACGAAAACAAAGGGGACGAGGAGGGAAAAAGCTCACAAATAAAATGGGCGCGGAGAGTATACACGCACGTCCGTCGTTTCTACTGGCAATCCTGCAAGTTGAACGAGGGGGTGAATTCGTATAATTCCGAAGCTGGATTCGTCGGTGTAGAAGAAAATTTTATTTTTTACGACCGTTGGGCAATTTCAACGAATTAAATATAAAAATTCAACGTCAAATTTGTTCATGTTTTCCGGTTAGAAATTCGCTGGCCGTAGAATTTTAAAAATACAAAAAAAAAACGAAAATATGAATTTTCGTTCAATTCTCACGATTATAATTCTCGCTTGTGTCCATCCAGAGTTTTCCCTGTTGCTCGGGATAGCGAACAGGAAACAAATAATTAAATTGCACAATTGGAAACGAGAGGCAAAAAAAAACAAAAAAAACGAGAAGACGCCGCTCGATGCTTCCGTTGGAATACGTCGATTCGAGTCTCGTACTACTACCGGCGTCAACGAGTCCGGGACATATTGATCGACCCTCCGAAGTTACCAAGCGAGACCCTTCTAAAAAAAAACGCCTCGTGAGTCCAACCGACCAAACTATACGCATTTCTCTCAACCTTTCACCATAACCGATCCCACGCGCGCGTCTTATTAATTACGCCATCTTGAATCGTGCTCTCACGATTTTTTCATCTCAGATTATACTCAGAGACTTTGGTCAACCGTTTATGAGTTTTTCGTCATTCGAGTTCTGGGTGCCCATGAAATGCATCAAAACATTCTCGTCATTGAATTCGATTCGATTTTTTCCAACAGGACGAAAAAAAAAGCAACCAATTAGTTTATTCACTAGGTATTGAAAAAAAATCGACCCAAACCTCTTGAGCACAAAATGACGAGAAAAAAAAACCAAAAGTTTGTGATAAAAATGCAGCAATTATCGTCCATGTCCTGGGAGAACTACGAAAAATAGAAAATCCAAAAAAACTGACGAAGGATCGATACGAAAAAAGAAAAATCGAATACCAAAGAAGTTTTCCGAGTTGGGAATCATTGGAATTGATCAGACGTGTTTATCCAACGTTATATTCATATAAATAAGACTCGAATTATGACTCTGAAGTTTGCAACGTTGAGATTCAACGAAAAGTATTTTGTATATTTATTATTTAGTCAATTTTGAAAATCATGGCGATTTTTCGTGTCGATTGAGTTTTTAGTTCGCAAGAGAGGATTGTGTTACTGTCCAGACCAAATTTTGGATAATAATTATGAGCTCTACTGAAAAAATAAGGGAATTTCGTTGCATTTCAACGATACAAACTTTAACATCATTCTAAATCATGACTCTGAAGTTTGCAACGTTGAGATTAAACCAAAAATATTTTGTTTATTTATTATTTATCGAATTTTGAAAATCATGGCAATTTTTCGCGTCGATTGAGTTTTTAGGTAGCAAGAGAGGATTGTTTTATTGTCTAGACCAAATTTTGAATAATAATTATGAGCTCTACTGAAAAAATAAGGGAATTTCGTTGCATTTCAACGATACAAACTTCAACATCATTCTAAATCATGACTCTGAAGTTTGCAACGTTGAGATTAAACGAAAAATATTTAGTATATTTATTATTTATTGAATTTTGAAAATCATGGCAATTTTTCGCGTCGATTGAGTTTTTAGGTCGCAAGAGATTATCGTTTTAGTGTCCAGACCAAATATTGAATAATAATTATGAGCTCTACTGAAAAAATACCAGAATTTGGTTCCATTCCAACGATGCAAACTTCAACATCATCTCGAATTGGTCGCGATACGAAAACGAAATAATTGCTCGTTGGCGTCAGTTGGATTCGCGAGCAGGACGAGAGATGGACGATCTCTTTCCAATTAAGTGGAATCATTCGGTCACTCAGTCGATAATCGATTATGACATATTTTATAAATCCAAGCTCTCGAGTTTCGCTGTCTTGTTGATTCCCCCTCGAATCAACAAGCAACACCCTGACCTCGAAAGAAGGTAACGGCCTGCAGAGCATATGTAACCGCTTTTATGAATATAAGTGTCTGCATGTGTGTGAGTCTGAACAACGCGAGAGTCGAGATTTGGCGAGGGTGAGGCTGTCTCTTCCGTGTAGGAAATACGGCCTGTAATATATAGATACACCGAGAGATTCCCATTCAACGGATCGGACGGTGTCCATTTTATTACATAACTTGACCTTGAACGCTTATTCAAACACTAGGGTGTGTATTTACGTGTATGTGTGAGTATGTATTTATAATATTGTCTACTCGATACGAACGAGAAGAAAAGAGCAGATCCACGAACGTGTAAATTGAAAAAAAATCAATTGCGTCGAATTTAGCAAACTTGATGGTGCAGATTCTGAAACACGAGGTTTTTGCTTGTTTCTGTATATTTTTCGAAATGGCATCGAGTTTGGATCGTCATCGCGGAGAGCTTGGGACTTGAGAATATTCGAGAAAATTTGAAAATTACGAAAAACAAAAAAAAAACATTTCGTTGCTGTCGAACGATGCAGACTCCAAAATAACTTTTCGGGGTATTGGATTTTACCATTTGGAGCTGGTTTTGAGCCCAAATCAAAATTACTAATATATTTTATAATTTTTAAATCTATTTTACAATTTTTCATAATTCTGAAGTTTGCAACGATGAGATTAAACGAAAAATATTTTGTATATTTATTATTTATTGAATTTTCAAAATCATGGCAATTTTTCGTGTCGATTGAGTTTTTAGGTCACAAGAAAAAATTGTTTTATTGTCGAGATCAAATATTGAATATTAATTGTGAGCTCTACTGAAAAAAGAACAGAATATTGTTTCGATGTTGAAAAAAAACTTGGAAATTGCCGAATTTTGAAAATTTATTTCAGTTTTGAAATTTCGACGAATTCAATTCTCTCTTTCGAGTCTCGTTGAAAAAATTTCTCATAAAAATGATACTTTGATGATTAATTCCGCGAGTTAACAAATGGATTTCCTAATCCACGGTTTTCTAGCCATCAGACATCACGACAGCCAAAGCTTTGTGTTTGTTCACACTCGAGTCAAGTTGATGACTCTGAAGTTTGCAACGTTAAGATTCAACGAAAAATATTGAGTGTATTTATTATTCACTGAATTTTGGAAATCATGGCAATTTTTCGTGTCGATTGAGTTTATAGGTCGCAAGAGAGGATTGTTTTATTGTCAAGACCAAATTTTCAACAAAAATTATGAGCTCTACTGAAAAAAGAACGGAATTTCGTTGCATTCCAACGATCCAAACTTCAACATCATTTTGAATCATGACTCTGAAGTTTGCAACGTTGAAATTCAACGAAAAATATTTTGTGTATTTATTATTCATTGAATTTTGGAAATCATGGCAATTTTTCGTGTCGATTAAGTTTTTAGGTCGCAAGAGAGGATTGTTTTATTGTCAAGACCAAATTTTCAACAAAAAATGATGAGCTCTACTGAAAAAATAAGGGAATTTCGTTGCATTCCAACGATCCAAACTTCAATATCGTTTAAATCATGACCCTGAAGTTTGCAACGTTGAAATTCAACGAAAAATATTTTGTGTATTTATGATTCATTGAATTTTGGAAATCATGGCAATTTTTCGTGTCGATTGAGTTTTTAGGTCGCAAGAGAGGATTGTTTTATTGTCAAGACCAAATTTTCAACAAAAATGATGAGCTCTACTGAAAAAATAAGGGAATTTCGTTGCATTCGAACGATCCAAACTTCAACATCATTCAAGTTGTAAATAGCATTTGAACGTATGTATTGAGATGGAAAAAATAGCGGCTTCGTTAACGGCGAGCAAGGTATATATAATCAATCGCGTATTCGCGCCTGTACCCTACGCAATTAATGCGTCCCTCTGAGTTGCGCGGTACACACACCGGCCATAATGAAGAACGGGACGGGGAAGAGGGACTCGAGTAGGTCACGTTTTCCCGGATATATGTACTTGTTGTCTGCGTCACGATATATGCGTTCACGCAGCGAAGGATTATGCTCCTCATTATCGAATTAACATTTTTAAACGTTATCCATTTTTTTTTTTTTTTTATGGAGTGAGAAATTCGCGTCTTTCTCACTTCGTTAACGTCTCGCTACTTCTTAATACCCAGTTATTAGCGATTTAACGTGATTCTTCTATAATCACACGCGCACATGCACCTATATTTTCAATTATCATCCATTGGCAGCGTTGCTGTACGATTTATCGTACTTCGCGGGGAACGAGTTGAAGTTTGCATCGTTAGAAAGCAGCGAAATTTATTTTTCCTCCAATAGCGCCAAAAATTCTAAACTTGAACTGCGACAGTCGCACGATCGTTTTTTATAACCTCGTAAAATTGATTCTACGCGATAATTGAAGGGTTGCTCAAAAATGCTGAAAACAAGGAATTAGAAAAATATTTTTTGGCGCTGCACACGAAGAGATTCGAACTTCAATATCATCGTGGAAAGATCTTGTCAAATTATGTGGAAGTTTGCATCTGGAATGCAACTAAATTCCTTTATTTTTTCAGTAGAGCTTACAATTTTTGTTCAAAATTTGGTCTCGACAATAAAACAATTCTCTCTTGCGACCTAAAAACTCAATCGACACGAAAAATTGCCATGATTTCCAAAATTCAATAAATAATAAATAAACTCAATATTTTTCGTTTAATCTCAACGTTGCAAACTCCAGAGTCATGATTTAAAATGATGTTGAAGTTTGTATCGTTGGAATGCAACGAAATTCCGTTTTTTTTCAGTAGAGCTCATAATTATTATTCAAAATTTGGTCTGGACAATAACACAATCCTCTCTTGCGACTAAAAAACTCAATCGACACGAAAAATTGCCATGATTTCCAAAATTCAATAAATAATAAATAAACTAAATATTTTTCGTTTAATCTCAACGTTGCAAACTCCAGAGTCATGATTTAAAATGATGTTGAAGTTTGTATCGTTGGAATGCAACGAAATTCCGTTATTTTTTCAGTAGAGCTCATAATTATTATGCAAAATTTGGTCTGGACAATAACACAATCCTCTCTTGCGACTAAAAAACTCAATCGACACGAAAAATTGGCATGATTTCCAAAATTCAATAAATAATAAATGAACTAAATATTTTTCGTTGAATCTCAACGTTGCAAACGTCGAGTCATTAATCCCCGTGCGAATGATATTTCCGGAAAACAAATTAAACAGTCAATTCCGCAGTGTCAGTTTGTTAAAAATAATGAAATGCGAAGACAAACATGAATTCTATTTTCAGTGGTGCTCTCGCAGCATTTGACGTCGAATAAATGTGTTGGAGAATGTAAAAAATGAAAAAAACGCTTCGAAGCCTGTAGTCCTATGAAGAATTCGAGAGCGCTTTTGTTCTCGAGCGGTTTTCGAGCAACTGGCGTTTTAATTGTACGAGACACGGATGAAGAGGCATACGTGCGTGGACACGCACGAACAATGTTTTTTTCTACTACACGTTCGATTCCATGCGTAAAGAGAAAATTTCGCGATCGTTCCGAGAGTATTTTTCAACATGAATCATTTTCGTACTTTCGTCCCAATTCTGACGCGAAATCGAAACGCAAAAACATTTCGACACAAACTTCAACACCGTTTCGAATTTTAAATCGAATAAAAAAAAAAAATTCTTCGCAGAAACAAAAAGAATTGAATAGATCGAGAAAAAATGACGTCTCTGTAGGAATTGATAATGGTGAAGAAAAAACTCGGGGATAGGAGTTTATTTACGAGGAAAGCGTTGATACACACAGAGGTAATATGGGCGAGAACCCGCTACGGGACTGACGTCATGCTTAAACATAGAGATTGCGCCGCCCGCCTCGTGTAACTGCTCTACTACCATCTCCGTTATACAAAATATACGTATATATCTCAAAAGCCTCCGTGTACGAATATACAGGACACGAAAGTGTAAATGATGCTCGAAAAACGTTGAAACTCTCGAAATAATGTTCGGAGGTATTGCCAATAGAGCGTAAACTCAATAGACCGGATAAAAAAACAAAAAAAACGTGTAAAAATGCCGGCGCGAAAGCGCGGTGGTGGAAAATGGCGGTAGGCTAAATAGCCGTTCCTCGAAGACTCGAATAACATTATTTTCGTAGCTCTGTACCGTTACAAATGGCGTTCAATTAGATTGAAAGGACTGAGAACGCGTCGGTATATATTTCGATCCGTTTTGTATCGAGTTATCGATACAATAGACAGGATAGCGTGTGTACACGGTGACAAACTGTCTTGACACACCCCTCAACGGGTTGCCAACTTGACGGGCGAACGAACCTTTGAGGCAGTCAAAACGAGAGAAAAAACTCGGACTCACTGAACAAGCTATTCGGGAAAATACGAAAATGCCGAGGGGAAAGAAACTGTCGAAAAAAAGCCGTACAACGACTTTTTTTCGACCAAAATTGCGTCGGTTTTGCCGGCGTACACACCACTCGAAAAAAAAAACCAACATCTACCAACACCACTATCCTACGTGCCCAATTCGCTCGCGCCACAGTACCTAGTCGTAGTGGTATTGTGAAAGAAAAATGAAAAAAGATTTAACAGGAAAGGAAAAAACTCACCGTTAACGAAGCGAGTGTAGATCGAGCGTACGTATTATTTTAATTCGGAACGGAGACGGAGAGAAGAACAATGGGGTAGATCCTTGTTTTCCTCACCCTCGACCGAAACGTTGAACCAGGTAGGGTCTTCGGAGTATCGGTCACGAACGGGACGTTACGCTTGGCGAACAGCCTCCCCGTCACTCACTCACTCCCTCCCTCTATTCTCTCGCTTCTCCTTCTATTTCCCTCTCTCTCTTTCTCTCTCGCTCACTCTCGATGTCGGTTCACCCGACACCACACCAAACTAATGATATTACTATGTATCAATTCACACTTACGCTCACCCGTTGGCGTTCATCGGCCAACTAAACCGAAAACTTACTAAACCTCTTCACTTTGACTCTACCGGAGCTCAACTAAACTCGAAACTGTCACTGATTCCCCCGTCGTCCGACTGTCACACACTCGCGCTCGCTCGATCGTCTCGGCTTACACCGCAGCGAGTACAGCGACTGAGAGATGCGCCTCTCTCTCTCTCTCTCTTTCTCTCTCTCTCCTTTCCCTTCGTCCCTCCGCGATAAGCCCTCGAACGTTCGCACCGTTCAAACGACGATTCTTTCCCAAAATTTATGGGATCGACGCTGTCATTATTTTTCTAACACAACTTTCTCACCGTGTTCGCCTAATTTTTCTAACCTCTATTTTTTCACTCCTCGATCTTTTCCAGCAGATTATTTGAAATTGTTTTTATAATGCTACTCGCTTTTTCTACTATGCGGTACACCGGGACTTCAGAGATTCTCTCTGTCCCTCAATCTCTCTGCCTTTCTCTTTATCGTCCGCTCGCGACTGCTCGGCTAAATTGTCTAGAGTCTAGAACCACGGAAGGTCTCGGCAAAACGACGATTTTGCTACGATACCTCCCGCTCGGATTTCTCCAAACCCTCCAAACCCAACGGAAGCCTGAATACTATTCAAATTGAAAGTTTATCGATGTATTATTATGAACAAACAATATTCTCAAGAATGCGACCAGAAGAAATGCGATTCGGAGAGCCAAAAACGCAAATGTGGAAAAAAAACTCAAGACGCTTCGAAAAATCCCGCGTGTTCTCTAGCAGCGTCGATAACGCAGCATTTTCTCTTACCGACGCAGATTCAAATATACGAGAGCAGAATTATTCAGTCACTTTGACTTTAGCTATATAAAGTTGGCCGGACGACTTTGACTTTTCAACTTTTTAAAAAATTTTCTGGTTTGTTTGGCGTTTGTTTGTGATTGTTTGATTAATTAAATCGTTTGTTTGATAATATTTGTCGCCAAACAAACGATTAAAAATTCAGCGTTAATTTAGCCGGATGTTTTTTAATTTTGATCCAATTCTGTTTTATGAGGTCTCAAACGATTCGAAATCGTTTGTTCGTCATGAATAATATTATCCGGACGTTTGTTTGATCATATTTTTTCTAAAAAAAGGTATATGAATTATGATGAATAAATGTTCACCGAAATGGTAAAATGACCGAACCGCCCACGAACGGTCACATGACCGTGAGCATTCACTTTCAGTCCGTCGCGCTCATTNTCGAAATATGCAAAAAAATAAAATGGTTCCATGTGAAGGATAATGAAATGCTGTGTTTCGTGTTGTTTATTTTTTGATATTCGATTCACACACGCTGATGAGAATAAAACGGGCGCTGCGCCGCGCGATGTTTCGTAAGTCAATCGGACCTTCGTTGACCCTAGCAGTTATTGGTACGAACGCAGCTCCGCGCAGTGACGTAAAAATAAAGAATCGAAGGAGAGAGAGACTTTGAGAGATGTATTTATTTATAAAAAATTTGCCAATCGATATTGAACGTCAGGTTTGAAAATTTGTACTGCAGAATACTTTATTTTCAATATAAAAATAATATAATCAATATTGAACTTTAACCCCCGTAACGATTTCGAAGAAAATCGACGTGTTATATATATTTCCCATGATTTAACGTTTTCGTCCAGCCCGAAAGCGATCACTGTGCAACTTCTCAAAATCATGATTTGAATTCAATAAAAACGACCTCGCTGGCAGCCATTTTGGGTTTCGGGAAAAATAAATTAATCCAAGAAGTATCGATCGATTCTGAATTTCAAAATTTTCCAATACACATAATTTTTTTATCGCTGCGACCGCGTCCAGAGCGATTGATTCTCATTCATAAGAATAAAAAAATATTTTCATGTTGAAAAAACGTGAAAGTGAAATATTTCCTGACACTAGGCCTGATGTTCAAGCGACCGCGTTATCTCTGTATGTTTTGCCCCTCCGTTTCCCCGAATGGTTAGAACTTAGATTGAAGAAAACACAGAAAAGTTTGGTAGTCGCGCAGTTCAGTGACATTGAGTGTCGAAGTCTGCGGAATACGGCGGAGCTAAGCGTTCACGAGATTCCCGCCAATTGTGAAAAATAAAAACTACACATTGTGTGATAAATTCGTCGATATTGCAATATTCGTTCGAACGGAGAGAAAAATATTTATCTCCATATTAAAATACACATTTCCTTCATGCTGCGATTTCCTCACGGAGCTTAAAACCCATTCGAGCAGATAAATCGTCAGCGAGATAAAATAAAAAACAGCAGGCTTGAATAATCTTCTCCGAGGGGAGCAAGCCGCCGATCGCTCAATCGATATAAAACACATTCGTACGTGCGTGTGGGTGTGTGCGAGTTGTTTGTGTATCTGCTGGTCCTCGCGGGCTTTTGTCCCGATCTTAGCCGAGTTCTCAATCGTCGTACAGGCCCATGGAGTCTTCCGTCTTTCTGTATCATTAAAACATTATATAACCGAAAGTTCCGTGCCCGATCCGATCAGTCCTGTTCCAGCAACCACCAGCATTTCACACATTCACAACCAGTGTGTACACAAACTGCCATATTGGAACACGTCCTCAATAACTCGTCCGGCAGCAAGTTTAAGACAAAAAAAAACAAATTCGATTGTTGATCAGTTTCAAGACGTTTCGCGTTCCACCAGCATCTTTCGCCACCGCGCGTGCTCGTTCGTTCAAAAATCTTCCGATTCTTTTTCTTCACAAATCTTTGAGGAAAAATACATTTTGTACAAAATGAACTCGTTAAGGTCCAAGCTTGGCAAGGTGAGTGCACATTTCCATCTCGTTTACATCAATTTTATTTAGAAATTCATAAAATTATTGATTAAAAAATTAGTAACCAGTGAATGGACGTGAATCCAGGTTTTTTTTTCGACATGCAGTTCCAATTTTCGGATCTATCTCACGCCATTTAGTTTGACGTGGAATCACGTCCACTGAGACATCGTCAGTAAAATCGTTATAAAACTCCATCAATTGCTTAATATTTCATAAAATTCAATCGATTTGCTTCGATGGAGAGATTGACTTCCAAAAAAATTAGCCGTGCTAATAAATGATAAATAATAAAATATTAAATGAATAAATAAATAAATAAATATGTAAATAAATAATAAAATAATGAAAATAGAGAATATACTACGGCTCAGAAAAACGATGAACAAGCTCAACATCGTAATTTCCAAACTCAGGAACTTTTTCCGCACAATAAAAAAAAATGAAAATGAAAAAAAAAAGAAAAACACTAAAAAATTCGACAGTTTGAAATCCATCGAACAAGTTCGAATGCCATAGGCGACGGATAAATATTGTTCACGCTCTCTTCACTGAAAACAAAATTTTGTTGAAAAAGATGGATATTTTGTTCGATACGTTCAACTAAACGTTTTTTTGAATAATCCCAAAAATGGTGTCATCGCAGGAAGAAATATTCTAGAAAGTTTCTTTGGAAGCAAATTTTGGTCGTTCCAATCGTAAATCTTGCTGACAATTCCATTAGAAACAAAATACATTGCGAAAATAACGGAAATTTTGAAATTATCAAAAAATATTTAGTTCACAGTATTTAACAAAATATCGACGATTATTAACAAAATTCCACTCCCAGTCCACTCGCCAATGCACAGATTTTCATTAGAAACAAAAAATATTGCGAAAATAACGGAAATTTTGAAATTATCAAAAAATATTTAGTTCACAGTATTTAACAAAATATCGACGATTTTTAACAAAATTCCACTCCCAGTCCACTCGCCAATGCACAGATTTTCATTAGAAACAAAAAATATTGCGAAAATAATGAAAATTTTGAAATTATCAAAAAATATTTAGTTCACAGTATTTAACAAAATACCGACGATTTTTAACAAAATTTCACTCCCAGTCCACTCGCCAATGCACAGATTTTCATTAGAAACAAAAAATATTGCTGAAATAACGAAAATTTTGAAATTATCAAAAAATATTTAGTTCACAGTATTCAACAAAATATCGACGATTTTTAACAAAATTGCGCTCCCAGTCCACTCGCCAATGCACCGATTTTCATTAGAAACAAAAAATATTGCTGAAATAACGAAAATTTTGAAATTATCAAAAAATATTTAGTTCGCAGTATTCAACAAAATATCGACGATTTTTAACAAAATTGCGCTCCCAGTCCACTCGCCAATGCACCGATTTTCATTAGAAACAAAAAATATTGCTGAAATAACGAAAATTTTGAAATTATCAAAAAATATTTAGTTCGCAGTATTCAACAAAATATCGACGATTTTTAACAAAATTGCGCTCCCAGTCCACTCGCCAATGCACCGATTTTCATTAGAAACAAAAAATATTGCTGAAATAACGAAAATTTTGAAATTATCAAAAAATATTTAGTTCGCAGTATTCAACAAAATATCGACGATTTTTAACAAAATTGCGCTCCCAGTCCACTCGCCAATGCACCGATTTTCATTAGAAACAAAAAATATTGCTGAAATAACGAAAATTTTGAAATTATCAAAAAATATTTAGTTCGCAGTATTCAACAAAATATCGACGATTTTTAACAAAATTGCGCTCCCAGTCCACTCGCCAATGCACCGATTTTCATTAGAAACAAAAAATATTGCTGAAATAACGAAAATTTTGAAATTATCAAAAAATATTTAGTTCGCAGTATTCAACAAAATATCGACGATTTTTAACAAAATTGCGCTCCCAGTCCACTCGCCAATGCACCGATTTTCATTAGAAACAAAAAATATTGCTGAAATAACGAAAATTTTGAAATTATCAAAAAATATTTAGTTCGCAGTATTCAACAAAATATCGACGATTTTTAACAAAATTGCGCTCCCAGTCCACTCGCCAATGCACCGATTTTCATTAGAAACAAAAAATATTGCTGAAATAACGAAAATTTTGAAATTATCAAAAAATATTTAGTTCGCAGTATTCAACAAAATATCGACGATTTTTAACAAAATTTCACTCCCAGTCGACTCGCCAATGCACAGATGTCTGTCGGTACACAAAATCGACATGTGTATCGATATTGGAAATAGGACTTGACTCGCGCAAACACGTATGGACGCGTAATTACATTGACCCGACCTATTAGATCGCGCTGTAGAAAATATTTTATTCAGTCACGTGGGACGATTATTTGCGTGATATGAAAAACGTATATGGGGAAATCGTAACGCTTTTTATGAATTTTTGTGTCAACGTATTTTTTGACGAGAAATCGAAGGAAAAATAAACAAGATGGCGGATAAAAAAGTTTATTTTTCAACACAAACCGCGATAACGCGCGTGAAAAAATAAAGTTTCGTAAACTCCGGAAAGTTTTTATAGGTTATAAGGATTTCGATAGGTGCGTGTCGACAATTGTGCAAACAAATACCTCTCGATGAAAAAGAATTTGGGAAAATATTATAAACATGAGAAACACGAATGTAAACGCTGTACGTTCGTGTAATTAATGCCCGAGAACATCGCAGCGATATGCAGATGGACGAATGTCACAATGATTAATAGTTCCGAATGATAATTCGCGACCACCAACGTATTGAGCGCGATACTGAACAATGAGACGGAGATGAATCGAGAGGAAAAAAACGCGTGTTTCGTTCCAGATTCCCAGGAAAATGCTAGTCAACTCGAAAAGGGAGCTACACGTGTGTACTCCGCTAACGCAAGTTCACGTTCCTGGACCTCTGACCCAATTCACCGATGACGAGTTGATGATGAAGGAAACCGGTAATTCCTTTTTTGTTTGTTTGAATTTTCGTCTTGGAAGGATTCGCTGCTTATGCGAATCTGAACGTTAAAAATTTGGAAACTGACAAACGATTTTTTATTTTTTTCAACAAAATTCAACGAAAGTCTTAAAAAATTAATTTTCACGAAAAAGTACGAAATTTTTATGGAAAAATATGGGAAAAAAGGATTTTACTATTTTGATGAGACATGACCCCGTAAATACAATAAAAACGATGATTTCGCGAACCCAATTAAAAATTAAACACACAATACAATTTAAAAAATTTCCGTCCAACAAAAATGGAAAAAATAACAGAAAAATGCGAGAGCACGTTTTGCCAGGCTAGGCGATACGATCGGCAACTTTCGACGAGAATATAAACATAGAAACATAGAAAACAACAATAAATACATTTTATTTTTGTCGACCAACAGTCGCGAAGCTAGCAAAGGAGCAAATCACACCATTGGTTAAGAAGATGGAGAAGGAAGGGAAGATCGACGACACCATCCTCAAAATGTTGTTCGATAATGGGGTTCGTTTATTTTGTCATTCAATGACACTAAATACTTTCAATAATTATTCAACCAGATAGCTCCCACAGGATGGTCAGACTTTTTTTTCACTAAAAACACGATTTAGATATGGAAAAAAAAAGGTAAAGACTCTTTGGCGCTGGAATTATTAATATTTTGTTTTTCAATTATTTTTCAGTTTTTTTTTTTCATTTCAATTAATTAATTGTGCCAAATAAAAAAAATAATCAAACATTATTGAAAATATTCGAATTTTCAATCAATTTTTCATTTTATTTTACTCAAAATTTTCAATTTTTTTCAATTCTTTTTTTTTTTTGCACCAACGAGACGACGAAAGAAAAAAAAAGTAAAACAAATCGCTTGTTTATCGAACCGTAAAATGATGTTCCGTTCGACAGCTCATGGGGGTCGAAATTTTATTATTAACAATTATTATAATAATAAAAAAAAAAGTGAAACAAAACGCTTGTTTATCGAACTGTAAAAATGATGTTTCCTTCGACAGCTCATGGGGGTAGAAATTCCTGCAGATTATGGTGGCACAGGCAGCAATTTCATGACGACAATATTGACAGTCGAGGAAATAGCTAAAGTCGATGGTGCAGTCGCTGCGCTTGTCGACATTCACAACACCCTGGTCAATTCGTTAATCATAAAAATAGGCAACGAAGAACAGAAGGCTAAGTTTTTACCGAAACTTGCTGGGAACTACGTAAGGCTCAATTTTTATTACGTAGAAAATTGTTTTTCGCTGACCGATTCTCAGTGACTTTGGGATTTTATTTTTATTTTCCCATTCAACCTGAAGGCCGGAAGTTTTTGCCTGACCGAACCGGGCGCAGGGTCGGACGCTTTTTCGTTGAAAACCGAGGCCAAGAAGGACGGTTCGGATTATGTGATCAACGGAACTAAAATGTGGATCTCCAATTCTGATATTGCGGGCGTTTTCCTAGTCTTTGCCAACGCGAATCCTTCGGCGGTAAGTTTTTCCAATAAATCATGAAAAATGAATAAGCGAATTCGCAGCTCAACAAAAAATCTGTTTCTAATTTTTGGATGAGCCCGAAGTTCGCAACGTTGGGCCCCAACGAAAAATACGCTTTTTCTTTTATCATTTGTTTAATCAATTTTTAAAACCAGAAGAATTTTCATTGCAACGTTGCAAACTTGAACTTTGTATTTTTGGCGATGAACGTTCAGTCGCGTCGAAAAAAACACAATAATTCTTTGGACGCGACTGAACTTTGATTGTTGTGCTAAAACCGACGACGGTTATTCCACTGAAAAGAAAATTTTGTTGGAAAAGATGGATATTTTGTTCGATACGTTCGACTAAACGTTTTTTTTTTTTAATAATCCCAAAAATTATGTAATTGCAGCAAGAAATATTGTAGAAAGTCTCTTCGGAAGCAAATTTTAGTCGTTCGACTTCGTAAATTTCGCCAACAATTCTGTTAGAAAAGGAAAAATACTGCAAAAATAGCGAAAATTTTGAAATTATCGAAAAATATTTAATGAACGTATTCAACAAAATATCGACGATTTTTAACAAGATTTCATTTCCAGTGTCCTCTAGAAATTCACAATTCTTTAAAAAATGTGAACCATTCGGTCGAACCCTTTCTCAAACCCAGACAAGATAATTTTGAGCGTCTATTTACATGCGATAAATGTTAAAGCATACTCGCGAAAAGTTTCGTTGTACGACGATTATCGTATTGTCTTCAAGGTCATTTATGAATTTGTATTCAAATGAGATAACGAGTTTAAACTGACGATATGATGATGTTTTTGTAAAACAATCACGTCTGACGTATTCGTGCCAAGGATTGACCCTCCGAGTGCTTACTGGGTCCTTTTGACCCCAACAATTCCCTCCCATCGATTTTTTGCCATTCAGTTTACGTTTTTCGTAAAAAAAAATTATTTAGGGCCACAAAATGTGGATTTCATAAATTTCACTGTATTATGCAATAAAAACTTTGATTTCTCATAAGATTTGATAAGAATTACTTGGAAAATACTAAGAAAAGTGAAATTTCTCATGAGACTCAATGTCAATGATGCTGAAGTTTGCATCGTTGGAATGCAACGAAATTCTGTGTTCGAAAAGCGTAGAAATGCAGCGTCCTGCTCACTCGGACGTTCTCTCGCAAATAATCGATGATTTATCGCTTTTAAACACGTCGAACATAAAAATTATCCACAAACAGGGTTATCGGGGAATTTCAACATTTTTCGTGGAGCGGGATACGCCAGGATTGACCGTGGCCAAACCCGAAGACAAATTGGGAATAAAAGCGTCCGGAACTTGCATGGTTCACTTCGAAAACGTTAGAGTAAGTATAAAAAAATAGAAAATAGTGAAAATCCTTACTCGAGATGAAAAATTGGTGATGATGTTTTTGTTTAACTTCAGGTTCCCGAGTCTAATCTACTCGGCGAGTTTGGACACGGTTATAAATATGCAGCTGGATTTTTGAACGAAGGAAGAGTCGGCATAGGGGCGCAAATGATTGGAATTGCCCAGGGTTGCCTGGATGCAACAATCCCTTACACCCTCGAGCGCAAACAGTTCGGGCAGGACATTTTTTCGTTCCAGGTTAATAAACACGATTGCCAAGATTTAACAAATAATTTAAATGCAGTCGAGTTATCGTGATGATTGAAATTACAGGATTAAACAAATCTTTGGAAAATTTCCTAAGCAGCTAAAAAAATATTAAGAGTTTGCATCGTTGAAATGCAACGAAAAATATATTTTTTATTCATTATTTTGATAATTAATTGAGGCGTTGGAATTTTTCTAGTAAATTTACTTTTCGAATGGCGAACAAGACTTTCCCGTTATTGTCGACAAACACTGTATAAAAATTTGGTGCGATGCTATAACAAAATAATGAGTTTTCGTTGCTTTTCATCGATGCAAACTTCAACATCATGATTTATTCAGAAATAAGAAACTTTCATGTTTTCTTTGAAATCCTAACGAATTTTTAATCGAATTTTCTCCATTTTTGTTGCAGTCCATGCAACATCAAATCGCTCAAGTCGTCACGGAGCTCGAGAGCGCACGATTGCTGGTTTATAACGCAGCCAGACTGGTCGACGCGAAACAAGACTTTTTGCAAGCTGCTGCAATGGCTAAGCTCGTTGCTTCAGGTAAGACGGAGTATCGTTATAAAATAATAAATTACGTGCTTCCAGCCGGTAAGGACGCAAGCAATTTTAAAAAACATTCCTACGAATCGAGAGACTTGAAATTATTTTTCTTTCATTTGTTTTCATAGTTATGAAAAAATCGCTCAACTTTATGTCTAAAATTTCTCTATCATTTCGAGCTCGACGACCATTTTTTCGTTCACATGATAAATTAATATTCTTTCTTGTCGAAATAGAAACGGCTCTCAAAGTGACAGCGAAATGCATTGATTTTATGGGAGGAGTTGGATTCACTACGGACTTTCCCCAAGAGAAATTCTTCCGAGACTGCAAAATTGGAACAATTTACGAAGGAACGAGTAACATGCAACTGTCGACGATAGCCAAATGTATTAGAAAGAAGTACTCAACGTGATGTTAATTATTTGGAGCTGTGACAACGAATCTTCCACGCATTCCAACAAATTGCTCGTGTTTTTATTGATCATATATTATTTTGAGACAATTTTACTCTGCAATGAAATATATATTTGAGTAAAAACGCACTATCCTCTATTCGATACTGTTCGATCGTTCATTTAGGATCGTGAGGTAATTTGAAGCCAACGAGATCGGCGGTTTCTCTGACTGTGCGTTCACCTCCGCCGGAATATTCGCTTCGAATTTGATTTCGAAGTCTTTGCGAAACGAGATACGAATTGTATGTCTGAGCGAGATGTCGCAGCTCTTCGCGAGCTTTGCATAAAACTTCGGACGTATCTTTGTGGGCTCTGGCTTGTTCCATTATGTAACGTACCATTCCATTTTCGGTTGCGACTTTTTTGTCACTCGAAACGGATCTTATCTCCCGTACGAGCGAACGAATGAGCTTCAAGTTTTCCTTCATCTTTATGGTTCGTGCGATCGATCAAGATTGGATTTCGTCCTGCTGTGAATTTGAACTTGTGACAAATTCACAATTTTCCACTCGATAAACCGGAGCTGTTGGACAATCCCAGAACTCGCTCGGAATTTTTTCGATATTCTCTGGACGAAATACGTGCAGGGAACTCCCGTTAAAAACCTCTTCGTATTCAAAGTTGTTTTTCAACTCAATTTCCGTTGTAAAAGGATTTATCCTGTCGATGTAATTCGCTGACTTTTCAATATTCTTGGAAAATGTTGAATCAACGAGCTCTCCGAAGCTGTTCGAGAGGACGAGGCAATTTGACAATCTTTCCGCTGCCCAATTGGCGTAGATAAAGTTGTTGGTCAGTTGGTAGGGACAATGGGGCATGTAAACTAAACTCGTTCTATCTTCGACGACGCGTTTAGCTTCCTCGTTAGTGTCGATTATTTGTATTCCAAATTCTTTGAGGATGTCAAGCTCTGACTCGAAGAAAAGTGGGTCATACGCGTATACGTTGCTCCGATAATGTGCTTTTACTGCGAGAACAGCTGCTAATTGATATTTCGATGCTCTAGTCTGAGAAAAATTGCCCAAACCGTAACACACGATGTCCGGTAGATCTGGAGCCTGGATCAGTTCCAAAGCCTTGTCCAGGCCTTGGAACAAAATGTTTTTGTAGTCGGAATCCTCTATGAAGTCCACCGCAGCTAAAATTCCCCTGGAACAATCGTCACTGCGACTTTCAACCTCCGTTTACTTTTGAATCCGAGCGTAAAGCTTTAAACCCGTTAATGTTTTTCTATTTCTTCTCATTTTTATGTATATACAAGTCAAACGATGTCTGGAGAAATGAAAATACATAAGTTTGAGGTTATGTAACTAAATCTTTTGATTTTTTCTTCCAATGTTGTTATTCCGACGTAACCTCAAATTTGGAATTAAACTAATTTTATAAAAACGCGACTTTTCTTACCGTCTAACTCGTTCCACATCAATTTCAGGATCTACAATTCGTTCTTCTTTTGCTGCTGTAGTCAAACGATGAACTCCTCGAAAAAACCTATTGGATTTTCCCCGACGAGTTATAACTTTAAACTCATCGACAACCGACATATTCTTTTTTCATATTATTTCGCTCTGAACGTTTGATATTAACGGATTTACAATGTAAATGTTTCATTATCATTTACCTGCTCCGTTCTAACCTCCTCCTTGAGTTTTTTCACGCTGTAAAGCGAACAAGAGCTCCACACACTTTGAAATTGTGAGCGCGATCGGCAAAAATGTTGGGGTGATCATCAAAATAATACACGGGCTCACTCACGAGCTGCGGTCACTGCACGAGCAAGCTTTATAGTGTGGAATTGAATGGCTTTATGTTTAAAAACACCAGCAGTCATAAGAGTATAGTGAAACGACTCTGATCATTGATATATATTATTTCTTAAATAAATTCTCTAAAAAATATCAAATTACGAACAAAGATGATGCATTCACATCACTTTCTAAAATAGCGCCACTTACGATTAAGGGCCACGTTCGCGCACGAGCAGAAGTCACGTCGTTCGAGTGCGACCCCGTCGAAAAGTTTATTCGAGACGACATTTTATCTGCCCGAACACCAAACATTCGTTAAACAAAAATTGTTTCTGGGCAGAATGAAAGTGACAAGATAAGAGAGATCGACCTACGTGAAAATAAATAAACGTTCTATTAGATCGGAATCAAACCGGCGCGATGATCAAAGGGTAAGTAAAAAAAAGCGGTCCATCGTAGATCGGAGGCGAACTCTAACCTCAAAAACCGCTCTCTTCGCAGGTTTTCATTCGTATGCTCGCGTAGTTCGAGACTGGTGAGTTTCGAAAATGCGCGTTTCATAGGTACCTCAGGCTTGTCGAGAACACTAGCAAGAAAACGACGAAGTGCTCTTTTCGAGGAAGAGAAAAGCCGCCAGAAAGCTGCTGTCGGTAGAGTTAATAAAATCAAGGTTCAGTACAGCACTTGGGACGAAGATGTTACAATGTTGATGAACCAGAACATCTCAACACCGTACGACTGTGCTCGTCACATATCCGAAGGGACTGCAAAGCTCTCTGCGCTTGCCATGGTCGACGGTAAACCCTGGGACATGCACCGACCTTTGGAAGACGCGTGCGACCTCAAACTTGCAACTATGAGAACTCCCAGTGACAGAAGCGTGAATAACGCTTTCTGGAGAACTTGTTCTTTGGTTCTGGGTTCTGTCATAGAAACAGCATTCAAGGATGACATCCAAGTCCATCTGCATAGTTTTACCGGTACGTCATTCAAATATCCAGAATAATTACAGAATCAAATTATTTCATAATCGTTATCACATGAAAAAAATGTCCATCACAAAATATGAAACTTCTGAATACTTTTCTTTTATATAATCAAGAAATGTTGAAAGGCATTGCTTGAATATCAGAGGAAATGAAAAATATGTTGAGTCAATAATGGTTTCTTCTCATGATGTTTGCATCGTTGGAATGCAACGAAAACTAAAAAATTTTCGTATCCTAGCCCATAATTTTAACCTTTCAAGGACGGGTCTGGTCGAAATATCGACCACTACTTTGGTGGGGCACACTCCATGGAAAATTCACGATGTTGAAGTTTCCATCGTTGGAACGCAACGAAATTCCTTTTTTTCTGGGGCCAATCTCAAGATTCTCATTGAATATTTGGTTAGAACAATAAAATGATATTTTTTTAGGGTCCAAAGAGGAAATCGTTACGAAAATTGTTCTGGTTCTCGAAATTGAACAAAAAATTGATAAAAAAACGGATTTTTCGTTGAGACTCAACGTTGGAAACTTGAGGATCATGGAAAATTCATTCATATTATGCACAAATTTCGTGTTAAATAAAAGCTCCATTTCAACGTAAAAATCCCCGTCCTTAAAAGGTTAATAAAGTCCATGATAATGGGCGAGTCATCTTTGCCATTGGAAACAGGAATTTACTAGAAAAATTGGAACCATCTCCTTAATTATCAAAATAATGAATAAAAAATGTATTTTTCGTTTGGATTTCAACGATCGAAACTCCGGGGTCATGAAGACTCTGCGGTCAGACGTAGTTCTCACAGATACAGTAATCCTGCCGCTGTTTTTCTTCGTATTGACGTCGTTCGTATTGACTTCGTATTTCAACGAATAATTGTTTTCTAGGTCCAAATATAAAATCTGGGAGTTTCATTTACGATGCTCAGATGGGACTCAAGGATTGGGAGCCGACGATGGCGGAACTGAGATCCATTTCCGCGCTGTACGTCAAGCTAGCTAGAGCGAGTTTGCCGGTGGAACGATTGGTTATCGGGTCTGCTTTGGCGCTCGAGATGTTTGAGTCTAACCCTCACAAGAGCAAACAGATCCCGGACATCGCGAGTCGAAACGACGAGAAAATAACAGTCTATCGTATCGGTGACTACGTGGATATTAGCAAAGGCCCGGTCGTCGGTAACACCGGCCTCATTGGGCGGAGCACAATCGCAGCGGTTCACAGAATTCACAACGAAGACGGGGAGTCTCTGTACAGGTTCCAGGGCGTCGCGATACCCTCGGGTATTCTCTTGAACCACTTCACGTATGGCATCCTCGAGGAACGAGCGAGGAAACTGAACGAAAGCGCTTGGATGCCGCAACGAATCAGTGACGAGAGCGAAGAAAATTTGGTCATCGCCGCTAAAAATTAGCCGGGTAAATCCTCCTCGATGGACTTGTAATTTCATTTCGTTAAACTTTGTGTAAATAAAAGAGAATAAAATCATTCTCGCCAAAAATGAACCGAAATTGAATCGTGACCTGACCTTTTTTGTTTTTAATCACCGTCACGCTATCATTAGTTTTCGAGAAATTCTCTTCAACGGCGGTTCATGGGATTTCAGCATTATAAAAAAGTCAAAAGTCAAATGGCACAAAATTATCCGGGTTAATAATATAATTAAGATAACGATAATATCAATGGGAAAATCGTTGATGTTGATTCGAGCGTTTTCGACGTGAATGACTCGGTCCACGTTGCTCCCACGTAAAGCTTCCAGGTAATCGATTTGCTGCCGAGGCTGGACACGTTATGTTGAGTTTGAAATAAAGTTCGGAATTTTCTTGACTCTGGCCCATGTCATGGGTCGATGGTGTATTTCGATAATCGAGACTGTCGCTTTCAGGCCTTGTCGAAAGCGAATCTTGATCTTCGAATTCACCGGTGCGTAGACTCGAAATTATCGCCAGAGGTGCTAAATCGCTCGAACAACGCAATTCGACTTTTATCACGAGGTCAAAGGTCGGAGGACCTCGTCTAGACGCGGCTGCCATGTTTCGATTCTCCGTATCCGCATCGCCGTCCTCGTCTTCTGCGTTCAAAACAACATTCACGATCGCTCAAGATATTTGTTTTTTTGAAAAATTACATCGAACTTGAAATTTCGGAGATGGTGGACCGGAGAAAATCATTTCGACTGCAGTCAACTTATTTGCAGAAACCGCTAGAGACTTCGATCCCATTTTTTTCAAATCTTTTCTCGCCGGCCCATCATACCGGGAAATCGAGATACTCGACTGGAAATAAAATTTTGTTAAAAATCGTCGATATTTTTTTGAACACGGCCAACTAAATATTTTTCGATGATTTCAAAATTTTCGTTATTTTGGCAGAATATTTTTTGGTTCCTAATGGAATTGCCAGCAAAATTTACGATTGGAACGACAAAAATTTGCTTCCGAAGAGACTTTCTAGAATATTTCTTGCTCCGATGACACAATTTTTGGGATTATTCAAAAAAACGTTTAGTCGAACGTATCGAACGAAATATCCATCTTTTCCAACAAAATGTTGTTTTCAGTGGACTGGAAATGAAATTTTGTTAAAAATCGTCCATATTTTGTTGAATACGGTCAACCAAATATTTTTTGCTAATTTCAAAATTTTCGTTATTTTCGCAGTATATTTGGTTTCTAATGGAATTGCCAGCAAAATTTACGATTGGAACGACAGAAATTTGCGTCCGAAGAGACTTTTGGGTTTGCGTCCGAACAATTTTTGGGTTTATTAAAAAAAAAACGTTTAATTGGACGTATGAAACAAAATATCGATCTTATCCAACAAAATTTTGTTTTCGGTGTAGTGCACAACGTTATTTTACCAAGAGCTTCATCCTCTTGTCCAGATTCATCGGAAGATGAGAATTCGCCTCCGACATCTTTGAATTTGCTTTCATATGCGTATTTGTTCATATTTCCATAGTAAAAGAATCGCCCGGAGTAAACGCCGTATCCGGAGTACGTGGAGGCTGGTGGGGGTCTCGGAGGTTCTGATACACCGAGACGAAGAGCTCTTCTCCTTAGATCACCGACAGCGACGACGCTGCTTGTTCGTAACAATAAATCTCTCTCGAAGTGACATTTTTCGAAATAATGCTCGTTGACACTCCCGACGAGACGACGAAGTCGCAGATACATGAATCTTTGATCTTCGCGCCATGAATTCTCGTCCGGCGCACTGGGGACTTGAAGACATGTGAACCATGCTCGTCGCAGCACGTAACGAAGTCCCATCGTCACGATCGAACCGCCGTTCCCTCGATTCAATCGCATTTTCTCGCCACTCGATGTTGCACCCGATTCCTCCAACGAACGCGAGCTTCTCGTTCTTCCTGAGGACACTCGAAAAGCGGTAACTTCTCGACCAACTGCAAGGCAATCCAGCACGTCGATAGCTTTGCACCCTGACACCAAAGCCGATCTTCGCATCCAGCAATTCCGAAGGAATGAACAGCAAATTAGTCTCACAGCGAGAAATTGCTTCGAGATATTTCGAATCCCTTTTTTTATAATTTTTCATATTCGGAGGTTTTTTTCCTCCAGTC
The DNA here is from genome assembly GCA_037952995.1 of Hyposoter didymator. NCBI lineage: Eukaryota > Metazoa > Arthropoda > Insecta > Hymenoptera > Ichneumonidae > Hyposoter > Hyposoter didymator. The sequence goes on along the minus strand of JBAJMU010000001.1, from coordinate 18,115,735 downwards.
ATTTCGAAGTGTTTTATTTGAAATAATGTTGAAGTGTGCATCGATGAAATGCAACGAAAACTCATTATTTGTTATAGCATCGCACCAAATTTTTATACAGTGTTTGTCGACAATAACGCGAAAGTCTTCTTCGCCATTCGAAAAGTAAATTTACTAGAAAAATTCCAACGCGTCAATTAATTATCAAAATAATGAATAAAAAATATATTTTTCGTTGCATTGCAACAATTCAAACTTCAATATCATCATTTGAAATAGTTCTCTGGGTTCGTAAAAGTGAATGCTGAGAGTTTTACGCAATTCGATCGATTCGGTGAAACAAAGTTTTTTTTTTTGGATTTCATTTTGTTTCCAAATATATTTCGAAGTAATGGAGATTCCAATGGTCTTCTTTGAACCCTTCGTTGACAACTGGATCAATTCGACCCGGGTGAATCGTTCGACGCCAGCAATATTAATAATTTATTCGTCGCTAAAATACGCGAAGTTTAAATAAATCTTTATTTCAGAATCTCTAAATTTTTCAAAGGAAAATATTCGCGTTCTCTAACGTCAAAGTTTTCGATATTCCTTTTGAAAAATGAAACTCGGTCTTTGCCAAATCTTTATGATGATAAACTATGTTCCGGGTCAAATTGACCCAGTCTGTCAATGCAGCGGCCAAATTCAAATACGAGAACAAAGGGTCCAGTTTAAATTGGTTGTCTATGCTTTAGAACGAAAGATCATTCAGTTTTGTCAATTGACAAACGAGGAATACGTTTGTTTCTTCCCATTACCTGTTCACTTTGCATTCCGAGACCTTTTCAAAATAATTCATAAAGCGTTTGCAGAGCGCGACGAAAGACACGACACGAGGGAAGGAGACAGGGCTCGAGGTAAATTCCTCATAACTCGGTGCTACTTGTTCGCCCTGATCGGTGTGTGAGGCAGGAGAACGAAAGGAAGACAAAGTACGTGGTCGATTACGAGCCTGATAGAGAATTACGTTCAACTCGTCGAGCAAACTTCCAGCATAAAAACAAATACGATCGAAATTCGTGGCCTTGGGCGGATGAGTGTATCTCCATGTAACTGCTTTGAGCATTTTGTACTGAGCTTTTATTAGCTCTAGAACATTGAACGCTCGGCTCCACGTAAACAGATCCAAATCTGTCGAAGCTTTGGATAATTTCGTTGATTCGATGTAATTCATTATCGCGTCCAATCGCGTACCAGCTGCGAGGAAAGCGCCGTTCAAAACTGCAGTTCCGATCGTCAGGAATCGTCTGCAATCGAAATTTATGTTCACAAATTTGCATCGTGCAATTTTAACGCTTCTATTTTTATCGTAATTCGATTTAAATATTAAAAATGTTTGTGTTTTTAAGGAATTCCCGCCTCCCCCTGTTGCTTGTCCAATTTCGTAATTTTCATCGTTTTTTTTTGTCGTGAAAAACAGTCTCTAAACTGAAAATCAAATTTTGTTAAAAATCGTCGATATTTTGTTGAATACGGTGAACTCAATATTTTTCGATAATTTTAAAACTTTCGTTACTTTGGCAGTATATTTGGTTTCTAATGGAATTGTCAGCAAAATTTACGATTGGAACGACAAAAATTTACTTCCGAAGAGACTTTCTAAAATATTTCTTGCTGCACTGACACTATTTTTGGGATAATTCAAAAAAAGCGTTTAGTCGAACGTATCGAACAAAATATCCATCATTTCCAACAAAATTTTATTTTCAGTGTACCAAACGATTATTATTTTGGCTGAAGAAGCGATAAAAATAGGAACACAGAACAACGCTTCGATTTTTTTCACATAGAAAGACATTTGTGGCAAATTGAGGGATTTGAGTGAAGTATGTTCGTGAAATATAAGTGGTGAGCTGACCTGGAGACCAAGCGAATGGAGGTGGAAACATCTGCAAGTGGTACGAAGCGAAAAATCATTTCCAAAACTTCAGGAGGAAGATTTTCGAGTCTGTACTCATTTCTAAAGCGTTCATTTTGTTCCTGGGCAACGTCATTTTCATTTTTTATCACGACGGAACTGTAGGATCCAGCCGTCGATCTCCTGTGCCTCTTGCGTCTCGTGTTCATATCCAAAGTAACGAAAAAGGGAAGAAAAAAAACTCGGAAATATTACTCTTGCCTGATAAAACGTATATCGAAGCTTTTAGCACTGCGAGTCCGAGCTCGAAGCTTTACAAATCGAAGAAACAGCATTTCATGGAGACTCCTGTCATATTTATTTCTTTATTTTGCTTCCAATCGAATGGCTCTTGCTCGCACGCTCTTCGTGGTGAATAAAATTTAATTAATAAAAGAAGATAAAATGTCACGAATTACGGGAATGTCGCCCAGTGACGCTCTATCGAGAACAAAACATTTGACACTTCGAGATCTTGAACTATTTATTCGTATTCCAGCAGCAACTAGCGCCACTGACACGAAGCGGCCATTTTTTATTCAAATTTCGATCAAAAACGCAAAGCCCTCGGTTAGGCACCTCGCAGCAGTGTCTAAACAAGAATGCTCATTCGAAAACAATTTTTTTAACGTTCCACGAGCAGCTCCACGTACGCATCCAATGACACAAAAAAATAAAATAAATCTTTCCAGCATCGTTGTATTTTTTTCTTTTTATTGAGTATTCAAGCTCACATCGAAAAAGTGTAAAGAACGCGAGTATTTCCGTCTCATTGTATGTCCTAGTGAATAATACAAAGAGCATTAGAAAAACTGATAGATATTGTAAATGACTGGAAATACAATAACGTGGCAAACGAGAAAACACACGAGAGGATGATCAATATCAAGACGAAGGGAAAGACGTTCAAGGCGGACATATCAGTACGATACTGATCCCGCTTGAGTGCTCAATTTTCAGCATTAAGATGATGGAGCACTCGATTTCTTGCAATGTGAGTTCGAGAGAGATTGTTGCAATTTTCGAAATGGAATATTTCCGACACGATTTCACCAATGAAACAAGGCTGTGGCTACTCGTCCGGATATTTCGTACAATGAAAGCACATCCGGATATTATACATCCGAACTATCCGGACGACTAGCCACTGCGATAAAACAAAGACCGTGTCATGATGTTGAAGTTTGCATCGATGAAATGCAACGAAAACTCATTATTTTGTTATAGCAGCGCACCAAATTTTTGTANATCTGAATACTTTTTTTTTCCCGCATTTTGGGCACTATGAGGCGAATTGGTTCTGCCGCTCAAAGGGTTAACTAGAAAAATTGGAACGAGTCAATTAATTATCAAAATAATTGATAAAAAATAGATTTTTCGTTGCATTGCAACGATGCAAACTTCAATATCATCAAACTTCAGAGTCATGATTTAAAATGATGTTGAAGTTTGTATCGTTGGAATGCAACGAAATTCCGTTCTTTTTTCAGTAGAGCTCATAATTTTTCTTAGAAATTTGGTCTGGACAATAAAACAATTCTCTCTTGGGATCTAAAAACTCAATCGACACGAAAAATTGGCATGATTTCGAAAATTCAATGAATAATAAATATACTAAATATTTTTCGTTTAATCTCAACGTTGCAAACTTCAGAGTCATCCCCTGTCGGCGGATTTTCGCCATCGTCGTGCGTACGCCGACAGAGCCTTTTTTTTATTGGTCAAACGAAATCGAAGAAATTTCATTTGGAAAATTCGAGCTGACTGATCCATCATCAAAAATATACGTTGCACGTTGGTCTTGATTCGTTAGAAAAAAAGGCGTAACTTTAACTTTGCTCAAAAGATCTAGGATGTCCGAGAAGGACGTGGATCCGTTTTTCAGCTATTTTTCTCGCAAACGAGCAAGCGATTGATGTTCGTTGAGATAAAAGTTGGAAAGCGCGGAATCAGCCTTGAATTTGGGGTTTCTGATGATCGAAGTCCGTGTTTCGTTTCGTCTCGAAGGCGGAAAATGGAAAAAAACGTATAAAAATCATTTGAATTATTTAGTAATAATAACAACAATATGAGAATGTACTAAATTGTGGATGGGGCGTGTGTTATTACGCGCCAAAATTCATGGGCATAAGCAGAGCGAATTTAGGTTGTTCGCCAACCGAAGATTCCTCCGAGACACAAGCGCTAATACTATCGAGAAGATTTTGTATGGCGTTTTGGTTGCCTGGATGTTTTCGTTTAGTATGCTCGCGACGGTGTTTCAATTCTTTGAAAGTTTTACCGCATTGTTCACAGACGTAGGGCCTCGCAGCCTCGTGGGAACGGACGTGACCTTCGAAGTGACTTTTACGGACGAATTTTTTGCCGCAACGCGTGCAACCAAATTGAAAACGTCCCTCGTGTGCCGCTACGTGAGAGCTCAGCGTCCATTTCGTCTTGAATGTCTTGGAACAATAATCGCAGCGAATTTTGTTGTTATTCGGTACAATATTCGGCGAGGATGAACTCGAAGACGACGTCACCGAAGTCGAGGACAAACTGGCCATTCCCGAACCCATCGAGACGCCATTATTTGTACTAGTCGACGAACCTATCGAAGCTCGCATCAATCGAGGATTTTTGTTCAACAACAACATCTCTTCCAGCATAAACTCGTCCTCGTCTTCGTCCTCGTCAACCGCTTCCTCGGACTTCATCTCGTGCTTCAACGCTCCCGCATTCTCCACCTTGATCCCAGCTACCTGCGCATTTTCCGATACTCCATTCGCCGACAATTGCTGTTGCGTTTCCAACAAACTCGTCGTGTGTTCTCTCATGTGGATCTGCATCTTTTCCGCGTCCTCGAATTCACAGCCGCAAAGCAAACACGTGTTCCGGGCAGAAGTCTGAAAATTAACGAGCAATCGTTACAAACTTATCGTAACTACGAATTGTCCTGTTGGCAGCTCGTCACGAAAACGAGAAAAGCTTTAACGTGATGGAGCAGTCACCTCCAATTTTCTAAATGAAAATTCTACGTTGTCGTTTGACTTATCAGAAAAAGGCTCTGTTAGCGGACACGGGACAATGGCAAAAATCCGCTGACAGGGGCTTTTTTTAAATTGGTGCAAAAGTGCAAAAGTTCGCAACGTTGGGCTCCAACGAAAAATATTATTTCCATTAATATTTTTTTTAATTTGAAAAATCATGACATTTTTCGCATCGATTTTGTCTTTGGATGCCAAAAAAATATGGTTTTATTGTCTTGATTAAATATTCAATAAGAACCGTGGGATCTGTCGAAGAAACAACAAAATTTCGTTGCATTCCAACGATGCAAACTTGAGCATCGTACTGTTCAGTGTGTAAAATTTTGGTGAGCCTCAAACAACATTGTGAAATTAATTAAAATGTGAAAATCGGAACGAACCTTGTCGTGGGTGACGAGATGTTCCTTGAGTTTGTTTTCATTGGCATATTTTTTCTTGCACACGTTGCAAGGATAACAATGATTGCGAGAAGTGGATAGTTGATTATTGCCGAGAGAAGAGTTGGTAGCGGAAATGATGGATGACGAGGAGGTGGTAGTGAGAACTAGAGGGAAGCTGGGACTCTCCTGTTGTTTGTTGTGAGTGCGTTCGTGTCTCTGGAGAATGGTTTCGTTGAGGAAAGTCTCGCCGCATTGGGAGCACGTGCAAATATCGTTTCTGCTGGTTTCGACGAGGCGTTCCTTCCGGGTTTCGTGACGAGCAATATGGCGTTTGAGATCGTGAGCTCGTGAGAAAGCCCGACGATAACGAGAGCAAGTCGGAAATGGACAACCTTTCGTTTTGTCGGCACGTGTCTGAGAAATCGTCGACGATGTCGAGGACGACAACGAGGGCAACAACTTCTCTTTCGTTTTCGCTGCTTCACTCGGCGAAGACACTCCCAGAATCAAAGATTCTTGCTGTTCAGGCTGGGACATGATCGCCCTCGTACGTTCCATCTTTTGGTCCCTTTCGTCGATTATCGTTCCCGTTACTTCCTCGATTCTCGTTTCCACCGTATCCTTCCCCGATATCGTCCGTTCCGTTATTATCCGACTTGGCAATCCCGACAGTTGACCCGACGGTGATAAAGGTATCACGATCGATATCGTCTCGTTTGTTGTCGGATTTATTATCGGACCCACTCGTATTACTGGACCCGTCGCCATACTCTCTCCGCTCAAACGTTTATTCTCTTGCTTCATCGACATCATTCTCACGCAGTCACTTCCAGTTGTTTGTCTTCAAAATCTCACTCCCCCCGTCAAAAAAGAGGAACCACTGACATTTGCTAAAAATGAAAGAGAAAAAACGCGCACAAGTTAGTCGATCAGTCTCCGCTACACGTGCATTTTCAAAAATTGTACAACAGTTAAAATTCTAAGCCTAAGTTGGCACCGTTGCGACACGACAAGAAAAGTTCTTATTCATAGACCTTTGCAGCACGAAAATTAACTTTCTGCATGGCAAAAACTTTTTTTGGCTCTTGCGGCAAGAAAAAAAAGATCGCCTTTCATTCGACCGATTCAAACTTTGGAAAAACAAGTTTTTTCTGCGTCGCGGCGCTGTCGAACATCGCATCGTAGATCCGAGCTGGCGGTGTTGTCAAAAATTTCTTCCCAACACCCAAATACACAATGTGCAAAAGTAAATTTGACACTCGAATGTTTCAAAATTGCTTTGAAGAAGTTTTGCTTTGCGAAAAAAATTGGCAGGTTGCTATAATTCTTTTGACAGCCAAAAACTAACTCAACGACAAAATAACGGAATTTTCAGATTTTTTTTGTATTTATAAAGATTCACGGACATTCCAAAATTCACATTTTGATTCTCCGTTGTCCAGCAGGATTTGTATCCAGATTTTTCATAACGTTTAACGGTAGAATTCCGATGGCTCTGGAATTTGCAACGTTGAGATTCAAGGAAAAATATTTAGTATATTTATTGTTCATTGAGTTTTGGAAATGATGGCAATTTTCCGGGTCGTTAAAGTTTTTAGGTCGCAAGAGAGGATTGTTTTATTGTCCAGACCAAAATTTGAACAAAAATTGTGAATTCTACTGAAAAAAGAACAGAATTTCGTTGCATTCCAACGATGCAAACTTCAACATCATGAATTCCGAGCGTTTTTCAAATTTCAGTGACACAAAATACAAAATGTTTAAAGTTGAGAACCAACGAAACGTCGACTAAAGTAAAACGAGTCAAATTATTCGAGAATAATTCCTGATTCTGTGAATTCCTGTTATCAATTTTCGTTCTAGGAAAATTCTAAACGAGTGTTGGAAATTTTGGGTGAAATTTTTTTCGAGAATCATCAGTACGAAATTTATGGTTAAAAGTAAAAAAACAAAGTGCCCGAAACGTTGCGATCTCCGATTGTCGAAAGATTCGTCAGATTTCAGATTTTTCAAACGAGCATTTTTTTTCGTTAAACAAATTTTGAGCAGAGAGCCATTGATTGTATTCTGAATCGAGTAAAAAATCCATACACGAGAGATTAAAAAAGAAAAGAAACGTTGGTAGAACGTTTTTTGCGAAAATGTTTTGAGGATCGTAAAGATTTTTGAAAATGTTGACCTTGAATTTATTGCGATCGGGAGGTGTAGAAATGTGGGAATATTTCGACAGAGATAATAATTGACGAACTCGTACTTGGGTGTGTGTGTGTGTGGAACGAGGATAAGCCAAGGAATGAAGCCACTTCTATATTTTTGTATATATCTATAGGCCTAGAAGATGTAAGTATCATGTGGATATATATGTTGACGGCTCCGAGCAGAAAGCGGCTATATATAGAAATTGTAGAGCGTGATGTTTTTACAAAGCGAAGGAACTCACATTTCATGACAAGTCCATGTATGGTCGATTGCGAGTGTGGCAAAATAAACGAGGAATATTTGCTTGAAGCACGAAAAAAAGTCGTTCGATGAGGTTGCTTTGTAGCTACTATACAAAAGGGATTTCACACATAGCACGTATGTGTACGTGATGGTGTCAAAGTAGCGTTCAAACGCATTATTTGTCTGTATATATTTGGATATTCATAGAACACTGCACGCGATTGTAGTTCTATTTGTCGACATACACAAGAACACAGGTGCGAAAATAACACACGGTTCGACGATCTTTGCTCAACACACACTCGCACGAAGTAACTGCTCTGAATAAACGTATTAAATTCGGGATATTGTTTCATTCAGTAAAAGGATGCAACGAACGTAGCCACTCCGGAATTTTGCGTCTCGAATTTGTGCATTGTAACGGCGGGGGATGACACCCGAATACCGCGAACAGAAAAGGCGCGGTTCATCCTCGATAACTCTCCGAATGAGCGTACGAAGCAAACTAAGCGAAGCAACAACATTTTGGACTAAAACGCTCAGAGAATATCGTTTATTGCTCGAAGGGAGACATCCGGTTGAGAGAACGTTAACGTTTTTTTTCCACTCTTCTCAAATACACTTTACAAATACACCCCTCTCACTTTCCGTCATTGCGTGAAAGTACCCCTAGTCACCACTACGCGCCGCCCGAATATCAACATCACACATGCACACTCTTGCACGCTGCTTTTTCCTGCTGTTCTTCCGTCGCAACTTCACCGCGCTTATACTTTTTTTCACCCACGCTTTCCAAGAATCCCAAACCTCCAACAGATTCTAACCTTCGATTTATTATCCTAATACGACGCCATAACATATTCCAGAGTTTGCCAAATTCAACGTTCGAGCGCTCCCTGTATTCAGAGATTCGCGACTGTAAAATAAAATGCAGTACGCGGCGTTTGACGTGTAGAGAGATTTTTCCATAGAAAATCAAAAAGATTTCATCGATCTACAACTTTTCGCTAAAGAAATTTATTTCCTCCGTCAAAAATGCACTTGTAATATTTTTTTAAATAGCGCGTACGAAAACGAGAAAATTTCAATCGTCAATTTGATGCTCTCGCCATTTCGCACCCGCCCGGCAACCCGGGCGCCATGCGACCTATCCCCACTCCTTTACCGCGCTCTTCGTGCGAGTCTGCTGCTTGAGGATTTGTTTATATATATATATATATATATATATACAAGAGAATTTCCGTTCAGGGATGTAGCCTCTATTCCGAGAATTTGTGCTATATGTATCGATCGATATTTATCTTTAATGTCTTCTTTTTATACCTTTTTCCGCGTATTCAAGCAACGTGTCGATGCCGGTTCACAAAAATAGAGTCTGGGCGAAAGGACAAACGTTGCCACATCCAGTTTCGAGTCTACATATTTAGTTTGCGTAAAATTTCCCCATACAGGGCCAAACTACTACGTACACCGCGTAATAATAGAAAACCAACTCGCGATCAATTTCGAGTTAAAAAAATCTCATTAACCAACGGCTGATAAATTAAGTTTGAAAATTCATTATTTCAAAATAAAATAAAATTGCACCAACGGCGAACTGCAATTTTTTGTAGTCGTTTTCGGATGAAGTTGTAAGTTGCCGGTCCTGATTCGACTCGAGAACGGATTCTGCGACGACAGTGGCGCTGGCGAAGAACTCTTTTTGTACGATCTGTCAAAAATTGAATTCATAAAATCGACCACTCTTTTTTTTCTGGTGGCACGTTACTTTGTCGCCTCTGGCAGTCAAAACGAACTTGTGCTGAATTATATTGTTTTTTGGTTCGTGAAAAATCTTGCCTAGGAAATTTTTTATCAACTTTCGCACAATGCTGTAAGTTTTCTTCCCATCAGAACTTAAACCCCAAAGACCACGTGCTCTTTGGATAGAGCAAACGTCAAACTACACTGAAAAGAAATTTTTTTTGAAAAAAATGGAAATTTTGTTCAATACGTTCGACTAAACGTTTTTCTTGAATAATCCCAAAAATTCTGTCACTGCAGCAAGATATATTTTAGAAAGTCTCTTCGGAAGCAAATATTCGTCGTTCCGCTCGTAAATTCCGCTGACAATTCCATTAGAAACCAAATATACTGCCTACATAACGAAAATTTTGAAATTATCAAAAAATATTTACTTTACCGTATTCAACAAAATTTCGACGGTTTAAGAAAAAAAAAAGTAAATAATTCAACACGGAAAACAAGGAAAATCCAATAATTGCTGTTGCAGAAATCGCATTAACTTTTTTCAACTTTCTGAAATGTTTACTGTGCTGGGAAATCTTGATAAAACTCCAACTTTTTCGTATACGTTCAAAATTTTACTTCATTTTCATAAGAAATCATATTCTGCACAGTGAAAATTACCAAAAATGAACCCTCCGAGTGCACACCTACTATAAGTGCCTATTGGGTCAATCTGACCCAAAGCGTTTCTCAAATCGTTGTATTCCGCCAAATATGCGGTTTTGTTTTGTTTTTTTTTGTAGAAACGTTTTTTGTAGTAAATTTTTCACATTTTATGGCGCAAAATTAATTTTTTTACGAAAACGAAAATTCAATGGGAAAATATTCGTTGCCATTGCACGTCAAAGAATCGCTGACAGTGTTTGGGGTCAAAACGACCCAGTGTACAGTCGAAATCTCACTTCAGTCCATTTCGGTCATTTTCTCTTCTCTCTGGTGACTGCAAACTCAAGAGGCTAATTTTTGAGTTGGCAAGTCGTCCTCCGAGCCGTTCATTAGGAGCTGGTGGTGCTTTGTACATTTAATTGTATTTTTTATTCGGAGCAAACAAACGTTACGGAGTATACATTTCAAAATCGGAGGCGGCGGCGATGGTAGTTTTGATCCAGTCGAGATAATATCGTAATCTGGTATAAACATCCGGGAAGCCAGGCCTTGCACATCCTGAACCGAAAGAAGTTACGCCGGCGAGTTGCCACACTCCGTCGCTGCGTCTACGACATTGTAAAGGTCCCCCGGAATCGCCCTGAGAAATAAAAATGCAATCAATTCGCTGTTTGCGCTCGATATCGATAAAGAAAAAAAAATCGTCGGGACGAAAATGTGTTTGGCAAGTCACACGAAAGAACAAGTCTTCGAAATCTCTCGATTGATAGAAAAAAAAGCAGTAAAACGGAAAAGGCGTAATAAAAATTTCAGATTCGTCGATGCGACGAAGAAAATGAGCCGCGACTCGGATTTCCATTCCGAATAAAAAAAAGGAACAGCTTTTTTTGGGAACCGATGAAAAAACATCGAAAATTCCATCGGTTTCAAATTTTTTTCACCGTCAAATGACGGAAAACTTTATTCGAGGTCAAACAGTGACTAAGAAATTTGAGCATAGCCGTTGATCCATGGAAAAAAAAAAACATTCCATCGAGAAACAAAATATGCGCGTAAAAACTTGAATTAACTCGTAAGTTGAAAAATTCGTACCACGCAACTGCCGGAAGATCCATCGGTGTGTCCAGCACACAAATGTCCTGGACCAATCGGTACGCCCTTCCCATAGGCGCGCTGACAATCCTCAAGGTTTAGAATCGGTACACTCGCCTCGAGGAGAGCGTTCGAGAGAGACGGCGATGGTCCGGAACGACCCCATCCCGAAGCGATGCATTCCTCTTTGTCGATCGTTTTATCATCGTCGTTATCGGTGCTGTTAATTGCTTCGGGCAAGCAAATTGTTCGAATTAACTTCGATAGCGGTGCCGCTCTGCTCAGCTTCATCAACGCTGCAAATGCCATACGATTAATTACTCATACAAATTTCAATGGAAGCGCAAAACCATCGATTCTCTTAATTTGCCATCAAAGTCAATAAAATCACGATTCGACGTTTTTCACGATTTTCTCTACACCTCAAAATGCAATTCGATTGATTCTGCGTTTCTCGTAGTCAAAAAGTAATTATCATGAAATCAACCTTTTTTTGTTTTTTTTATCGATTCGGTTTTCCTACTTTTTTCGAAAAGAATGAAAAGTTTTCGTAGTTCGTTGCGATTCCTTATCGCTAATCCAGGAACGGTATTCTGGGGTCAAAAACGACCCCAGGCGACTTTGAATCCCGTGCCTTTCTTCCCTTCGTTTGACTGTTTTTTATCGTTTTGCCGCATTTTTCACTATTTCTTTGACTTTAAGCGAAAATGCTCTAGGCTCACGTGATTCTGCATTAAAAAACGAAAAGAATGAGCCCAGGTTGAACCCTTTTCGTTATATTTTACCGGAGGTATGAATTTTTCAAAATTGGGGTCATTTATGACCCCGGGTTATCGGAATACGTCAAAAAAAAAAGGTTACCGTTCTAGGGCTAATTTGGTGCACAAGGAAGGGAACATAAAACGTTGCAACGTTTGGATATGCGACTACAATGACAGAGAAAATTTGTATACGAGCTGCGTATGCGTGCTCACCAATATCGTGGACATAGTTATTGAACCTCTCGTGAATAATGACTCGTTCGATGGGGATCCGAGCCGAACCACGTTGTCCCGATTCCAACTGCCATTCACCAAGAACCGCCGTCCAAAGAGCTCCAATCGGAAGATTGAAGAGATCGCTGCTCTCATCGGATCGTCAATAAAGACCAACAACACGAAAAACAAAATTGAATGAAAAATTGCTAAGTAATTGTTGCAAAAATAGAATCTCGAATCGAAATGAAAAAAATGGTAAACGTCACGCTGGAATCGAGTCTCAGATGAATCTTCAAACTCACTGTGGGACTCGCGTCGTCCCACCTACCGTTTTCCAGTTTTTTTATAATCAAACTATTTGAAAAATGATTTGCAAATCGTCGAAATTCCAAAAACCAATAAATAGTCGAATTTCGTACACGAAAAATAAAAATATCAACAATAATGATTTTTCATCAAATTACTGTGAACATCACCAAGTCCCGTTTTTTGTAAATAATTTCAAGAATAAGGAACAATTTAGAGGAGAAAAAAATCAAGTCGATAAAATATTTCATTTTCCCAGGCGGAATCCAAGATTCCGAAGACGCAGATTCGTAATCCGGGACAACGGAACCCTCCAAATACACGGAGAGAATTTTATGTAAAAAATTTTTATGCTACCATAGTCCAAATTTGTATATAAAAATACATAGTAATTTTTCATCTAAAATTGAGCCAAAAAGGTCAAAATTTGACAAAAAAAAAGTCGATATTTCCGCGATTAATTAAATTTCCGATAGAGTATGAATGAAAAATTATTATTTTGCGAAAATAAAGTAATTGAGTAATTTTTCTAAACTAATGTGAAGATCGGAACGTTATCCCAAAATTCGATACACTCACTAGGAATAAAATTTTGTTAAAAATCGTCGATATTTTGTTGAATACGTTGAACCAAATATTTTTTGATAATTTCAAAATTTTCGTTATTTTGACAGTATATTTGGTTTCGAACGAAATTGTCAACGAAATTTACGAGTGGAACGACTAAAATTTGCTTCCGAAGAAACTTTCTAAAACATTTTTTGCTGCATTGACACAAATTTTTAGGATTATTCAAAAAAACGTTTAGTCGAACGTATCGAACAAAATATTCATCTTTTGCAACAAAAATATGTTTTCAGTGCTCCAAAAAATAGAAAGTTTTCATTTTTCCTATTTTTCTACACGGCGCGTTGTTGATTTTGTTAAAATGACAAAATATTGGAGAAGAAAAAATAGTCGCAGGTTTAGTGAATATTAATACTGACTTGTGGATGCAATGGGCAGCAGTTAATATCCAACTAGACTCAATGAGAACTCCTCCGCACCAGTGGCCGATGAAGCCGAGTTTTGGGTGCAAAAGTTGAAGCGATACCTGCCACGGCCAAGATCCTCTTTTGCTCGGTTTCCCATTGAATATTCTTCCCGTCATTTTTGTATTGTGCGAGTCCATCGCTGGATTTTGAGCTCTGCTCTCGTGCACCTTTTCTCGATGATTATTCGGACGGTGATCTTTGACTACCGTGTCGCCGGTATAACTGCGAGGTTGTCTCTGGTTCTTAGCAGCACGACCGCAATCTATCGATCACAAAAATGTATTATTGCAAAAACCCCATTGATTCCATCACTGAAAACAAAATTTTGTTGCAAACGATCGATATTTCGTTCGATACGTTCGACTAAACGTTTTTTTTTCAATAATTCCAAAAATTGTGTCATTGCAGCGAGAAATTTTGTAGAAAGTCTCTTCGGAAGCAAATTTTAGTCGTTCCAATCATAAATTTGCTGACAATTCGCCGACAATTCTGTTAGAAACCGGATGTATTGCCAAAATAATGAATTTTCACTAATTATTCAAAAATATTTAGTTGAACGTGTTCAACAAAATATCGACAATTTTTTTTTTAAATTTCATTTGATTCGATTTACTCGGGAAGCCAAGTTAACCCTTTGAGTGCATACTGGGTCGTGATGACCCCGACCATTTTGTGTCACCCCGATTGTTTGGCATTTAATGGCAGCGAGTTTTTTGGCAATTAATTTTCGTTTTCGTCAATAAATAAATTCTGGGCCATAAAATGTGGATAATTTACTACAAAAAACGTCTCTAAAAAAAAAAGAAAAAAATACAACGATTTAACACCTTGGGTCAGATTGACAAGCAGTTTGCTCTATGAAACTGAAGATCGCAACGTTGGACTCCAACGGAAAATATTACTTCTATTAATATTTTCTTCAATTTGAGGAATCATTAGATTACTCGTATCGATTTTTTCTTTGGATCTCAAAAAAAAAAGGTTTTTTGTCTCGACTAAATATTGAATAAGAATCGTGGGATCTGGTCAAGAAAAAACAGAATTTCGTTGCACTCCAACGATGCAAACTTCATCATCGTAATTATTATTTCCTTCCTGTTTGTATCAATTTTGTCTTTGGATCCCAAAAAAAAGGTTTTTTGTCTCGACTAAATATTGAATAAGAATCGTGGCATCCGGTCAAGAAAAAACAGAATTTCGTTGCATTCCAACGATGCAAACTTCAGCATCGTTTTGCTCTTAGATAACACACCTCAAGCTCACTCGAAGGTCAAATTTGTTATTTATCGAGAGAAATATGCAATTCACGAGAAAATGTTTATTCGTGCGAAGCTCTCAAGAGCTCAATGGGAAGTTCGAAAAAAATGAAAATTTCGATGAAATTTTTCCGGAGTGGCTTCTTTGGAGTAAATCGCGAAAAACCAACGATCGATCAAGTGACCGACGTTGTCAAAAGTCCCAAGATATCATTTTTGCTCTTCCCGCGCCAAGAATCGATCGATCGGAATGACAAGATGGAAGGAAAGAGTTTGTTGATAAAAAAAAGAAAAAACCAAAAAAACCAACTGAAAAGCGATTTTCCATGGAAC
Source organism: Hyposoter didymator (assembly GCA_037952995.1). Taxonomy (NCBI): domain Eukaryota; kingdom Metazoa; phylum Arthropoda; class Insecta; order Hymenoptera; family Ichneumonidae; genus Hyposoter; species Hyposoter didymator. The sequence goes on along the minus strand of JBAJMU010000001.1, from coordinate 18,100,574 downwards.
GAGAAAGTCAGAAAATTCTTTATTTGGGTGGAAAAAAACTTACCGATTCCTTTGTCGTTGAACCGGCGATTATCGTTCGCGTTTGTCATTGAGTCGGCACAAATTAGCAGAAGGAGCAATACAGAGAATAATGAGAGGGCAGAACGTGGCATAGGGTCATAAGCACCGAGCCACATATTTCTCTCTCCTATTCAACTTGTGTTGTTATTGATGTTTTTTATTTATTGTAATTAATGCAATTGTTAGATCAGAGTCGATGACGAATCGGGCCGAGATTCGCAGCACGATCCTCGCAGCTGCTTTGACAGCTCGGAATAAATAATGAGCGCGAAATTCTCGCACACATTATCCAAGACGAGGAAAAACTTTTACTTCATATCAGTCGCGGCGAAAATTTTTGTGACTTATTGACCATGAACTCGCAATAATTAAAATCATTTATTTACTTTTAATACTTTGTCATTTAGCGTCGATCTATTTGTTCGATTTTTTGTTTATTTCCGAGCTTGTTGTGTTTGTTTAAATATTAAATATTAATTTGGTTATATGTAAATACACATATCAGAGGATATGGTCGAGGATATGCACCGATCGTGATGAGTCGTCCACGATCTCGCCGGTCTCGGTCTCGGACAACGACTGCTGGTCCATTCCTAATCCAACGTCGTCAAACACCTTCTCTTACTCTCGCCTCACGACTAACTCAACTTGGAAAGTGTTATCGACGCATTCCCATGTACTCGGATTTATTAATTCGCACTCTCTCACGCATATAATCTGCATGCATCTTCTATTATTTAAGGAGGTTGGATCGCGAAATTAAAATTATCAGAATTTGATGAAATTTTGTGATCACATTCTTTGGCATCACGTATAGAAACATGATGTTGAAGTTTGCATCGTTGGAATGCAACGAAATTCCCTTATTTTTTCAGTAGAGCTCAGAATTTTTGTTCTTCATTTCGTCCGGACAATAAAACAATCCTCTCTTGAGACCTAAAAACTCAATCGACACGAAAAATTCCATTCTTATTTCAGTAGAGCTCAAAATTATTATTCAATATTTGGTCTGGACAATAAAACAATTCTCTCTTGCGACCTAAAAACTCAATCGACACGAAAAATTGCCATGATTTCCAAAATTCAATAAATAATAAATAAACTAAACATTTTTCGTTTAATCTCAACGTTGTAAACTTCAGAGTCATTTTTTTCAAATTTTTTACCCCATAGTTATCGAATAATTGAGAGTCAAATCGAACTTTTCGTGCACGTCATGTTTACCTGTATATATGTGAATTCTATGCTTATGCAGGTGAACTTTAGAGTGTCCAATCACTCGAGTACTACGCGGAGGAAAAATCTTTCAAAAATTCTATTGCCATACATATTATTGAAGAATATATTTACTAAATTTTATTCAATTCTTATCTTTTGAATTTTTTATGTTTTTAACATGGTTTAGCAGCGCAACATTGTATCGTCGTGATCCAACCCCCTTAAGGAGAGAGAGAGAGAGAGAGAGAGAATGATAGTTTGATATATTTTTTCAACGATGTTGAAGTTGGCATCGTTGCAGCCAAACGAAAAATATTTAATCCAGTCACAATTTTTAAGATTTTTTGAATTTCCTTAATTTTTCTATGGCATTCAGTTTTTCGTTTGCCAATTATTGTCACAGACGGACATTGCATAAAAAATGTAGGCTCTGCTTCCAAAAAATAGAATAAAATAAGGGATTTCGTTGCATTCCAACGATGCAAATTTCAACATCATTTTTTTCATGTCCTGGATTAATCCGTAGGGCAAATGGTAACAATAAAGAAAAAAAAACAATTAGTATGAAATATACAAAAAAGTATAACAAAGAATAAATTCAACATTAAAAATTAAAATAAATTTACAAATGAACATGAAATATCGAAAAAACGACGAGAAAATTTTGCCTAAACGTGAACATAAGAAAATAAACGAACAGTAAAACACGAAAAAATAAGCAAAAGGGTTAACGAACGAGAGTGAGAGAGAGAGAAGCAGATAATTCGTTGAAACGGAAAATAATAATAAAAAGTATTTTTAATCGCCAATTAAATATCATTAGATTTGCGTTATAGTGTTTAATGCCATTTATTCTCGAGGTAATAATCGGATTGTAATTTATCACAGAAAGTGAAATTTTCTCACTACTGTCGAGAAATCGTTTCAGTTTTTACTTTTTTTTTTGTCTCATTGCCACAGTTTTCATCGTTCGATCTTTCGTACTTGGGAGACACACGTTTCCCAGAGTTTACCTTGAGCGTGAATTGAGACCCAGAGAGCGAAAGAAATTTTTTGATTCTAGGTCAGATAAGTCTACGATCAATTTCAATAACAATCTCAATTTCCTCGCCGCGTTTTCACGATTCCGAATAGCCGCAAATTGGCGATGGAATAAAATAAGCTCGGAATTGGAACTCGAAAGAATTGACTTTTTACGTGGGCTCGCGGTTTCTTTTTGTTTTCGCATCTCGCGGCTTTAACTCGAGATGGCGCTACCGACTGACGCGCAGCAGCTTTTCATCCACATTTTCGGCTTCGATGCTCGTTCTTTGTGTATAAGCGTGTAGTCTATACTTTTTAAATTATTGTATGGAAAAAAAATCGTGATCATACAGTTACAAGACAGCGCACTAGTGCACGAGGAACGATAGCGAGATGGCCGAGAAAGTGAAATGTCTAATCTCGAACCTAGGATTTACATGGGGCGTTTAACAACAACTCGACCATTAGAAACTTTTTCGTTGACTGCGATCGCAATCTTTGAAACGGGCAAAAAAAATCATTCTAAAAATATTTTCGTGATTCTAACTTTTTGCAAAATTTCCAAGTCTTTTTTGTTCTTTTATTCGAGCGAGTCTTACGAGAGAGAGAAAACGAAGAAACGATGAAATTTTTCAGCCAAAAATTGAGAAGAGTCATTGCGGAAAGAAAATTGAAAAATTATGTTCTATGTTCAAGGTCAAAGTTTTCGTCAGAGAGGTTAGAAGAGTACGCGACAATTTCACGAAAAAAATATGAGCCTGAAGTTCGCAACGTTGGGCCCCAACGAAAAATACGAATTTTAAAAATCAGAACAATTTTCGCACTGATTTTGTCTTTGGACGCTACAGAATGATCGTTTTATATTGTCGTGACCAAATATTTAATGGGAATCTTGAGATTTGCCCAAAAAAAGAAGAGAATTCGTTGCATTCCAACGATGGAAACTTCAACTTCGTAAAAAAATTGATTGGTGATTTTTTCAAAGAATATTCGCTAAATCTAAAATATTTTAAGCCAAAACTATGCGGTGAATGATTTTTTTATACGAACCTTTTCAATCGTCGATCGATCTCGCATAGAATATTCTATGTGTACACAGATTCTCCTTGCCCCCCGCGCATATCGGTGCCCCGCGCTGTCGCTTGTACTTTCAGTACTTTCTACCCGGCCCGCAAACTTGACCCATAATACACCGTCCCTAATAAATATCATCATATAGGTATCCCGCTCCGCTTGTCCGCACCATGAAACAATAAAAAGCCGCCATGTCTCCCGCACGTATGCACGTTCGATGATGACGAAACAATGTAATATTCAGATCGAGTTGATGAAAAACATGCAGACGAACACGACCGTGTTCTCACGTCCATAGTTTCATCGATTACGCCTATAGATTAATTTCTAACTGGCAATTGTTACTTGGGTCGTAAATATATTTTCAAGCGATGGCGATAAATGTTTGAAACGTTCTACCCGCTACTTTTGTATGGCGCTAAATGTGTCGCATCGATATATTTGGAGTTTATGCGACACAATTAATTGCAAAAAAAAGATGTCGTCGCAACGTCTTCACGACTTTCATACTTTATGAGTAGTCACGTGTAAACACCTTTCACTTTTGCACGAGAATGTACGCATATCTACAGCTGCATTCAAAAATCGAGAAGAACAGAAAAGTCGATGCTACGCGCGGCGTCATATATTTCGGGAGGTACAATAATATGGGAAAGGAATTCGTTAACCTGTAATTGATGTCGCGATAACCGAGTTTATCACATCTTACTCGATATTCCGGTGAAAACAGAGGTCAAGCTCGGAAGTTTTATTCTCCTTTTTAAAAGTACCTCAAACATGATTTTCGGCGGCGAAATTTGTGCAGTCGATTGTTGCCATGTTCCCGCTCTTTCAGCGAAGCAGGTTTTCTTCTTTTATCTCTAATTCTGTCTGAACGCATTTCCGCGTTATTTGGCACGGTATGCAAAACGAACTAATAATCCTTCGCGGGAATAACGAGGGAAAATATTGGCGGAATAAAACGCGCGCGCAAGTTTCGTGAAAGCGCGTCAAAACTGAGATGAAAAACGCGCGCGATCTTGAAAGAAAGTTCCGTTCGGATTGATCGTGAGTTGAACAGCTGGTGCCTACAACACACACACACACTGTATATACATATGTACGTATGCAACAGTGTAACGGTTCAAAGGACGCTCGTGTGTGAAAATATATAATAAAAGTGTGTGTTATAACTTTCTCGACTGTGACACATGAAAAAAAACCGTAATTAACAAATTGCAAGTTGAAAATACAAAATCATATACGCAGACAATGTCGTTCAAGCCTAAAGTAGCAGAAAAACAATCGTATCGAAGATGGAAGAAAAAAAACAATTCCGAAGGATCAACAACGTCTTCAACGGAGGAAAAAAACAAGCAACAGAATTCTTTGCCGGTTATCGAATTTCAGGGTAGAACATACATTCAGAGCAGCTTCGAGGGTTGCGCGATGATCTGCGATGAAATTATGTAATATTTATTATCTACACGCTTACACACATATGCATACGGAGATATAAATAAAGAGGGAGCTTTTTTGAGTTGCGACATAACCATCTCGCTCGGTTTCGCGGGGTGCCCCAGCAACGATAACACCTAACCTCACTTTTTTCCAGTCGTAGAATTGAGAAATCGAACGAAACCTCCGTACCGATTGGCTTCGATCTCGAATGGCCTGTCATTTATACACAAGGCTCCAATAATACTTTGACCAACAAAACAGCTCTTGCCCAACTTTGTATATCACCCAGAACTTGTCACCTTTTTCACCTTTATTATATCGCCAAACTGCCAGCTGCTTTCAGTCTCCTTCTCTCTCATCCAAAGGTCAAGCTCGTTGGTGTCAATGTGGTGCAGTGAGTATACTCGATTATTATACATTTCCGCAATACTTTCCAACACAATAATTCATTCGTACGTGTTCAACTATAATACGAAAACTCATTAAAAATCAAAAATGCCGTGACAAGTGACAATTAAAGTTCACCAACAATTAAGATTATTGGGAAGACAAAAAAATGTACGTACTTGCTGCAGAATGCACAGCGATCCATAGCGATCACTCCAGTCGAAAGCCAAACGATTGATGACACTGAAGTTCGCGACGTTGGGCTCCGACGAAAAATATTATTTCCATTAATATTTTCTTCAATTTGAAAAATCATTATATTTTTCGTATCGATTTTATCTTTGGATCTCAAAAAAAGATGGTTTTTTGTCTTGACTAAATATTGAATAAGAATCGTGGGATCTGGTAAAGAAAAAACAGAATTTCGTTGCATTCCAACGATAAAAAATTCAGCATCGTAAAGATTGGCGGATTAATGGAAAGAAAAACCGACACCCAAAAACTCAATAGAGACGGAATAATTTTCAATAATTCGACAATGCCAAATCCGACCAAATTATTTAATCAAACATTTTTTTTTCACGTGCAAAAGAAGTGACACATTGTCATAGAATAAGAACGACAAGAATATAAACCACTAAAGCTATGAAAAATAAATGAAATGAAAATCGCTTTACTTTGCCGAAAATTGACTTCCTGGGGACTCGACAATGTTACTATCGAACAAATGACTCACCGCTCAGTTTGTCCATTTTTTCATTGCACAGAGACGTCAGAAAGCTTGGCAGAGATTTTCCTGGATTGCCGACTCAGCAAATAGTGGATCAAAATTGCGTAGAGTGCGGAAAATTAATGAACGAAATCAACAACACCAAAGAGCGCTGGAGCTTGGCGAGTCTGACCGCTCTTCTGGTCAGTAAAGAAACGTCGCACTTTTTGCTGTAACACGACGAAAACGATAATAATTATTTAAAAAATGAATCATTTCATTTTTGTAATAATTCTTCTTTTTTTCTGGCAGTTGAAAAAAAGTTTGGCAAAACCAAATTCTATAAGGAAGGGTAGTTGGCATAAATTTCCTCTTAGCGAGGCGCAAAAAACTTATGCAGCGACCGATGCTTATGTGAGTAGAATTTTCTTAACCCCTCCGAGTGCACATTGGGTCAATCCGACCCGAGACGTATTTCAAATCGTTGTATTCCGGTAACAATGCGTTTTTTGTTTTTTTCTTTTTGTAAAAACATTTTTCGTAGTAAATTATTCATTTTTATGGCTCTGAATTTATTTATTGACGAAAACGAGAATAAAATGGGAAAACATTCGTTGCCATTGCCAAAGAATCGATGAGGGAAAATTTTTGGGGTCAAAACGACCCAGTATGTCCTCGAAGGGTTAATCAACAAATATCGTTAGTTTTAGAAACTGAGAAAGTTTGTAATTCGATATTTCCTTATCAATTATTTGCCGATCTCGGTTATTGGCTTCGTCGGCACAGTGTAGCGGAATCGAGTGTCCAGGAGAGAATAACAACACATTATTTCGAATTTTTTGGTGAAAAAAATGGCGATTATCGCCTGGCGAGCCCTAATCTGTTTGTGATTCGTCGTTTCAGGTTTCGCTGTTAGTGTATCTCCATCTAAAATCAGGAACGACGAGTTAACGTTCGAACAGTGACGACAGGTTCGTCGAATGGCCGCGATGCCCAATAACCTGACAAGCTCAGAAGTCTAGAGAAAAAACGTTACGCGATGTGCAAGGAGAAGCTTGTGAGAGTGTTGCGAGCAGGTCGTCTGGATTACGGGACTGCTCTGGGTCTGCAAAGAGCTTTGGCGGAGAGACACAAGAATGAGGAAACGTTGGGATCGAAGGGAGAAGCAAGAGTTCCTGACAGTTTGGTACTCGTGGAGCATGAGCCTGTTTACACGGTAGGGATTCGAGACAAGGTTTACGACCATGAGACGGAAACGAAGCTTCGAGGACTCGGCGCGGATTATTACAGAACTAATCGTGGGGGTTTGATAACGTTTCACGGGCCCGGCCAATTAGTTGCGTATCCGATAATAAATCTCAAGTCTTTCGGTGCGAGCGTTCGTCGTTATGTTTGTCAGATGGAGCGAATGACGATACGAGTTTGTGCAGAATTCGGAATAAAGGCTGGAACGACAAAGGACACGGGGGTTTGGGTGGAAGATCGTAAGATTTGTGCGATCGGTATTCATGCCAGTCGTTACATTACGACTCATGGATTAGCGCTTAATTGTAACACAGATCTGAGCTGGTACGATCATATCGTACCTTGTGGCATCGTGGGAAAAAGCGTCACAAGCATAAGCCAGGAACTCGGTGCCCGCATCACCCTCGACGACGTTATTCCCATTTTCCAAAGCTCCTTCCAAGATGAGTTCCGCTGTCATCTCGTCGAATTCCCACCGGACGAAGCTTCCGAGTTGTTACGAAATTCGTCCAGTCAATCTTCCAAAATCAGCTCAGGTCCGAACGACCCAAAGTCTCCTCTGCCCGGGAGATCGTGATCTCTCTGTTCTTTTCGTATATTCATCATCTTTTCTCATCAGTACCTGCAACGAGATTAATTTGCAATTTATACAGCAACCGATTACGAAATTGAAACCAAAATCTTAACCCTTCGAATGCATACCTCCTGTAAGTGCATACACTGAAAACGAAATTTTGTTGGAAAAGATGGATATTTTGTTCGATACGTTCAACTGAACGTTTTTTTTGAATAATCCCCAAAATTATGTCGCCGCAGCAAGAAATATTCTAGAAAGTCTCTTCGGAAGCAAATTTTTGTCGTTCCAATCGTAAATTTAGCTGACAATTCCATTAAAAACAAAGCATACTGCCAAAATAACGAAAATTTTGAAATTATCGAAAAATATTTAGTTCACCGTATTCAATAAAATATCGACTATTTTTAAGAGAATTTCACTTCCAGTGTTGCAATCTCATTCCTGACGAAGTACATACGTCGAACAACGAATATCCGTCCACTCAAAACAAAATTTTGTTGGAAAAGATCAATATTTAGTTCGATACGTTCAACTGAACGTTTTTTTTTGAATAATCCGAAAAATTGTGTCGTCGCAGCAAGAAATATTCTAGAAAGTCTCTTCGGAAACAAATTTTTGTCGTTCCAATCGTAAATTTAGCTGACAATGCCATTAGAAACGAAATATACTGCCAAAATAACGAAAATTTTGAAAATATCGAAAAATATTTAGTTCACCGTATTCAAAAAAATATCGACCATTTTTGACAAAATTTCATTTCCAGTGTATTGGATCCATTTGACCCAAGGCGTTTTTAAAATCGTTCTATCCCAAAAAACACGCATTTCTTGATTTTTCTTTTTTGTAGAGACGTTCTTTCAGTAAGTTAGCCATATTTTATGGTCCTAAATTTGTTTTTTTTGACGAAAACGACAATTAAATGTCAAACAATCGGTTAACAATGCACTCGAAGGCTTAAGATTCCAACGAAATTCACTTTCACAACAGAATTACATCGTTCACGATCAATTAACTGCTCCACACTTGCCAAACGAGTGTTGATTTTTCCTAATAATTGTTTTCTTGTCCCAACCCAAGAAAATATCTCGACAAATGTTCAGAACAATTATCAGCAATCGAATTCGCAATTTTCAAGCAACCCTAAAATGTGCTGCCTATTTTTTTCTTCAGAAGATTCTCCACGAATTCACCGAGACAATTCTCCCCTCAGTCTCATCGGTGCAATGTCGCAGAAGACTGTTGAATCATTAAAAATCTCATAAAGAAATAGCGGGTAACGATAAACGAACAAGCAAGAAAAAACGTCGTGGCGAATCGATTGAGAATCTCTCGAGGAATAAATCAAGCAGCGATTCATGAAAATTGCTTAAAAATTGAATACTCGTTCGACTATCGTGAAAGAGCGATTTTAACTCGAACGTTACAGCCCGTAACTTTTTTTTACAAGGTATTATGTTCGTCAACAAATGGATAGACGTAACTCTGGCATTTAAAATCCTCTGGACGATGTCGGTAGTCCAATGGATTTTGAGAGCCAATGCGTTGGATCTACAATATGAAAATGCCATAAATATCACTAGAATCTATACACTAAATTGTACGATGTTGAAGTTTGCATCGTTGCAGCCCAACGAAAAATATTCAATCCAGTCACAATTTTAAAGATTTTTTGAATTTTCTTAATTTTTCAATGACATTCAGTTTTTCATTTGCCAATTATTCTTACAGACGGACATTGCATAAAAATGTTTGGCTCTGCTTCCAAAAAATATAATAAAATAACGGATCTCGTTGCATTCCAACGATGCAAACTTCAACATCATAAAATTGTGAGAATGCATCGAAGAGGTTGTGATCTCCCCGAAGAATGTTTTTACGCTCAATTAGTCGAGTAACGTAATAGATTTTATTATATATATATATATTTTTTCTCCTCGTGTAATAAACAATTGTACACATCGAACATGATGACTGCGCACATTTTTCCTTTTTCCTAAAACATTTTTTCGACATTGAGGTCGGTCGAGTCATGGTCCGAGCGACACGCTGTTAACATCGATACAGAAACACGTTGACCTCCATCTGCTGTTGGAACTAGAACAACGGAGTCCTGACCTCCTTCGGGTGCGCAAGAGAGGTCAGGAAACCCGTGTGTCCTAGTTCCAACTTTCGATTGAGGTCAAACAATGTTTCTGTATAAACACATGTGTGTCGCATTTCGTTACAGCAGTCCATGACAACGATGGAATTTCTCCTAGCGGCCATTTATCGCAACATTCCAATGTCACGATTCGACCAACGCTCGAAAAAATACCAAACATTTTCTTTTTTAACAATCAACTTATTTTACGTAAGCTGTGTGCTGGTGTCCATTCGTTAAGGTAAAGGAGCAGTCGCTTTCTCGCCACGTGAGTGCGAGAGAGATAGCTGCAATTATCGAAATTGAACATTTTCGATACGGTTTCCCAATGAGAAAAAGCCCCTGTCAGCGGATTTTTGCCATCGTCCCGCGTCCGCTGACAGAGCCTTTTTCTCATTAGTCAAACGACTACGGAGAATTTTTATTTCGAAAAATCAAACTGACCGCTCCATCTGACCTTAAAAATGTATATTTAAAAGCCAGCGAATTTTGATCGAAAATATAATCAAAGTTTTGCGGAAAGCGTCAACCACTCAGAGAGCGTGCTTCGAGTCACGATTTCTCGTCGCTTATCCTATTCTCATAAAAGATGTTAAAAAAAAAATCCTCTCTCTGTTTGAGAAATTGAATCTTGTCCTAATCGATGATTCAGAGTATTGCTTCTGCATTGAATTCAATTTAAGGTATAACTATCGCAGAATGGGTTGATTTAGGATTTTCTTGAAATTTAGTGTAAATATTCTTGACATTAGACGAACAACTTTCCTATGAGACGAAACATTTTCTGCCGTCTAGAATTTGAGATATTTCATTTCCAATTTTCTATTTTTCCCATCTAAACGCATGTAAATTGAAGTGACGTTTCGTTAAAAAAGTTGCAAGAAAAAACAAAAGAAACGCGACTTCAATTTACATGCGTTTAGATGGGAAAAATATAAAATTGGAAATGAAATATCTCAAATTCTAGACGGCAGAAGATGTTTCGTCTCATAGGAAAGTTGTTCGTTTTAATGTCAAGAATATTTACTCTAAATTTCAAGAAAATCCTAAATCAACCCATTCTGCGATAGTTATACCTTAAGGACGTATTCTTGTTTGAAATTTATTTATCCTCTCTCATTTTCTCGGTAACATGTTTTTCAAACTTTTTCAATTAAAAACTGCTCGAGTTTTTCAGAAAAACTCCTCTTTGCAATTTTTACAGTCAGTCGGTTGCTTCGTCCAAGGGATTTCTATCTGCGCAAACAATACGTCCATGCGTTTTGCGGAAAAAATTTCCAACAGTTTCAAACTTGTCCTAGTCTGACAATCTCCTAGGAAAACAAAATTTCAAATAACAATACGTGATTGAGCAGAAGGAATATATATGTATATATTTTTCTTTTCAAAGAGATTGAATTATATTTCTTTCAACAATGGCTTACACGATAGTCGTTCCACGACCAATTCGTAACCTTATTTTTCATATATATTTATATATATTAATTAAATTATTTAATACAGCGTTTCGAAGAGTCACAAGAGCGTGCTGATCTATAAACATCAAAATAAAAATAAAAAATATCACAGCCCAAGCCAAGATAAACGATTATTCGAATAATTGAAAAAATAGGACCACGCGGATATTTCGCTCTAAATATATCCACAGAGAGCATGTCCTTTGGTCAGTGAATTCGTAATTCACGATACAAATTCGTTGATTCGTACAAGCGATAGTTTCGGCGAACGAGTGCGTGCGGCAAAGCGATACAAGGTTTACATATTCGGGGATGTAGTACTGTGATTATTGAAATTACTGAAAATAATAAGAATCCTCACTGAGTGACTAGAAAAATTTAGAAGCAAGTCCTTGTTTTGTACGACGGTGTCCAGTCCAATGTTCCCAATGAACAAACGATTTTCACTTGAGCAAATTAACGTCAGAATGTAATTTTTCAATATTCTCATTCGACCGAAATCCATTAATCGTTCAATTTGAACATGATGATGGAAAAATTTGATTTCCAGCTACCGACTCCGAATATTGACTATAATGAAATATAATTTTTGAATATTGGTGGTTTTTATCAATAAGATTTTTAGGAACGAAAGAAATTCAGGTACGTAACGAGAATTGGAAATACCGATCGTAATTTGAGATCGCATCGTTGAGGTTCTACACGGAGAGAAATTTATATGAAAAATTACTATGCCACCATAGTTGCCTGGTGCCACATCGTCCCTCTAATAAATTTTAGCAAAAAAATAATCATTTTTCATCTGAAATTGGGCGAAAAATGTCAAATTTCCGCTATTTCCGATAGAATTTCAATAAAAATTTGAATAAAATATTTCTTAATATTTTGTTTCGAATTATATTAATATTGTATTAATTAAAATGAAATTTTGAATAAAATATTGAATAAAATGAATTTGAATAAAAATGTGTGTGATTACAATGAAAAAAGTTTCTGAGGATATGATCAATAACTTTCCGTTTCATTTCAACGAAGCAAGTTTCAATGGGAGGATTTTCATGCCGCCTTAAAAATTTTCTAGTGGACATGACGTTTGCATAGTCAAAATGAACAAATTGGGCGAAAAATTTTAAATTTCCGCAATTTCCGATAGAATTTCAATAAAATATTTCTTAATATTTTCTTTCGAATTATATTAATATTATATTAATTAAAATAAAATTTTGAATAAAATGAATTTGAATAAAAATGTGTGCGATTACAATGAAAAAGGTTTCTCAGGATAAAATAACTTTGCATTTCAACGAAGCAAGTTTCAATGGGAGAATTTTCATGGCGCGTTAAAAAGTTTTCTAGTGAACATGACGTTTGCATAGTGAAAGTGAACGAAGCGCGAATAGATTGGAGAAGCTTTAAAAATTCCTGTCGTGCGTACTGCTCTGAAAATTCAATGTTTCGTTTTTTGTTTGTTGTGAGCGTCTGCAGAGAATTTTCAGTGGTCTACCAACAAGTGCAAATATCTCCGAGTGTAAAGTTCAGTAGCGATCAACCCGGTTATCGCGACAGCGTTGTGAAGGGAATTGCCAGAGTCTTTAATCATTCTGATGGCTTGTTCGACGTCGGTTTTCAATTCGGCGTATTGTTTGTTGGTGACGAGGGACTCGAGAGCCTGCATTCCCTTGATCGCTTCTAAACTAGGCCGTATTTCCATCACATCGGCGTCATTGGTCCTTGCAGGTGTGACTCCGGGTGAGTGAGGAGTAAAGCGAATCAATTGTTGTTCAGATTTCGATTCGGGCAGTTGCGCCAGCGCGTAAACCCCGAGAGCGCGGCATAAAAATCGACACCTGAAATTCAACATTTTCGTAAACAAAAACAAAAACGCAATGGCAACGTTTTGTGAGCAGAAAAAAAAGTAATAAAGAAAATTTGACAATAGGACGATAAATACGAAAATTGAAAAAATAGACTAAGAAACGAAAATTCGTGAAAAAAAACGATATCGATAGAAAGAACTATCACTGAAAACAAAATTTTGTTGAAAAAGATGGATATTTTGTTCGATACGTTCAACTAAACGTTTTTTTGAATAATTCCAAAAATTATGTCAATGCAGCACAAAAAATTGTAGAAAGTCTCTTCGGAAGCAAATGTTTGTCGTTCCACTCGTAAATTTCGCTGACAATTCCGTTAGAAACCAAATATACTGCCAAAATAACGAAAATTTTGAAATTATAAAAAAATATTTAGTTCACCGTATTCAACAAAATATCGACCATTTTTAACAAAATTTCATTCCCAGTGTAATAAGACAGTACCTTGTGGTAAGTGGAGAGGCTTTCCTCAGTCCAATCGCGCCGAGGATCCCCCAACCCTGACCAGCTTCGTCAGCAATCATCAAAAGAGCCCGTGCGAATTTTTTGAGGACGCGCGCAGCGATAACCGTATTTTCGCTGTACTGGCATTGCCTGTATACGAGCTCGAACGTTTTCGCCCACAAGAGCGGCAACTTTTCTTCAATGGAGTCCCTGAAAAATCCGAGACTTGGTAAAACAAATAACAGTATCGAAATGTAAATAAAAAACGATGAAATATTGACGTACATCGGTTTTATCGCTGCAATCCAATCGACCAAATTAACCAGCAGCATTCCTTCTTCGCGTATGTCTCGGCAAGATGGCAATCGTTTTAAGAGCAGAGCATAGAGCGCGAGAATTCGTCCATCAGCGACAAGAACTCCTTCGACGGGTGGCTGGCGAGGAGCAACGGGCTGAATTATTCCCAGCACATTTGTCCACGTTGGCTCGACCTGATCGGTAACTTGACCAGAAAAATCCGCAATGTTATTATTTCATTGTTTACAAGATATTTATTAACCCTAGAACGGTGACCTGGGGTTGAAAACGACCCCAGACGACTCTAAATCCCGCGCCCTTTTTCCCTTCGTTCTCCCGTTTTTCATCGTTTTACCGCATTATTGACTAATTTTTAAACTTCGAACAGAATTGCTCGAGGCTCCGGTGGTCCTGCATTAAAAAACGAAAAGAATGAGCCCAAGTTGAACGCTTTTCGTTGAATTTTACCGGAGATATGAATTTTTCAAAATTGGGCTCATTTGTGACCCCAGGTTAGCGGAATAGTTTTAAATAAATAAGGTTACCGTTCTAGGATGAGCCCCAGAACGGTAACATGGGGTCGAAAGCGACCCCAGACGACTCTAAATCCCGCGCCCTTTTTCCCTTCGTTCTCCCGTTTTTCATCGTTTTACCGCATTATTGACTAATTTTTAAACTTCGAGCAAAATTGCTACAGGCTCGCGTGGCCCTGCATTAAAAAACGAAAAGAATGAGCCCAAGTTGAACGCTTTTCGTTGAATTTTACCGGAGATATGAATTTTTCAAAATTAAGCTCATTTATGACCCCCGGAATAGTTTTTAAAAAATAAGGTTACCGTTCTAGGGTTAAATTACTGTTACTTCTCATAATAACCGATAATTACTTCAATTTATATTTTCCGTAGAAGAGAATCTTTTCTATCACGAAATAGAATCTTGTTTGTACGTTGAACAGAATTCTTACCACTGTGTTTAAAGAACGCTTCTAGAGCAGCTTCCAAAAGTTGTCCCAGGGTAGCAGGCGATATAGCAGCAATTCCAACAACTCGAAGTATGCCCAGAAGCACAGGACTGGAGGAAGCAGTTTTTTCGGAGAGCCAATCAGCCCAGCTCGTTCGGAGATGTTCAACCAAAAAATTGCTGGCATTTACAGTGTGGAGTAATTCGCCTATCAGTAAACCAGCCTCTAGCGCTTGTTGACCTTCGGAAACAGCTAAGAAACGTGGCGATTATTTGTTATTCGTATTAAGTAAATAATGGAATTTTCTTCCATGCATAGCCTCTCGGGTTTTTATATTTTTCGAGTTCTTTTTATTTCTACAATTTTATATCGTTCCACACATTTTTTCATTCCATTCACTGGAATTGAAATTTTGTTAAAAATCGTCGAAATTTTGTTGGACACGGTGAACTAAATATTTTGTTATAATTTCAAAATTTTCGTTATTTTGGCAGTGTATTTGGTTTCTAATGGAATTGTCAGCAAAATTTACGATTGAAACAACTAAAACTTGCTTCCAAAGAGATTTTATAGAATATTTCTTGCTGCGATGAAACAATTTTTGGGATTAAAAAAAAAAAACCGTTTAGTTGAACGTATCGAACAAAATATCGATTTNTCCGTAGAAAGAGAATCTTTTCTATCACGAAATAGAATCTTGTTCGTACGTTGAACAGAATTCTTACCACTGTGTTTAAAGAACGCTTCTAGGGCAGCTTCCAAAAGTTGTCCCAGGGTAGCAGGCGATATAGCAGCAATTCCAACAACTCGAAGTATGCCCAGAAGCACAGGACTGGAGGAAGCAGTTTTTTCGGAGAGCCAATCAGCCCAGCTCGTTCGGAGATGTTCAACCAAAAAATTGCTGGCATTTACAGTGTGGAGTAATTCGCCTATCAGTAAACCAGCCTCTAGCGCTTGTTGACCTTCGGAAACAGCTAAGAAACGTGGCGATTATTTATTATTCGTATTAAGTAAATAATGGAATTTTCTTCCATGCATAGCCTCTCGGGTTTTTATATTTTTCGAGTTCTTTTTATTTCTACAATTTTATATCGTTCCACACATTTTTTCATTCCATTCACTGGAATTGAAATTTTGTTAAAAATCGTCGAAATTTTGTTGGACACGGTGAACTAAATATTTTGTTATAATTTCAAAATTTTCGTTATTTTGGCAGTGTATTTGGTTTCTAATGGAATTGTCAGCAAAATTTACGATTGAAACAACTAAAACTTGCTTCCAAAGAGATTTTATAGAATATTTCTTGCTGCGATGAAACAATTTTTGGGATTAAAAAAAAAAAACCGTTTAGTTGAACGTATCGAACAAAATATCGATTTTTTCCAACAAAATTTTGTTTTCAGTGTACTTTTGCTCGATGGAGCTAATTTTTCACGTACTTTCCGAACCACAGGGAGCACAGTTTTTTTTTTAAACACTTAGAAATTATTATTCCTATTAATTGTGAAGCTTCCAGCTTATGCATGCACTTACTGCTTGTGAGTACGATTTCCATGTCGTCGAGCATTCGCGATAAGACGTTTGTGAAAGCTTTTGTGTTGCTCGAAAGTAAAGCTTTGTAACGGGTTGTACAATTGATGAGCAATTTGAGCCACGATCTCACATACATCTGGCGCTTTTTCAGAGTCGTCGGATGATAATGAGTCACGGTTGGGTCGTAAGCGGCGACGACCTTGAGCAGACTATGACACAAGACACAATTGAAAACTCATTAAATTACAAGTGGAGGCTGCAGTTACCCCAGCAGCTTCCGTGAGAAATATATATTTTTTTTTCTCGAATATTCAATTCAAATATAGTAAAAGTTGTAAAAGATCGACTTACTTATTTACAGCAACGTCGATGGGATGAGCCTGCTCCGAACAACACAACAAAACAACCCTCGGATCGCAGCTCATTACGTGCCAATTAATAACTTGATCATAAGCGGTCGCGTCCACCAGATGCCAAGCAAATTTCTCCGCCTCGACGATCGACTCTACCGCTCGATCGTTCTGTAACGAAGGCACAAATTTATTTTTTTCTCGAGACTGATCGAATCATTATTTGTTTTCGTCGGAGACGATTGACACTTTGAGAAAAATTCAATTTGCAGCTGATTTTTCAATGAAACGAGAATAACGTGTGACGTTATTTTTTCTCGAAATATCAAGCCATGTTGGAAGGAGCACGCAGTAGGATTTCCACCGATTGAACAACTGACCGATCACTTTAACCCTAGAACGGTAACCTTTTTTTTTTAACTATTCCGGGGGTCATAAATGAGCTCAATTTTGAAAAATTCATATCTCCGGTAAAATTCAACGAAAAGCGTTCAACTTGGGCTCATTCTTCTCGTTTTTTAATGCAGGGCCACGCGAGCCTGTAGCAATTTTGCTTCAAGTTTAAAAATTCGTAAATACTGCGTTAAAACGATAAAAAACGGGAGAACGAAGGGAAAAAGGGCGCGGGATTTAGAGTCGTCTGGGGTCGTTTTCGACCCCAGGTTACCGTTCTGGGGCTAATCCTAGAACGGTAACCTTATCTATTTAAAACTATTCCGCTAACCTGGGGTTATAAATGAGGCCAATGTTGAAAAATTCATATCTCCGGTAAAATTCAACGAAAAGCGTTCAACTTGAGTTCATTATTTTCGTTTTTTAATGCAGGACCACGCGAGCCTGGAGCAATTTTGCTTGAAGTTTAAAAATGAGTAAATAATGCGGTAAAACGATAAAAAACGGGAGAACGAAGGGAAAAAGGGCGTGGGATTTAGAGTCGTCTGGGGTAGTTTTCGACGACCCCAGGTTAAAGTTCTAGGGTTAATGGAAATTGAGAAATTAGACGTTTTTGTTGGAGACGATACGTACTTGTCGGACGTTGGGTTCGTTGGACAATTTAACGATGAGATTCAATAGGCAGACGTGCATTCTGGCTGCAACGGAGAGAGGCTGAGAAGCCATCAATTGATTGATCCACGTGGTCCAATCGATGGCGACAAAAACACTGCCGAGGAAAAGATGACAGTCCGGTAAATATTGGTCAACAACTTTAACCATAAGTTCGACGTCACCGATGCCCGGATTGAACTTGTCCCACGGTACAGACATGAAGTTGCCATGCACCACGTTCAATATGTGATCCTTGACCGATGCGTGTGCAAAGTTGGTAACGTAAAATTGCCAAACAAAGCAAAGAATTTTGCTCGAGGCAGGCAACGTGTCGACGATAAATCGTATGCATTCAACGAACATCGCGACCGTTCTATTGGCACACGGTCCATCCGTTATTATCCATGGCAAAAGGACAGATCGATCGTCGGTCAATTGTTGAATCCAGGCAGCTGTTGGTTCCCTCAAATTTCTAGTCCAATACGGCGTCATCCAGGGTGCGAACATTTCGCTGAGAACTGGCCATATTTGCTCGCACACTAAACATAAGAAAATAAAATGGTGTCGACGCTCCAACTTCCGTAAATTTCAAGATTTATTATGAAATTTTCTTTTTTTTTTATGAATAGAGTATCTTCGTAGGAAAGTTGGAATTGAATTTGCGAATAATCGGTTGAACGGTTTAAATTTTATGGATTTTCGAATTATTTTTTATTACCACACTGAAAATGAAATTTTGTTGAAAAAGATGGATATTTTGTTCGATACGTTCGACTAAACGTTTTTTGAATAATCTCAAAAATAGTGTCAGTGCAGCAAGAAATGTTTTAGAAAGTCTCTTAGGAAGCAAATTTTAGTCGTTCCACTCGTAAACTTCGCTGACAATTTCGTCAGAAACCAAATATACTGTCAAAATAAGGAAAATTTTGAAATTATGAAAAAATATTTAGTTGAACGTATTCAACAAAATATCGAAGATTTTTAAGAAAATTTAATTCTCAGTGCAGTCATGGTTTTATTACCATTTAGGGTTGTTAATTGAATGAAATTAATTCTTCGACTCACGTTGATCTGCGAGGGAGCCTCTGTCACATTGGAGAGTAAGAACAACAAGTGCGTGGCCAACCATACCCAAAAACATGACTAGTGGTTCGTTGTAAATTCGATACTTTGGATAAAGACCGTACAATCCGTATTGCAATCGTTCCTTCATGAAATGTTGACTCAAGAGTGCTGCGGTGTCGTGCATCTTCAAAATAAAACGAAACAGTAATTATTCAAGTCCCAGGTCAATGGTGACACGCTTATTTATCCTAAAAATTCGAAAGGAAGCAGAAAATATCTTGCACTGAAAACAAAATTTTGTTGAAAAAGATGGATATTTTGTTCGATACGTTCGACCAAACATTTTTTAGAATAATCCCAAAAATTATGTCGATGCAGCAAAAAAAATGTTAGAAAGTCTCTTCGGAGGCAAATTTTTGTCGTTCCACTCGTAAATATCGCTGACAATTCCGTTATAAACCAAATATACTGCCAAAATAACAAAAATTTTGAAATTATAAAAAAATATTTAGTTTACCGTATTCAACAAAATATCGACCATTTTTAAAAAAATTCATTTTCCCAGTGTGGATAACTGAAGGAAATTGTGTCGAGTACCTCCTGACGAGACAAAAGTCTCTGCTCCGTTGCGTATCTCCGTATTTCATCCCTAACTTTATGTGCTGGTATCGGAGCCGTGGATTTCGATTT
This sequence comes from Hyposoter didymator, assembly GCA_037952995.1. Classification (NCBI taxonomy): domain Eukaryota; kingdom Metazoa; phylum Arthropoda; class Insecta; order Hymenoptera; family Ichneumonidae; genus Hyposoter; species Hyposoter didymator. The sequence goes on along the minus strand of JBAJMU010000001.1, from coordinate 18,080,983 downwards.
ACCGCTGAGAGCCCCCAACAAATCACGCCACACATCAAGTGAAAGACTCTGACCTTCGCTACCGCGTAACACAGCCCCGAGAACTTCGCCATAGTGCTCTGGGAATTCGTGCAAAAGCACGAGACGCAAATGGTTTCTAAAAACCTGTGTAACCACAAAAATAATTCATTATTTTCTCACGTAAAACAGTGCGACTCGTAGAAGAAAAAACGAATAAATGTTTATCGACAATATTGATCCAAGATTTGACGAAAAAAGTCATAAAAATTCGTCGATACGTTGCTGCTGTTTCTCTAAAGAATAAAGTTCTCATTTTCATCGAAATTTTTCACATACCTCGTGCAATATGAGTTTGTTTTCCTCAGGATTTAGGCCAATGTTGCAGAGAGCTCGAGATACGAGATCGATGAAAGTCGAGCGTTCGCTCAATCTGGGACGTCTATAGTTGAGCCAACTGCCAACATCGAACTGCCCATTTTGTTCAAACAGTTAAATTTTGTTACACAATCGAAACAAGATCTCATAAAAAAAATTTCCCATTCAATGCGATGGAAAGAAAACTCAACGAACCTTGGACAGCAGCACGAAACACAAATCGGCGTTGGTTCCAGTCGAAAGATCAACGACGGTCTGATACATTTGCAAAAAAGTTGTCGCACCCCCAGCGACTGGTGTAAAATGAGGTCCGAGAATACCCCCGAGATTTGGTCGTTGAATGATGCTTCTCAGAAGAGGTGGACCCTGACTTTCTTCGCCGTTTATGAACGCCTGAAATCCATGACGATCCTTATTCAATGTTTCATTATCTTTTCCATGAATTATCAACATTTTTGACAATTATTTTTACGTCAGGACACCGGAAAAAAATGAGAGAAAGTCTGAATATCACGAATACCAATATCTTGATTTTCCATCGTACCTGACCAAGTTTTTCTATGCACGTCGTAATGAGCTGTTTGGTGGGTGGACACAGAGACGCTTCTTCGGTGTAAAATTCCACTAAATGATGGAACAGCTTGACACCGCTTTCTTGGACTTTTCGCAGAACGATGCTGCTCTCGCATGTTCGATGAACATTTAATTCGTACTCGAGCAACCTGCAATCACGTTTTCGTTTATTGACATCGATAAATAAACAAAAATTGCTCTAAATTCAAACTCGGTCGTTCGTCCCGAGCCCTGAATATTATTAGTTCTCTAGAAAAATGTTTCAACTATATTTCGAAGCATTTAATCTCGTGAATGTGAAAAGCAGATAGAACAACATGGACTCGATTCATAAAATGACGAGAACTTACGCCACGAGATGATCGGCAAAGGCACAGCCTTGAGTGACTCTCGAAGGTGGTGGTTGAGTCGCTTTGACGAGTATATTGTCATAAATTGCTCTGTTCTGACTAATCATATGGTCGACTGCGTCATTGACCCGAGCTTCCGTTATCTGTTCGCGAAGATGGAATAAAAAAGACGAAAAATTCAAATCATTTGCTCCGACTGAATGAACAATTTGTTTATTTTTTTATTTTTATTATTTAACGACAAAATGAATTTTGCCACTTCGATTTTCGTCTGGGGTCGAAAACTACCCCAGACGACTCTAAATCCCGCGCCCTTATTCCCTTCGTTCTCCCGTTTTTTATCGTTTTACCGCATTATTTACTAATTTTTAAACTTCAAGCAAAATTGCTACAGGTTCGCGTGGCCCAGCATTAAAAAACGAAAAGAATGAGCCCAAGTTGAACGCTTTTTGTTGAATTTTACCGGAGATATGAATTTTTCAAAATTGGGCTCATTTATGACCCCACGTTAGCGGAATAGTTTTAAATAGATAAGTTTACCGTTCTAGGATTAGCCCCAGAACGGTAACATGGGGTCGAAAACGACCCCAGACGACTCTAAATCCCGCGCCCTTATTCCCTTCGTTCTCCCGTTTTTTATCGTTTTACCGCATTATTGACTAATTTTTAAACTTCAAGCAAAATTGCTACAGGTTCGCGTGGCCCAGCATTAAAAAACGAAAAGAATGAGCCCAAGTTGAACGCTTTTTGTTGAATTTTACCGGAGATATGAATTTTTCAAAATTGGGCTCATTTATGACCCCACGTTAGCGGAATAGTTTTAAATAGATAAGTTTACCGTTCTAGGATTAGCCCCAGAACGGTAACATGGGGTCGAAAACGACCCCAGACGACTCTAAATCCCGCGCCCTTATTCCCTTCGTTATCCCGTTTTTTATCGTTTTACCGCATTATTGACTAATTTTTAAACTTCGAGCAAAATTGCTTCAGGCGCGCGTGGTCCTGCATTAAAAAACGAAAAGAATGAGCCTAAGTTGAACGCTTTTCGTTGAATTTTACCGGAGATATGAATTTTTCAAAATTGGGCTCATTTGTGACCCCAGGTTAGCGGAATAGTTTTAAATAAATAAGGTTACCGTTCTAGGGTTAACAAACAACAACTCTTGATCGTATAATAAAAGATGATTGACCTTGATTCGAATGACTGCGGGACCAGCGCAGTGTACAGTGGGTGGAGTGCCCGATCTTGAGCGTCGTAAGCCAGGAGACGGGGCTGGATCGCACAGAGCGTGAAGAGTCACACAGTTTTCAACTTCGCGATAGAGTGTCGGTACAAGTTCCAAAAAATTGCAATCGATGGCAGTGTGTTCAGAGACGAGAAGATTGTATGTTTGTGCGTAATCCATTATCACTTTCAAATGTGGTTTGAGAAGATCGACTACATTCTCAGCTTCGTACAAACATTCCCTTGGAATATTTTCGAGAGTTGTTGTATTTTTTGTGAGAGACGGCGCATCTTTGGGTTTTTCGTAGCTACTCAAACGCCGATGGATTTTGGATACCGGCTCGTTAATTATTCGCTCCTGTTGCCACACTTTGTTGTTATTTCTCTTTTCCACTTCATCCCCTTCCCCTCGTTCCCCTTCAGACCATCTGTCGTCGGTTATTACCTCGCGACAGCAAAGATTTTGCCAATTCCGAACGCATTGCAATTGCGACTGTTGGACGGACCAGTAGTCGACGTATTCGAGCCAAGGATCCTGCGGATTATTTTCACATTCAATCGTAATGATTGCCACCATGGAACGAACCGTTTCAACGATCAAAATCAAAGTCAAGAAGCGAATTAATGAAAAAACTTTGCAACCATTTTTCGGAACAGGCCAATTGTTAATAATTTTCGATTCCATGCATTCTGAGAACAACACTCGTCATTTTTTCAACTGATTTCATGGTAAAATTTATTACAAAAAGTTTAATCACACTTTATCGCCATTATTTGAAAAATCAGTAACAAAATTCAATTCGTCAAAGGAAAGTGCAATGTTGGGTTTTGTTCGCGAGGATAGATCGATCGCACTATAGACGACAAGCAAGCCTAACATTTTGGAAAAGCTCAGAGTGACTCACCTCATCCCCTTGCATAAGCATCAATAACTTTTGCGACATGTACTGGGGCGGCAGAGCTGGAAGATAGAGACCGGACTCTTGCAACCTTGGCTCTTCCAGCCACAGACTTAAAGTTTTGTACAATCTGCAACGTAATAGTAAAAATACAATAATATTATTGAGCAATAACCAGGTGAATACACGGAGAGAATTTTGTATAAAAAAATTACTATGCTACCGGAGTTCCCTGTTACCATATCGTCCCGCTGAGAAATTTTAGCAAAGACATAGTAATTTTTTATTCATACTCTATCGGAAATGGCGGAAATTTCGACATTTTTGGCCCAATTTCAGATTTAAAATTACAATGAATTTGCCAAAATTTGTTAGACAGACGATATGGTACCAGGGAACTATGGTCGCGTCGTAGTTTTTTATACAAAATTCTCTTCGTGTACTTTTTTCATTCATATTTCATTCATACTATATCGAAAATCGATATAGTATGAATTTTGACATTTTGAATAAATTTAGACATTTTTTCGTCAAATTTTGACATTTTTGGCTCAATTTAAGATAAAAAATTACTATGTATTTGCTAAAATTTGTCAGAGAGACGATATGGTACCAGGGAACTATGGTCGCGTCGTAGTTTTTTATACAAAATTCTCTTCGTGTACTTTTTTCATTCATATTTCATTCATACTNCTAGACCAGCTCTTCGTTCACGGACAATTTCGTCAGAACAGCTAAAAAAATACGAACTCTACGGCATTTTGAAATTTTCGAAAAAATGGTGTCGGCACTCTAACTTTCGCAAATTTCGAGATTTATTATCAATTTTTTTTTTATAAATAGAGTATCTTAATAGGAAGGTTGGTATTGAATTTGGGAATAGTCGATTGGACGGTTTAAATTTTATGGGTTTTCGAATTTTTCGAAAATCTTAGTTTTTCGAAAAATATCGAAATCTTGTAAGATATTATGTATAAGTCAGTACTCCCTCTGTACTTTCGAGCAAACTTGTCGGAATTATTGAATTTGAATGCAAATACAAGAACGTAGAAGAATGCTGCAAATTGAAATTTGCAAATGGCTTCCTCGAGTTGCTCAAGATGCACGATGCTCAAAGCTTCCTCTATGAGGAAGCCAATTGCAAATTTCAATTTGCAGCATTTTTTGTTGTATCATTTGTTGAATAAATCTCAAGTTTGTCATTGTTTTTTTGTCAAATATTGGAATTTTTGATATAAAATTCTCTACGTGTAAAAAATCTTGGAGTGAATGGCTTACTTAGCAGCATTGAAATAAAATACTCTTCGTTCATCCGTAATGGGTTTCCCATCGGTATCGGTGTCGTTTTCCCCCTTCACCTGGAAATGAGTGATAGTATCGTGCAGACGTTTTTTCACTTTTTTCAAATAACTCAGATTGAGCATTCCGTCGAAAAATTTGTCTCCGAGGCCACCACGTTCGGCAACTCTATCGTGTTGAACAGAAAACGAAGCAGTTAGCATCGAATTTCAATAATTTCATGTGATAATGAATATCACGACTAATCACTGAAGTTTGCATTGTCAGAATGCAACGAAATTCTGTTTTTGCTTTAGCAGATCCCACGATTCTTATTCAATATTTAGTCAAGACAATAAAACCATATTTTTTTGAGATCCAAAGACAAAATCGATACGAAAAATGTCATGGTTTTTCAAATTGAAGAAAATATTAATAGAAACAATATTTTTCGTTGGAGTCCAACGTTGCGAACTTCAGTGTCATGGCGAAAAAGTATTTTTGCGGAGAATCATTCAAAATTACCCGGGAGTCGATGGTGCCCGAGCTAAAAAGAGGGAAAAGAAATGTTGCCAGAGAAGAGGCAACAAAGGATGGTCCATCGGAGTATCGAGAGCTTGCTGGGACCATCTGTAGATGGATAATCCGTTTGCTCCAAAAGAAGCCACTTTGACATGAGCACAGGCTTTCTATTGAACAAAAAAAAGACATTTTCCGCCAATATTTTCCTATCTGTCGCACGCAAGTTGTAAAAAGCATAAAAATCAAAATTATCAAAAGCAAATTGCCCACCTTGAGAGCAGTATCAAGAGAAGTTTTCGTTTGCGTCGACAACTCTCGTAGCAATTGTCGCCATAGTCCGTTTTTTAGTTCCCTCTCGGTCTGCTCGGTACGAAGCACTTGGTACGCCACCCAAATTGACTGAACCGGACCACCGAGAAGACTCGCTGTGTTTGCCGCACCCGTTGCCCAACTGATGAACGACCCGAATGAGCCAGTGCCACGTCCGGTTCCTAAATTCTGTTTAATGAAAAAAAACCGCATCGAATCATTTCTCAGAAGTTGTGGATGTTGTCGGACAATCATCGTAGGCGATCCTTCATCAATACCATGACTCTGAAGTTTGCAACGTTAAGATTCAACGAAAAATATTTAGTTTATTCATTATTTATTGAATTTTGGGAATCATGGCAATTTTTCGTGTCGATTGAGTTTTTAGGTCGCAAGAGAGGATTGTTTTATTGTCCAGACCAAATTCTGAATAATAATTATGAGCTCTACTGAAAAAATAACGGAATTTCGTTGCATTTCGACGATGCAAACTTCAACATCATTTTAAATTATGACTCTGAAGTTTGCAACGTTGCGATTGAACGAAAAATATTTAGTATATTTATTATTTATTGAATTTTGAAAATCATGGCAATTTTTCGCGTCGATTGAGTTTTTAAGTCGCAAGAGAGGATTGTGTTATTGTCCAGACCAAATTTTGAGCAAGAATTTTGAGCTCTACTGAAAAAATAAGGGAATTTCGTTGAATTCCGACGATGCAAACTTCAACATCATTTTAAATTATGACTCTGAAGTTTGCAACGTTGCGATTGAACGAAAAATATTTAGTATATTTATTATTTATTGAATTTAGAAAATCATGGCAATTTTTCGGGTCGCAAGACCCGAGTTTTTAGGTCGCAAGAGAGGATTGTTTTATTGTCCAGACCAAATTTTGAGTAATAATTATGAGCTCTACTGAAAAAATAACGGAATTTCGTTGCATTCCATCGATGCAAACTTCAACATCATTCAATACCGTATGATTCGGATGACGGCGAATACATACCTCGGTCGCTCCGTCTTTTGCAAGCTAGCATTTTCAACATTTACGATTTTTAATAATCAAATCGACTCTTAACGTGTGAATAAGAGGAAGAAAAATGGGAGGCTTACCGTGAAAAGATTTTGAAACACATCTTCGACCATAGTTCTGGCATCAAGATGGAAAAAGGAGCCACGAATCACAGTGTCGATCAAATGGAGAACGTTTGGATCGCGGTTCCAGTCGGGCACGAGGACGAATATGTCGAGCCACAAGCGTACCAATGCTGCGGGGCTCGGCAAACCGTATCTTTGGTGAAAAAAAAAGGAAAAAACAGCGATCGATCAGTCGAGCGAGTAAAATAAATGCCATAACACAATTAAGGAAAAAGTTTGCGCAGAGTTTACCTTTTATAGCCAACGATATGGGACTCGATCATATTTGCAAACTGCTTCAAAACCGGGCCCGGCAAATCAGGCGCGATCAAATTTTTCGCCATTTTCATGTACGTCCGATCGGCCGCAACGAGAGAAACAATTATTCCTGAAAATTTATCGTTTTTCAGAAGCGATTCCGGACAACTTAGAAACAATGGGACGATGTGATGGAGCGCCATTAAAACGTGCTCGTATTTGTAATGCGAAAGGAGGACACCGAGTTGCTCAAATCCTTTGGTACAGATGAGAGGAATCGAGTGACCCCACAAGGTCATAGTAGCAGCGACGAAACATGCAATCGGCTGTTTATCCCGCACCCCAATAACGAGACTTTCGAGAGAGGCATCGGAATCAAGATCAGGCACATTGAAAAAAGCTTCAGCCGGCGATGTGATTCCTTTATGACACGCAGACTCGGACTGATCGAGTCTATGAAGACGTAATTTCGACATTATTTCCCATGCCCAGATCGCAAACGCGTGCTCGTTGCTTTGAGGCCTGACCATGGACGAAACCTGCGATTAAAATTGCCCATGAATCCTCATTTTTCCATCGGTAGGATCGAGCGAAATCTAAACATATCTAAAGCTCGTACTTGCTTCACACTCTCCGATATGAGCGACGTCGTTTGAGCTGAATTATCGGGGATATATTTTAGAGCCAATTCAACGATCAGTATTGCTACTCGGCAGTGAAAATAGGCAGGTAAATAAAGATCGTCGCACCTTCTGAATCATAAAAAACAACAAGACAACCATAAGACTCGGTTGATCAAAATTCATGACGCTGAAGTTTGCATCGTTCGAATGCAAAGAAATTCTGTTTTTTTTTTCTCGAGGAGAATTCGTTTTTATTATTGAATATTTGGTCTGGACAATGAAACGATCGTCGCTTGCCCCCAACAACTCCATCGACACGAAAAATTGGCACAATTTTTTAAATTCAGTTAATAATTAATAGATCAAATATTTTTCGTTGAATATCAACGTTGCAAACTTCAGAGTCGATAAAATTTACTAACTAGAATGGAGTTATCACACGGAGAGAATTTTATATAAAAAAATACTATGCTACCATAGTTTCCTGGTACAATATCGTCCCTCTGAGAAATTTTAGCAAAGACATAGTAATTTTTAATTCGTACTCCATCGGAAATCGCGGAAATTTTGACATTTTTTTCAAATTTTGACATTTATCGCCCAATTTAAGATAAAAAATTACTATGTATTTGCTCAAATTTCTTAGAAGGACGATATGGTACCAGGGAACTATGACAGCATAGTAATTTTTGATATAAAATTCTCTCCGTGTAACTTTTTCATTCATATTTCATTTTAATACTCTATCGGAAATGGCGGAAATTTTGACATTTGTTGTCAAATTTTGACATTTTTGGCCTAATTTCAGGTGAAAAATTATTATGTATTTCCTCAAATTTCTCAGAGGAACGATATGGTACCAGGGAACTACGGCAGCATAGTAATTTTTCATATGAAATTCTCCCCGTGTACCTTTTTCATTGATATTTCATTAATACTCTATCGGAAATGGCGGAAATTTTGACATTTTTGGCTCAATTTTAGATGAAAAATTACAATGAATTTGCTAAAATTTGTCAGAGGGATGATATGGTACCAGGGAACTATGGCAGCATAGTAATTTTTGATATAAAATTCTCTCCGTGCACAAGTTGTTCACCTGCTGTCGCGCGGTACACCCCAATTGAGACTCGTCAAAACAAGACGCGCCAAATGATTCTCGGTCGAAGTCAGTGGATGTTGATGCAACCAGTTGGAAATCACGAGCATGTCTTCTTCTCGCGGCGTCCATTTATCAATCCGTAACTCCGTAAACAAGTAGAGACTCAGCTGTTTGATGGAAATCATTGCTGAAGTCGTATTTATTCAAAAAATTCAGTAACTCTCGTTGGAATTTTTTTTCTTTTACCTTTCCAACGGAATCAAAGTTGTCTCGTAACTTCATAATGATATCGGAAAGAAGCGACGGATGTTTCCTGGTCAAATTGGTCAAAAGCGATCGTGCATCCTTCGAGCAAGAATCTTTAGTTTTTGTGCTGAGGAATCCAATCTGCGGATCGTAATTGTAGCATTAATTTCGACCAGTATCAATTTCGTACGATTTATGAGAGAAAAATGATTTTCAAGTTTGCATCGTTGGAATGCAACGAAATTCCGTTATTTTTTCGGCAGAGTTCATAATTATTATTCAAAATTTGGTCTGGACAATAAAACAATCCTCTCTTGCGACCTAGAAACTCAATCGACACGAAAAATTTCCATGATTTCCAAAATTCAATGAATAATAAATACGCAAAATATTTTTCGTTGAATCTCAACGTTGCAAACTTCAGAGTTATGGATAAAATACTTGCTTGAAAAAGATCGATCGTTGCAGCTCGAATGAAGTCGTAGTCCTGGTTCGATCTAGCCATTGCCATGTTTGCAAATGTTGTCAAGAGGAAATACGATTCGTCTCCAGGCATTTCGCTCAATTTCTCCTCGAAAACCTCACGCAGCTGCGGTTTGTTCAATTCCTTTTCCCAATCTAAACAAAACAACATATTGAGACGATTATTAAGAATTTTCTTTACGACAACGAAATCGAACTGCGCGATGCGAATGAGTTTCAGGATTATTTTATTATGTTCCCGCAAATAAAAATGAGCCAAAGAATATTGACCTTCCGGCGTCAAGTCCAACTGAAGGCAATCGACGCTCGAAACGTCGGTGTGAAGGATATAAAAAATATGCCAGAGAGTCGAACTCGATATCAAATGATATGGAATCGTAGCGAGATATTGCCAAGCCCCGAGGCGCCGTGACGAAAAAATACACATTGTTGCGCGTAGAAAAAAGCTGTCGTATTCGGTTTCTTGTCTGGACCACATCGACGAATGCTGGAGAATGAAAAGGCGCATATTCGATTAATTGATACGCCATACAAATATTTATTCATCGATCGTGTGTCATTCGACATAATTTTCATAAAGCAAAAAGTTACCAAAGATAAATGTTTAGTATTTATCAGTATTCCGAGAGAAATTCATGCCACAATATTCGTTAAGTAATTTCGTTCATTTTTGCTTAGAATTTCACGCAATAAATCAACGAGAATTTTCGATTAAGGAGGTTGGCTACACACAATTACACACACACGTAATTTTTATTCAAATTCTATCGGAAATAGCGGAAATTTATGATGTTGAAGTTTGCATCGATGAAATGCAACGAAAACTCATTATTTTTTATAGCATCGCAGCAAATTTTTGTACAGTGTTTGTCGACAATAACCGGAAAGTCTTGTTCGCCATTCGAAAAGTAAATTCACTTGAAAAATTCGAGAGAGTCAATTAATTATTAGAATAATGAATGAAACATATATTTTTCGTTGCATTGCAACGATGCAAACTCCAATCTCATGGAAATTTGACATTTTTCGCCCAATGTAAGATGAAAAATTACTATGTTTTTACTAAAATTTGTCAGAGGGACGATATTGTCACCAGGGAACTATGTGGCATAGTAATGTTTGATATAAATTTCTCTCCGTGTGTAAAAAATTTTACACGAAAATAAAACTGCAAGATGAATAGTTTGCCGCTTACCTCGCTGTTGTCAAAACTTTGGCACTCATCGGTAACGTACTGTACGATATCCCTGATGAGAGCACTCAGTCGTTTAGCCAGTTGTCGATACCTTGGCGAATCATAAGTTTTGAGGCCCTGTCTGAGCAGTCTAACGAGAACGGTGGAGAAGGCTAAAAGTCTTAAAATTTTTCGATGTTTACGAGGCGATAATTGAGTGGTCGGACGAGACGAATCGCTGAAACGATCTTGATCGTGCGAAGGAATGTGCTCGAATAATTTTTCCAGAGGAATTTGATGGAGCAACGCGATAAGATCGCTCTCAAAGAGGTTGGCTCCGAGATTGGCAAGGTCTTCGTCTTCTTCGCCATCTTCGTCGAGCATCACCCAAACGGTGTCGCTGGAATTGTCAGTAGAGTTGCGATCTTGCATCGAGGTCACGTGGACTTGCTCGAGGAATTTGTCTCGTTCCCTTATCGGCAAAAGGATGACCGCGAGGGTGGCAACCATGTGATCGAGGTAAGGATCGTTTAGAAAAGAGTTTGACGAAATGGCGCCGGAGACTCGTAATGGTAGCGGAGTCTGAATGAAACCAATCGCCCAATTGGTCACCCCACCCGGACATCGAAGGACGTGATTAAGGATGAACATGTGATCCTGCCAATTGGCCATGCGAAGCAACACCGCGACTAGCCTGGACAACCACTCTCGAGAGTCGAGAACAAATTTGCCATCGCGAATAGCTCGTCGTTGAAAAGTGAACAATATCGTTATGCAAGTTTTCAATTGATCCATTTCAAAGTTAGTTCTTGGCAACACCGACGAATCGACACCCAACAAAGCAACCGGAGAACTTTGCGTAACCGTCGCGAATTCTTTGCACGAATTACACACTCTCTGCACATAGTGATCGATCTGCAGTCTCAATAGTTCTGCCTCGTAGCAATAGAGAGCTTGCGAATTGTGCAAAAGATCTTTTATGCTTGCCAAACTTTTACTCAAGCCCGTAAGCGCTTGCTGATTGAAACGTGCGATCGAATACTCGTGACTGGCGCTCACGGGATTTCCATCCTGACACTCCCCCGACTCACTTATTACCGCTTTGTCCAAACACCACAATTGTTTCTGTATCTCTTTGCAATTTTTCTTTACGGTCTCTAGCCCGTGACTATTCATTATCAAATTGTTTCGGACTCGTAAGTAACTCACGAGCAACTCGTAAAGACGATGCTGCTGACGCAACGCCGAATTTCGCAATTCCGTTTCTATGAAGTACGTCACGAACGACTCGACCCATGTCAGTTCTTCGTTGCTATACAATTCCGCCAATTGGCTGTCCGTGTAAGGCACCATCTCCGATATTTTCCTTCCTTCCAATTTCCTCGCTTCTCCTTCAATTTTCATCAATTTTTCCGCGTCCAACGACGCCGAATCCTTTCGCTCTCGGGATCCCTCGACAACCGTTTCGTTTACCGCTATTTCCAAAAGTGGAGCACTCGGAACAGGCTTTTCCAAATGCATCGACGAAATCGATGAAACAACGCTTTCCAGTTCTTCTCCTCGACTCTCTTCCATTATCGGTGCTGTCGCTGCAACTGGACCAACATCCTCTTTCCCGTCAACTTGATCCACCGAGACATCATCTTCAGACACGCCCACGTGTTGGACGTTCAACTTGAAATGAAAAAGGAATATTTTTCGAATATCTCTAAAAAAAACCAGTCAAACAGGAAGGAAATAATAATTACGATGCTGAAGTTTGCATCGTTGGAATGCAACGGAATTCTGTTTCTTCTTCACCAGATCCCACGATTCTTATTCAATATTTAGTCAAGACAATAAAACCAGATTTTTTCGCGATCCAAAGATGAAATCACGATGCTCAAGTTTGCATCGTTGGAATGCAACCAAATTCTTTTTTTTCTTGACCAGATCCCACGATTCTTATTCGATATTTAGTCAAGACAATAAAACCATTTTTTTTTAAGATCCAAAGACAAAATCGATACGAAAAATTTAATGATTTTTCAAATTGACGAAAATATTAATAGAAATAATATTTTTCGTTGGAGCCCAACATTGCGAACTCCAGTGTCATTAATAATTGCCTTCTCACTGTTCAACCCTTTGAGCGCACACTGGGTTATTTTGATCCCAACTATTTTCTGTCGCCGATTGTTTTGGCATTGAATTTTCGTTTTTGGCACAAAATAAATGTAGCGTCATAAAATATCGATTATTTCCTACAAACTTTTGAGGATCCAAGGAGAAAATCGGTAAGAAAATTGTCATAATTTTAAAAATCGAACAATCAATAGAAAAACTTTTTTTTCGTTGGATCCCAACATTGCAAGCTTCAGTGTCGTACATTTAATTGCAATTTTAAAAGTTGTTTCAATCGAAAAACAAAAATATACCTCGCCAGCATTTTCATTGCGTGATAAAAGTTGCTGCTCTTCGTTGTACGTCTCGTTATTCATGTCGATGGCCGCGGAATGAAGTTCGCTCTCCATGTCTTCGACACCTTCGACTTTGGGATAATTGGTCGGTGATTCGCCGAGCAAGCATTCGAATTCCTCCAGCGTAGGAGCATCTGGTATTTGACGCTCCAAGTTGTACGAGCGTACGCGCTCCTTTTTTCTTTTCTTTAAAATTATATAAACCATTTGAATAATTAAACGAATTCGTGGCTGAATTCTCACGAAGTTTTATACGCACCTGTCGAGATTTGACCTTCTCCATGTTTACTCCAAGTTGGCTGTGCACTAATTAAGAATTTAATCCGTGAACAAAGATTTTGAGGTTATGGACAAAGACTCGAACAGACATAAGTTTCGATGGCCATTCTCGCCGCGGAATCTTATCGAGATTTGTATTGTATGATCGCTTGGACTTTATATCACACTTGTGTTTTATTTTTAATCCAAACCAACATGTTTGCAAACGAATTAGATTTACATATGCGCGACTACGAGTTCGACGTAGTTGTCAGGGCTCGCACGCAAAACACACCATCACGTCACATTTGCGCGACCGAGTTTTACGTTACTCGTATTTTTTTTACGTATTGCTTGCTCATTGTGTTTTTGTTCCACTAAACGCCAGCAGCAACGACTGCAACTGGCAACACCGTCTGCTGCGGCCTCCTGTATCGTTCCACCTGAAGCCCGTGGTCGTCGCGAGCGATCGCGCGACGTCATATATGACGTCACTGTTTGCGACCACTCGCGCCCGCTTCGCCGTCAAAACATTGGTCGGTCAGAGTGGGACTGATCGGCATGGTCTAGTGCGAACTTGTTTTTTTTTTCTGAAATTTTTTTTATCTTAATTAAGACTCGATAGTCAATTGGACAACTTTTTTGTTTTTCTGTCCTTGTGAAGAGTTTTCGTCGATTGCGTTTCTGGATGATTTTTTATTTGCTAGTTTCGAAAAAAATGAAAAAACAAACTTTGACTCGGAGCAGATGGCGGATCAACGAAACGCGTTTTCGTAGTTCTGGCAATTCGAGGAGATGCAGGGAGTCGCCCTGCGTGTCGTCGTGAAGAGTTTCCGTCGATATAGCGTTTCTGGATGATTTTTTATTCGCAATATGCGAAAAAAATAAAAAATTTCGACCCCATGGTGCCGAGTTACTCGGACGCATTTTCGTAGATCTAGCAAAAAAAATACTGGTATTTAAAAAACCCCGCCATTCAGGTCATGAATGTAGTTCCCGTTCGGGCTGTACATATGCTGCCGCATTAGCTCAAGCGTGGGCAGCAGAACCCAGAAAGACAACAAATCCAAAAGCCAATTTGCTCGCTGGTGCTACACGTGTTGATATATAACCTCAAAATATTTGAAAGTATCGTTAACTTCCATCGAAAATGCCAAAAATACGCAAAGTTAAACGTAGTAAGAAGTTCAAAGCGAATATTAATCGCAAAAGGCTACGCAATAAGTTACGAAAATTACCGGATATTGGATGGTGAGTCAAATGAAACAAAAAAATAACCTAAAATTTTTCAAATCTGACGGTCTTCTCCGATCGATATGTACATTTTTATTTTCTAATCAACAATACTGCGTTCGGTTAAAAACGATTTACGCATTATGCAATTTGAAAAAAAAATCAGTCACGTTGCAAAAAATTGCATTATTTATCAAAATTGTATTTTCTTCAGCAAAAACATAAAAGATGCTTGGGAACATACTAAATCGACGCGGCACAATCTCGATGACATGGGATTGGCATACGATCCGAACGAAGCTTTGAAAATTCCGAATTTCAAGAAGGAGATTTTGTCCGAAACGAGGTCGAAGGTGACGAGCGATCTGGCGGGGGCCGAGAAGGACAACGGCGTAGAAAAAATGCGATCCAAGGATCACGTAGCCAAGACTTTGGAGGCGGAAGCAAAAGCTCCGAGAGAAAGATGTTTCCGTTTGCCAAACCAGCAAGTTCAGTTTGTTACGTACATGATGGACAAGTACGGCGACAATTACGAATCTATGGCACGAGACAAAAAGAATTATTACCAAATGACTTGGCGTCAAATTCGAGCGAAAATCAATAGTTTCAAAAACGTGCCTGAGCAGTACGCGGAATATTTGTTAAAAAAAGGAGAAATCGTGCTCGACAATGAAGAGACATTGGAAGAAACAAGGAAGAGAGTAGCGGCCGAAAACGTCGCGAAACATTGCGCACCAAAGCCCAAAAAGGTCAAACAAACTTCGCAGTGGCTGGAAGAGTCGATGGACGAATTTGACACGGAAGACAAGCTGGAGGACATTCCGCGGAGCCCTAACAGTAAAACAAGCTCCGACAAAAAACTGCAACTCTTTTCAGACGACGATTGCGAGGAGGATAATCCTGAAAATGCCAAACCAGGAAATAAGGCAGTTTCGAAAAATTCCAAAAAGGATAAAGCTGCGGAAGCTCGAGACGGTAAAAAAGCGCTTGATGGTAAAAACAAAAAAGCCAAATATTTGGAAAAATTGGCATCCAGTGACAGCGAAAGCGAAGAAGAGTTCGAAGGGAGCGACGACGATGAAGCTGGCTTTGTAGATTTGAACGATTTAAGCGATGAGGAACTTTCCGACGACGATGTCCTCGATAACGGCGAATTTGTAACCGACAGTGACGAAGAGAGCGATTAAACGTAAACAATATCTAAAAAAAAAATGAATTTTTTAATTTTTTACAATTTTTCTCAAAGATTTATTTATTTGTATATGAATGAACGATGACGCACCCATTTTTGTAAGCATCACACATCACCAAATGTGTATATATTATATATATATATTCGCATTTCATGGGAACCCCATAATAATGGTTACATGGAGGGAAAAGACAAAAATATAAAAATAAAAAAAATAATGGCAGTGACAACAGCAACCTGCGGCAATGAATTTGAATATCAAATCGAAAGGCGAACGATATTTCACAACATTCTTTACCTTCCGTACAAATTGTATTTGTTTTTTTACGAAAAGTCTCATTTTAAATTTCCCTCATTTCCGTTCACCATCATGAAAACCATATGGAATTAGTATATTTTCTTATGGTGAATATTTCAACCCCGAAAAGTGTTGAATAGCAAGGCCATATTGTTGAATTTCGTTGACAACGTCCGATGCTGCTGAGTTGATGGTCAACAGTTTACAAAAATGTATCGCAATCACGCATGATCGTTGAATTATTGAAAAATTTGGTTCTCGCTTATCGCGGAATTATCTTCTCACTCCGGCTCCTCGTTATGCTTGTTTTTTTTTTTTATTTTTCGACAAAAATGCTCGACGCGACGTTTCAATAACAAATAAACTTTTCTTGTCGACGAATACCCTGCGAGGAAAATGCGAGAAACAAAAGAAGAAAAATTGCGAAGATTCCTAATTCACTATTATTTGGAGTCTTCGATTTTGTAACTCATAACAAATATAAAGTATTTTCTTTTTTTAATCTTACGATTTTTTAAATACAAATCAACCAGGTGGGTTATTTTTCGCTCTTAACGAGCGTGACTCTGTTTCAGATCGTCTTAAGGCCCTTTCGCGTTCATTTCGTTGTGTAATAAATTAGTAAGAACAGATTTTATAATATCTCGTTCTTTTTGTGTTTTTATGCTTTTTTTTTTGACGTTGTGTTCTTTTTCGTTGATACGGTCCATTCCTTCTGACCAAAATGAAAAAATCTTATGGAGCATTTGCAAGAGAAAATATCTTCTTTCGGACTTCGTCGACTGACGGATGATGCCAGTTGTGTTCCGACTGGTTTGTTGCCATCTCCGGTATCGGACGCGTCTGGCAACCTATCACTTCGACTTTGTGCTTGTGCGGTGATATACTTCGAAGGTCCAGAGCTTCTTTCACCTGCTCCGGTTTCAAAGCATTTTGTACGTCCTGGAAGTCGTCGACATCGAAGTTTCAGTAATTTTCTAATTTTTCATTTATAGATTGTAGCATGACTCTGAAGTTTGCAACGTTGAGATTCAACGAAAAATATTTAGTATATTTATTATTTATTGAATTTTGAAAATCATAGCAATTTTTCGTGTCGATTGAGTTTTTAGGTCGCAAGAGAGGATTGTGTTATTGTCCAGGCCAAATATCGAATAATAATTATGAGCTCTACTGAAAGAGTAACAGAATTTCGTTGCATTCCAACGATGCAAACTTCAACATCATTTTAAATCATGACTCTGAAGTTTGCAACGTTGNACCTGCTCCGGTTTCAAAGCATTTTGTACGTCCTGGAAGTCGTCGACATCGAAGTTTCAGTAATTTTCTAATTTTGCATTTATAGATTGTAGCATGACTCTGAAGTTTACAACGTTGTGATTCAACGAAAAATATTTAGTATATTCATTGTTTATTGAATTTTGAAAATCATGGCAATTTTTCGTGTCGATTGAGTTTTTAGGTCGCAAGAGAGGATTGTGTTATTGTCCAGGCCAAATATCGAATAATAATTATGAGCTCTACTGAAAAAATAACAGAATTTTGTTGCATTCCAACGATGCAAACTTCAACATTATAAGCTTGATTTATAATCGCAATTTCCTCATTCAGTTACTTCAATTCCCCATTTTTCGTCATTGTTAACGAGAGATCATCTTAGAAGCGAAGATCGCGCATGAAAATGCAATTTTAGGAAAAAAAAAATCCATTTTAAATGCTGCCTTAAGATTTTGCTTGCCTGTTTGTTTGCCACGACCAAAATAGGGACGTTGTCCATTCTCTGATCGCCTAGAAGTTCTTTGAGAGTAGAAACAGCCAAGGACAGTTTTGTGACGTCGGATGCATCGACCATAAATATCAAGAGATCGGTGTCTTGTAGAAAGTTGCTCCAGTAAGTTCTGGTGTCTTCTGCTCCTCCGACTGCAAATAATTACTTTTTGTTTATCCTTTTCTTACAATTGCATCCTTTTTCTTAGAAGCTTGAGATTTTTCCAAGTCCGAACAAAGAACGGAATTTCGTTGCATTCCTACGATGCAAACTTCGACTTCATACTCACTTTCCCAAATATTGTACGTCACGATACAATTTTTCAATCTATAAACCGCAAATCCATGCGTCGCGACTGGAGGTATTTTGTAAGACTGGTTGTGAGAATCTGCGGCAACTGCTTGATTCATTACCGACGTTTTTCCAGCTCCGTCCAGCCCCAGGAGTAAAACCCTGCGTTCATTGCTATCATCGATCTAAAGAGAGACATAAAGTGTATTTGTTTGTGCAAATGATAAAGAACCACAATTACTAAAAATGCTGTTCATAAAAAATGATCATAATTTTTTGAAAACTTTAATTTTTTTCTGGATGAAATTTCAACGAAATAATTGTATTATTTGCAAAGCGTGATGAAATTAAAAAAAAATGTATTTTCATACATTTCTTGGCGTAAATCTCGTCCTCATTGCTAATTACTGGCAATGCAGGTGAAAAAAATGGTGGGCTCGTAAGTGAATCGGGAAATGATTCAACTTTCGAACGAATAATACGTCAGAAACGTCAAAAGTTTTTGAGGTTATGTTCGTAATTTCGTTGAAAACCGGTTATTGTTCTCGTAATGTTGGAGAATATTTCGAGATTTATGAAATTGTGAGCAACGACAAATGCTTTGCAATGAATTGATTGAAATTAAACTACTCCAGAAGGCGGTGGAAATTGAAAACGGTGTGATAAGTTGTGCCGGACTGTTGAATATATTTTCGGAAAATCAGGGCTCAGAAAAAGGATGAGGAGGGGAAGGGTCGTAAATAATAGGAAATTGGATTCGAAGCTTCATTTAATTGTTTGAATTCATAACAGATTATCATGATCGTATCAATGATGACACAACAAACCTTAGAGACTTCCTCAAATCCTTCGTCGATCGCCTTGAACTCTCGTTTTCTCCAGAAGCGATAAGCGACGTAAGCACTGACGCATGCACAGCCCATCCAAAAAATGGTTTTTTTACCATTGTGCGAAACGTTTACGACCATGTTTAAGGTTTTCACTCTCGCGTTCTCACGAGGATCCTCACGAGATTGCACGGAAATAGATCAACACCGTTAATTTTTGTTTACTTCGTTGCGAAATTTCGGAAATCTCGTTGTGAGTTCGCGCTTCCCCCAACATGTGTACGAATAATATGCTTTTGTGTATTATGTGTGTATGTGTAGTGTGCTTGCAGCCCGCAAGGTCGTGGTTGCGTGCCGGGCGAAGAAAGTACCTCCTCATATACAGTTAGCAGGCGAAATAACAATATTTCTTTATTTCGATTACGACTTAGGGCACAACCTATGCAGGCAAGATTGGGTCATTATGTCAGACTTAATGGAGCAATAATTGCTTACAATGTGAAAGCAATTATCAACCACGTGGTCGCGGCTGTTATGACAGCCCCGCGGTTCTGTTGCCATCACAAGAATGGTTTTTCTCTGCAAAACCGAATAACCAGGATCTCGTCAAAGTAAAGTAAAGATACCAGTAAAAAAATGTCTCCTCGTTAATCTCTATTCTTTCCGAGTCTTTGAGCAGAACTACAAAACTACAATACTACAAAATAAACTGATTTATTTAAAGGGGAGAGAGAGGGACCTCCAAAACTTTTAATTTTTCCATTTTTTTTTGCTTTAGAGCGTAAAGAATATATTTTCAATGAGCTCGCAATAAAAAGTTTGAAAAGTCCCTGGAACGTGTCTCGTGTTGTTATTTTCAATCGCGTTTTTTTCAAAACGTGTTTATTTCCACGCTGTGGAATGGGACGTAATGACAGCGTGAAATTTTGCACAGATATTTTTCAACATGCATCTAAGAGTTTGTGTTAATTATGACTAAAAATATTGTCATTAAAAATTTGTTTATTTTCAAAAAGTGTAATTTTGTTAGAATTTTGATTTATTTTTCGGTAAAAATTGGTATATATAGAACGCGGAGGAAAAAATTATTGAAAAACCTCTCGTCATGAGAGTCCCTCAATTAATTAAATGAACAACTGAGACAAATTTTTTGCCTCTAAAATGTTTTGTAATATTACAGTCACCACAGAGTCGCCTGAAATAAAAATTAATGCAGATACGAAATCTATTGAAGGTGATGAAATTATTTACATCACCAAAAGTCAGAAAAATGTAACAACAATTGTTGCATTTGTCAACAACAATAATCGTAAATGCAAAATAAAAATGCCACTTTTAAAATTCGTCTCCCAATGAATATTCAAAATTTATTAAAATCCATCAATTTTCTACATCAAAGTTTTCACAATAATTCAAATAAAATAAATCAATTTTTATTTTTACATATAGAAAAATCGAATATACAAGAAAAAACCTAATTCAAGGAATTGGGCGGTGGCACAACGTTCCCAGCTCATTACCAGTGAGTCCAGGTTCGATTCCGATTATTTGAGAACACGTGGCCGTCAGGACTGCTGCGAAGGAAAAGCGATTTCTGCGACGAGGGTCACGCACTCGAAAAGCATTATTCGAGGAGATTTTTATTCCGCTTTATTTTTCAATGTTGAATCCCGCGCTGTCTGAGTTGGACATTTTTTCCAATGGACGAAGAACCTCCCGCCATCTTTCAGACAAAGCGCGAACACAAATCACATTCATGCAACATCGTGCGTGCAGCATAAAACAGTGGATACAGCCGTTGCCTGCTAGAACATGGCCGTACGATCAATCCGTCAGAGGGCGCAGATCGGAGCCCCAGACGATATTAAATACATATATTTACGTATCGGGTGCTTCGGTGCAAAAAAAAAAAAAATTCTGCTAACTGCATGGTTGATAATTCGTCTGTTTATATTGCAACTAATAATCGCTTAATTACGTGTAAAATAATGAGCAAATTTTGGCCGAACTATGCTCTGGCGATTGCAATAATCAGAACTTTGAAAATCCACCAATTTCTGCTGCCTATACGCGCGGTCAATGGATGTTTATTGACGATAAACAAAAAACTATAAAAACGCGATTTTACCTAAAGTTTGCTGATTTTTAGACCCTCGGATTTTTGTCATTGAAATAAAGAAATATTTTAATTTCACGTGCTAACTATATATGCGGAGGTCTCGGTGACCGCGTCGTTGCTGGCGTTGACAAACGCATATATACACATGCGAAGAAAAATACAGCGGCAGCGGCGGCGAGTTCGGGTGTGGAGCGCGAATGGAGAGGCGAGGGAGAGGGGAGGATCGCACGAAAACGCGCGTTTCGGTATGCCCGAAAGTCAGTCAGTCGCGTAGCTGGCGTGTCCGTTCCCAGCCGCACCCGCCGGGAGATCGTCCCTACGATCGCTCCGAAAAACCCTTGAAAAGTATCCTACTCGACGATACAAATCCAAATGGAAATAGATCGAATTTTTATGAAAGAAAATCCATTTGAAAAGAGACACGTAACTGATTTCAACGAGAGCGTTAAGTTAATTACCGAAAACGTGTAAAAATCCGAAATAAATATATTTTACAGAAAATCATAATAAAGAATAATAATCCTTGATGCGGGGGGGCATGTTTTACGATGGATTATGGTAAGTGCGCGCCGGGCTTTGAGCGCCTTTGATTATCACTATATTTACACAACAATACGCATATTTGTGAGACACTCAATATATCTATACACATTTCCGTACGTACGTTTTATTTTCATTTAATACACATTTTTCCTCTTTCATTTTGCGTTCCGCGTACTCGCAGTTCGATCCGTGTGATGAAAAATTTCGTAGGCGCGGACGCTCAGTACGCTCGTGCATGCGTACCACGTATATTTATATATATTTAGCGCCTAGAGATCGTGTTAGGGCAAAGGAGTTAAAAAAAATGAAAATTAAAAGAAAAAATACAAGTTTGAGGCGGCGGAAGAGGCGGATCGCGTCCGCGAGAGATGAGCCAGAACATTTCTATATGTATATACGTATATATAAATATATATATATGAGGCATGTCGCGCGCGCGGGGCCAGAGAGAGAAAAAGGTAGAGTAAGAGACAGAAGCGCGTCAACGTTGCGGCGGCCGTATCAGAATCGCGTTGCCCACTGCACACACACACATACACAGATATAAAAGAGTCTCTATGCGCGTCTCGTGCACGGGAGCTACTCGCTTATCGACATTTCAAGAGAAGAGAGCCTTGCACGTTTTTCCGCCGAGGATTTTCAACTCTCTGAAGATTTTAGCCTCTATAACAAATCAGCACGTATATATATATAATCGCGGTTGCTCGCGGCATAGATTACGATGGAAACCTGTAGGAACGCGTTTTGCGTTGCATATACGCGCATCCACGCGGCGGGAGGGGCACGAGAGGGAGGAAAATGAGTCAAAGTGTTGAAAAGAGCGCTTAGGAATTGCGAGAGAGCTCTCGCGATCGCGCTTTCTTCGCGCTGCACACACGCGAGTGTACGCACACATGTCGCGCGCGCGGCGTCGCGCTAGCACCAACCGGCGTGTATACCGCGTAGTTGAAGCGCGCGCGCTCTGATCAGGCAGACCGGGACACACCGGGGACCTCTGTCGCTCTGGCGCGCGCGGCCCCCGTTTTTCCCTCTATATACATACTACATATGCATGTATATATGCATGCTGTATAATTTCTCGCACGCTCCGGCTCTCCTCGTCGCCCGGCTAAGCGAGAATACATTTTCCACATGTATACGCGTCTCTGTGTGTGTCTCTCTCTCTCTCTCTCTCTCGTGTGCGGTGAACACGTTTAACACTATACCTAACAATATACGCGGCCCATCCTCGCACGTATACACCCCCATTTCCTCCCCTGCAGCTCCGTGTATCGACAAAAAAATATGGTGAACGCTGCGGAGAGTAAAAGTAAGAGCGGGAGGGCGGCCGATCGAGGCAGATAGATTGCGACGATAAAAAAGCGCATCTTTCGCAAGACTCGAGCCGAGGAAAAAAAGAAGCGCCATATAGATGGCGACATGCGCGTCGCGCCACCGGCTAACCGCGTGTCGAACGCGAATATGTATTCTATTCTGTTGCACACCCATTCACACAACACACACACACACACTCCAATTATGGACATATAAACACAGATACAAGTTTACGTTCTGCGGATAATAAGTCTCCAGCTCTAGAGATAATTAGTTCCCGCGCTTTTCCAAAGCAGACATTTTACGGGAAAAAAAAACAAAATATTCATTTTTTCAAAGCATCCAGAAACATGGGAAATAGTACAGGCTTTTGCTTGTCTTTTTCATGCCACGCAGTCCCGATACATCGCGCCCCCATTGTCCCACTCGGCACTATTTATCTTTCGCTCGTTTCGGCTGCTGCTGCTGCAAGTAGCTCGACGCGAGTGACGCAATTAACGTGGACAAGGAGAAAATACACGCCGCTACTTCAAAGATGCCCGCGCGTGCGTTTACGTCGGACACAATTATCGAAGCAGTTTCTTTTTTTATGTAAACAGGAAAACACGCGGTAACATGCTTGCGAAGAGAAAAAACGATAAAAATAAAGTCTAGATGTCGCAAAATATGAAATCATCGCGAAGCTGTCCCTCGAAACATTCGAGAACAATTCGATTTCTTTAACAAATGCATTGGTCGTACGCGAATTCCGGGTAAATATAAACCTGTACTGTACACTTGCCGAAATGTGACCAGAGAGCGACAAAAGCTGGTGTTTACCTAAGCAACCTCGTTACGCGACTTGTGCCCGGTTCGGCGGTGGGGGTAAGTCACATGGGCGGGGGGGCGGAGCGTAACGTGCGAGAGAGTCATCCGTGTCGCGATCACTGAGCGTGTTAAACGCTAAAACGCTCGAAATTATAAACGATCCCATCGTTTTCGTTATCGCGATAACTATATGAGGATTTTTTTTCATTTATCCGGAACCTTTCGCTGGATCAATCGGTTTTTTCCTCCGTTCGAATTTCCGAGCGCTGCTTCTGTTCTTATTATGTTTACGCGATTGCTCGCGCCTTCGCAATTCATTGAGTCAAATTAGTTAATTTTTAGGGTCCGTGGGGGAAAAATATAAAGACAAGACGCTCGGAAATTGTTTACTTAAGAAGCTTTACTGAATATTGAAAACACAGAGAACAACTTTGGGGTTGATTCGTTTCGATTTTCGTTCGCACGATCAAATTCCTTTGAGACGTAGCGCGGCGGAAAATAATTGAGGGAAGGGGAGAGCCGACGCGATATAGACGCTGTCGGTCGAACCGCGAATTTGTCCCGCATCGCGTTTAAGGGCGAACAATCTACAGATAGAACGCGTGGGGTTTTCGACTCGTGCGCGGAACTAGACATAGGCGACCGTGGCAATGTTGTCCTCGTCCCCGTAGCTGCAAAGTGCCGCGTTAGACGCACACCACACGACGAGTCTTTCACGCTCTATATCGATATATATGTGCGTCGACACCACCACGACGCGCGCGAGAGAGAGCACGAAGCGCGTGGCAAGCTGAAGCAACGCTCCGGGTGGCGCAGCAGCACCAGCAACTTCGATCACGCACGAAAAGCGGCTACGACACAGGCTGCTGAGCTGAGGCCGCGCCGCGCGACGGCTAGTGTTATCGCGCCTCTCGTACGCCGCGCATCGAGTTATTCTCCTCTCTGTTCTTGTTCCCTCGGAAATCTTTATTTTTCGCCGAATTTTATCCAATAACCAGCGAAACAAATAAAAGCAATCGACAAACTCACAAATCCTCTTCCTTTTTATTCCCGCACCATTTATCAACACAAACTACCATTTTCCAGAAAAAAATATCATTGTATACGCGCGCGATCGAACATTTCCCGCCGCTTTACATTTCTCCTTTCCCGGACCCGGTGTATTGATGGAAAAAGAGCGCAGTGTACAATTAGCCCGCGCGCGCGACTAACACGGATATATAATCGATTTTCAAAACACACACGAAAACAAACGTCTTTACGTGTATGTATTTGAGTATATATACGTAAAATGCAGAAATATCGCGGAGTGCATGCGTACGGTTTGTTATATTTCCCGTGACGCGGACCCTCCAGCATTTTATTCGAATAAATATTAAAAATGTGTACGCGGCTTTATTTAACCAAATAAAAAGTACGAAAATTTTAATAATAATCAGAAATATATGAATTTTGATACTTTTAATATCAAGCTTTGCTCAAAACTTGATTGAAAATCCATAAACTCAAAGTTTCGTCTGTGATTTATATATCGACACAATTTCATATCGATATATAGAGGATTGACCGCCGCGGCGCTCGGTGAGCACACACGGACGACGCAACGAGTGGTGTTCGCTCGCGACGGAACAACGTACACAAACGTCCGGGAAATTCGACGTACCCTCTCACGTCGAATCATCGCAACCGCACGGGGGGTGGTGGAACCAAGGAATAAAAAAACGGAAATTTCGCTGGCGAGATAAAAATCAAAAGAAATCAATAAAAAAACAAAGAGCAAGAATCTATATATTTGCTCGTGAAAACCTGATGCTTCGTAATGATTTTTTCGCATCGATGTGATTTCCATCGGTTGAGAACGAGAATTGGAGGATTCTGGAGGAAATAAAAGCATCAATTGTGCACCGGAAAATAAATAACGCGGGTAAAAAAAAGGAGGCACGACTGCAGGATGAAAAGGTCCAAGTGGTTTGCGGACGATTCGATACGAATTTCGCGTAACGCCATCTGTTGTAAATCTTGGTGAAGAGGGAGAGGCGGCCCGGCGTGTGGCATTCACGCGGCGTTTTCTCCCGGGCTTTGGCGAGCTCCCTTGAATAAAAGGTAAAATAGAAAAGGGAAAAAAACGGCTATTGCAACTCTGAGAAGGGAAAACGCGGAGAGGAAGAAAGAGAGAGAGGGAAGAATAATAACTATATACACGTATATATAGGAAAAAAAAACTAGAGTACGCGATATTCGAAAAGCGGCGAGAAAAGAAGGGAGCAGACGAGGAAGGGGGAGGGTGATTCGATATCGTTGATCGATCGGCGTGATAATGCAGCAACATCGGGTCGAAACGAAAATACTCCATGAGGAGCAGATCCTCGAAGCGATCGATCAGCTGAGGCGTCGCAAAGCGCGCCCGGACGCAGATCGTATATGTAATTATCTTCTTAGAAAATTTGCGGTAGATGCGCGTGACACGATTGCGGATCTGCATCGTTTGATAGAAGCTGAAAAAGTGATACAGGTAGATTACAAGGGAAACACGAGTTACCGCAATGCATCCAAGTGGTCGCGTCTTCAGTTGTACAAAAATCGTCCGGAGGGTTTCGTCAAAGAGAAATTAAATTCTTCGATGATAGCGGGAGCAGTAGCGGAGCTCGTGGTCGAAGAGCCCGATTATTTGGATCAGGGTGTACCGGCTTACAGACTGGTCGAGCAATTGTTAGACGGGATATCGAATCCGACGTCTCGACGAATGGTCGAAGATTTTTTAAGCAAAGAAGTATCAAGTGGCAACATTGCGAGGTTGTCAAACGGTAATTATTCGTTAGTCGCGACGACGGACGTAACGCCGACGACGAGCCCGACGAGCGTGATCGAAACTAACGCTACGACGAGCATCGCGGATACTACGAGTTCCGTAACATCGATGAGTAACAGCAACAACTCGACGTTGTCGGCATCGGCGCACCAACAAAATAATAATAATAATAACAATAATAATCATCTCCGCAATAATAACAACAATAATAATAACCATCAAATTAATAACACGAATAATAATAATATTGGAGAACCAGAGGAAGATACGACGAGGAATTCCGCCAACAATCGTCTTTCCGCGAATCCTAACTCGGCCAAATTGTCGTACAGTGCAGTCCCGACTACTACACCCATCATCGTTGCAACACCACCAATAATAACAACAACAACTATATCTATCCCAACATCCGTTCGATCTCAAGAAACTACTTCGACCACGAGCTTAACATCGATCAAATCAAAGAGCCCTGAACTGCTGCTGTCACGGGGACTCTACGATTTCGAGGACAACGAGGACGACGTTATGGTTACGGATTCACGCTCCAATACACCACGCTCTTCCCAGGGCAATTCGAGCCCTCCCAGACAACTCGTCAACGAGCAAAACATCCTCAATGATATTCCTCGTAATAAAAATGTGAACAAAGAGGAATGTTATGAGATCACTATTATTGGCAAAGAGCCCGATTCACCGGAGGAATCGGTCACTAAAGACGATCTCGAATCCCGCGAACAAGACTCCATGAACTCTAACAACGACACGAGAATCAAAAATCAACATACTACCAAACAAACCAAAGACAACAATCATTCTAACCTCAAAAAAACATCGAAATCCGAACGAAAACAAAGACTACTCGTTCGATCAGAAGACCCCATGGACATTGAGATCAAATTCGAAGATTTTGGACGCGACACCAAAGACGACAGGGATAAGCAGCAGAGCAGAGATCTCGACAACGCTCAGCACAGCGACGATAGAGACGACGACGACTACGCCGGTCGAAGCTCCACCAATCCGTCTCCGACACCGTCCAATACAACGGTCGCTGCTTTCCGCAGCGCACGCAGAAAGGTATGTTTCTTAACATTCATTCCCAAGTCCGTTACGCTTTCAACACATTTTTTCTCTGTACTTATGAATTTTGACCTCCGTGACTTTTGGAATTTCAATAGAAATTCCAAGGTCAAGCGAATCAATAAAAATAGATAATCTTATTAAACACTCGACATTCTTAGATGGTTAAAGATTCCATGTCTGTGTCACAGAGAGCAAAAAAAGTCTTTGATCCGTCGGACAACAATGTCGTGAAAAGAAAACGCGGGCGGCCTGTGTCGCAGAATAAAATCCAGGGATCTCAGGAGTCGCAGGAGCCTAAGAAGCCGATGGCTAAAGAAGGTCCTAACAGACAATGCAGTCTATGTGCCAAAGAAAAATCCGAGAGTCTGGTCGCGTGCCGCGATTGTACCGTACGAGGTGAAAAAAAGTTTTATTTAACGTCCGTCACTCGGCCACTTCCATCAAGAATTTCATTAACGTTAAGTAATATTTTTTTTCCGCAGCTCATCCAACTTGCATCTATCCACCTGACGAATTGGTACAAAAATCTGGAAGCAGTTGGCAGTGCGAACTTTGCAAAAGTTGTACCGTTTGCTGTGAAACTTCTGATGTCGTAAGTTGATGAAAAGAAATTATGAACATTATTACGTTCAAGTTTGCGTCGTTGGAATCCGATGGAATTTATTATTTTATTCCATTTTTCGAAAGCAGAGAAAAAGAAAAATTGCCATTGCAAAAATCTTTAAAAAATGTGCGTGAATAAACAATATTTTTCGTTGGAAAATGCACTGCTCATTCGACAAATCTATCGCATTAATTAGCCCAAAACAAAACGTTCTCGAAAAGACGAAAATTTGAGAAAAAAAAAACACTGGCATGTGAATTTATTTCTGTCATTTGTTTTACATTTTTTACCGCGGCATATTTAATCAAACAAATGATTTTCTAAATCTTTGTCATTGAAAAATCAGTAGAAAGCTGTATGAGAAAGTTAACCTGAATTTTTGCAAACTCCGTGTAAGTTTTTTGCTTATTTATGAAAATGTAAACTCGAAAGAAAAATGATGTTAAAGTTTTCCCCACGAAAATGCATGGAAACTTTGTTTCTGAATGATGCTAAAATTTTATGCTTACGGTTTCTCAGTTTCTTTGACCAAATTTGTCATTCGACTTTTTTGGTTCACGAGAGAAAAGGCGTAGCAAATCGAATGAATAATATTTCGCGTAGGAAATTAAATAACTGAATTTTTTATTGATAACGTTTCTCGATTCGTTCGCCCGACGAAAATGCATGGAAACTTTGTTTCTCAATGTTGCTAAAATCTTGCTTACGGTTTTTCAGTTTCTTTGACCAAATTTGTCGTTCGGCTTTTTTGGTTCGTGAGAGAAAAGTCGTAGCAAACCGAATGAATAATATTTCGCGTAGGAAATTGAATAACATGCTCATAAGATTCCCAATTTTTTTTTTTTTTTTCATTGAGAACGTTTCTCGATTTTCTGACAAGCAGGTACAAAGTTATTCAATCAGGACGTGAATTTGATGTGTTTTACAGGGACCTCTGGTGACCTGTTACATCTGCGACGAAGCGTATCATTATTCGTGTCACGTGCCTCGTATCCCTTCAGCGAAATCGAATTCAAAGTGGCAATGCAACGACTGTAGCCAGAAGAATTACAAGACGAACGTGGTGCAGAGTTCGAATAGTTCGGCGAGTCGTCCAGAGACTCCATCGAATGCGGCGGTGTTGCCGCCGGTTCTGAGTCCGCAAGTATCGCCGAATCGAGGATCGCCGGATCAAATGGAAGACGAGGGAGGAGCGAGGGAGGGGGGGATCGATCCGAACATACCGGACGCATCGGATTGGACATCCGAGCAAGTTTACCAATATTTTGCGAGGCTTTTTCCGAAGGAGGCTGAAGTTTTCAGGGTCCAGGACATCGACGGACATTCTTTGTTGCTGATGAAGCGATCGGACGTGTTAAGCGGTTTGGATTTGCTGCTTGGGCCAGCTCTGAAGATTTATCGACACGTTTTGAAGCTTCAAATGCGTCGCGACGATCCCAGACTCTATTGGCTGTAAAGACAATCGAAAAAACAAAAGCCCCTTGACTTGATTTCACCTCAAACACACTCACTATGTAAATAACGCGCTTGTCCGAATGCACGTCCTTTTGAAAATAGTTTATGACGGAACAAAAAAGACAATTGTACTTCGTTGATCATTGTTTTTGCTCGCTTATTTTGAGACCACATTGCGCTTTCAATTCTGCGAGAAAATAATACTATTTTCTGATTATGCCATTGAGATAAAAAAAAAACATTGTAAATTTCATCGATCGTCTTCAGGAATTGTTATCGTATGGATATCATTGTTTTTATCAAACTCATCACATGCTCAACAAACAATATTTTTCACACGGAAAAATCGTCTTGAAAATCACTTCGAAGCAAACTCTTTTTGCTTCAGTCCTTGTTTATTTAATTATCTTATTTTTTAACGCCACAAAACAAGTTTTGTAACTGTATAGTCCAGGAAACGGGTATTTTTACGTGACACTCGGCCAGAACGATTCTAACCGACTGATTCGTGTAGGGCTGAGGTCCCTGATGAACGCCTACTACTTTNCGATTGGGCAAAATGAATAATCGCCAATCGTCAACTTGAAACACAACGAGATGATGAATATTTTTATTTCTCGAAAATTCTACACCGTTTTTGGAATTCATGTTATACACACCCCACCATATTAAGGATCCACGCTATATCATTTGTTTTTTGAAAAACAACAAACACGCGACTTTGCCTTTCAAGCGAGAAAAAAGTTTTTTTTTGTTTTCTTTCTTTTTATTTTTTTGTTCTGTTTATTGCTACACATCGATCGTTACTGATAGCAATTTCAGGGTTAACTCTGGCGAGTTTCCACTATTGCTAAAACTCAGTGGGCTCAATTCTACCGGAAAATCATTTCTCGAATAATTATTTACGCGGAGCTTACAACGTCTTGTGTATCTTAGCCAGTCAAATATTAATATAGCAATTAAAATTTATATATTCAAAAATTGTTATTAATATTTATTATAAATGTTCGATCGAGATCGCAACGGTCGCAATAAAAAGCCGTATTAATATTTAATCCAGTCGTCGACTTGATTCTTTCGCTCACCATGGCTCAGTAAGTCTTTTCGAACTTTCAGATTTTCGCACATATATTTGTAGCAGAAAATAACGTACACGGAGAGAATTTTATAACGAAAATTACTATGCTGCTATAGTTCCCTGGTACCATATCGTCCCTCTGAGAAATTGATTTAGCAAATAGTAATTTTTCATTCATACTCTATCGGAAATCACGGAAATTTGGACATTTTTTGTCAAATTTTGACATTTTTCGACCAATTTCAGATGAATCATGATTTTTTGAATGATGTTGACGTTTGCATCGTTCGAATGCAACGAAATTCCGTTCTTTTTTCATTAGAGCTCATGATTTTTGTTCAAAATTTGGTCTGGACAATAAAACAATCTTCTTTCGCGACCTAAAAACTCAATCGACACGAAAAATTGGCATGATTTCCAGAAGACGATATGGTAGACGGTAGAAGGACGATATGGTACCAGGGAACCATGGTAGCATAGTAATTTTTCAATTAATGAAGTTTGCATCGTTGGAATGCAACAAAATTCCGTTCTTTTTTCATTAGAGCTCATAATTTTTGTTCCAAATTTGGTTTGGACTATAAAGTAATCTTCTATCGCGACCTAAAAACTCAATCGACACGAAAAATTGCCATGATTTCCAAAATTTATCAGAAATTGCGCAAAAAATGTGAAAATTTGAGGAAAAATGCGAAAATTTCCGCGATTTTCGATAGAGCACGAATGAAAAATTACTATGTTTTGGTTAAAATTTCTCAGAGGGACGATACCAGGGAACTATGGTAGCATAGTAATTTTTTATATAAAATTCTCTCCGTGTATCTGCAAATATTTCGAGACGAAATAATCTTTCTATTTCTAGCAATTAAAATTATTCTCAGAGATCAAACAAAATTTCGACTTCCTCGATGAACGATATGTATGGCAAACAAGCCCATAAAACATTACGAACAAAAATCCCATAAACTAATCCCATAACTAGCTTCATCGTAAGCTAAAGACAAAAACTCATCATTTTCGCTCTAAATATTAATTGATCGTATATCATTCGCTTGGAAATTTTCGTTGTCTCTTTATGGCGCTTCCGCAATGAGAAATAAAGCGAAATTCGACGGTTCCTCAGCTCTTGCCATTCCCTTTTCGTTTCTTGAGCGATTCATCATTTTTTCGCTATTGCTCGAATTAATTTCTGCCAATCGGAGCAAAACTTTGGTTTTTTTTTGTTTCTTTACGAAAATCATCCTTCTTAGACTTCGGTAGAATGGCATCTGGGAAATTTTGAGGGAAAGGCCACTTTGGAGCCGTGAAAAATCGACCTACTCTCCGACTGTTTGTTCCAGCGAAATAATCGTGTCGATCGCAATTCAGTGGACAGTTTTTTGATCAAATGTCAACAAACAATGAAAAACACTCTTTCCTTTTCACTCAGAAACAAAGAAAGCACCAGCATTTTTGCGCAAACTTTTTTTCTTGGAGCTGCAACATTTTTTGTCACGAACAATTTTATCGGAGGATTTGGTGCCAGTTTAAAAATTGTATGTTGCCGTCTCTATGAAAAGACACAGCAAAAATGCTGAGCAACGTCCACCTCTTTACTGATCGGTGTGAGAAGAACCTTTTTTGAACTTGACGAAAAATTTGACGAACAGTGCAGAGAATTTCTCTCAATTCGGTAATTTCGTTGAAGAAACATGCCAAAATATGTCGAATCGTTTTTTTTCCAGTCATGGCAATCCTCCAAAATATATATCAACACATTTTTGTGTCATTCTACAACGTTCCTCGAACGCTCAGATCAGCAATGATTTACTTTTTGGTTTTTTTCGTTTCAAAATCAATACTTCACGAATACACGGAGAGAATTTTATATAAAAAATTAATATGCTAGTCCCTGGTACCATATCGTCCTTCTGAGAAATTTTAACAAAGACAGTAATTTTTCATTCATGCTCTATCGGAAATGGCGGAACTTTTGACATTTTTTGTTAAATTTTGATATTTTTCGCCCAATTTCAGATGAAAAATTATTATTTATTTGCTAAAATTTCTCAAAAGGACGATATGGTACCAGGGAACTCTGAGAAATTTTAGCAAAGACATAGTAATTTTTCATTCATACTCTATTGAAAATGGCGAAAATTTTGACATTTTTTTGTCAAATTTTGACATTTTTGGCTCAATTTCAGATGAAAAATTATCATGTATTTGCTCAAATTTCTCAGAGGGACAATATGGTACCAGAAAACTATGGTAGCATAGTAATTTTTTTTACTTATTAGAGAATTTTATATAAAAAAATTACTATGCTGCCATAGTTCCCTGGTACCATATGGTCCCTCTGAGAAATTTTAGCAAGGAAATAGTAATTTTTCATTCGTACTCTATCGGGAATGGCGAAAATTTTGAGTTTTTTTTCAAATTTTGATATTTTTGGCCCTATTTCAGATTAAAAATGATTATGTATTTGCTCAACTTTCTCAGAGAGACGATACAGTAAAAGGAAACTATGGTAGCATAGTAATTTTTGATATAAAAATCTCTCCGTGTAAAAATTTAAATATGAGAAAAGAGAAAATAAAAATATATAGCACGAGCAAAAACAAAATAGACCCGAAAAGCAAAGTCTCAATAATGAATCTCGGTCACTTTGATTTTCCTTTTGTTTCTTTTTTATTCTGACAACGTTTTTTTTTTAGGTACTTTAATTTGAATGCCCTTTTAGAAAATATTTAATATGTAGACGATCGAGGAAACGTTTACTCGACTATTGCTTGAAGTTGACGTCGTCGACGTCCGCGATTTCGCTGTATTTCGGAGGAGGCGTTTTGTGCAACGGAACTTCGTCCGGAATAACGATTGTCAACTTGGTCGTCACGTTTGACTTTTGAGACAACGTTGACGACGATGTCGTCGTTGAGGACGATTCTTCGGTTACGTCCCTGTCAGCTATAAAACGACGCCACAGTGCCGCAGTCGCACCGACTGCTATTGCCGAACCCAGAAGCCAACGAGGTATTCCCGTGTGACGGGATGCGCATTGCAACCAATCGGAATCGTTTATCGTCACCGATTGCTTCGTTTCTCCGTAGTAAACCGACGAGCCACCGTAATCTCCCATTGTCTATGAAATATTGCATGAAACTTTATTTCCAAGTACAAAATCAAATTTTTCAGTTTTTTTACTCTAAAACGAGAGGAAACCCATTATTCTATGATACTGAAGTTTCCATCGTTGAAAAATACGAGAAATACTATTTTATCCATTATTTCGATAAGCAATCCACTTTTTCTCATTTTTTTCAGTAAATTCGATTTGCAAATGGCAAAGAAGGCTGTCCCGCTTTTCTTAACAAATCCTGTACGAAAATTACACGCTCTGCTTTTAAAAATACTCAGTTTCCGTTGCGTATCAACTGTGCGAACTTTAACACAATTTTTTTCAACTTGAAACCACACAAATATTTAGTGTATTTATTATTTACTGGATTTTTAAAATCACAACAATTTTTCGCGTCGATTGAGTTTTTAGGTCGCGAGAGAGATTCGTTTTATTTTTCGGACCAAATATTGAATAATAATTACGAGCTCTACTGATAAAAAGAAAAGACAATTTCGTTGCATTCCAACGATGCAAACTTCAACATCATTTCCAAGTTGGCCTCGAATCATCGTTTTCCTAGAAGGAAAACGATGAAATTTCAAGAAAACTCACATCAGCATCCTTGGGCACAGTCTTGATGAAGGTCTGGGGTAATTTGAAGCCCTCGGTGTCCCACCAGCCAGGAAAAAGTTCTTTCCTCAAACCTGGATCAGTCATGACATCGTTTTCTGGCATGTCCAAGGACATCAACAAAACATTGGTGTCGTCGACGTAAAATACTGAGAGGATGGACAACAAATCTGCAAACTTCTGTGCAGCCATAAAATCACATCCCGATTCACAAGCTGATCTGTCCTGGAGAACGGAGTATGCTTCGGTACAAGCTGAAAGAACAAAAAAATACATTATTGTCGATTCTGCTACCTCAGGATGTAAACAATGCGATCGCCGCTAAAAAGTTTCCTTCCAACCCTTGGGATCGTGGACGAACCGCATTTTCGGCAAATATCCAACTCGCAGACAGTGAAATTCCTTATGAGGCATTGCTGAATTTATTTGTTTTTCAAAATATTGAATTTTTTTGAGACAATTATTGAAACTGGAGCCAAAGTTTCGGAAAAATATTCAAAACCAGTTTTTATTTTTCAAAGATTTATTATGCACGAATATTTAATAATGTTTGCAGTTGCCTGATTTTTTTTCAATGAAAACTGACCAAAGGGCTCCTGAGAACCCGGGGATCAAGTACGTTCTGGGTCAAATTGACCCACTGTGTCAATGGCGTATGTAGAAATTTCTTGAAAGCTAATGCAGTTGATTCGTTTTATTTAGAGAAACGTTGAATTGTTTTTTTTTTTTTTCAATATTTTGTTAATCATGAACTATTTTTTAAAATTCATTTACTTATTTGAAGCTCAAAAACTTTGTGTGCCATTGATATGAAGATTTATTTCAAAAAACTGCTAAACAACAAATCCTTTCAAAGGGTCTCCTCAATATTTTTTGATAATCTGAGAATGCTCTGAGCATTATGAGATTTTTTTCAATTCCATAGAAAACAAGGGCAAGGGCTTATGTAGAAATTTCTTGAAAGCTAATGCAGTCGTTTAGTTTTATTTATAGAAACGGTGAATTTTGTTTTTTTTTTTCAATACTTTGTTAATCATGAACTATTTTTTTGAATTCATTTACTTGTTTAGAGGTCAAAAACTTTGTGTGCCATTGATATGAAGATTTATTTTAAAAAACTGCTAAACAATAAATTCTTTCAAAGGGTCTCCTTAATATTTTTTTAAAATCTGAAAATGCTCTGAGCATTATAAGATTTTTTATAATTCCATAGAAAACAAGCGCAAAATCATTGCCAAGTTAAAAATGAAAAATATCAAGACTCACGAAAATTTGTGCATGTTTATCAAACCCTTTTCTGTGTGAATCAAAATTTATGAAAATTTAAAAAACGCAAACAGAAAAATTCAACAATTTTCGATGGATGGGGGAACAAATTGTCCCCAAACGCTGCTGATAATGCTCTGGACTCAAAGTTGATTACAAAAGGCTTGATTACAGAACGCGTTGCCTAAGATTTCGAGCAGAATAACTTACATGATTCGCAAGCATCTTTGGAGCTGTTCAAGTTATTGGCGATAAGACCCTGACGAACATCGACGAGATTGAAAAATCTACACCCACGTTGACAGCACGATTTCTCATATTCGTTCTGTAAAAACAGAAAAAAAAAAACAAAAAGAAGCAATTGCAAAGCATTGATTTTTGTAAGTAATTTCACGATCGATCGACTTCCGGTGTAAACAAACGTCGTAGAGCTTTTTAATCTGAACACACACACAAGTAAATACTCACGGTAACGATAGTTTGTGGTGATTTTTCGCACAACGCTACGCACGGATCTTCGCGACGAAACAGCTCGAAAATGTCATCACAAAGAGCATTGTCAACCGCGAAAACGAGGAGCAAAGCTATTATTTTCTTTGCTCCTATCATCGTTAAGCTTTCGATAATTATAAACAATAAGGAAGACGTCACAGGAATGTGACAAGATTCACAAGAGACGGGCAACTGACAATTTGGAGAAAAAAAAAATCGATTTAGTCGCCGGGGTCGCCGGCGAATTGGTAGGCGGTTGGCCTAAAATTTCGTACAAAAGAATTAACCAATCGAAGTCATTGCGCTCGGGGAGGAAAGAAATTTTCTCAACTGACGGTCAACTGACCGGATGCTTTTCATTATTTCACGAACACTGACGAATCCCAAGTTCGTCGATAGGGCGCGCTAGCGAATTTTGCAGAAAATAAGACCGCGAAATTGCAAAGAGCGACACATCCGATGTAAATAAAAAAATTTCACATAATTCACGAACGATTCCCAAGCAAACTTTAGCTCCTTGACAATCGAGCCCGCCCGAGCTATCGAAATATTGCTAATTAAACATTTGCTCGCTCGGAGCAAGAACAGCGTCAGCTTGAGTTCCGAAACGAGAAATCTTCGAACTACCGCTTGTCCGTTACCGCGGAGTCGTCCATCATCGCTTATTCGTGTTTGATTCGTGCTCGAACACACACGCACACGAATGTCGGTTTCAAAACTAAGTCGACCAATGCAAGCAAATATACGTTGAACGCAAGACTGTGATATTTACCGCGGTTTTGTCGGCAAAACATTGACTGCAAGGAGTTTAGAGTACTCGTGCGGACCAGCAACAGGCAAGCGTCAAAAACTGCGATTATGGTTGTGGGGGCGAGCTGCAAAAGTGCATAAAATCGAAAGATCAAAGTTTGTCTCGATCGGAAGTGAAAATCTTGGCGTTTCGAGAGGTCAGCTGCAAAAACGCGTGTCTCGACGCGTCGTATACAAATAGAGTATTTGTTTGTGCAAATAATAAAGCTCGAAAAAAATGCCGCGAACGAAGCAACCCCGTAAGACGCGTTCGATGCGCGAGGCTACCGAAGAGTGTGATTCTCTGGTGAAAGATTTCGAGAGGCAGGCGAAGCAGAGGCTTGACAAGGTCGAGGCCGATTTGTCGATGCAAATAAGCATGTTGGCGAATTCGATCGACGTCGTATTGGCGGGTTTGCCAACAGAAATAAGGAAATTAACACTCGGTGAGCTTTTGACGTTGGATACGAGTAACGAGGAGGAACAACCCATGGAAATGACAGACGCTTCTTCGGAAATATCTTCAGTCTCAAAAGCAACACTCGCCAGACCAAAAAAAGCGGTGAAACGAGCGACTGCAGCATCGGACGATGGATACGCGACGGAATCAACAACAGCGAGAACGACTCACGTTTCGCGGATGAACAGCACGCGCAATTCGACCAGTCACCAACCGAGAAAACATCGCAGTTCGTCCAACGGACACAAAAGCGTTCAACGGCCGACACGCGTCACCAGGAGCACTTCCCGCAATAGAAATTCCAAAGTGAGCACCGACGCGGAGCAGGAAAACAGGGGCAACCTCTTAAAGTCGACCAGCCGTTGTCCCACAGCAGGAAAGTACAAAACTCCGTCAACTAAGAATCTAGCTCCTTCCTACGGGGTAATTACCCCTAAAATAAAACCCAATACCCCGTTGAATATGATGCGGAGACCCAGACAAGGAGAAATGGTACTCAGTATGCAAGGAAGTCCGTTGCTTGTTTCCTCCGTCGAAGAACGCACC
This sequence comes from Hyposoter didymator, assembly GCA_037952995.1. NCBI lineage: Eukaryota > Metazoa > Arthropoda > Insecta > Hymenoptera > Ichneumonidae > Hyposoter > Hyposoter didymator. The sequence continues at coordinate 18,043,005 of JBAJMU010000001.1, read as the reverse complement.
GCCAACATCAACGTTCCCACCCGAAACGGAGACATAATCTCTCTCTTGCCCAATCCTGGGCTGCGGCTCTCGCACTTTCCAGCGGTCGACGACGAGACCATGAGGCAGCTCAGAACTCTCAATGGACACCTCAGCAAGGTGATGGGCCACAAATAGATTGCCCGACACGAGGCTCTTCAGCTTTGTGATACAAGACTTAAGGGTGTTTGCATTTTTTACAGCCTGATGAATGTTTTTCCGTTTTTTTTTTTCATTGAGATGTATGAATGGCTTTTATGTACAATGTCAATTATTAGTAGCTATCGAAACGATTGTCATTTGCGTGTGAGATTCGTCGACTCCGAGACGTCCAAGAGGATTAATTATTAGGTCTGAATAGCCATTTTGGCAAAGATACGATGAATTATTTTACTACGAGTAATGTATTCTACTAGTAACGATATTCCGATCGCTTAGAATTATTTCAAGGCATAACGCCGATCGGATTTTTGTATTTAAATATATGCACCAATTGTTCCAATCAATTTCTTTCTCTCCTTCCCGCTTCAATGTTTTTATTGCATTATGATGACTCTGATGTTCGCAACGTTGAGATTCAACGAAAAACATTTTGTATATTTCGTATTTATTGAATTTTGAAAATCATGGCAATTTTTCGTGTCTATTGAGTTTTTACGTCGGAAGAGAGGATCGTTTTATTGTCCAGACCATATATTGAATAATAATCATGAGCTCTACTGAAAAAACAACAGAATTTCGTTGCATTCCAACGAATTCCAACGAATATTTTTTCGAAAATCTCTTCGGAAGCAAATTTTAGTCGTTTCATTCGTAAATTTCGCTGACAATTTTGTTAGAAACCAAATATACTGTTAAATTAACGAAAATTTTGAAATTATCAAAAAATATTTAGTTTACCGTATTCAACAAAATATCGACAATTTTTAACATTCTCAGTGTATTCCATTTTTATAGTCGTAGTGTTTATTCGTAAAGTTACAATAAATTAAAATCTGTATTTTGACAAAAAAGATCGGATAAAGTTTGATTTTTTGTATCCAAACTTCTCGAATCGCTGACAAAATGAAAAAACTTCAGAAAACGCTTGATTTGAATTTTTCTCTCGTCTCAAATTTTTCCAAAACTTTAGAATCTTCAATTCGCTCTTACGAAGAACAGAAGAGAAATTATGCAACTAGGTATTTAGGAAGCGTGCAAATTTCCCAGTTTCCTTAGTATTTTGTCGAAATTTCGAAAGTTTTTATTGAGGATCTTAAAAGTTGATCGTCGGCTAGATGATATAAAATTTTGGAAAATGCATCATCAACGTTTCATATAAAGAAATACATGGATCGAAAGCCTAACCTCGAATTACATGGTTGAAAAAAAAACTCAACGAAATGCTCCAAATATTTTCGGCTTATTTTCAGATTAGTTGAAATCTCGCGGGAAATTTTGAATATAATAAATCGAATGGCCGGTAGAGAGCCACCGAGATTATCTAATTGTCAACGCCCACTCGAGTGCGTATTGGGCGCGTATTATCGGACGTGTGGATATACGGGAATGTACGGGACAGCGGCGGCGGCAGTTGGCGGTGAAACGGTATGGCTCGTATTCACGGTAACCGCGCCTTCTACTTCAATATGTAAGATCAACGGTTGCGCTACCGCCCATGCACGCCGAGAAGCACACCCGTCCCCAAACACACACTCTCAGTATTTCTGTTCTTTTCGTAACGCGCATTCTTCCCAAGTGTATAGGTGTGCGTTTTTTTTTTGTAAAATAAACGGAACGCGTGTGCAGGAGCGAGCTCGTGTTTCTCGGGCGGTTTCACTGATTGTGAAAAAAACTAGCTCCGCGTTTTATTTTTTAAGTATTTTTCTTCGATTATTCGTTTAATAAAATAAATCCAAAGTCGTGCGAGGAGCGAGTGTGATAACCGCGCACGGAATAGAGCTTTCCCTGCCGCGAGGATCGCCGAATTTAATAATGGAGATCCTGACGAACATATCATCGGCGTTTTGGTCACCTGACGTTTGGTTACCGCCGAACACGACATGGGACGACATCGCACCCAATTCGGACAACAAATATGCCAATTATCAACATCTCATTTATCCTTTGCCAATGGCACTGTGTCTCCTAGTCCTGAGATACGCTCTCGAAAGGTATGCGTCCTTCACCATCTTTTTATCCGTTTTATTTCCAACCTTCTTTTTTCTTCCTCGCTAATCAACGTGTGCCGGCTTTCCCACTAACATCCGGTTGTCAGAAAGGTTACGCGTGCACCAAACGTCACAGTTATATATGCTAATGACACATTTTTTTTTTTTCCTTCGCGTCGTAACACAAGGCACCTGCTCGATGATCGTGGAGACCTTGCCGCACTCGGCGTTTCTCTATCTCCTCGTAACGGGGTTGAATGCACTTTTCGATCGACTATTTCGTCTCACGTGTTCCAAACTCCGCATTTTTCTTTCATTGGCTCAACATTTCCCAAATAAACTTCATTCTCGTGTAAATGAAATTAGTGACAACGAATTCTTCGCGATCTTTTTGTGACGAGCGACGAATACTCCGACACGCTGACAACTTTTCATTCGATCGAAAAGATAATTTCAATTTCGTTTTTTTCATTAAAAAAAAAAAATAAAAACTCGATACAGTTCAGGAATCGCGAAAAAATGAATCGAAACACTGTAAAATGTACCCAAACTTTATCATCGTCAAATATTTGACATTCTGCCGAACCACTGGCTCAGCAATTCAAAAAATCTTTGAAAATCCAGATGAATCCTTGAATTTTTTATCTTCTCCTTGTGATTAATGGATTTTACTTGAAGCAATTGATTCCTGATTGATTTCTCTCTGACGCAGCCACTGATTAATTTTCTTGCAAATTTTTTCATGGCATGCCGAACTGATTACAAGGTGCACAAATAAATATTAGCGATTCGCCACATTCGCTGCTTTTTTTTTGTCCACAATTTGAGATTTTTCTTGTTATTTTTGAATCAGCGCTCACGGTATTCGTCAGTTGCCAATGTGATCGAAAAGAATGACTGATCTTGCTATCAATTTGAAAGAAATGAATCAATGAGTCATGCGATAAGTGAGATATGACCATTTAGTACATGGATACATGAAAGCTGAGGAGTTTGACGGAATCACATGACACTGAAGTTCGCAACGTTGGGCTCTAACGAAAAATATTATTTCTATTAATATTTTTTTCAACTTGAAAAATCATGACATTTTTCTCATCGATTTCGTCTTTGGATCTCAAAAAAGATGGTTTTATTGTCTTGACTAAATTAATAAGAATCGTGGGATCTGGTCATGAAAAAACAGAATTTCGTTGCATTCCAACGATGCAAACTTCAGCATCAGAAATAAGTAAAAATCTATCTAACGTGGAGAAAAAAAAGTCTTAACTAAATTCATCTTGATATTGAAGTTTGCGTTGTTGGATCGGAACAAAAAATAATTTGTGGACTCACAATTTTGACGATTTTCCGAATGCTGAAGTTTGCATCGTTGGAATGCAACCAAATTCTGTTTTTTCTTGACCAGATCCCACGATTCTTACTAAATATTTAGTCCCGACAATAAAACCATCTTTTCTGAGATCCAAAGACAAAATCGATACGAAAAACGTCATGATTTTTCAAATAGAAGAAAATATCAATAGAAACAATATTTTTCGTTGGAGCCCAACGTTGCGAATTTTCAGTGTCATTCCTTTAGACCAATACAAGAAAATTCGTTTTTTAATGATTTTTGTCATCAACTTTCTTTCAATTCCCAACCAGAAAGCTTAAAAAAGGACTTTACTCAAAATAAAGAAAAGTCTTAATCTCTGTGAAGCAAAAGGTCACTGAGTATGTTGATAAAACTCGATTCTGGTGTTTGCGTATATTTGTAACACCCTTACTCTGCAATTTGAGTCTGGATAGCAAGTAAATGCGCAAGATTAAAACGGCAGGCTTAATTACCCTGTGTGAGTAAATTTATCTCATTCAGGTCAGTCCCCTGATCTACAAGCGTTTTTGAACGCAAAAAAAAGTAGTTTTCTCAGATAAATCGTATCACAGCTGTTGAAGGTCAAAGGCCAGCTCCATGGGCAACGAAATATCAGAATTTCAATTCGTACTTTTGCATTGAGAAACTTTGTACATATGTAAAAATTGTTATATACAGGTATTGGTTCGCACCTGTGGGCAAATCGATCGGCATCAAGACAACCAGATCCAAAAGAGCACCGCCTAATGCTATTCTGGAAAAAGCTTACATTAGCAAAAAATTTAAGCATAAACAGGTAATTATGCAACGTTGCTTCTACAAAACAAATCAAACATTCATTTTCTTCTCTTTCTCTTTTTTTCTCTCATTCGTTTTTCGTGAATCCTGTTTTCAGTCATTTTTTTTTCTTCAATTCCAATTCTACCTGAAATTCGTCATTTCAACTTTTCAATCAAAGAATAAAAATTGTTATTTTTTTTCATTTTTTATTTTATATTAATTTGTGCAATTTCTATATTCCTGATCTTTCGAGCTCTGAATTTTGGCTGACGTGCATTAAAGTCTCCATCTCGGTTTTTTTTTGGTGTCGGTGACGAGGGATCGGACTTGAAAATTTCGAAATTAAAATTTAACTGCTTTATTTTATTTTTTTTATTTTGATTACCAAGAAAGTCTGTATGAAATTTTTCGAGTGAATTTTGTAGAATTTTTTCGAGTGTATCGAGTTTGAAGAAAAATCGCTCTTCCGAATTTTCTATTTTCAAAGTAGTTGGGATGTTGAAAGTTTGCATCGATGAAATACAACGGAAACTCATTATTTTTTATAGCATCGCACCAAATTTTTATACAGTGTTTGTCGGCAATAACGGGAAAGTCTTCTTTGCTATTCGAAAAGTAAATTTACTAGAAAAATTCGAACGAGTCAATTAATTATCAAAATAATGAATAGAAAATATATTTTTCGTTCTATTCACTGAGAATGAAATTTTGTTAAAAATCGTCGATATTTTGTTGAATACGGTGAACTAAATATTTTTTGATAATTTCTAAATTTTCGTTATTTTGGCAATATATTTGGTTTCTAACGGAATTGTTGGCGAAATTTATGAGTGGAACGACTTAAATTTGTTTCCGAAGGGAATTTTTGAGATTATTAAAAAAAAAAACGTTTAGTCGAACGTATCGAACACAATTTCAATCTTTTTTAACAAAACTTTGTTTTCAGTGTTGCAACGATGCAAATTTCAATGTTATAAGTAGTTTCGTAGAGAATTCCAGAGAATGTACAAAATTCCACTATTCATTAATACGTGGTAATTAAAATAAAATGACTGCCGAAATTTAATTTCGTTCAGAAATATTCCAAGTGTGCAACCAAAATCGCCAATACTGGTTGGCAAAATAGTATTTTAATAATAGGGACTCCCACGATGTCGCAGAAGATTGCTATCCCGCGAAGAGCCATGGCTCTCTCGACTGGATCTCCACTTTTTTAAATTTGCCTTTGAAAATCTTATCTGTTCGAGAAATATCACGGTAGAAACTCCGATAAAACGAACCTCATTTCGTTACGTAATTTTCTCTATTTCAATGTGGCTGATTGAAGAGTAGTTATTATTTATTTACTCACCCAATTACGTGAATTTTCTTCATAACCTTGTCGGCTTGTCCTTTCGTATTTGTTATATCATCACCGGGTAATGTTGCTAATTGACATCGACATTAGTAGCTGAATTTTTTCGTTACAAATTTGATGATGTTTTGAAGTTTGCATCGTTGGAATGCAACGAAATTCCGTTATTTTTTCAGTAGAGCTCATAATTTTTGTTGAAAATTTCGTCGGAACAATTGTCTCTTGCGACCTAAAAACTCAATCGAAAAGAAAAATTGCCATGATTTCCAAAATGCAATAAATAATAAAAATACTAAATACTTTTCGTTGAATCTCAACGTTGCAAACTTCCGAGTCATGATTTAAAATGATGTTGAAGTTTGCATCGTTGGAATGCAACGAAATTCCGTTATTTTTTCAGTAGAGCTCATAATTTTTGTTGAAAATTTCGTCTGGACAATAGAACAATTCTCTCTTGCGACCTTAAAACTCAATCGACGCGAAAAATTGCCATGATTTCCAAAATTCAAAGAATAATAAATACACAAAATATTTTTCGTTGAATCTCAGCGTTGCAAACTTCCGAATCATGATTTAAAATGATGTTGAAGTTTGCATCGTTGGACTGCAACGAAATTCCGTTATTTTTTCAGTAGAGCTCATAATTTTTGTTGAAAATTTCGTCTGGACAATAGAAAAATTCTCTCTTGCGACCTAAAAACTCAATCGACGCGAAAAATTGCCATGATTTCCAAAACTCAATGAATACTAAATATACGAAATATTTTTCGTTGAATCTCAACTTTGCAAACTTCAGAGTCATCAAAATTGCTGAGTACAAAAAAGAGGCTTTCACGTTTCTTTCGACAATTTCCCAGCCCAATGTTCGCATCTTTTCGGAATTCGACGACTTTTCATTGTCGTTCAGCAATTTTTATTCTGATTTGTTAATCTGGAAATGTGTGACTCAATTTTAAGGTCCTGTCGTTGGCTAAACAACTGGATTGGAGCGAACGCCAAGTGGAAAGGTGGCTGAGGCTGAGACGTTCGCACGACAGGCCTTCTACGTTGACCAAATTCTGTGAAAATAGGTAATCGCTTAAAAACTCGAAAAAAACGTGTTTTTTCTACTAAATTTCTACCACTGACGAGTAAAAAAAATTTGAGCAATTCAATTCTCCTTTTTTAATTATTAATCAAGATTTTTTATATTACTTTGCAAATCATTGGATCTGTCGGTGCTTGTTTCAACTATCGTACTACTTTTGCTGTATTTGTTTTCTGTTTGAAAAGATTGTAAGAACCGCATGACCGCACTGTGTTTCCGGCGAGTCGAGAACTTTGGCCGCTAAAAATGACCATTTCGAATTGTTTCCAACGTCTAATCCGATGGTGGAAAATATTTTCTCTAATTAACAGTCCTCTGTGAAAATTCAGTTGCTATACGAGAACTCAATGAATCGTCAAGAACGACATTCCTGCGAAAAATTGATTTTATTCATTTTGTAAATAATTCTCTTGCCTCCGCGAAAGAATCTTTCAATTTCTCGCAGTTATGTCTCTCCCTGCAGACGATCAATAAAATTTAACTCAAGGTTTCTGCCCCATGGTGGGAAAAAGCCTCAAGCACTAGTAGCGTTCGATAGAAATTTACGATTTTGGAGTCTGCATCATTGGAATGCAATAAAAACTGATTATTTTTTCAGCAGAACGCAAAATTTTCATCAAGTATTTGTCAAAGATAATGAGACACTCTTCTTTGCCATTGAAAAACTGAATTTACTCGAAAAATTAAAACGATCGCATTAATTATCAAAATAATGAATCGAAAATATTTTTCGTTGCATTCCAACGATTAAAACTCAAGTATCATTAGCAATTTATGATGTTGGAGTCTGCGTCATTGGAATGCAATGAAAACTGATTTTTTTTTCAACAGAACGCAAAATTTTCGTCAAGATAATGAGACAGTCTTCTTTGCCATTGAAAAACTGAATTTACTAGAAAAATTAAAACGATCGCATTAATTATCAAAATAATGAAATGAAAATATTTTTCATTGCATTCCAACGATTAAAACTCAAGTATCATTATAAATAAACGATTCTGGAGTCTGTATCATTGGAATGCAATAAAAACTGATTATTTTTTCAGCAAAGCGCAAAACTTTCGTCAAGTATTTGTCAAAGATAATGAGACCCTCTTCTTTGCCATTGAAGCCCTGAATTTACTAGAAAAATAAAAACGATCGCATCAAATATCAAAATAATGAAATGAAAATATTTTTCGTTGCATTCCAACGATTAAAACTCAAGTGTCATTGAAAAATTTGGTCATATCGTAATACCGGATTTTTCTGGTTTCTGTATTCCAGCTGGAGATGCTTGTATTACACGTACTCGTTTATCTACGGAATTGTCATTCTCTGGGACAAACCATGGCTGTGGGAGATAAATTATTGTTATTATGGTTATCCCTATCACCCGGTGACGAATGATGTGTGGTGGTATTACATGGTGTCGATGGCGTTTTACTGGTCCCTCGGTATATCGCAATTCTTCGACGTTAAGCGAAAGGATTTCTGGCAAATGTTTATTCATCATATAGCGACGCTCGTACTCATGTGTTTCTCGTGGGTTGGAAATTTGACTAGAATCGGTTCGCTAGTCCTAGTCGTGCACGACTGCGCCGATATTTTCTTAGAGGTCAGACCCGAATCCAGTCTGTGTTGAAAGAAATGATAACTCGATCGATTCCTTGCCTAATCGTTTGTCAATTTTTATTCCAGGCGGCAAAAATGGCCAAGTACGCTAAATACCAAAAATTATGTGATTTTATATTTTTTATCTTTACAATACTGTGGATCGCAACTCGTACCGTCGTGTATCCCTTTTGGATCATTTATAGGTAAGAAAAAACATCCTTCAACAAATATGATAAGAATTATCAATCGTGTCTCTTTGAAACAGTAAAAAGCTCAGATTCATTTTTTCGAACAATGTTTTCAATCATTTTCTAAAAGTTCATCATACTCATGCGTGAGCGATGCAATATGAAATTATTTCTTTCGAGTAATAAATTTCCTCAGTTTAAAAAATTTATTTTTTCAATATTTTACACGTAAAATGAAAAGTGGCAATTTTTATAATTATTCGAATCATCGAATTTGTTTATTTAAAAATTAATTAGGTTTTTTTTCCTTCAAATTTTCATCGAATTTCTCAAAATTTATTCAATTTATCGAAATACGCATTTTGTCATTTACAGTACAACGACAGAGGCTCCTAAAATAGTACCGATGTTTCCGGCGTATTTTATATTCAATTCCCTGTTTGAAAAGTATTTTAAAAAATTGATTTTAAAAAGTTTAAAAAATTATTTTTTTCAATATTTACACGTAAAAAGAAAACTGGCAATTCCTATAATTATTCGAATCATCGAACTTGTTTATTTAAAAAATTAATTAGGTTTTTTTTCCTTCAAATTTTCATCGAATTTCTCAAAATTTATTCAATTTATGGAAATACGCATTTTTTCATTTGCAGTACAACGATAGAGGCTCCTAAAATAGTACCGATGTTTCCGGCGTATTTTATATTCAATTCCCTGTTGATACTGCTACTGTTCCTGCATATTATTTGGACGTGGCTAATCCTCAAAATAGCGTACAATGCTATTTACGCTGGTCAGGTACGTGACGTTTGAGATGCCAAGAAAATCGCCTCTGCGAATAATCCCTCCTGTGGAATTCCATTCCAAGCCATCGTCTCAAATTTTTCATTATATTTTGTGATTGCTCTGTTGGACAGATGGAAGGAGACATTCGGAGCGATAGTAGCGACGATGTTTCTGACGTAACGTTGGACCAACCTGCCAATAACACCTCAAACCACAGTAGCAAACACAATTCCAGACAAAAGCAACACTAACGGAACTTTCTCGGGGCGTTTGAATAGAGAAAATTCGTTAAAGCGATAAGCGTGAAAGAAAACGCGAGGGAAAGGAGAATGAAGGAGAAAAAAAAGGGAGAAACGAAATTCTACTAGCCCGGTGCTAATTCACGCAAACGGTAGCCTCGTAACTTTAAGAATTAACGATTGAATGTGATTTTTGAGAGTGGTATAATAACGATCTTGAGGAAATATTTTTCTGATGAAGAATCTGGAGACATTAATTCTCGAATATATTAGTAAAACGTTTATTCAGAGTTTAACGAAGGCTTTTTTTACGGGACTAAATAATACGCGCATACTTCGATCTTTCATCAAATTCATTGACACCAAATGTTCATAAAGTTATCTGCGTTAAGTAGGAACAATTAAAAGAAAAAAAAAAAAAAAAAAANAAAAAAACCATCGCACGTTGGCAAAGTTGATACAGTAAAATAATTTTAATGAAACTTTGCCTCTAACTATACGGAGAGAATTTTATATAAAAAATTACTATGCTACCATATCGTTCCTCTGACAAATTTTAGCAAAGACATAGTAACTTTTCATTCATACTCTGTCAGAAATCAGAAATTTCAGATGAAAAATTAGTATGTCTTTGATAAAATTTATCAGAGGGACGGGATATGCAACGAGAACTCATTATTTTTTAAAGCAGAGCGCTGAATTTTTGTACAGTATTTGTGAAAAATAGTGCGACGGCCTTTTTTGCTATTCCAAAAAGCAAATTTACTGAAAAAAAAAGAAAATTGCACTGAAAAGAAAATTTAGTTGAAAAAGATGGATTTTTGTTCGATACGTTGGACTAAACATTTTTTTTAGCAAAGACATAGTAACTTTTCATTCATACTCTATCAGAAATCGCGGAAATTTTGACATTTTTTGTCCAATTTTGACATTTTTTTCCCAATTTCAGATGAAAAACTACAACGTATTTGCCAAAATTTGTCAGAGCGACGATATGGCACCAGGGAACTACGGTTGCATAGTAATTTTTTATATAAAATTCTCTCCGTTTAAGGTAGTTCCCCCACCAGACAGTTTAATTAGGAAATTGTTCAAATTTGGCATACGTGTTGTTTAATATATGAACAACAACTCTGTAAAATTTGAACAAGTTTCACCATCCCGAACCCGAGATATTTAGAATTGGAGTTCACTCAATTAACACGTAACATGGCGGACCATGATAGGCAATCAGCACATTATTAATTTTACCATTCGTACTAAAATTAAGAAGTTCGTGAAAAACAAGGAGGGGCTAGAGCAGGATATCACAGATATTGTGAAAAAAAATCAAGGTGTTTGACCATCTAGTTTGACAGATATAATCTCGAGAAGTTCTAAGGTTTAGGCTGCATACGCTATTTTGCAAGCGAACGAGCGAATGGTGGGGGACGGAACGAACACGCACACATAAGAATGCGTCGTCCGTATAGGCGACCTTCTGTGTATTGGGGCGGTCGCTAACTTTTGGTTGGGGCTGTCGCAGGGGAACTACCTTAACGCTGCGTTATAGCACGTCGGGCGTAAATGAAATAAAAATAAGAAAAAAAAAAAAAATACTTGTAACGAGAATTCGAGGAACGAAAGATAAGATACGAAGCTGCCTTTTTTTTGGGTATCAAACCACGTGTGTTTCGCGATATCTCGTAGACTCGCAATCAGGTGAAACTATCGGATTTTCTTGAGATAATCTTCCGAATCTTCGAATAACCGAGCAAACAATGTTCGATGATCCGATCAAAATTTCCGCCGAAGACGAAGCGACTCAATCCGTACGCTAGGCCTAGATTTGTAGATTTCGTACGTAGTAACAGAAAAAAAAAAACAAAAAAAATCCTTTTGGCTTAGTCGCCCGCTCGTTTACATTGTATGACATGACAAACTATTAAAAACAAATGAATGAAATATCTTTAAGTATATCTGTTACATTTCACAGAGAATGAAATCGCAAGTATTAATTCTGACTCTGCTGAGTTATTATTTTCGTATGGCAAAATTTCATCATTATTTAAAATTACACAATCTCCAGCTTTAATTATAATTATAATAAAAATCTCCTAGCAACAAAGCATTCCGTGGTTTACCGATGGATCGCGCGACATGTACTATTTTCATGGAAGCTTTACGGCTCTTCCGAGCGCAACCTTTCCAGCTACCAATTCAAACTTTACACAAACAAAAGGCATTAAAGCGACTAAAAATAATCAATAAATTCATAGAAATTGCAAAACGTTTACAAATCATAAATTAGATTCGTGCGATTTTCGCACTAAATTCGATGACAATGCGAACGACCAAGACCAGGGCTTTCTACCTCAGCCGGGCAAACACATTTTTATGTGCTTCGAATTCCATTGTAGCCTACCACAGATTTATAACGTAATTCAGATCTGCTGTTTAATATTAGTCATTAAAATCCTGTACCCTGCACTTTTAATGTACACGGACACATTCACACTTACAACATACACACACACACACACACAGACATCCGCACACCATTTGTATTTGTGTATAGAATATTAAAACGGAAATAAAAGAAAGGAGAAAAGAAACAAAATGAATTTTTGTCATTTATCATTTTAACAATCAATGAATACAGTTTTTTTGTTATATTTTCAGTACACGATTACGCGTACTCTTTGGTTGTACAACGCATAGATATATTTTTAGTTTATTTATCAAGATATAAAAATACCGTATAAAACTTTTTAATACAAAAATGCCGGCAGACATGAAGCTTTTCGAGAAATCTTCATTTCTCAACGAGGAAATCAATGGTTTTCATATTTTTATTGATTTGAAAGAATATTCGGGGTTGAAAACACGTTGGTATGTTTTTCAAGCCCTCGCGGGCCTATTGGAATAGTCTGTTGAGTGAAAAAATATTTTTTGTTATGAGACTGAAGTTCACAACGTTGGGCTTGAACGAAAAATATTGTTTCTATTAATATTTTGTTCAATTTGAAAAATCATGACATTTTTCGTATCGATTTTGTCTTTGGATCTCAAAAAAGATGGTTTTATTGTTGGGACTAAATATTTAATAAGAATCGTGGGTTCTGGTCAAGAAAAAACAGAATTTCGTTGCATTCCAACGATGCAAACTTCAGCATCGTCGGGGGTTTGTGATTGAGCTTTATGTTTGCCTGGCATATTTTTCACCCCGAGTATGCTTCAAGAACTAACGGAGCCTCCAAGCCTCGACTCTCAAGCTCCGTCTTGACTCAGCATCGAAGATGGATTTTCTCTGATTATTATCTCGTACTTGGTCCCGTAATACATCAATGTAAAACCCCATTTTCCACTCATGAAAGCCCAGACGGCTGCTATCACAGTGTTCTCTGCTACTGTCGGTGAGGCTGAAATATTAACGCTTCGTCAAGTTTTTGCCATCAGATTTGATTTTTAGTTTCGGCGGCAGAAAGTTGTTGGGGTCAAAACGACCCGGTACGCGCTCGAAGGGTTAAATGAATATTATCATTTATATGGAATTATAAATAGCGACTTTTTTTATTTATTGGAAATACACAATCAGAGATACTCACAGATGTTGCGGTAGAACGTAAGGAACATGTACCAAATAATGGCAGCGGCACCTACGACTCCAACCACAAAACCCACGTGAGTCAAGTTACGAAGAGACCTCGTAGTGTGCCAAACCTCTAAAGAGTTTCTACCGTAGCCCCAGTGGAGATGGAAGCAGACTCCGGCAAACACAGCTAAGAGACAACATTCACAATATATATTTTTCTAGAGAGCCATGGGATTTGACGCAGTTACCTAGAACGCGCAAGTGCAGACCTAAAAATCTCAATTAAGGTGAAGGAGCAGTCGCTTTCTCGCCACGTGAATGCGAGAGAGATAGTTGCAATTTTCGAAATTGAATATTTTCGATTCAGTTTCACCGATTAAAACAAGCCCGTCAGCGGATTTTTGCCATCGTCCCGCGTCCGCTGCACAGAGCCTTTTTCTCAGTAGTCAAACGACAACGGAGAATTTTCATTTCGAAATCCGAGATGTATGACTGCTCCATCGCCTTAATTATAAACGAAAATCGTTCACCACGCTACTAGTCATGTCATTTGCCAAAGAAATTCTACAACTTTATATAAAAACGAAAAAATATTGATAACGTCACTAAAGACGCATGCTCGTTTAAAGAAAAAATTGCGCACTGAATAAAAACGAACTAATTCAAAGAAAGAAGGTGTCAAAACTGTAACAACATCGAAAAAAAACAAAGAATAAACATTATCTGTTTTACTGCATTGATTGTTTGCTCCATCTCAGTTGCAAAGCTTATCGAAAATATGCTGATAACAGGGAACGTAGAGAGAACGAAGTAAATGAAAAAATAATAGGAAAATAAAATTTACTAACTTGCCAAAACCGACCAAAAGCCTACATCGTGATTGCCATAACCCACACATAGCACGAAAAAGCCGAGAATACCGACGAAAACGCCAATCCCGCTTACCACAAGACGCAGTATTACATCTCGTAACATATTGGACACGAATGCTTGTACTTTCCACCGGTAATAGTAATTTTAATTCGTTTATCAATGCGTCGTTTGTTTTATTTTCAGAGAAATACCGAAGATTAAACTTCTCCGTACAGATACAGCTGGTTATTTCAATTCCCCTCTACGGTGTGACGTTGCTATATGTATGTGTTTCGGCAAGATAACCAACAGGTTGGGCCGGGCTAGACGTGTGTACGTGTATATGTATGTATACTATTCTCGTTTTGCGTTCTGAGATAAAGATTAGTATTGCCGTTACGTACGATTCTTTTCGTTCATACGCTCATTCCTTTGTTGGTTTTGAAACGTTGGAAATCATGAGCTGCCATTAATTCTTCAGAGTAGTTGGGAAGTTTATATTTTTTTTCAGCGAAATAACAATTTTTGAATATACGCAAAAAATTTGTGTATAAGAATTTTCAAAGAAAAGAAAAAATTCCTTTTGCTGTTAGTATATTTTTCTCCGTCGCGTTGAAGCCAAATGTATCGGGAAGTTTCGAATTTCGCGCCACTTCTTTTTTTTCTCTTTTTTAAAGTTCGTTATAGAAAAAATAAAATTGGCTGAATTGTGCAATTGACAAGCTTGAGAAAAAGTTTGACATAGCAACTTTTTTAAGGAGTCACGTCTGATTTCACTTAAAAAAGAGTTTTGTCCAAAAAATAAATACGAAAAACTATAAATTAAATCTTTTCAGAAAATTTTATTTCGGATTTTGAATTTCTCGAAACTGTCGAGATTCTCTTTTCAGAAAAACAAGAAAATAAAAAAATTGAGTAATTTTTTTTCCAAACATTGGTAACGTCGATTAATTGGTAAGGGAATAAATTTGTGTTGATGAAAATAATTTTTCGCCAGTTCATTTATTCGTGCCTTATTCGTTTGACCATTTTTTTTCAAAATTACACTGAATGGAAAAGTGGATGGTTTCGGGTTTTCATTCAATTCGTAGATTTGGCTTCCTTGGCGCTCTGGAGACTTTGCGTGATGTACAATTTGGCTAAGCTCTGAGCGCAGAATTGTGATATATGTTGACTGTAAGTGTTGATTTGTCCAGCAACGATCATCGGGTTGAGCCTTGGTGGGACAGGAAGAGGACGCATAAGTTTGTTGATGTCGTCGTCGGGTAATGGTGGCTCGTCTTTGGCCGCTCTGGCGGCGTTCTCCTGGGCCCTTTTCTGCAAGAGCCTATTTTTGTCTTGTTGTTGACGAACGACGAGATGCTGATAGCGATTGAACTTGATGGCTTCTTGGTTGAGCTCGTCGACACGGTCCATTAAGCATCTCAGTTGATTCTCGAGTACGCTGGCTGTTCCAAGGTCGAGATACTTCGTGCCTTCTTCTTCGGGAATCATGTCTCCCAGCTCGGACATCATGATGTTGGTCAAATTGCTGTTCCTTATGACTATCGGAATCTCGACGAAAAGACTCTCGTATCCGATCTTGAGATTTCTCAACACCTCCGGAGTATATTCTCCTTCTTTGTACATTTGAATCGCCTGGGGCGTCAAACGATACGCTTTCAAGGTCAAAAATCCTCTCGCCGATTTGGCAGTGTCGTAAATCACCACTACAGACTCTTCTATCGACGTCTGATAATGGTACTGCGACTCCAGCAAAGAAAAACTCAGGAAGTTTCCAACGTCCGCGCTCTGGTACCATCCGACGTGGAAATGATCGACATTTACTCTGGAATTTACACAATTCAATCATTGATAATAAAACACACAATTCTGCATGCTTTTTTTACGATTACTGTGATGAAAACTAGTCAAATGTCTGTGAAGTTTTCACAATGGGTCTAGGCGAAGTTTAGACGAAAAAAAAGTCTTGAGGAGGTTGGCTACGTACGACCGTATGATAAGAATTTAATAAAATTCGGTGATAACATTCTTTAGCATCAAATACGATGACACCATTTTTTTCAAATTCTTCGTCTACATAGTTGTCGAATAATTCGAGTTTACAATATGCAAAAGATATACCTATATATATATCTGATTCCTATGCTTACACTGGAAATGAAATTTTGTTAAAAATGGTCGATATTTTGTTGAATACGGTGAACTAAATATTTTTCGATAAATTCAAAATTTTCGTCATTTTGGTAGTATATTTGGCTTCTAATGGAATTGTCAGCTAAATTTACGATTGGAACGACAAAAATTTGCTTCCGAAGAGACTTTCTAGAATATTTCTTGCTGCAGTGACACAATTTTTGGGTTTATTCAAAAAAACGTTCAGTTGAACGTATCGAACAAAATATCGATTTTTTTCCAACAAAATTTTGTTTTCGGTGTCTGCATGTAAACTCTGGTGTTCAATTCCTCGAAATCTATGTGGAAGAAAAATGTTTAAAAATGTGTATATTCATATTTAATACTAAATAATATTTTCACCAAATTTCATTAAATTCTAATCATTTCGAATTTTCATATGCTCTAACGATGTTGAAGTTTCCATCGTTGGGATGCAACGAAATTCCCTTTTTTCTTGGACAAATCTCATGATTCTCATTGAATATTTGGTCAGGACAATAAAACGATATTTTTTTTTAGGTTCCAAAGACAAAATCGGTAGAAAAATTGTCCTGATTTTTAAAACTCAACAAATAATTTATAGAAAAACGAATTTTTCGTTGGGGTCCAACGTTGCGAACTTCAGGTTCATGTGCTCTTAACATTGAGACATTTTTGTGCGTTGCCAACCTCTCTAACAGTTGGTAGGCTGTAATTTACAAATATCAATAAACGTAAATACGATTAAACATTTGGTAAATCCGGAATTCACTGATGGACTGAAAACAGTATTTTTTTGAAGTCTAGATTGACAAAAAGTTACAATCCTTCGTGTGGATCTGTGATTTTTCCAGATAATCAGAATTTTATCTATCAACCAAATTGTACGGATGTAAAAATATTCAACAGTGTTTGCTAAAAAATGAGAAATTGCCACTTTTTAATGGAAAAGGCTCAGCAAAGGCTGAGCTTTTTGGAAAACGATCTTTCGGTGTATCGAGTGAAGCAGTTAAAAGTTCGTAAATGAATGCTATCGTTCGTCAGATGGAATGAAGCCGGAGGTCCATTTGGCCATATGCAGTATTCAGCGGCAAATCAGAAATACAAATCTCACTTAATTGACTTCGATTTGCAAGCGATTAATGTGCGAAATGGTAGAAAAATGAAAAAATTTACCTTCGAAGACGACGCATAACAGCCAACTGGTATTCTTCTTCTTCCATCAATTCATCATTTTTGGGAAAAGGAAAACAGTTGGTGATTTCAAGCCGGCTCTGAACAACGAGACCCAACAGAGCGCCCTGTGCAACCTCCATGTTACTCGTGGATTCTTCATGACAATGTTTCACTATTTTCATCGCCGCCAAACCATCGCATTGTACGTAATCAATTCGCGATTCCAGATCCGGAATTCTTCGTATTTGTCCTCTTGACGAAGCCATCTCGTTTATTCGAGTCGATAATTCTATTTATTACAAAATTTACTCCAGCACGCCAAGTGCTAGATTGCGCGCTGTCAAAAGAGGTTATGAAAGGGCGAACACCTTTTCTCTTGATGCGTGCACAGTCCTGCCACGTTTAGAAATAAAATCAAATTCCATCGTATGGTAGTAAAAATAAATAACTAGAAATTACCGTGTGTATGATCGATCGATGAGACGTAAAAAATGCTTGATAAAAACATGTATAGAGTTGGAAAATTGAATAATTATCTGCTGTTGAAAATTAAAAGATTTCTTCCATCGTAGAAAAACAGATAATTTCATTTTTTCCAGAGAAAAACGTGATTTTGGTGAATAACCACACACAACCAATGGAAATGGTCAAATGACCAATCTTAAAAGTCCAAAGTAAGGATAGTAGCTGTCCTTTCTATTTATATTTTTCATACTGGACGTCAAAATTGAAACATGTCAGATTCGTAGTTAAATTCTGCTAATTCCATCTTTTCAAACATTACCACGGAGGTATTGTCAAGGATTTTGTCTACGAGTGACATCGCAGGTAAGTTATTATTCCAATAGTATTATCTCCTCACGAATAATATCGTCTGAAAAGAATTCATTGACAGTTTCCAGTGGCTGTCAAACTTTTGCTAACAGCTTAAATATTCGTCAAATCGTATTTCGTCAATTCTGTAGGGATTTATTCTTTGGGTGTGAGGACGAAAATGTTATTGAATTAAAACAAAAAATATTGCTATAAAAATATTATAGAAACGAAATTCATTGTCGCCATCGAACCGAGTTGAAATGAAAGAATTTCCAGAATCGTCAATATGGCTACGGCAGAGTGTCTCAGCTTGGATTTTGGTCCATTCGAGACTGTCCATCAATGGCAGCGAATGCCAGAATGTGATGAATTCGTAGGGGCAAGGTATTCAATTTTTTTCTCTCGTAATTCAAACTCCAGAGACTCGAGAACCAACCGAACACGATTTGCGGTTGAATAAAAAATCTTTGGGTGCTTTTCAGACGTAGCAAACACACGGTTGTCGCTTACAAGGATTCGATTTACGTTTTTGGCGGAGACAATGGCATAACGATGCTAAACGACCTTTTGCGATTTGATGCAAAAGAAAAATCCTGGGGAACGGCTATCGCGACGGGCGCACCACCGGCTCCGAGATACCATCATTCCGCGGTGGTCCATGACTCTTCGATGTTTGTTTTCGGAGGATACACCGGTGATATCCATTCCAATTCAAATCTCACCAATAAAAATGATCTCTTTGAGTATAAGTTCCAGACGGGACAGTGGACAGAATGGAAATTTAATGGAAAGTGAGTACCGATCCACGTTGATCCACATTTTAAATGCCAGTCTTGCCTGAGGTCGTTAACAAAGTTGCGCGAGTTGATTTCCATTTGCTGTGTACATTTTATAAAATTGTCGATAATTGTAATTGTGGTCCAAGAGAGTTTGTCGAAATGTCGAAAGTTTCTCGACATTTTAGACCATCAGAAAAAATTGATTGCAAAACTTGCAACTGTGCAAGAAGGCAATGAACTCTCTTGTTCGTCAGCAATGCAATTATTTTTCTGTAAGCTATTCGAGCTATTGAAATATGAGAAAAATTTTACATTCAGTTCGTGCATTGACCTTGAGCGTGTTGTAGAAATTTTTTAAGTTACGATGGTAAGTTACAAGTTGTGAATAATTCTTTCAGGACTCCTGTCGCACGATCGGCTCACGGTGCTGCAATTTATGACAACAAACTGTGGATCTTTGCCGGATACGATGGTAACGTTCGTTTGAACGACATGTGGACAATTTCGTTATCGCCAGGAGAGCCAAGGACTTGGGAAGAGGTCGTCCAATCGGGAGATTGTCCGCCAACGTGTTGCAACTTTCCTGTCGCTGTAGCTCGTGAATCCATGTTCGTGTTCAGCGGTCAGAGCGGTGCGAACATCACAAACAGCTTATTTCAATTCCACTTCAGAGAAAAACGGTAATTATCGTTTTATCCAACGGCAAGTTATTCCTTTACAAAATAGTGTGGCGAAAAATACGAAATTTGAATGATGTTGAAGTTTGCATCGTTGGAATGCAACGAAATCCATTATTTCATTTGATTTTTTCAAAACAGAGCGAAAAATGAACGTGCAGTGTCGGCTTTGACAATTATTTCCAAATGAAAAACTGAATGTCAAAAAAAAAAAAAATTGAGAAAAACGGAGAAAATTGAAATCAAGAATAGTTAGTAGAAAAATAATTTTCCTTGGGCGCTAAAAATTCTAGAAATTATTGAAAAATCAGAGGTTTGCAAAAGTAGAGATTATGGAGTTTGCAACGTTGAGATTCAACGAAAAATATTTTGTGTATTTATTATTCATTGAATTGTGAAAATCATGGCAATTTTTCGTGTTGATTGAGTGTTTAGATCGCGAGAGTGGATCGTTCGATTGTCCAGATCAAATATTGATAAATAATTATGATCTCGACTGAAAAAAGAACAGAATTTCGCTGCATTCCAACGATGCAAACTTCAGGGTCATGCAAAAGTGAGAAATGTCCTGAAACGAAGCGGTGGCCGTTGTCGAAAATGTCTTTAGGGAAATATGGAGACGCGATACTTGTCCGGGTCGAAATGACCCAGTGTGATAGCGGAAGATTGAAATTCTGCGGAATTTTTCCAGATGGACTCGTATTTCTACGGAGCATATATTAAGAGCGGCTCCTCCGCCGCCGGCGCGTCGTTACGGTCACACGATGGTAAGTTTTGACCGTCATCTTTACGTATTTGGCGGAGCTGCTGATTCGACATTGCCGAACGATCTTCACTGTTACGACCTTGACACTCAAACATGGAACATCGTGTTACCATCATCAACGAGTAAAATACCATCAGGTCGTTTGTTCCACGCTGCAGCAGTGATCGGCGAAGCGATGTTTATATTCGGTGGGACAGTCGATAACAACGTACGTTCAGGGGAAACGTATCGTTTCCAATTTTCCTCTTATCCAAAATGCACGTTGCACGACGATTTCGGTAAACTCTTGAGTTCCCGACTGTTTTGCGACGTCGAATTCGTCGTTGGGGACCCCGAGAACGAGACCAAAATACCTGCTCACATTGCTATGGTTGCAGCGAGATCCGAGTTCCTTAGTGCTCGGATAAAGCAGTCAAAGGAACGACGAGACAAACATTTAGAAGAAGTTTACGGCACGCTCGATGTGCCTATCAAAGATATGCCTCTCCTCGAAGTCAAGCTCGAGGATTCTGTTCCCGAAGCTTTTGAAATGGTCCTTAATTACATATACACCGATCGTATTGATCCAACGAAAAGGACGGACGATCCCGAGCCTGGCAACCGCATAGTTTTGCTCATGATGGACGTTTATCGTTTGGCTGTACAATTCCACATGGCGTGCTTGGAGCAACTGTGCGTTCATTATCTCGAAGCAACTATAACCCACGCCAACGTCCTCGAGGCCCTGCATAACGCGGCTCACCTCAAACTTTATTTCATCAAAGAGATTTGTCTCAGTTTCGTTGTCAAAGAAAGTAATTACAACCAGATCGTCATGAGCCAAGATTTCGAGACCCTCGAGCAACCGCTGATGGTTGAAGTTATCAGACGACGACAAATGCCACAGGCACGAAGTTTCACCAAACAATACGAGTCTGGAACTGGCACTACGTTGGAACAGGACATGCAAGCCTTTTTGAAGAACGTCGGTCGCGAATTCTGTGATATTACGCTCATGCTCGATGGCGTACCGATTCCAGCTCACAAGGCCGTTTTGGCCGCTCGCTGCGGATACTTCGAGGCCATGTTTCGCTCTTTTATGCCTGAGAATAATACCGTCAACGTAAGACTTCTTAACGCACATACCGAAAACAAAATTTTTTTGCAAAAGATGCAAATTTTGTTCGATACGTTCGATTAAACGTTTTTTTGAATAATCCCAAAAATTATGTCATTGCAGCGAGAAATATTTTAGAAAGTCTCTTCGGAAGCAAATTTTTGTCGTTCCACTCGTAAATTTCGCTGACAATTTCGTTAGAAACCAAATATACTGCCAAAATAGCGAAAAGTTTGAAATTATCGAAAAATATTTAGTTGAACGTATTCAAAAAAATATCGACCATTTTTAACAAAATTTAATTTCCAGTGCAATTATGAGCGGCGAATTTCCTAGATATTTTCCCTTTTGATTTTGAAGTTTGCATCGTGAGAAAATAACGAAATTCTGCTTTTTTTTTCAGCCGAGCTCAGCATTTAAATTTAATTTTTGTATATGCATGATAAAAAGATTATCTTTTGCTATACCGAACAACTTGAGGGATACGATAAATTTCCGTGATTTGAAAAATTGAACAAACAAAATTTTTACTTAGATCACAAAGACGTTGCAAACTTCACCGTCATGTTTTCGTAACTCCTTGAGCCGCATGCATGTTTCTTTTCGTGCACTTTACGTGAAACTTGGTAACCATGGGTTTTTGGGCTCGTGGAAATTCAAAATTAGGAGTCTCTCCGAATTCTGTAAATTTCCTCAAAGTGTAATCAGTCCCTGAAAAAATTAATTGAAAGGGTCAAAGGGTGGAAGTTATTTCGATTGTTCTTACACTGGGAAAGAAATTTTTCAAAAATCGTCGATATTTTGTTGAATAAGGTAAACTGAATATTTTTTGATAAATTCAAAATTTTCGTTATTTTGGCAGTATATTTGGTTTTTAACGGAATTGTCAGCGAAATTTTCGAGTGGGACGACAAAAATTTTCTTCCGAAGAGACTTTCTAAAATATTTTTTGCTGCATTGACACTATTTTTGGGATCATTAAAAAAGAGTTTAGTCGAACGTATCAAAAAAAATATCCATCTTTTTCAACAAAATTTTGTTTTAGCCTACAACGTAAAACCGGTGGAAATATAATGAGAAATGTTTTACGCTGAAAAAATGAAAAACTAGTAATCAAGTGCAGAAAACTTGAGTTTCTAAATATGAATGTTGTTGTTTCCCAGATTCAAATCGGCGAAATGATACCCTCGGCAGAATCATTCGCGTCGCTCCTCAGGTATATTTATTATGCCGACGTAGCCATGCCACCAGAAGATTCTCTCTATCTTTTTACTGCTCCCATTTTTTATGGCTTCACGAATAATCGTCTTCAAGCATTTTGCAAACAAAATCTTGAGATGAACGTTACCTTTGAAAATGTCGTACAAATCCTGGAAGCTGCGGACAGAATGCAAGCTGCTGACATGAAGAAATACGCCTTGAATCTCATCGTACATCATTTTATCAAGGTACGATGGCACTGGGCTATTTTTAAGTCACTCGCTTCCTCATAATTTAGTTTCTGACGAAAACTACGGCTTGTGGCACTGGACATTCGATTTTTTTTTGCCAAATCACAAATGACGATAAGCCATTCCATGGAATTCTCTTGGTTCCTTCAAACATTCGAATAAATAATCAATGAAATAATTATCTTTTCCTCAACTACAGGTCGCCCGACTGCCGAGATTGAAGCAGCTGAGCAGAGATCTTTTGCTCGACATTCTAGAAGCTTTGGCTGACGAACGAAGCGAAGCTCGAACTTGTCAGGATATGACGAGCGATTGTTGACGTTTTGCCTTGGATCGTCGCCGCTGTAGGCTACGAAGTCCAGGAGCACGTTACCTACCGACACTCGGTAGCGGCCTAAGAGTCAGTATGACTGTGCAACGCCTGGATTGCGCTGTCACCAACAAATCCTCGGCGTCGTTGCTCGTGCCCGACGGAAATATCGAGCTCGGCCATCTCCCCAGCTCGCTCTATTCCTTGAAGCAATAGATTCTCCTCCGTCTTGCCTATTATTTCCGTCACATGCACGGAATGAATAACAAGCTTTTATCGTCCGCAGGAATTACACGAAAAATACTATTTATCGCTGTTCATAGTTTATTAGGTTTAAGGGAATTTTTTCCACGAAGTAATTCTGCAAATTCAACTTTTCGCTCTTCGTATGACAGCTTGAACGTAACTTTCCGAATATTCTAATATCGTTGGTTGTCGAATCTCACTAAAATGTTAAGGAGGGTGGCTTTACACAACAATGTTGCAATGTTAAAAGCATAGGAAAATTCGAAATGATTAGAATTTGATGAAATTCGGTGAGTATATTCTTTATTATTAAATATAAATATACAAATTTTTTAAGATTTTTTTTCTACATAGTTTTCGAGTAATTGAACACTAAAGTTTGCATGCACAAGGATAGGAATCAGATATATGTAGATATATCTTTTGCATATTGTAAACTCCAATTATTCGACAACTATGTAGACGAAAAATTTGAAAAAAATTGTGTCATCGTATTTGATGCTAAAGAATGTTATCACAAAATTTTATTAAATTCTTATCATATGGTTGTATGTAGCAAACCTCCTTAAATCTCACACTGAAAAGCAAATTTTGTTGGAAAAGATCGATATTTTGTTCGATACGTTCGACTAAACGTTTTTTTTTGAATAATTCCAAAAATTGTATCATTGCAGCAAGAAATATTCTAGAAAGTCTCTTCGGAAGCAAATTTTTGTCGTTCCAACCGTAAATTTTACTGACTATTCCGTTGGAAACAAAATTTACTGCCAAAATAACGAAAATTTTGAAATGATCAATAAACCGTGTTTACCGTGTTCAACAAAATATCGAGGATTTTTAACAAAATTTCATTTATAGTGCATGGAATCCTGAAAAGGCCTAATATGAAGTTTAGAGTTTCAGGAATGCATCTCCGAAACTCCATTGTTCTGTAATTGATCCCTAATTGTCTATAATCTGTAATTGAAAATAAAAAATTGTAAACACGCTCCGATTCGTATCACAAATTCGAAAGTTGTTGCGAGAAATGTGAAATTTTCAAGTGTCCTTGTTCGGATTAGAAATCTTTAGAGGAAATTTTCAAATAAAACAAAAAAAAATGGTGGGCCGAGACGAAAACCATAGGATTTGAAAAATCTTAAGTGACTTATCAAATGGAATCTCGATGGGCTGAATTAACGCTCAAAAAAAAGTCAAAAGACTCTCTCACTAGTCGTAATATTTGTTTAAATTGTTTTTACCTTCTCTTTTGATAATAATGCGCTGGAAGAGAAATGTACTAAATGTACTTCGCGTAGGCGATCCCGAAAAATGTTTAATACCATACGATTTTCACGAAAATCAAGATTTACTTCACCGATGATATGAAAAATTGTGTTTCGCCTTTTCTGGATGATGCTTTGGCGATTATTTTTCATGTGTAATTATTTTCATCATAGAATTATTTCAAATTAGCCCGAAAAACGTAGCGTCGAGCAGAGACTGAACGAAACAGCTTGATGTTTAAAAAAATGAGTTCCAAGGGATGAGTTCCAAGTTTTGCGAATATATCGACTCGATAAGTCGTCTGATAAGTCGAACGTACGATTTGCATACGTAAAATATACGTATTAAAAAATGAAGACAAGTTGTTGAATGTTTTTATAAAAGCGATTGTTCTTTTTGTAACCGATAACGATGTTGACGAAATAAATTTTATAAAAAATATCGAAACATCCATGTCGTCGTGGTATTATTTGGAAAATTTGGCAAATTTTGTTCACTGTCATTGTTTCAAACAATTGGAACGTGCTGCCGAAGTTTTCACTCAATTGGTGAGTCCGCATTGAGAGGATAAAGGATGAGGACGACTCTGAAGTTTGCAACGTTGATATTCAACGAAAAATATTTGATCTATTAATTGTTTATTGAATTTTGAAAATTGTGGCAATTTTTTGTCTCGATTGAGTTTTTAGGGAGCAAGAGAGATTGAATAATAATGAATAGTTCTGTTCGAGAAAAAACAGAATTTCGTTGCATTGTAACGATGCAACCTTCAGAATCATGGGATGAGGAAGCTGGAAGGAATAATGGGGATGAAATAACAGATGACGAATTAATAAATTACGCGTTATATTTTTATCTCATCGCGTACGTAGTCGTACAATCTTAGGCCTTATTTCTTTTGTGTTTCATATTGTTCTTTCTTTTTTCTTTTCTTTTAACAATAATTTAACATAGCTTGATGCAAGCGGCACGAGCGAAGGAATGATAATTTTCTATACCAGGAAAATCAAAAGGAATGTGGAGTTTTCGAACGAAAGAAAAAGGAAAAATAACTATAGTTAAATATTTCATTTACTATGAAGATATAGTAGTTGTCGCTAGTTTGATATTCGCGATTTTCACTCGCGAAACAACGAAGAGGGATAGCTTCCTCTCCGCACAACGTTTTATTTGTACTTAAAAAGTATTTCAAGTATTCATATACATAATATATTGTATCTCTTGCTTCGGACATAAGAGCGTGAGGCCGGTAATCATCGCCGAGGCGAAATTGCGTGAATTTTGATTAATAATTATCTACAAAATGGTCCTTACTTATTTTCTACTGAAAGATCACACGCTTTCTTTGTCCCTCGTTCTCTCTCTGTTTCTACAAGCCCGCAGTTTTCGTTTATTTCGTTTTGCTTTTTTCTCCATATTTACTATAATTACATCCAAAGACTAATACCTTCTCCCTATTAATCGCACGTCATTTCCCTAACATTTATTCAAATATTATCCTACGTAGGCCCGTTTGTTTGCTTAATTATCTAAATAACTCCCAGAGTTGCTCGTTTTTTCATTTTCTATTATTCTCCCAACAAGACAACTTTTGCCCAGTTTCCAATTGTAGGAAAAACAAAATAGAGATAGAGAGAAAAGTTTTGAAGAAATTACGACGACGCGGTTACGCTAAGGAGGTAATAAATCGCATAGTCGTGTTGTTAAAAACGTCCACATTGACTCGGAATGGCCCCTATCTGAAAAAATGATCGAGTTGTAAAAACAGAGCAAAATTTGAATTTACCTTTTTCGAAAAACAAATAGTTTTCGGAGGGAAGAAATTTTTTTTCTATTTTTGTACTCACCGATTGTTGATTTGCTTGAATATTTTTTTTTAATCATTTCCTTTTGTAGGCTTACAAGTGTACAAGACAATTTTCGACGATGTTAGAACGTTTTTTCCGTTTTTCGTTCATATCAATGGAAACGCCTTGCATGTATGCGGACGCGTTATCAGTCCGCAGCGGCGTTTGCCGATTTGAAAATCCTTGAGGATCAACGGTAAAGGACGAAGCCCGCGCGTCCTTTACGATTCGCGTCTGACATCCTCTCAAAGGATTCACCGTAACGTTTCATCGGTTATCCTCGTTTCTGGCAAAATAAAGAAAAATATTAGCTCTGCTTCAGTGAATAGAAAAAAAAAGATTTTGAAAAACTTTTTATTTTCAACAATTGTCGCAACATTTTTCCCCTCAATATACTTTTGCAAATATACCTTTTCTCTTCCTTAGCGATAGTTCCAGTCGATGGCGTTCTCTGACTGGGTTCCAATCTCCGACGTCTTTCCTCGATGGCATCGGTGTCCAGACTCAAAGTCGCCTGAATCGGTGTTTGGGTCACAGATGCATTTACATGCCTCGTTTTTATGAGCGGTGGATTGCGTGATTGAGGTATTGCAAACGCGCGTCTCAGAGCCCCTCTCGGTGGCGACGGTGGTGGATAAGAAATGCCTAAAACAATAATCACATCCGAATAATTAGAAATAATCACAAGAAAAAAAACATCAAATTTTGTTAAATATAAAAATATGTAAAAAAATATATCCAAATAATTAGAAAAAATCACAAGCCAAAAAACATTAAATTTTATTAAATATAAAAAAATATAAAAATATATATCATCTTTCTTTTTGAAATGAAAGCTTGTCTCATTTTTTTGCATGGAAAAATAACGAGACCTCTATGTCCAGGTGATAATAGAGTGTCCTTGCTTTTGGTGATTTGGGGCACGATCAGAAGTGAATTTGGTGGCGTCGGTGAGACGGTCGACGTCTGCGGTGATGTAGCTAGCGTGAGGTTCGGCAAGGATTGACCGAGGCTCGAATAAGCTGGAACTTGGACGCTGAGGGTGTTAGGCGTTGGCGATTTACTCAGCAAGGAACGTCTGCGAATAACCAAAATTATTACACACACACACATACACAATTTCCAAAATGGCAAAGACCCACGAGCCTGAGAGTTTTTGCCAAATTATTTTGCTCGAATGGAAATTTTGAATTTTTGTGGTTTTTTTTTTTTAATTTCATTAACTTCATCGGGTGTTGAATTGTGATCGATTTTTTTTTACCTGATCTGCAGAGGTCTGTGATTATGTCCGGCACCGACTTCACCACCCTCTTCCGATGAAACGCTCGAGGCACGCGGAGGTTCGCTCGTTTCAACGCTGACATTTCTACTGGCATTGTAACTCGGTATGAAGTTACTACTGCCGGGTGAAACGCCCTCCATCTCCATGCTGCCACTGCAAATCGATGGAACGAAGAGGATGGATATGTAATTTTTTTGTTTCACAGTTAATCTCGGAAATTTAAATTACTACGAATTGAATTCCACCACTTTGAAATCACGAATTAATCATTTTCCCTACAAATTTTCTTTCGTATTAGTTGATAACGTCGTTCTGACATTTACTTAAATTCAAAGAGTGCTTTTTCACCTTTACTCAAATAAAAGCACTATATTGACAGCACAAGACCAACAATGTACCAACCGATCGGTCATCTAAATCCGGAATCTCTATAAATTAACCCTAGAACGGTAGCCTTATTTTTTTTAAAACTATTCCGGTAACCTGGGGTCATAAATGAGCCCAATTTTGAAAAATTCATATCTCCGGTAAAATTCAACGAAAAGCGTTCACGTTGGGCTCATTCTTTTCGTTTTTTAATGCAGGACCACGCGAGCCTGGAGCAATTTTGCTTGAAGTTTAAAAATTAGTCAATAATGCGGTGAAACGATAAAAAACCGGGAGAACGAAGGGAAAAAGGGCGGGGGATTTAGAGTCGTATGGGGTCGTTTTCGACCCCAGGTTACCGTTCCAGGGTTAAAAATAATCGCTGAATGTGTTGATGAGCGCAAAACTCGAGATCGGCTGGACCAATTCAGCTAATTTTTTTCCCTAAATATTCCCTGACGTCCGAGGAAGAGAAAAATTGCACGAACGAAGCCAAAAACCGTATTTTACTTTATTGCATTCAAACTGCTGCTAGCTGGCAATTTTCCTCCTCATTCCTCCTCAATTTTCCTCCTCATCAAATCCTCATTTTATCGATATTTACGACACTGTATTTAGTGGATAATTTGCGTGCTCTTCCGAATAACGAGAAATTACACGATCTTCAAAAATATAAAGACTTAGAATTTGGTGGTTTACCTGTGACTGTGAGCGAGACTGCTGACTCGTGACGCTCTGCTACTCCCACGGGGCGTTCTTGGCAGAACATCGCATTCTTCCATCTCGTAATCACCGTCTCCAAGGTAAGTGCTCGCTTGTCTGCTGACTGCTGCGATTGGCGGAATACCGCCGACTGGCGGTAGTTTCATAATGGCAAATTGTTGTTGAGCCTTCCTCAGTGATTCCATCCATGACTTGAGAGCAGCGAAAAGAACGTTAACAATAAAATGACAGGGGCGTGACAAGGATGCGTGGCTGCTTCGTTAACCCTACACCTCATGAGATATTTTTCTTACACTGAATATTGAATTTTGTTAAAAATGCTCGATGTTTTGTTGAATACGTTCAACTCAATATTTTTCGATAATTTCAAAATTTTCGCTATTTTGGCATTATATTTTGTTTCTAACGGAATTGTTAGCGAAATTTACGAGTGGAACGACTAAAATTTGCTTCCGAAGAGACTTTCTAAAATATTTCTTGCTGCAATGACATTATTTTTGGGATTATTCAAAAAAACGTTCAGTCGAACGTATCGAACAAAATATCCATCTTTTTCAACTAAATTTTGTTTTCAGTGTACTTTCAAACGCACAACTGGTGGACAAACGCACCGCATGCTTTTCTTGATCACAAAACCGGCCCTATGCTGACAAACAGACTTTCTCATACACGATTTTCTACGTTTTTTCATACGGAAGAGAATGATGTCTGAGGAATCTAGATTCGTGCACGTTTGGTTCGTGTAAAAAGCCCTCGAAGACTAAGAACCGGAAAACATTGGCAAGAAGCTCATTTTGAAGCTCGCGCAGGGTGCGTTCGGAGCCCAGTCGCGAGTTGTTGCGTTAAGAAAGTCTCTGTAATCAATTGCTTGTGACAATTACCTTGGCCAGCTTTGGCTCACCAGCGCTCAGTACAAACGCAGCAGACGCAGCACCGTATTCGTTAAGATACACCAAACCGAGGCTCGTTGGTTCTTTGAGCTCGTGAATGCGAATTCGATCGACGACGTAAGGTTGACGAATGACTTTTAATCCACCGACACCAGATCCCGAACCGCTGCTCCCCGATGCTTTTTTCGTTGATGTTTTGCACAGGAGTAACATATCCGTTAAGAGAAGAACGTGTACTTCGCTCTGGGAACGAATAAATAAATGACAGAGTTAAAAATTATTTCTTATAATTATCTTTGCACTGAAAAGAAACTTTTGTTGAAAAAAAATGGCAAATTTTGTTCAGTACGTTCGACTAAACGTTTTTCTTGAATAATCCCAAAAATTGTGTCAATGCAGCAAAAAATATTTAAGAAAGTCTCTTCGTAAGAAAATTTTAGTCGTTCCACTCGTAAAATTCGCTGACAATTCCGTCAGAAAGCAAATATACTGGCAAAATAACAAAAATTTTGAAATTATCCAAAAATATTTAGTTTACCGTATTCAACAAAATATCGACGATTTTTAACAAAATTTCATCCCCAGTGTGTAATTTTCGAATCTAAATGCGAGAATACTCCTAAAAAGCCAACGATTTGTGTCTTTCCGTGCGTCATCTTAGAAAAATAATGATTTTGAAATCGTGTTGATAAAAATTGGATAAAAGTTTTATTCTGTTTGTATAAGAACTTACTTTGCTGGTCGCTGCGTCACGGAGCTTGAGATCTCCCTCGCGGATAAGGGTCCGAAGTGTTTCTTTCGGACAACCTGGCATTGGTGCGGTTGTTATGTCGAGACTGCTGTGGATCTTGACCAGTTTCTCAAGCTCTTCGTCTCTCGACTCTACGACATCGTAGCTCTCAATTCTCAAGGCTGCACCTGCCAGTCTAGCCGTTTCCTCTGTCCTCCTGAGAGCAGCGTTCACGGACGCGACGAAACTGTCCACGCATTTTATCTAAAATTTATTCGAGTTATTTATAAAGTTTATTTATGAACAAATCTTTTGGGAGTTAACGAAATAATCGAACCAAACTCACCATCATCGTTAATTCGACGCGTTGTTCCTCATTCTCCGTGTTTTTGTGAACAGCTTTGAGCAACAGCGAGTATTTCGTCAATCGTTGCATCGGTTTTACGAGAATATCGAGAAGTCTCAAGCGATTGCAATCTTTTTGTGTCTCGCACCACTGAAATTATTTCATTGAAAAATCATTGAAAAAATTAAAAACGAGTCATGAAAATAAAGAAAAATCATTCGGCTCTCGAATAGATTTTCGATTCATTTGAAATAAAATTCACTCGACACTCACTACCAAATAAGCTGTAAATAATTCGTTGTCATTAAGTCGCTCTCGGCAATATTGTTGGCATTTGCTCTGCTCCGAGCAATATCTCGTATACGGGGCAAAGGTTTGCTCGAACGTTTCAAAACCGTGTAGTAAATGACCAGGATCCAATGGATTTCCAGTTGATTTTGCGGCGTTTATCATACCGAGTACGTGCTCGCTCCAGAAAAAACGATTAGCTGCATAAATGTCTGGTATGTTGCTGAACAATCGCGTTCTGTCGACCTCGTTCAGAATGTTTGATGCCTGTAGACTGCATAAGCACGCCATGAAGAGCTACGACAAAAAAAAAAAATATCTCAATCGTTACGAAATCTATCGTTGATCCAATGAAAAATTTCAACGTCGTTTTCTTCCTCGACACATCAAAGTTTGAGCAATTCTACCGAGGACTATTCGAAAGATAAAAAATCATAGAAAATTCAATTCTAACATGAAATTTTTATGTCGCCCCGTTTTTTTTTTCGTAAAAACGATTTAAAGTTTCTGTGACGTCATAAAACGCTTATTTTACTAAGAGAGTAGCGGGCTCGCGCTACGCCTTTTTTTTTAAATTCTTGGCGTCGAGCCGCAGCCGCGTCTCTTGATGTTTTAATAAATTTTATTCAACATTAAAAAAATCGATTTAATGACGATTCAGTCAAATTAGGCGGAATTTTTATGATAAAACGACGAGATTTGATAATTAGAAAATTCCATTTTCTTTGAATCCGTCGAAGAATCTAAGAAAATCAAAACTTAATCAAAAACTAACGAACGCCTCATTCAGTTACAGAACTCACGTGTCCTCCATTCGTTGGTTCGATTTGAAATGTATAAAAAACAAGAATAAAAAAAAAAAAAAAANATTCGAAAGATAAAAAATCATAGAAAATTCAATTCTAACATGAAATTTTTATGTCGCCCCGTTTTTTTTTTCGTAAAAACGATTTAAAGTTTCTGTGACGTCATAAAACGCTTATTTTACTAAGAGAGTAGCGGGCTCGCGCTACGCCTTTTTTTTTAAATTCTTGGCGTCGAGCCGCAGCCGCGTCTCTTGATGTTTTAATAAATTTTATTCAACATTAAAAAAATCGATTTAATGACGATTCAGTCAAATTAGGCGGAATTTTTATGATAAAACGACGAGATTTGATAATTAGAAAATTCCATTTTCTTTGAATCCGTCGAAGAATCTAAGAAAATCAAAACTTAATCAAAAACTAACGAACGCCTCATTCAGTTACAGAACTCACGTGTCCTCCATTCGTTGGTTCGATTTGAAATGTATAAAAAACAAGAATAAAAAAAAAAAAAAAATAAAAATAAAAAATAAAAAAAATCGATGCAGGTCTCAATGCAACGTCGAGGATTTTAGAAAACTACTCACATCCGTAACGACTTTTAATGTTCTTATATAAGCAGCTTCCGTCTGTGCCAATTCCCAAAGAGCGGTTTGTTGTTGCTGTTGCTTCTCTGTCAAACGATCCGAGTTTTCGACGATGTCGCGCCAATCGTCTTCCAGACCGTACAAAGCTGCCGAGTAAAAAATCCATTTTGATAAAAATTGAGAAAATACGGAAAATTTCAATGAAATTAATCAATTTGGATTTCCGAGATGTGACGAAATTCAAATTATATTTTGGACTTATCGAAATAAAAGGGACATTTTTTTTGCTTGCAGAAAAGTTCGGTAACGTGCGAAGAAGAAACTTTTTATAAACAAAAAAATAGCTCATCAGCTTTCGCTCAGGATATTTGAATAAAATTTTTCCCTCACTCTTCACAACATTGTTACGAAACAGAGAGACTTGTAAAAACAATCGTGGAAAGGCACTTTCGAAAGGATGGATTATACGTAATAGAGCAGTCGGGACGAGAGCACAGCGAGAGGAAGTGTTTGGAGCCGAAAAAACAGGTACTCGATGGAATTATTCACGAGACGAGCAGATTTGAAAAAGCTCCATTACCGTCTTCGTAAAACGGGATAAATTTTTCACGAGTTCTCACGAAACATTTCCATAAAAATTCATACATGCAAACCGTTCTCATGTGAAATTTTGCTCACGAGTTGTCAACTTTTTTTTCCAACAGCCTACAAACACATGAGAATATAACAAAATTCTAGTTTTTTTTTGATGCTCGCATTCGATGGCGTCACGTTTTGAAAAATGTCGAAATTTACTCCATTTTCGTCGCGTCTAGATGGATGTAAGTTTTTGGATTCTAATGTTCGAAATTCTACGCATACGCTCGTGCATAAAGTTCCATTAAACAAATTATAATCGATTTTGACGTATGAGGTTTCATTTCGAGCTGCAGTAGACGTCATTGTGCCACAGTACATTGCGAGACGAGAGAGACTTTGTGCTTTGCTTATACGACAGCCTCTCGTTGCATCTTTCTCGCTCGTACTCGAAAGTACTTTTTCCATGATTAACGCGATCCAGGAGAGAAATAACAATTTCGCTGTCTGCCAAAACTAAAATTTTCTATTCTTGACTAGAGTAAAAAAACCAAGCGATCGTTGTCTTTCGCGAAGATAAAAAATCCCATATTTCCACGAAATTTTTGGTTTTCCTTTCGATCAAAATTACATTTTTTTTCCATAACCAACTTACTGCTTTCTGATGATGATGAAAAAAAGTAGAAAATATTCCATCAAAACGATTCAAGTCTTTTTGGTTGTAAAAAAAGTTCTCATCGACGGAAAATTGATGGCAACGAGGAAAATGAATAAATTATAGTGAAAAGTGAGCGAAATAGAATTCAGTCACGATTCTGAAGTTTGCATCGTTGGAATGCAACGAAATTCTGTTTTTTCTCGACCAGATCCCACGATTCTTATTCAATATTTAGATAAGACAATAAAACCATCTTTTTTTGAGATCCAAATACAAAATCGATACGAAAAATCTAACGATTTCTCAAATTGAAGAAAATATTAATAGAAATAATATTTTTCGTTGGAGCCCAACGTTGCCAACTTTAGTGTCATCACATTCGTGTTCCTGTTCGAATCAATCTCCTAATCGTAAGATACACTTCGTTTGGATTACCGAAGATTTCTTTAAAAAAATATTTCGACTGGCGCGTCGAAGTCAAAATGTCAAAATTTCGATGCATTGGAATATTTTGTTTTCTGCTTTCATTATACCTTCTTCGTTGGAGGTGAAATCGTAAGGCAGTTGAATTTCCGGAAGACGGGGAACACCGTGTTTCGTGTAGCCGTTGAGTTGCTCGACAAGCAGTTCCATTTTGGTTCCTTTCGTGTTGGTGAAGAAGCCACTCCAGCGTTGTTTGCTTGCCTTGAGCCCTGCAGCCCCAGCGGAGCTTTTAACACTCGCGAGTGCAGCGGCGGTACCGATCTCCGAATCAACGCTCGAGTCCTCGGTCGAGACGCTGAAGAAGCGACCGCTCCGGCCACGATAACTCTGTGAAAACAAATTGGTTGATTACCATAGAAAAAAAACAAAAAATCCATTTATTTCTGCTTTTTCCAATTGATTCAAAAAATTGACACTTACTCCACTGGTCTTGCGCAAGGAAACATTTTGATTGCTTCTCTGACTCGCCGAACGTGACGCAAGTTTTTCATCTTTAGCTGAAAACATGTAAATAAAAAAAAAATCAATAATTCTTGCACTGAAAACAAAATTTTGTTGAAAAAGATTTGTTCGATATGTTCGACTAAACGTTTTTTTGAATAATCCCAAAAATTATGTCATTGCAGCAAGAAATATTTTAGAAAGTCTCTTCGGAAGAAAATTTTAGTCGTTCCACTCGTAAATTTCGCAGACAATTTCGTTAGAAACCAAATATACGGCCAAAATAGCGAAAATTTTGAAATTTATCGAAATATATTTAGTTGAACGTATTCAACAAAATATCGACAATTTTTAACGAAATTTAATTTCCAGTGTACTCGTTAATTTCGCTGACAATTCCGTTAGAAACCAAATGTACTGCCAAAATAGCGAAAATTTTGAAATTATCGAGAAATATTTAGTTGAACATATTCAACGAAATATCGACCATTTAATCGTGTATGCAATTAAAAGATTCGGAAATCCATGAGATTCGTAGCCTGTCTCCTTCTCATATTCTTTCCCATTATTTTTTCTCCAATTTCTCTATATTCTTCGTGTTTTACGTCGACACGAAGAAGAGTATATTTTAAGTGAGAAAAAAACGTGCTTCTATCGTGTTATGGGCCCCTTCAGTCGTTCCTTCTCGTCAAAGAAACTTTTTCCTCCCAACACCCATTCGAGGGTAACAGTTTGGCCAGCCTTACGCGCGCAGTTAACCTCACGAGCAAAAAGTTATTTTAGTTCTACTTTATTGGCGCATGGGAAGTTCGAGAAACTGGCAAGTTTACTATCGGCCATAGATCGTACTCCGAGTTCGAAGTTGCCCTCAAGTTGTGAAGGCCTGCTGGGTACCTCCTTCTTTACGTGGGACGAAGAAAAAAAACTTTTCGAAAATCGAAACTTATGCAGAAACAAAAAAACACAATTTACGACCTTTTTCTTCTTTTGCAATCCGTGGAGTTTTCGCGACACTTCATGAACGTATGAGAAACATTGATGTTTGATCTACGAGGTGATGAATAGATTATTCCATTCAATGATAAATCAACTGTTTATTTTTCCTTTTAATTTCACGAGATAATGGTAAAGATTTTCATTGTCGAGAACGATTTATTTTTCCCTGAATATGTTGGAATTTTTTGGGATTCTTTGACAATCCGATGGAGTTGTCTCAGCACTTTATGAACGTATGAGAAACGTTGATGGTGGATCTACGAGGTGATAAATAAATTGTTCCATTTAACGATCAATCAACTGTTCATTTTTACTTTTAATTACACGAGATAATGGTAAAGATTTTTATTTCAGAGAACGATTTATTTTTCCCTGGAAATGTTGGAATTTTTTGGGAGAACTGTTCGCCCAACGCCTTGCAAATGTTCTGTATATGTTTTTTAGTCTCTGTACAAAAGTATATCCACAGAATTGGTGACTCGTTATAAATTTTTGAAAATTTTTTGGAAGAAACGAAAAAAGGAGAGATCCCAGACAGTTTGACAGATCGGAATAAAAAAAATTGACCATTAGCAGGAAAATGGGAAAAATGGAGTCGAACTTTTCATCCGGGACAGACGTTGGTTCGGAAAAGTTTCGGTTTCGAAATTTGCAGCTATCTCTCGTACTCGTGG
>JBAJMU010000001.1:17944204-18006548 GCA_037952995.1 Hyposoter didymator | reverse complement strand
GCAGCCGTCAGAATACCACGGAAAAAACGCATCTGTCTGGTCGGTGCTACTTGCGATGATGCAGCTCTCGGTGCCGCTGCTCAACAATTCAGCGTTCCCGTTCTCAAGTCCAATTGCGGCTCCGAATACATCGAGGACACCACGTACTGCACATATTTTATACTTAATCAGTTCGAGGGACCCGAGTATGATGCGCTTCACAAAAGTGCCCACAGGTAATTATTATCACTGTATATTTTATCAGCAAAATTGCACAATCAAATTTTATTGCCAATTAACAAGATCCTAGGGGAAAAACCGTGATCAGCAAAAACCATAAATCCAATAAATATTCTCCCATCAAACGTGCAATTTGTTTTGATTAATCGAAACACTGAAAAGAAAATTTTGTTGAAAAAGATGGATATTTTGTTCGATACGTTCGACTAAACGTTTTTTTTTAATAATCCCAAAAATTATGTCATTGCAGCTAGAAATATTTTAGAAAGTCTCTTCGGAAGCAAATTTTTGTCGTTCCACTCGTAAATTTCGCTGACTATTCCGTTAGTAACAAAATTTACTGCCAAAATAACGAAAATTTTGAAATTATCGAAAAATATTTAGTTGAACGTATTCAACAAAATATCGAACATTTTTAACAAAATTTAATTTCCAGTGTACTCGTAAATTTCGCTGACAATTCCGTTAGAAACCAAATACACTGCCAAAATACCGAAAATTTTGAAATTATCGAAAAATATTTAAGTTGAACGTATTCAACAAAATATCGACCATTTTTAACAAAATTTTATTTTCCAGTGTACTGCACAAGGAATTGCTTTCGTATTGAAAAATCTCGTCCACGTTTGCGAAAGCTTTGACTAATGCGACGCACATGGTGCTGCGATTCTGATGCCGCTACGTTATGATGAAAATTAATATGTCGCAGTATGTTGTACCGAACACTAGATTATAATGTTTTGTGGAGTCGAGGCGAGAGTGGTAACGGCTGTAAATAGGTCAGCCTAGAGTGTCGGTAATAGATTCGCTCGTTATATTTTCATTTTTTCTAATTTATGTGCTCGCATGTGAAATATTTCCTCTCAATTTTTTTTTGCCAATTATTCAAAGGACTTTTTGCGTTTTTGTTAATTTTAGCGTCTTGCTCAGTGGGTCGATCGAAAATATAGTTTTTTTTGCAAGTTTTCTCTCTCAGCAACGAGTCAGCTTCTTTTTTCATGCACTGATAACAAAATTTTGTTGAAAAAGATGGATATTTTGTTAGATACGTTCGACTAAACGTTTTTTTGAATAATCCCAAAAATAGTGTCAGTGCAGAAAGAAATATTTTAGAAAGTCTCTTCGGAAGCAAATTTTTGTCATTCCACTCGTAAATTTCGCTGACAATTCCGTTAGAAACCAAATATACTGCCAAAATAACGAAAATTTCGAAATTATAAAAAAATATTTAGTTTACCGTATTCAACAAAATATCGACCATTTAAAAAAAAATTTCATTCTCAGTGTGGTATCAGAGAGTTCAGAGATTGAAAAAAATTGTTGGCATTTGTACGGGACGAAGAGAGAGAGGGAAGAATGAGTTGAAAAGGGGTTTTGAAACTTCGGGCCTGTTAATACGATTCTCCGGGGCACCGCCTGGGGAAATCAGTCGAGAAACTCGACGTTTTCTTTAATCGCAGTGATATTAGACAATACCCTTGATCTCTGAGTTTGCATGACTTGAAATTTACAGCCCTGAACACAACTGCTTCGGAACTTGTTCTGATACGAGCCACACGAACAATTCATGCTCGCTAAATATGTTCCGAGATTCAACTTTAGCATTAGACAGATAAAAGGCCATTCCGAACGTGAATTAATCGTCGAATCATTGTTGAAAAATCGCATTAATTATTCACGAAAAGTCTCTCGAACCGACGATGTTGAAATTTCCATCGTTGGAATGTAACGAAATTCCCTTTTTTCTCGGGCAAATCTCAAGATTCTCATTGAATATTTGGTCAGGGCAATAAAACGATTTTTTTTAGGGTCCAAAGCCAAAATTGGTAGGAAAATTGTCCTGGTTTTTAAAATTGAACAAATAATTTATAGAAAAATGAATTTTTCGTTGGGGTCCAACGTTGCAAACTCCAGGGTCATTCGAAACGCGCGTATTTTCGATTACGATTTTACTTAATTTCCAGTGAGGCGTCCACCGTGGTGTTTTGGTAATCACTCGAAAAGAGCTTTATGCACTTTCAGCATAGTTTCAAAAGTTCCATTCAGCCTCGACGGAATACGGCGTCAGTTTTCGGACGTATTTGGTGTCGCGGGAATCGCATTTCTTAAGATAATTCGGAGTGGAAATAGGAAAGGAAGATCGTAGTTTTCCAAGGAATTAAATCGTCGGTGCTCGTCAGAGAAGATCGAATTTTCGCGGAAAGGATTTACTCGCGTTTCACGAACTTTGCCAAGCTTCCCGATAAAATAATTTCAATCGTCGATTCTATTTCCCGTGTGTCCATCTTAAGCTTTGCTGATGAAGACGTACGTTCGGTTCGATTATGCACAAGAATAAGAATCAGAGAAAAAAGAAGAGAAAGATTGACCAAGTGAGAGAAAGAAAGAAAGAGAGGGAGAGTGACAGGGAGGAGGCGATTGAAACCGAGTGAGAGGAACAGATGGTCCACGAAGTAACGCGACGCGAGGATGAGTTTTTAATTGGAATCTTGATGATATTATAATCCAAATGATTATGGAGCTGGAATTTCATAAAATCGTTTAAATCTGTGCCATCCACGACGTCACATACGAAAGGAACAAAGTTTCAATGAAAATGGAGAAAAAGCATGAGCGAATCTAATCGAAGGAAATGTTTCAGGCCTGAAAACTTTGGATGACGATAATTTTACTCTTGAGATTATAATGTTGTCTACATTTCCGTTTCCGGAAAACATTCAGAGGGCACAAAATATTTCAAACAGCTCAAGTCAAATATCATAGTACAAATTTTTCTGGAAAAAAAAAACGTTGATAAAAAATTCCTCCTTGGGGAGGTTTCCCCAAAAATGTGCTTTACAAATTTCCCACCACGATATCTCGCGATACTCAGTGAATCGATTGAGTTTAAATTTCATACAGACCTTCGTTGCATCATTTTCCACCACCGATAAATATTTTTCGATAATTTCTAAATTTTCGTTTTTTGGCAGCATATTTCGTTTCTAATGGAATTGTCAACTAAATTTACGATTGGAACGATACAAATTTACTTCCGAAGACACTTTCTAGAATATTTCTTGCTACGATGACACAATATTTGGGTTTATTAAAAAAAACGTTCAGTTGAACGTATCGAACAAAATATTGATCTTTTCCAACAAAATTTCGTTTTCAGCGTAAGAAGATTTTTGTTCGTTAGTCACTAGGTTGTTTAAGTTGCACTGAAAACAAAATTTTGTTGAAAAAGATGGATATTTTGTTCGAAACGTTCGACTAAACGTTTTTTTGAATAATCCCAAAAATTATGTCAATGCAGCAAAAAAATGTTAGAACGTCTCTTCGGAAGCAAATTTGAGTCGTTCCACTCGTAAATTTCGCTGACAATTCCGTTAGAAACGAAATATACTGCCAAAATAACGAAAATTTTGAAATTATAAAATAATATTTAGTTTACCGTATTCAACAGAATATCGACGAATTTTAACAAAATTTCATTCCCAGTGTGCGTCGAGGCAAATAATTCGATAATAAGGGAATTTCGGGGTAACCGCGTTGTAATTATAGTTTATGGACCTAATGGGAATTTATATCGATGTTGAAAATCACTTCAAAATATTATTCTTGGCCATGTACCAACGAAGAACATTTCCAATAACCCAGCGATTTCGATTAATCGCGAAACATAAATTTGTACGAATAAATCGGAGGATTGGTTGCGACGTTGAAATGATATTCGTGGAGCAATAAAAAGTAATGAGTAATAAATTTAATTGAAGAATGAAAATGAGTTACCGGTGATGCGCAAGTGTTTTCCACCGAGACAGGAAGTTTCGGTCGTTAGAATCGGCAACGGACTTGAAAATGCTTCGAGAAGTACGTCTACCCGACCCAGATCGACTCCTCGGCGTTCGCAGACTCCTCCGAGGGCTTCACTGTGAAAAGAGAAAGAGAAAAAAAAGTTTGAATCCCAGGATAAGATCTCGCATTTCACATCGAACGTGCGCATGGAGAAAAAAGTGCTTTCGAGTGTCTCGCCACCGGGCTGTCAAATCTCATCATCTCCGTCGCTGAGTTAAATAAAACCGCAAAAGAAACTTTTCACCGAGCGATCCTCGGGCAGTTCCAATCGACAACATACTCCAATTGATGTGACGAACTTTATCAGATTGCAATCCCGTCAACCGTGCTCCGTTGTTCCAACTTAATTCTTTCCATAACGTTCAGAATAAAAAAAAATAAAAAAAAACGAGGTCGAACAGGAAATCTAATGAAAACTCGAGAGACGGTCACGTGAGTACGATGTCACGGTGAGAAAGTTTTTGAATGGACATTGGGTCGGAACTTTTTAGAAATGTAAAAAAAAAAAAAAAAAATCGAGTTNTTATTATCCAGAGTTGCCGAAAGAATGAAAAACTATTTTCGCATCACACCGATTTTTTTTTTTTCGTTGCCTGCAAAATTTTGTCGACCACTTTTTATTTCAACATGACGCTGAAACGTCCTTGAAAAAAAGTCTTTATCTTTTAATTTGGCAACTCAAGCATAATGGAAGATGCAAAGAAAATTTTTCAATTTCAACCAAGTTCTAAAATTTATTTCAATCCTGGAAGGTGATACAATGACGAAAAAGAAGACAAGCAGACAATAAAGTGCCCACTCGAAGATAATCTCTTTATTTCTTCTTTTGTTCTCTTCTGTACGTTAGTACGCTCTCCTCTTCCCTGTCGTCTATAAAACCTTAGCGAGAATACCCGGAGGACTGCGAGATCGAATCAATGCGCAATCGTTCAATCAGGATTCCATTTCGACGATTCCATCATGGCACAGATCATTTTGATTGGTTCATCAATCACATTATTGTGTCGTAGTAATAGCGTCTGTATATGGAAATGTGTTCCTCTCAAGAAAGAAAATGACAAAGTGCATGCGGAGATCCCACTGTTACACTGAAAAGAAAATTTTGTTGAAAAAGATGGAAATTTTGTTCGATACGTTCGACTAAACGTTTTTTTTTAATAATCCCAAAAATTATGTCATTGCAGCAAGAAATATTTTGGAAAGTCCTTTCGGAAGCAAATTTTTGTCGTTCCACTCGTATATTTCGCTGACAATTTCGTTAGAAACCAAAAATACTGCGAAAATAGCGAAAATTTTTAAATTATCCAAAAATATTTAGTTGAACGTATTCAATAAAATATCGACCATTGTGAACAAAATTTGATTTCTAGTGTACTCATAAATTTCGCTGACAATTCCGTTAGAAACCAAATATACTGCCAAAATAGCGAAAATTTTGAAATTATCGAAAAATATTTAGTTCATCGTATTCAAAAAAATATCGACGATTTTTGAGCCAATTTAATTTTCAGTGTGCATCGTTACAACGAAGGAAAAGCTGTTTTTTCGTTGTGCAAGGGTTAAGGGATAATGAAATTCTCAAGAAAGTGTTTAATTCCCTCAGCAAAGCTGTAAGCGACTAAGTGTGATGATTCTCTCGCGACATTCTGATCACCGTGTGACCTCATCCGCGCTTATCCCTCGCGACTAATTCCTGGCTACATAATAATAGTCTCGAAATTTCGTGCTCATCTAGACACGTTGAGCTTTTGGTACAGAGTTCGAACGAATTAAGTAAAACGAGACAGTCCCCTCGTACGAGTGATGTGTTACAGACTGAGAAGAATAAATCTCGGGGGTCAAGTGTTCCGTTGTGGAAATCTTATAATTCCTTGTCTACGGGGATGGATATGAGCGGAGAGAAAGAGAAATTCACGCAGATCTTTCACCCGAACATAATGTCACATAATTCAGCATCACAAATGGCTCAAGTGGATCATTGTGTCTGCACGAAATAATGGCATGACGTAAATCTTTCATGATTCAATTTTACATCGTCGTGTGCAAACACTGAAAACAAAATTTAGTTGGAAAAAATCGATATTTTGTTTGATACGTTCGACTAAACGTTTTTTTGAATATTCCCAATAATAGTGTCATTGCAGCAAAAAATATTTTAGAAAGTCTCTTCGGAAGCAAATTTTTGTCGTTTCACTCGTAAATTTCTCTGACAATTCCGTTAGCAACCAAATATACTGCCAAAATAACGAAAATTTTGAAATTATCAATAAATATTTAGTTCACCGTATTCAACAAAATATCAACGATTTTTAACAAAATTCCATTTCCAGTGAATGAATACCGTTTTTTCAAAGCA
Source organism: Hyposoter didymator (assembly GCA_037952995.1). Taxonomy (NCBI): domain Eukaryota; kingdom Metazoa; phylum Arthropoda; class Insecta; order Hymenoptera; family Ichneumonidae; genus Hyposoter; species Hyposoter didymator. Next base: position 18,000,133 of record JBAJMU010000001.1, on the reverse strand, counting down.
TTTGGTGAACGAATGCGTGGCTGATTTTTTTTTGCGGGACTGAAACCGCCTTTTTTCTGCTGCTAAGAATTCGTCATCAGTTACGAAAGGGAAATCGGCTATCGAAAATGCATGAAAGTCTTACGGTATATAGCGGCGGATAAGTTCTTGTCGTGAAAAAGGGAAAAGAAAGGAATAAAAAAAGAGAAGGCGTTACGAATAAATAAGTCGAACGATTGGGATTGTAACAAGTTCACATCCCTCTGGGAGTTCGGCTCTGCTCGGTAACCACCCCTCGAGCTGAGTTATCGAACATTATCGTTTATGGTGCCCATATTCTTTCATCCTATTCGTTGTCTGTATACGTATCCACAAACCTTGTATCTTTTACATTACCGGAAAAACTCAATTCTGCACGAACGCGGAAAAAAAATCGTAAAATTGATTTTTCCGAAGGTATCCGACCCTTTCTCATCAAGCCGAACACAAGCTTCCATAAATTTCTACGCTCCTTACACATTTATATAGTACTTCGTACGAATAAAGAACACGTAAGCAATTTGACACAGGGTTACTGACCTCAAGAGGTCGAGTGACGCTTCAAACAATCCCTTGGCTCCGCAATCATTGTTTCATAAGTCTATATAATAATGAAATACGAATTTCCTGTCCACGGTGAATAATTTTGTATACGACGAAGACTGATGAGCGAGAGTCTTACTTATACAGAAATCCTGTCACTGAAAACAAAATTTTGTTGGAAAAGATCGAAATTTTGTTCGATACGTTCAACTGAACGTTTTTTTGAATAAATCCCAAAAATTGTGTCGTCGCAGCAAGAAATATTCTAGAAAGTCTCTTCGGAAGCAAATTTCAGTCGTTTCACTCGTAAATTTCGTTGACAATTCCATTAGAAACCAAATATATTACCAAAGTAGCGAAGATTTAGAAATTATCGAAAAATATTTAATTGAACGTATTCAACAAAATGTCGACCATTTTTAACAAAATTTCATTTCCAAAGTGGAATGACAAAAATTTGCTTCCGAAGAGACTTTATAAAATATTTCTTTCCGCAATGAAATAATTTTTGGGTTTATTTAAAAAAAAAACGTTTAGTCGAACGTATCGAACGAAATATCCATTTTTTTCAACGAAATTTTGTTTTCAGCGTGGAAAATGAACAGTGGCTGAAGCATAATCGTGTTTACAAAAAAATCGCCGGGAGCCAACCAACGAATAAATTGATGAAATTCAAGCGAAATGAAAAGCAATTGAAACAATTAATCCGCTGAGTGGGTCTAACTTTTTTGGCCGTCGTTATGTTGCCTGAATCGTGAGGTGAGCTGCTGAACGTTTTGATGACTTCAACTTGAAAGCTCGAGGCACTTCTCGCAGTTTCGAGCATACACCCGGAGAACCAGGCTCCCGCGTGACTTACTCGTACACGGAAATTCGTCGAGCATATGATTTTGTAACTCGAAAGTCGATCCCATGCGAATATAATTAACACGGTCAGCGATTTCCCGAGCTTAATTAATGAACCACAAGCGAACAGGTGGCTAGGATGTGTATAAAAGAACACTGAAAACAACATTTTGTAGAAAAAGCTGGATACCTTGTTCGATACGTTCGACTAAACGTTTTTTTCAATAATCCCAAAAATTATGTCAATGCAGCGAACAATTTTTTAGAAAGTCTCTTCGGAAGCAAATTTTCGTCGTTCCACTCGTAAATTTCGCTGACAATTCCGTTAGAAACCAAATATGCTGCGAAAATAACTAAAATTTTGAAATTAATAAAATAGATTTAGTTGAACGTACTCAACAAAATATCGAGGATTTTTCACAAAATTTCATACCCAGTGTAGGTAAACGACTATTATATTTTTTTTTATTAAGTTTTACGATTTCATTCGAAAAAGATAAGTCCGAGAATCTTTCTGACGCGGTACAGAGAGAACGAGGAACTGAGAAAGTTCTTTTTCAATACTTGACTGTATCGAATTTTTTCTGAAGAGGGATTCCATCGAGTCGCGACCAAGTTTGAAGTTTATTCTTGTTTTCCGATACAAAAAATAACGCAAGTAAAAATGCTCAGTCTTCCAAGTCGTTTGATGCAATATTGTCCAGCGTTGAATCACAATGCCAAGGGAAAATGAATAAAAATTTTGTCATCTACATTGTCGGTTCTCGTCTTTTCCTTTTTGTCCCTTCGTTACGTTTTATGCACTTGAATCGTATATCCTTTTTCACCTAAAAACGTTACGAAGCGTCATACGCGAGTTCCATTATACAACGAGGATTTATTTCTCGCTCGGCGTTATCTCGCTTCGCTTTTTCTCTTCTTCTCTCCAATGTTTTATCAAGCATGGAAATGCACTTGTGCAAATGTGTAATCTACAACGTATTTCTCTCCAAAATTGTCCATCACTCGTGGGACTATCTGTGTTGCTCGATTTTCGACAAACAAATAATTCTTTCTCTTTCTCTGGTACACTGAAAACAAAATTTCGTCGAAAAAGATTTATATTTTTTTCGATACGTTCGACTGAACGTTTTTTTCAATAATCCCAAAAATTATGTCAATGCAGCGAATAAAATTTTAGAAAGTCTCTTCGGAAGATAATTTTTGTCGTTCCATTCGTAAATTTCGCTGACGATTCCGTTAGAAACCAAATATGCTGCCAAAATAACGAAAATTTTTAAATTATCAAAAAATGTTTGGTTGAACTTATTCAACAAAATATCGAGGATTTTAAACAAAATTTCATTTCCAGTGTAATGTGCGCAGCAGATGAGTTTTCGTTCCATTTGATTTTCTAAAATTATAGAAACTCTGAGGCTACGGCACAGACAAAGCGGTCACCCAACCAAGAATTGTCCTCGCGCCCAAAGCTGCTCAACGACTTTGTCATCGATTTTTTGAATCGACTCGTTTACAACTCGAAAGATTCCAGCCAGTTTGCTTGGTTTCACATATACACAAAGCGCGATGCCAGTTTGACGTAATCGACAAAAAAAAAGGGAAGAAAATCGATTAGCGTGCGCAAATGTACACGCGTTCGTTAAGGAGCGTGATTTGTAGGATTTTAATGTAGGGCGAAGCAACGATCACTAGTATCTGCGACAACGAGATTGAATTGCCATTTCACCGAACAAAATTGCGTCGAACACGAGCCAGATACGTTGGTTCGATAAGTGCGAAAAAGTGCGTCAATAGGAAAGGCAATTAATCATAGTAAACTGCACACCTGTCTGCGCATAGTTTTCAAAGCTTTTCAACAACGCTTAATTCAACTACTGAAGCGCCAACGATCGAGTAACCAAACTGACAACCACATTTTGTTGAAAAAGATGGATATTTTGTTCGATACGTTCGACTAAACGTTTTTTTGAATAATCCCAAAAATTATCTCATTGCATCAAGGAATATTTTAGAAAGTCTCTTCGGAAGCAAATTTTTGTCGTTCCAATCGTGAATTTTGCTGGCAATTCCATTAGAAACGAAATTTACTGCCAAAATAGCAAAAATCTTGGAATTATCGGAAAATATTCAGTGGAACGTATTTAATAAAATATCGACAATTTTTAACAAAATTTAATTTCCAGTGTACTCGTGAATTTCGCTGACAATTTCGTTAGAAACCAAACATACTGTCAAAATAGCGAAAATTTGGAAATTATCGAAAAATATTCAGTTGAACGTATTCAACAAAATATCGACAATTTTTAACAAAATTTAATTTCCTGTGCACTGCGAAAGAAAAATTGGATTTTTTCTTCTGTTCATTTGATTAATTCCTTTGGTTTTTATTTTATTCTAAAGCTTTTCGTATTTCCTGCGAATCCGCAAGATAGAGCGCCAGTTGTTTTTGTACGTTTAAAAATCTATTCAACCAATGCATTTTCCATCTTGTCTCTTCGTGGATGAGCGACCAGACAAAAGCTACACATTGTCATACGTTGTTGATTGTTTTTTTCTTTTTTTTTCGTCACCTACACTACCATTCCGAACGTGTGTTTTCCGAAAATTGGAAAACAACGACAATGGAGAAATTTTCGTGGTGAAATAGAAGAATGAACGAGCTATGCTCTCGATTCGCAAAGTACGGAAGACCGCGGGCTTATCGCGTGCCTGGCGCTCTCTGTACTCAAGCCTCGAGAAACAGCAAAGAACAAACGAAAAATATAGAACACGGATGGGAAAAAAACGGTATTGAGCGCAGCGGAGAATGCGTCGTTATGAATCACGCAGAGTTTTCGTTTCCGTTGTTGCACACTTCCCCTATTATATCTAACCCTCCTATTGTGTACATTGTAACCTCTGCTGTATACCTATAAAACGTACGATTTACAAAATCCCATCTCTTACTTCCTTCTCTCCGTTTCATTGTGTCTCCTCATTTTTTTCAATCGTTGCACTTTTCTGTGCATCAAGAGAACATTCGTCACAAAATGTTCCATTATCCTTGCACCTCGTCAATTTTTTTTCTCACTTTCAAACGTATAACTGGAATCTGAACGCACCTTATGCTTTTCTTGCTCACACTAAAAACAAAATTTTGTTGAACAAGATGGATATTTTGTTCGATACGTTCGACTAAACGTTTTTTTGAATAATCCCAAAAATTACGTCATTGCAGCAAGAAATATTTTAGACAGTCTCTTCGGAAGCGAATTTTTGTCGTCCCACTCGTAAATTTTGCTGACAATTCCGTTAGAAACGAAATATACTGGCAAAATAACGAAAATTTTGAAATTATTAAAAAATATTTAGTTTACCGTGCTCAACAAAATATGGACGATTTTTATCAAAATTTCGTTGAAAAAGATGGACATTTTGTTCGATACGTTCGACTAGACGTTTTTTTGAATAATCCCAAAAATTACGTCATTGTAGCAAGAAATATTTTAGAAAGTCTCGTCGGAAGCAAATTTTAGTCGCTCCACTCGTAAATTTCGCTTACAATTCCGTTAGGAACCAAATATACTGCAAACATAGCGAAAATATTGAAATTATCGCAAAATATTTAGTTTACCGTATTCAAGAAAATATGGACGATTTTTATCAAAATTTCGTTGAAAAAGATGGACATTTTGTTCGATACGTTCGACTAGACGTTTTTTTGAATAATCCCAAAAATTACGTCATTGCAGCAAGAAATATTTTAGAAAGTCTCGTCGGAAGCAAATTTTAGTCGCTCCACTCGTAAATTTCGCTTACAATTCCGTTAGGAACCAAATATACTGCAAACATAGCGAAAATATTGAAATTATCGCAAAATATTTAGTTTACCGTATTCAAGAAAATATGGACGATTTTTATCAAAATTTCGTTGAAAAAGATGGACATTTTGTTCGATACGTTCGACTAGACGTTTTTTTGAATAATCCCAAAAATTACGTCGTTGCAGCAAGAAATATTTGAGAAAGTCTCGTCGGAAGCAAATTTTAGTCGTTCCACTCGTAAATTTCGTTGACAATTCCATTAGAAACCAAATATACTGCAAAAATAGCGAAAATTTTGAAATTATCGCAAAATATTTAGTTGAACGTATTCAACAAAATATCCATTTCCAGTGTATCGAAAGAAAATATCGATCTTTTCCAACGAAATTTTGTTTTCAGGCGATCGATGTAACGCGTAGAAAAAAACAACATGTATTTATTCATGATTCTGTTATCGCGCGGTTTATATTTACGGAAATATATTTATCGTATAATGTTTTTTGCATTGGGGTTGGCCAGTGCTATAGATAGAAGTGAAGGAAGGTCATGAAACAAGAAGATAAAGCATCTCGTAACTGCCGGACGCGCGTCAGGCTAGTGACGGCCAAGCGTTCGTACCGAGTGATAACGTTCACGCAAGAGCGGAGTTCGGACGATACGCTAATACGTATAAATATATCTATACGTTTGTATATATATTATAAATTCGCTTCACCTCGTCTACCGAGGGGACATGGACATCGATCACACATCACGTCGTCCCCTAGATCAAAAGCAGATATAGATTCGTCAATGTTCGACTATACGTTCTATGAATAGGACCTCGACCTCTTCCCTCCATGCGGCGACCTCATTCTCCATTTTCCACGAGTAATTAATAATTCGTAGTTCGGAAAAAAATCATTTCACCAACTGGCACATACTTTTAAATATACTGACACTTGTCAATCGAGCTCGACATCGTTTTTCACTTTTTCGCCCATTCAATTCTTTTTCTAACTTCAGTTTATTCACGAAATTCAAGTTCGTACACTGGAAATGAAATTTTGTTAAAAATCGTCGATATTTTGTTGAACATAGTGAACAAAATATTTTTTCATTTCAATACTTTCGTTATTTTGGCAGTATATTTGGTTTCTAATGGAATTGTCAGCGAAATTCACGATTGGAACGACTAAAATTTGCTTCCGAAGAGACTTTCTAGAATATTTCATGCTGCGACGACACAATTTTTGAGATTATTCAAAAATTCGATCTTTTCCAATGAAATTTTGTTTTCAGTGCTGAAGCGATTAATTTGAGAATTTCGTTCTACCAACGATTTCAAACAGAATAATCGCTTTCCTTGTTCTCAACACTTTTTCTTCGCCCGATTTTACTCCGAGTCCCAATGGACCAAATATTTCCTTTGTCTCTTACCCCTTGATACTTTTTCCGATCCCTTGGCAATTAGGAAGACGCCGTGCTTTCTCTTCCCTCCAATTTACTACTTTCTCTCGAATTAAACTATACACATATCGAAATTCCCTCGAGACAAAACGTAACGAATGTTATTCGGATACGTGATCGATAGATACTTTGGAAATGAGAGAAAAAGGGAACTCATGCCAGCCACCAAGTTAACTTAACGAGCCACCTCGGAAGCCAGTTGCGTGGATTACCTCATTTATATCTTTTCGCCTCTTTCTCGTGTGGTGTTGTTACTCCTTTGATAACGATACGAACTAAGTAAAAATGGATTTTTATGAGACAGCGAACCGCAATGGCAGATTAATGTGCCAATTTCCAATTGTCGATAAATCATTAATTAACGTCCTTGATTTTCGTTAAATCAAAATCTTTGATCACGCGAAAAGTATCTTTCCTCTTTGCCCAACACTGAAAACAAAATTTTGTTGGAAAATATCGATATTTTGTTGGATACGTTCAACTCAACGTTTTTTTGAATAATCCGAAAAATTGTGTCGTCGCAGCATGAAATATTCTAGAAAGTCTCTTCGGAAGCAAATTTTAGTCGGTCCACTTCGTAAATTTCGCTGAAAATTTCATTAGAAACGAAATATACTGCCAAAATAACGAAAATTTTAAAATTATCGAAAAATATTGAGTTGGCCGTATTCAACAAAATATCGACGATTTTTAACAAAATTTCATTTCCAGTGAACATTCGGTGACTCGGTATTTGCGAGCTACGTACGGATCAATGCGATATCCACGCTGCTACGTTTGCTCTCGTCAAGATTTTCTGTTCATTCCCAGTAAACGACTACTACATTTTTTTTTATCAAGTTTTACGATTTCATTCGACAAAGATAAGTCCGAGAATCTTTCTGACGCGGTACAGAGAGAACGAGGAACTGAGAAAGTTCTTTTTCAATACTTGACTGTATCGAATTTTTTCTGAAGAGGGATTCCATCGGGTCGCGACCAAGTTTGAAGTTTATTCTTGTTTTCCGATACAAAAAATAACGCAAGTAAAAATGCTCAGTCTTCCAAGTCGTTTGATGCAATATTGTCCAGCGTTGAATCACAATGCCAAGGGAAAATGAATAAAAAATTTGTCATCTACATTGTCGGTTCTCGTCTTTTCCTTTTTGTCCCTTCGTTACGTTTTATGCACTTGAATCGTATATCCCTTTTCACCTAAAAACGTTACGAAGCGTCATACGCGAGTTCCATTATACAACGAGGATTTATTTCTCGCTCGGCGTTATCTCGCTTCGCTTTTTCTCTTTTCTGCACATTTTTTCCTTTATCGGGACAACACGCAGTCGAAAGGAATGTCATTCAGGCGAGAACGCGGCATTCGATCTTCGGTTTATCGCATCCTCAGTCAATTATGAAGGAATTTAAAAAAGAAAAAAACTGCCTAGAAATTTCATAATGCTTTGAAAACGCGATTACTTATATTTGTGCAGAAACCTTTCCGTTTTTCCTTTCTCAGTATTCTCCTATTGCCGCGTATCATAAATAATGGGCACAGCATACGCGATCAATCCTCGAGGATTTCCGCAGAATCAGGATAACCTAAGAAGATGCGGAGGACGGATAATTTAACGCTTGGAAAGATTTGTCGTCATAGATCTTCGCCTAAACGACCAGACGTCTTATCAGTTTTCAAAGACTTTCGTTCACACACACATCGACAAAATTCACAGCGATTATTTCTCCACTTTTCTGCTGGGGCAGTGTTTTTCGATGTATTGAGCAAAAGCGACGAAATGAACGAAGGCAAAAAGAAATAAATATAGAAAAAGCAATAAAAGTCCAGATACAGCAAAATCGAGTTGTTAGTTCCTCTCCTCTCTTTCTCTCAGAATGGCGATAAATGTGTCAAACGATTATAGCGTGATAGATTGTGCTCAACACTTACACCAAAAACGTTCCCTTCGTGGCAGGTAAGAATTCCTCTCGCTCTAGAGATCCAGAATCATCGCCAACTTCAAAACTCACGCTAAAGTATTCGCTGCTGGACACCTGAAGAAAAAAAAAACAGAAACGATGTTTAGAAGCATGACGAAGAGGAAAAAGTTTAATCAACTTTTCATTGACACAAAATAGGACTTTTTTTTCAATTCTCATTCGATATCCATCGATCACTTGATCGATTTCACATTCGGTTGAACTTTTGGGCTTCGACCAAAATATCTCACACTGGAAATGAAATTGTGGTAAAAATTGTCGATATTTTGTTGAACACGGTGAACGAAGTATTTTAGTATAATTTCAAAATTTTCGTTATTTTGCTTTTTAATGGAATTTTCAGCTAAATTTTCGATTGGAAAGACCAAAATTTGCTTCCGAAGAGACATGAGTATTTCTTGCTGCGATGACACCATTTTTGGGATTATGAAAAAAAAAACGTTTAGTTGATCGTACTGAACAAGATATTCATCGTTTCCAACAAAATTTTGTTTACAGTGCAGGCAATAAATAACTTGGAATCCAATGTCATCAAATATATTCAAAAAAGGTGATTCGTTGCGTCGACCTACACTGAAAACAACATTTTTTTTGAAAAAGATGGAAATTTCGTTCGATACGTTCGATAAAACGTTTTTTTCAATAATCCCAAAAATTGTGTCATTGCAGCAAGAAATATATTAGAAATTCTCTTCGGAAGCAAAGTTTTGTCTTTTTACTTGTAAATTTCGCTGACAATTCCGTTAGAAACCAAATACATTGCCAAAATAGCGAAAATTTTGAAATTATCGAAGAATATTTAGTTCACCGTACTCAACAAAATATCGACGATTTTTAACAAAATTTCATTTCCAGTGTAGTGCCGAATTCGTTTGATTTTGCTGGATCCGTAGGATGAAAATTTAGAAAAATTTGTTAATTACACAAAATGTTATGGTTTTCGTTGATAATTTGTATTCGTACACTATTCGAATGTCAACTTTGGACTTAATTCGTGAGAAGGATATATTCAAGCAAAGTTGTCGCTTCGCCTCGTCAACTGCGAGGAAGGCTCGTCGACGTGCATCAGGTACTCGAAGTTTGTGTTATATAGGAAGACTCCGGAGAGCGATGGTACATGCAATAGAAAATTAAATCCCAGCTTGGAATATAATTGAAAAGTTTGATATTCGGATGAGCTCCAAGGTGGAGAAGTTCAAGCGAGCGAAATGCCGCGCGGGAAAACACATGATAACCTTTTTGCTTGTGACAATTGCGTACTATTGAAGTTTTACAAGGTCTGCGCAGAGACGAGAGTTTTCTATACTGTTCAGAGATAATACGTCAAGCACAAAGCTGGATCTTGCTAGAATAACCATTTCAACTTTTCGAACTGGCGAAATTGTACGGAAAACGAAAGACAGAGAAACCGGAGGGAGCATGTGTTCTGGAACGCCAACTCGCAACTGCGAACAAACTATTACACGGAAACAATTATAAAGTCGATTCCAGGCAAAATAGATGCAGTGAAAACAAACTGCGATTCATCTCACTGAAAACAAAGTTTTGTTCGCTACGTTCGACTGAACGTTTTTTTTGAATAATTCAAAAAATTGTGTCAATGCAGCAAAAAAAATTTTAGAAAGTCTCTTCGGAAGCAAATTTCTGTCATTCCACTCGTAAATTTCGCTGACAATTCCGTTAGAAACCAAAAATACTGCCAAAATAACGAAAATTTCGAAATTATCAAAAAATATTTAGTTTACCGCATTTAACAAAAAATCGACGATTTTTAACAACCATTTTTTATCTGAAATTAGGCAAAAAATGTCAAAATTTGACAAAAAATGTCAAAATTTCCGCGATTTCCGATAGAGTATGAATGAAAAATTACTATGTCTTTGCTAAAAGTTTCTCAGAGGGACGATATGGTACCAGGGAACTATGGTAGCATAGTAATTTTTTATATAAAATTCTCTCCGTGTACATGACGCGTATTTGGCCTTGTACATCGTTCTAGGTGGCGCGGTGTTATCAATTGAATTAAATTGTTCGAACGGTGTATTTTCAATCGTTGTGTTAAGCTCGTTAACCGAAATGGGTTTTGGAAGCAACTCTATCAACGGCCAAGAGTAAAGTGGCTGTCATGTTTAGGGTAATTATGCAATTTCCGGTCTGTATCGGGTGGAGACTCAATATGAGTGTTCACTCGAAGGAACAAACGCGACATTTGAACCTAAACAAAGAGAGAAAGAGAGAGAGAGACAAATTGGTGAAATTGTTGCATCGTGTATCGAAAATGTTCGATCGATCAAATTTCGCGTTTGTCCCTCCACATGGAATTCTGTATTTTATCGACATTCGAACGGAGAGCTCGCGTTTCGACATGATGGCGAAACGACGAGACGGGGTTCAATGTCGTGCTTGCACTCCAAGTGCCAGCACCCTCGTTATTATGAAAATATATGATGTAAAGGTTGATCACCGTGCTCTCGAGACCGACGAGCGAGAGAGAGAGAGAGAGAGGGAAAGAAAAAGGACGAGAGCTCATAATGTTTCGTACAGATCGGATTACGTGGAGCAGTCTGGCTCGTGATGACGCGGTCGTGAGCTTTTCATCTTCGGTGGAATTATGTGCACATACCACCTGTACATCTCCCAGGGTATAAGAATATCAAGCAACATTTATTGCAGATGCGTAGACTGATCGTTTCTAAATTGATGTATTAAAAATCTTGCTTCGTGCATTACTATATATTTTCGTTGTTAATTGTTCCTGCTTCATGATTTAATGAAATAACAACTCGCGTTTAGAACGCGAGAAAATGAGAACGAAAAAAAATTCCCATGAAAAGAAACTTCTTTGTCGTGATGCAATTTTTTTCCTCATCGCACTGAAAACAAAAAATTTTGTTGAGAAAGATGGATAATTTGTTCGATACGTTCGACTAAACGTTTTTTTTTTTTAATAATCCCAAAAATTATGTCATTGCAGCAAAAAATATTTTAGAAAATCTCTACGGAATCAAATTTTTGTCGTTCCATTCGTAAATTTTGCTCGCAATTCCGTTAGAAACCAAATGTACTCCCAAAATAACGAAAATTTTGATATCATTAAAAAATATTATGTTCACCGTATTTACACTGAGAATTAAACTTTGTTAAAAATCCTCGATATTTTGTTGAATACGGTGAACTAAATATTTTTTTATAATTTCAATTTTTTTTTTTATTTTGACAGTATATTTGGTTTCTAACGAAATTGTCAGCGAAATTTACGAGTGGAACGACTAAAAATTGCTTCCGAAAAGATTTTCTAAAGAATTTCTTGCTGCGACGACACAATTTTCGGAATTATTCAAAATTTTGTTTTCAGTGTAACAAAATATCGACGATTTTTAACAAAATTTCATTCCCAGTGCGTCTACAGAACATTTCCATCACAAACGTCGGGCAAAAATTGAATTCAAAATCTTTTCATTCCACGTTTCAATAATGAGCAAAGTTGTGAATTGTTTATTTAGGTCTTGCCGAGTTTGGCCATCCAGAATGAAAATGTTTCCGCTTTAATCCACTCAACAGTTGTCGAGAGACTGTTCAGAGCTTCAAATGGCAAAAATGTAATACAAATACTCCGGAGGATTTCGGGAATTGTTTTCGAGTGTATCTGTGGCACAGGAAATGGGGATGGCAACATAAATTGCCATGGAGCTCACCCTTTTTTCGGGGTGAGCTCCAGGGCTTCGAAGGGAGAGAGAAAAAGTTCAAAGGGCGCTGTTTGGGTGGTCAGCAGCGCAGCTGGAGAATCATTCCATTCTCTTTTCCTCTCTCACCTTCTCGTTTCACTGCCATTTTTCTCTACCCTCAATATACTTTGGCACATGTTCACAAGCACACACACACATACGTATTGCCAAAATAAATATTCGTAAAAAGCCACCGGTCTTTCGTGATATATACGCGTATTACCCATTCTCGCGAACACTCATAAATAATGCAGGGATCGAGAGCATTCGTAAATCAAGCCAAAAGCATTTCGTTTACAGAAATCTGCCCTTGCGAGTTCTCCGTATACATATATCGGTTACGTATGTATTTCAGGTAACTTTCAAATTCCAGCAAAACGTTTACCGATGCTCATTTTGCGAATAGCTTTATGGAAGAACATTAGTATACGGGGAGAATTTTATATGAAAAATTACTATGGTACTTTCCCTGATACCACATCGTCCCTCTGAAAACTTTTAGCAAAGAAATAGTTATTTTTCATTCGTACTCTATCGGAAATCGCGGAAAATTTTACATTTTTTGTCAAATTTTGACTTTTCTGGCCCAATTTCAGATAAAAAATTACGATGTATTTGCTAAAATTTCTCAGAGGGACGATATGGTACCAGGGAACTATGGTAGCATAGTAATTTTTTCTATAAAATTCTCTCCGTGTATCTTTTTCATTCATATTTCATTCATACTCTATCGGAAATGGCGGAAATTTTGACATTTTTTGTCAAATTTTGACATTTTTGGTCCAATTTCAGATAAAAAATTACGATGTATTTGCTAAAATTTCTAAGAGTCACGATATGGTACCAGGGAAATATGGTAGCATACTAATTTTTTATATAAAATTCTCTTCGTGTAATCGTTTTATTGGCAAATCGCTAAAAGCCACCTTAACAGAACATTTCTCATCATATAGCATCTCCGCATTCTCGACATACAAAGTTTCTTGCATTCAAAACATTAAAGACCCGTGTGACCCGTCGTGATATATTCGGATTTTTTTTGCCGCACGAAGTATCCATCTTCAAAAATAGTCGGACGTGTGACAAAATAATTGAGTTGCTGGGAAAACTAAACGGAGGATCCACGACGCGAATGTGTAGATTCGTGTCGTGTGGTGAAGTTTGTGCTTAATCCTACTTCAACTTTTATTTTCGATTACATTAATGTTGTTCATAGTTTTATAAGGAAACAAAGAAAAAATGGTTTCAAAGGCTCGTTCAAATATTTACCAAAAATATAAGCAATTGTCCTCGGGATTGGGAAACAAATAAGTTCTGTTTTGTATCATTGCTATGCAAACTGCTGTGACATGTAAGAGACAAAAAGTATAACTTGCATGCCCTTTGATCGTGCATTACGTCATCGAATTGATTGATATCGAAGCATTGGTGCATTACACCGCAATATACTCTCAGCGTAACAAGAAAAGGCACGCAGACAGAGAATTTCGTGCTGACGCGTGTCAGCAGCACTTCGAGCTATCAAGTTCGAGGTTTCTTCGTGCCAGGACACCGATTGCAGGACTGGGTCGATTTTCCAGAGCTGTATGTTACGTAGAGACGAAGGTATACTGAGTTCCGAAGCTTTCATACATATATATGTATATGTTCGAAACACACGATGGCTTTAGCGTAGCAATTGCACTGTTTGAGTCTTAGACGCGGGACCGTTGATTTCGGGAAGCTCAATCGACCTACCGAGTTGTGTTTCCCTTCCAAGGGAATAGTGATCAGGAGAAGGATATTTCCTGCATTTCCCTATATTGGATGTTCAGACAATCGTTGCGTTGAAGATTGAGCTCGAACTCCGAGCAGGTCATACAAGCTTCGATAGTCGACTTTTTGCCTGATTCATTTCGTTTGTTTTCGATCTCAAATATGGCAAAATGGACAGCAGGATTACACTGGAAATGAAATTTTGTTAAAAATCGTTGATATTTTGTTGAATACGGTAGACCAAATATTTTTTGATAATTTCAAAATTTTCGTTATTTTGGCAGTATTTTTGGTTTCTAACGGAATTGTCAGCGAAATTGACGAGTGGAATGACAGAAATTTGCTTCCGAAGAGACTTTCTAACATTTTTTTTGCTGCATTGACACAATTTTTTGAATTATTCAAAAAAACGTTTAGTCGAACGTATCGAACAAAATATCGATATTTTCCAACAAAATGTTGTTATCAGTGGACGAATATTCGTTGTTCGACGTATTTACTTCGTCAGGAACGAGATTGCGACACTGGAAATGAAATTTTGTCAAAAATAGACGATATTTTGTTGAATGCGGTAAACTAAATATTTTTTGATAATTTCAAAATTTTCGTTATTTCGACACTACGCATTTTTTGCTGCAATGACACTATTTTTGGGATTATTCAAAAAAACGTTTAGTCAAACGTATCGAACAAAATGTTCATTTTTTTTCAACAAAATTGTGTGTTCAGTGTAGAACCTCAGAATATGTACCGGCGGAGCGTATTGGATATGCAAAGGTACCACGAAGGGTGCTGATGATGAACATTGGTAATCCGTGTGTGTATACAGATGGACATGCCGAGCTTTCTCGGTCGAATGTTGCATGGCTGAGAGAACGAATGTCGGGAATATCCTGGATGCTATGAAACGAGCTAGAGCGAAAGGCACTTCCAAACGGATCCAATACTTTTCCAAGCGAGTTGGTAGAGTGAGGGATCGAGATAAAGAGAAGGAGAGAGAGAGAGAGACAGAGAGAGAGAGAGAGAGAGAAAGAGTAATGGACCGATCGAGTGAGATTGAGGACGAGTGGGGAATGAAGCGTTCTTGTTCGTGGAGTGTATGTGGTTGCGTCGATGGCAGCAAACATAGTTCAGTTCTCGTGAGCTCTGCTCAGATATTAAGGGTTGAAAGTGAACGAGGCTGACGATATAAACGTGATCTAAAGACCCTCTTATGGAGAATGATGTAAAGGCACGAAAAGCCAAAAAGACGCGGGGATGAGTGTAGGAAAAAGCAACGAGGGCAGAAGCTACGAGTGTATCGCACGGTATGCTCCAACCACTAGGCTGACTTTCTCTATGGTTACTTTGCATAATATCGATTCGACATCAAATCTATCCACGTCTGTCGCTTTACCTTCTGATATTGAGAAAACGGAAACGCTAGCGGCGGACTGGAAAAAGTATCCAACTCTCTCCTCGTATTTCTTCTCGTATCCTCTACGCTTTTTGTACTTTCTTCCCTTCAGTTTTCTTTGAACGTGCCATCAATTTATTGCGAATTATATGAGGTATTGCACTGGAAATTAAATTTTGTTAAAAATGATCGATATTTTGTTGAATACGTTCAACTAAATACTTTTCGATAATTTCAAAATTTTCGCTATTTTGGCAGTATATTCGGTTTCTAACGGAATTGTCAGCGAAATTTACGAGTGGAGCGACAAAAATTTGCTTCCGAAGAGACTTTCTAAAATATTTCTTGCTGCAATGACGTAATTTTTGGAATTATTCAAAAAAACGTTTAGTCGAACGTATCGAACAAAATATCCATCTTTTTCAACAAAATTTTGTTTTCAGTGTCATTCCCTGATGCATTTACCAAAAAAATACGAGGGCCAACATTGGTAACGCTATAGAAATGCGTTACCTCGTCCGAATATCATCGAATAAACGAATTGTTTGGAGGGATATGCAGAATTTTCTTCCTGTAACCTAACGATTGTTATCAAGGTTTCTGAAATTGTAATCCGACTAGGAAATGATCCAAAAAATGGTGAAAAGTTGCTATTAGAAAATTTGTGATTCGAGGAAACCGAAGACATTTTTAATCCACTCGAGATCTCTCCGTCTAGCTCATTGCAATTTAAATATCAGCTGTTTCATTCATTCGCAGTTTCTCCAGATAACTGTAATTTATTCGGGATTCTCCATGAGCGAAGCGCGACTACCGTAAAATGAGATACCGCAGGTGCATAATTTAATGAAACCTAGGATCATCGCGATAATGTGGCCACGTTTTATCGTGTAACGCCAAGCTCCAGGCCGGGCAAAGCACTCAATGTAGTACTGCGAGGGTTAAAACGAGTTTAAAACAGAAACGAGACCACTTAATTAATGCTTTCATTTTCGAGATGCCATCGCTCGCGGGAAAAAAATTAGAACTGCTGCCAAACTGTCGTGTGCGATTTCATCGCAAAGATTATCGAATTCATCATCATGACACACGCAGAGTGAGAAGAAAAGTTCAGAATCTTTAATTTGAATTTCAGGAATTTGTAATGATCGATCCCGATTTTGGTGTCCGTTTAAAATATCTAAGCTGTAGCAGATGGTCTGTTTTTGTTGATGTAAATGATGACACCACGTACTCACGATGTTTCCATATACGAAGGAAAAATCGTATAGAGCAAGATGAATGAGACAAGAAAATTTGCACGTAAAATCTGAGAAACGTGCGGGCGAAGAGAAAGACTGCGCGAATTCTCTGTCAGGTATTAATCACAATGTCTCGTTCCTTAGGATGTTCAAGTCTGGAGATCGATCAGGTTCAATATCGTGGAGATCGTGCATATAATTTTTCTTTGCTCGATATCCTTGCCATGCACATTTCTCTCTGGTAATACGAAGGCTAGGTGTATGTAACATATAGCGTTTCGGTGAATATCCTTGGCTCTCGCGTCCGAAAGATTTATCGCCGATTGCACTTTTATCCGGTGCAGCGCACCATCTTTTTCATATTCTCTCATGAGCCTCATATATATGTATTGCCTTCTCATTCCCTTTTCTACACTTTCATCCCTTTCGTTGTGTCTTTTTTTCATCCCATATACTCTGTATATGAGAAGCTATAGCATCGAATATATAAACTACTCGGATATATACGCGCTTACGTGGTTGCGGTGAATTTCCACTCGCTTGATGCTTTTTTATCGCCTCGAGCGGCGAGAGATATAGTTACTCTAAAGAAGCGCGATGAAAGATTATTGCATCGTGAGAGTACGTTTCTTTTACGGTTCATCGGGGGGTGACCCTAACAACTTGAGTATCGTCGTTATATCCAGATGAATCTATCAAAAGTGCCATCGAAACATTGAGAGCCAGAAAGAGAGTAAAAAGAGGTGAAAACAACGCGAGAAGCATCTACGAGCACTTGCGAGCAAAGAGCGGAGTACGATGATTCACATTTTTCAAGCGCGATCAAAATTCCAAAGACCCTCGTTTTTTTGTAACGAGCGGACTATTTTTTTAAACCTCGAATAAATGTTGTGCTTGCTTCGATGGGAGAATAGAAAGAATGACAAAATGGAGAAACACCACTGAGTCGATTAGAGGTCTGTAATCACTGAAAACAAAATTTTGTTGGAAAATATCGATATTTTGTTCGATACGTTCGGCTGAACGTTTTTTTGAATAAACCCATAAATTGTGACGTCGCAGCAAGAAATATTCTAGAAAGTCTCTTCGGAAGCAAATTTTTGTCGTTCCAATCGTGAATTTAGCTGACAATTCCGTTAGGAACGAAATATACTGCCAAAATAACCGAAAGTTCGAAATTATCGAAAATTATTTAGTTCATCGTATTCAACAAAATATCGACTATTTTTAACAAAATTCCATTTCCAGTATCGCAATCTCGTTCCTGACAAAGTACATACGTTGAACAACGAATATCCGTCCACTGAAAACAAAATTTTGTTGGAAAAGATGGATATTTTGTTCGATACGTTCGACTAAATGTTTTTTTGAATAAACTCAAAAATTTGTGTCCTCGCAGCAAGAAATATTTTAGAAAGTTTCTTCGGAAGCAAATGTTTGTCATTTCAATCGTAAATTTAGCTGACAATTCCGTTAGAAACCACATATACTGCCAAAATAACGAAAATTTTGAAATAATCGAAAAATATTTAGTTCACCGTATTCAACAAAAAATCGACGATTTTCAACTAAATTTCATTTCCAGTGAAGGAACGTGACGAAAAGTACGTTCTCACCGAACTGCAGTCTTCCGAAATGATTCCAAAAACTTGGATTTTCCGGCATGATTGTGGATTAATCGACAGCTACAAGCATTTCGATCGCGAGCGAGAGGCTTTAGCAGCGACGAGTATTAGAGAGTGCACGACGTGAGAACGGAAGTAGTGCTCTTCGGCATTTGGTCCGCTTAGCAATTCAAATGATGATCGGGGAGTGGCTGCTATGGCGGGGAGTCAGATATGCGAGGCAACCAGAGAAGCGTGAATTGGTCCAAAGTGCAAAGGTTGTCCTGTTAGGCAGGAGGGAGAGACATTGAGAAACGTTCATACGGAGTGTCCCAGAAATTTCGCCCGGATTCCTGTCAATTGGTATCGACTGTATATAAACATACTGCGAAATGCTCAGATATCTCCATTCATTTCCTTTCCATCTACTGTTGTCATCAGCTTTGTCGTACAGACGCAACTCCAGAATTTCGACAACTACGAATAACCCCTTAATATATCGATGAAAGCTAATCGAAAAATCACTAAAAATAAGTACACTGGAAATGAAATTTTGTCTAAAATCGTCGATATTTTGTTGAATACGGTAAACTAAATATTTTTTGATAATTTCAAAATTCTCGTTATTTTGGCAGTATATTTGGTTTCTAACGGAATTGTCAGCGAAATTCACGAGTGGAACGACTAAAATTTGCTTCCGAAGAGACTTTCTAAAATATTTCACGCTGCAATGACATAATTTTTGGGATTATTCAAAAAAACGTTTAGTCGATCGTATCGACCAAAATATCCATCTTTTTCAACACAATTTTGTTTTCAGTGTTGAATATTTCATGAGAATACGAGTTTAATAAGAAACTGTGAACGGCAGGCGAATTTTTTCGACCAAAACGACTATTTTTTTTCAGCGATCTGAACGGCCGAAACAAAATGACTCTGAAGTTTGCAACGTTGAGATTCAACGAAAAATATTTAGTATGGTTATTATTTATTGAATTTTGGAAATCGTGGCAATTTTTCGTGTCGATTGAGTTTTTTGGTCACAGGAGAGGATTGTTTTATTGTCCAGACCAAATTTTGAATAATAATTATGAGCTCTACTGAAAAATAACGGAATTTCGTTGCATTCGAACGATGCAAACTTCAACATCATGAAACAAATGATAAAATATTTATTGCAATTATTGCAACCGTCCGACTATCTCGAGTACCGTTGAAGGGAGAGAGTCAATTTTATTAACCACCCAAGGACGAATAATCCGATTGACGTTCATTCGTTTAAAAATGTGAGTGTTTGTGTCTGTAAAATTGCTTTACGTTCTGATTCGGCTGTACATCGAAAGTTTAAACGAAAACGAGCTCGTGCACGTCTCGAAACTCTTTCCGTGTCATAGACACACAGAGCCCTGCACGTGCAAGGCTTCCACTGTTCTCTTTTGCTCCCGGTACTTCGTGCACTTTACGTTACGTGTGAAAACTTTGCTCGAACATGAGCAGCGCTCTGTACAACGGGAATTGCCAATTGAAACTCTCAAACAGAACCTCAACTGCGGATGATGATAATCACGTGTTTCACTCCGAGATTCGTTAACGATTCCAACAACTTCATTGTTCTACGTCCAAGGATTGATACGAATATCCCTATAAGCTGTACCATTCAATTTCTTTTTTTAAGACTTCATTATCAACCCAATTAACTTTTCAACATTTTTAGAATCTCTTGATAATATTGAGTTCCCACACAAATTCAGTTTCAAAGTATTTCAATCCTCGGAAACGTCATTCTCCGATGATCCTGAAGTTTGCATCGTTGGAATGCAACACTGAAAACGAAATTTTGTTGAAAAAGATGGATATTTTATTCGATACGTTCGACTAAACGTTTTTTTTTAATAATCCCAAAAATTATGTCATTGCAGCATGAAATATTTTAGAAAGATTCTTCGGAAGCAAATTTTAGTCGTTCCAATCGCAAATTCTGCTGACAATTCCGTTAGAAAACAAACATACTGCCAAAATAGCGAAAATTTTGAAATTATCAAAAAATAATTAGTTGAACGTATTCAACAAAATATCGACCATTTTTAACAAAATTTAATTTCCAGTGAACGAAATTCTGTTTTTTCTTGACCAGATCCCACGATTCTTGTTCAATATTTAGTCACGACAATAAAACCATTGTGTTTTGAGATCCAAAGACAAAATCGATACGAAAAATTTGATGATTTTTCAAATTGAAGAAAATATTAATAGAAATAATATTTTTCGTTGGAGCCCAACGTTGCGAACTTCAGTGTCATATTCTTCGTGCCACGAGGGAAAAATCGTTTGTTCGCACAATTATCCCAACTTTTCTGGTTCTCCTCAGTTTAGTAGTTTACTAAAAAAATTCAGGTAGTCTCCCAGAGACTAACGTGGGGCCCATAGCCACTCACATTTAAAACGCATACGCACGGCCAATCGGTTACCCGACCAACTATAGTGACCTGGCTATTTGATCAACGTTTTTCTAAAAATAATTTCATGCGCGCTTCGCGTCGTAATTTTTTGTTGAGCACACCGTGAGATTTCCGGCAAATATTCGCGCAGAATTGACCAGGTCAAAATATTTGTTTAACGCGTTACCTGAGACCGCGATAACTTGTGTCGATGACGATTCGTGTGTGACCCATCGCTCGAAACTGCACTCGGTACCAAAAGTCGAGGACTGCAATCACTCGGTGGTGGTATGTAGTGCGGTTGATTTTGATGTTGAGAGAGATAACGATTCTGTGTCTGTTGTTGCTGTTGTTGCTGAGGGTTCTGATGAGGTGACGTAGCACCGGTGACAAGACGATGCTCACCGGTGTCCAGCATGCTCGTCCCGAGGGCGTCGAGCTGGCTCAACGACCTCGAGCGGACCTTAAACATAAAACCAACAAAAAACATCACGTTTCTGAATATAGATAATAACATTGCATGAAAATAATATTCTAATAAACAAAATAAAGCAATTGAATATCGACCTCGCCTTTTGCACACTGAGAATGAAATTTTGTCAAAAATCGTCGGTATATTGTTGAATACGGTAAACTAAATATTTTTTGATAATTTCAAAATTTTCATTATTTTGGCAGTATATTTGGTTTCTAACGGAATTGTCAGCGAAATTTACGAGTGGAATGTCAAAAATATGCTTCCGAAGAGACTTTCAAAAATATTTCTTGCTGCACTGACACTATTTTTGGGATTATTCAAAAACAAAACGTTTGGGCGAACATATCGAACAAAATATCCATCTTTTTCAACAAAATTTTGTTAAAAATCGTCGATATTTCGTTGAATACGGTAAACTAAATATGTTTTGATAAGTTCAAAATTTTCGTTATTTTGGCAATATATTTGGTTTCTAACGGAACTGTCAGCGAAATTTACGAGTGGAATGTCAAAAATATGCTTCCGAAGAGACTTTCTAAAATATTTCTTGCTGCACTGACACTCTTTTTGGGATTATTAAAAAATAAAACGTTTAGTCGAACGCATCGAACAAAATATCCATCTTTTTCAACAAAATTTTGTTAAGAATCGTCGATATTTCGTTGAATACGGTAAACTAAATATTTTTTGATAAGTTCAAAATTTTCGTTATTTTGGCAATATATTTGGTTTCTAACGGAACTGTCAGCGAAATTTACGAGTGGAATGTCAAAAATATGCTTCCGAAGAGACTTTCTAAAATATTTCTTGCTGCACTGACACTTTTTTTGGGATTATTAAAAAAAAAAACGTTTAGTCGCACGTATCGAACAAAATATCCATCTTTTTCTACAAAATTTTGTTTTTAGTGCATGGGTGTGCAGCATACACAAGATGATGTAGAGAGAAAGCTGTGATTTTTGAAATTGAAAATTTGCCACACTGTTTCATCGATTACGAAAAGCCCTTGTCAGCGGATTTTTGCCATGGCCGTTCCCACACCGACGTAGCTTTTTTGTGATCAGTCAAACGCGACATCGGAAATTTGTTATTTTGAAAACTCCAGGTGAGCTTCGCGCGGTGGCTGATCCATTAACTTAAGAAGATCGTATAGGGTTTTGCCAAGGACTGAGAAAAACACGTTTGATGACCAGCTGTTCACGATGTCGTCTTCATTTTTCCTGAGGATCACTTTCGAGACTATTCGGCGACATTATTTCGAACGTATGAAGAGCCGATAATGAAAAAAGTGTATTTTTATCGCGTAGTGAATTTGATAAAAAGTAAACGAGACGTACGTTGAATGGAATGATAGAAAAATAGAGAGGGATACATAAAAAGATCGAAATTGAAGTAGGTCAATGTTTTCACTCAAACAGGATGATTGACTTCTCCCGTGACTACGAGCCCGATTGATTTTTTTTTCAGCACAATTTCAGGTTTGCCGTTGTTTCCTTTCGACCTTCGTTCTCCAGATGAGCGGAGCTTGTGCGTTCAATATCTCGAGACTCTCACCACTGATCTTTCCTCATCTGGTGAAAATAAAATTCTCATTTCCGTAATCCTACGTTGCTATTTCTTTTTTTTCAACCTTCATGCAGTGGTGCACAGCCAAAAAAAAAAAACATCGTAAAGGTTCGCCGCTGCTCGTTCATCAATATTTTTTCACGGTTAGTATCGACCTCGCAGAACCTCCAATTATATTATTTCCCTCTCAACTCGCATGTCGTGCAGGAGGCCACGAAGTATACGAGAACACGGATAGAAAAATTGAGCGATTTTGAAACAATTTTTGCGTGGGGTCTGGGAGACCCATTGATCCTTTGAGCCATTAAATCTCCCGTAAGTGTTTCGAGTGGCTCAATATATCAACATAGGATCGACATTTGGGCAAATTTGGAATGAACTTTTTCTTCATTTTTTCACTGCTTTTTTTTTGTATTCAGGGAGCACGGGGAGAAAAATTTTCGCGGAATTTGAAAAGCACAGTTCTTTTTTTTATATTCCATTACAAAAAGTAGAAAAAGATCATTCCGTAGTAATTTATGCACGAAATTCAGAGGCTAGTACACTGGAAATGAAATTTTGTTAAAAATCGTCGATATTTTGTTGAATACGGTAAACTAAATATTTTTTGATAATTTCAAAATTTTTGTTATTCTGACAGAATATTTCGTTTGTGATGGAATTGTCAGCGAAATTTACGAGCGGAAAGACCAAAATTTGCTTCCGAAGAAACTTCCTAAAATATTTTTTGCTGCAATGACACCATTTTTGGGATTATTCAAAAAAACGTTTGGTCGAACGTATCGAACAAATGTCCATCTTTTTCAACAAAATGTTGTTTTCAGTGTAACATGAGGCTCAAGGTACATTCAGAAAAATACCAAATTCATGTTGAACACACGAATAAGTGCGAGCAACGAGATCTCCGTTTAATTAACAAGCAAAAATCCCAAAATCTCAATAATGCCGAGCCAGTGATGACTGGACCATAGAAGAGAACATTAGAAACAAAGTTGGCGAAAGAAGTAGCTTGGAATTCGTAAGAGAATTTGCCGAGTTCGGGCTTGTTTTCTGAGCAAAGTGGTTAAATATTTGTGGGCTTCATCCACAATCTAGAACTTTTTGGGCCACGTTGGCAAAAGAAAAAACAAAAGAGACATTGAGACACGAGAAAACGGACGAGATCTTCTCTGTGTCTCTCGCTGTTTCTCCCTCTTCCTCTCTTTTTTTTTGTCCCGTATTCTCTTGCGAGATCCTATCCATAGACTCGATCCTGTTGAAGCAAACCTTTCCTCAGCAGTGACTCCAAATTCAATTTCTAACGAAGAATTCACATTGAATGACAATTGTTCGGTAAAAGTTGAAAAAAAATATGATGTTGCAGTTCGAATCGTTGCAGCCCAACGAAAAATATTTAATCCAGTCACAATTTTTAGGATTTTTTGAATTTCCTTAATTTTTCTATGGCATTCACTTTTTCATTTGCCAAGTATTGTCACAGACAGACATTGCATAAAAAATGCTGGCTCTGCTTCCAAAAAATAGAATAAAATAAGGGATTTCGTTGCATTCCAACGATGCAAACTTCATAAAAAAATGCAAAGCTCGTATAATTTTAGAAAATTCTAAACAGGACGATAGAATCAATGAAATAAAACAACGAGAATGACTTTCGATGCGATCTCGCGTGGAAAGTTCTGTACACAAATCCATCAGGCAAGCAATTCGTGATCGAAATTTCGTGGCTCATTATAGCGATTGGTTTTGACGTCACGCAGTGTATCGTTCCCTTCGTTTTCTCTGTTCTGTTTACTCGACAAACCAACGGAATTCTCGACAAAAAAAAAATTCACGACCACGCGAGGATGAAAGAGCAACATTGCTACAAAAAGGAAAAAAAACTGCAATATATGGAAGTACTCGAATATAGTAGGAGCAACGGCCCTAAACACTCGAGACATGATTTCTTTACGTCTTTCAATTCATTGGGGAAAAAAAACATGTGATCATTTTTGCTGACATTTTTTTCTTGTCTTTTCGAGGAAAGACTCAGAACTAGTGATTCGTCATCAGATGCAAACTCACAATGGTGCACTGGCAATGCAATTTTGTTAAAAATCATCGATATTTTGTTGAACACGGCCAACTAAATATCTTTCGATAATTTCAAAATTTTCCTTGTTTTTGCAGAATATTTGGTTTTTAGTGGAATTGCCAGCAAAATTTACGATTGGAACGACAAAAATTTG
Source organism: Hyposoter didymator (assembly GCA_037952995.1). Taxonomy (NCBI): domain Eukaryota; kingdom Metazoa; phylum Arthropoda; class Insecta; order Hymenoptera; family Ichneumonidae; genus Hyposoter; species Hyposoter didymator. The sequence goes on along the minus strand of JBAJMU010000001.1, from coordinate 17,975,069 downwards.
CTTCCGAAGAGACTTTGTAGAATATTTCTTGCTGCGATGACATAATTTTTGGGATTATTCAAAAAAACGTTTAGTCGAACGTGTCGAACAAAATATCGATTTTTTCGAACAAAATTTTGTTTTCAGTGTGTATACCTTTCCATATCTACAGTCCAGGGTTAATATGAGAAAAACAAACAACTATGATTGAAAGTGAGGGTTCGTAATTTTCCACTTCAGTCATAGTCTCATCAAGACTATTCCTGTCATTCGTCGTGGAAATCGTTGGAAATATGTGTTCACACGTGTGCACAGAACGCGGAACGATGTTCCCTCCTTTCTCCTCTCTTATCGACTGGAGGGCGTGTACACATACACAGTGTACGGCTGTCACCCGGCAAGTGAACGTAGATTTTCCATTAGTCGACAGTTTGTCCGTCCGGGATTTGCCTGTCCGGTATTGTGAATTCTTTTCTCGATCGTGTGTCCTCATATACATGCATATATGGGATAAAGGGCATTAGATTATACGTGTGAATAGTGTCTATATATGTTAATACGTTTACTTAGAATCCGTTGTCCGTTATTGAAGCTTCCGCAATCTATTCAAACTTACAGGCAGATACTGAAAGTTTTAGGCACATTCGACATATAATTAATTCGTCCGGACGCAAAGACGTACGAAAATAAAGTCGAACGAAGATTCACAAACACTGAAAAGAAAATTTTGTTGAAAAAGATGGATATTTCGTTCGATACGTTCGACTAAACGTTTTTCTTAATAATCCCAAAAATTGTGTCTGAGCAGCAAGAAATATTTTAGAAAGTCTCTTCGGAAGCAAATTTTTGTCATTCCTCTTGTAAATTTTGCTGACAATTCCATTGGAAACAAAATATATTGCTAAAATAACGAAAATTTTGAAATTAGCAAAAAATATTTAGTTCACCGTATTCAACAAAATATCGACGATTTTGAACAAAATTTCATTCTTAGTGAAGTTTTCAGAATCATTGATACTGAATGTGCAATTTTTATTATTCCCGATACTCATTTCTTTATGCAGATATTTCGGAAACGAGTTTTGTTTGCCATTCTTTTGTAAGTTGTTTCCACGTGTATATTTTTGCGAGCAACTTTCATCACTGGAAATTAAATTTTGTTAAAAATCGTCGATATTTTGTTGAACACACGGTGAACTAAATATTTTTTGATAATTCCAAAATTTTCGTTATTTTGGCAATATATTTGGTTTCTAATGGAGTTGTCAGCAAAATTTACGATTGGAACAACAAATATTTGCTTCCGAAGAGGCTTTCTAGAATATTGCTTGCTGCGATGACACAATTTTTGGGATTATTAAAAAAAATACGTTTAGTTGAACGTATCGAACAAAATATCGATTTTTTCCAACAAAATTTTGTTTCCAGTGATTGCTTCATGGGAAAGTGTCAGGAAACAGAATGGAGTTGCGAATTTCGAGTCCTGTTCACACGCACGAAACATTTGCAAAAATGAGCAGGAACTTTTTTTTTATTCGATCAAACGAGCTGCATAGAAAAATTCTACTTTTCAAAATTCGAAGCGATTGAGTACTACCTCGAGTACGTTATGTTCCGTGATTGATACGCCAGCCATTCCATCATGGCTAAGCCCAATCAAGCAGTGACCTCGCCCAGGGTTGCTCAGCCCCATGGCTGTCGGTCTTCTGTTCCTCTAATTGGGCTATACAAATACGTCTAAGGATTTATGAATTCCATCTACATCGTCGAAATGGAATGTGGGCGAATTTCCGGAGGTTGAAATTTGTGAAAGATAATCGCGGGGTAAAAAAATGTCGACACTGAAAACAAAATTTTGTAGAAAAAGGTGGATATTTTGTTCGATACGTTCGACTAAACGTTTTTTTGAATAATCCCAAAAATTATGTCAATGCAGCAAAAAAAAATTTAGAAAGTCTNGTCAATGCAGCAAAAAAAATTTTAGAAAGTCTCTTCGGAAGCAAATTTTTGTCGTTCCATTCGTAAATTTCGCTGACTATTCCGTTAGAAAGCAAATATGCTGCCAAAATAACGAAAATTTTGAAATTATCAAAAAATGTTTGGTTGAACGTATTCAACAAAATATCGACGACTTTTAACAAAATTTCATTCCCAGTGGAGGGGAAGTTGTGGGTGACAGAACACCCGGTATACAAGACAGGAATTTAACGGATTACTTTCCCTTCGTGTTTCTTGCTCTATTACGAAAGGGGCAGTGATTCATCGTTAAGGAATTGACGCAGGGATGATCGTAAAGGGTATGTATTTGCCGTTATCTGGGCGTAGACGGAAAACGCCTCAATGAACATATATATACATATATATATATATATATATATATGTAGGCGTTAAGTCGATCGAAGGAAAAAATGAAGAAAGGCAAGGGAGGGAAAGCAAGAAAATCAAAAAAATCAGAGCCTATCGGTTTCGTAAGGAAGCGTGTAGATGTAGAGTTGCTATATCCATTTCCTTTTGTGGAGGTCGTGCTCGTAGTTCTTTCCCTCTGGCCATTTACACGCGTTGCCGGAGAGCCTCGGAGATATTTAGATATCAACACCATTCAATGTGCATGTTACCTTGGAAGCTTACGTATCAGGAATGTCGTGAAAACTAGCATATAAAGTCACCTTGGTGCGGGGCAGACCCAAGTATACGGAACGTTTTCCCTCAACTAGCTCCCTTTTTCCGCAGTTGACCTCGGCATCATCTTCCTTTCAATATTTATCAGTTTGTAGCGTCATTGGAAAAGAGATTTTTTTTATAGTTATTGACCTTTCTGTGAGATATTCTATGACTCTGAAGTTCGCAACGTTGAGATTCAATGAAAAGTATTTTGTATATTTATTATTTACTGAATTTTGAAAATCATGCCAATTTTTAGTGTCGTTTGAGTTTTTAGGTCGCAAGAGAGAATCGTTTTAGTGCCCAGACCAAATATTGAATAATAATTATCATCTCTACTGAAAAAATAACAGAATTTCGTAGCATTCCAACGATGCAAACTTCAGCATCATCGTAACTGGAGAACTCATCAGAAATCATATGGAAATTAAATTTTGTTAAAAATGGTCGATATTTTGTTGAAAACGTTCAACTAAATGTTTTTCGATAATTTCAAAATCTTCGCTATTTCAGCAGTATATTTGGTTTCCAACGGAATTGTCAGCGAAATTTACGAGTGGGGCGACAAAAATTTGCTTCCAAAGAGACTTTGTAAAATATTTCTTGCTGCAATGACATAATTTTTGGGATTATTCAAAGAAACGTTTAGTCGAACGTATCGAACGAAATATCCATCTTTTTCAACAAAATTATGTTTTCAGTGCATGAACACAATGAATGAGTCCACAAATGTGAAGAGCCCACACGTATTTGAAAAACCCTCGAAACGTTTGCCACGGAGCGCTACGCGAATTGATGATTCAACGCCCACGAAAATTTCAATCATTCATTTGATATTCCACTCTCTGAAATGATCAATGGCAAAAAGTCCTTTTTGGTATTTCGCATTAGTTTTACTTTAGCACGTTGGCTACGAAAGCTCATGACATGAGTTACACGCCTACGCAATCAAACAATGCTAAGCTCTGGCAGCTTTGCTGAGAGCCCAATTCTCGTAACCATTATCTCGCCTTTTTTTTCCTCGCGCCCAGGGAGAGCTGCTCGCCCCTTCTTATGTGCGAAGCAAAGGATTGAATCTTCTCTTCTCGCACCGCGTCAAACACACAACCTTCACCTTCACTCACACATACACAACGTCTATTCACACAAAAACGTACACACGTTTGTGTATATTTAAGAAAAAGGGGTCACACTCAAGGTATTCAACGAGGGGAACATTTTTTGCGTTTCCTTTTGCTGGCGAAGGGGAGAATATACGTGTTTGTTGATGGAACGTCAGAAAATGGATTTATCAGGGAGGAATGAAAATATGAGACCAACGAAAAAACCTTTTCGGATTTATTTTTACATGCGACATCCGATAAGTCATGCGAACAAGTCTCAATGCTATCAAAGAAATCTTTGATGCGTAAAAAGCTCGCAGTGCTATACGAAAGGAAACGAATCTTTTGCCTCATTGCGATGAGAATAAAAATACTCCGATTTGCGTATCCCCTCAAACACGTCGAGAAATATAAATTAGGCAAATGGAAAAAAAGCAGAAGCAATGCTTTGCGAAGGGAATCCCTTGGGACTCTCTCGCACTGCGAAAGTTTCGCAAAGAAAGGAATTCCACCATTAAACATATGAAATCATTATTTTCAACATTTTGTTTTGTTTCTTTTTTTTTCACGAGAAACATCGGGCATGCCATAAAACAGGAAATGCAGAGGGTCGCAAATTTTAAACTTTTCAACAACCACTTCGCCGTTTCAGTATCATTCAAACTCAAAGACTGACTGACCAAATGGATGTGAATTTCCTCGATAGCTGAATGCAATAGTTGAGACATTGACCTTGGATTGGCATTAAAAAACGTTTTATTAACCTAGAATTATATTAATTGCATTTGCGGTAAACGCAGCATTTCACGTATTCACGATTTCCACATTTTTTGATAATCAATGCTTCACTGAGCGCCGCTACCAAATTTTTATCGTTATCCTCGCGATTTATTTAATAAACACGTGGGCAAAGTCAATGAAATTGGAAAAATATTCAAGGGTTTCTATGAACGATACATGCGTGTGAATCTTTCGGAAAACTTATCGAGAAAAGATTTTTGCGCACAACGTCATTAAATGTGGGTAGAAATGGGAGGAAATGAAAATTTTGGTAAAATCACGGCGAATGAAATGCTGGAGAGTGTTTCCCTTGATATTTTGATACCTTAACTTAATTTCATTGGCTACTTCAATTTTCGCCCCGAGTTGCTCCGCTATAATTGAGGAATTACTCCCGAGGGAAAACAGAGAAGATTGGTTTACGTATCGCGAGAAGTTTTAGTCGGACTTTTCTTCGACTCGGCGACTCTGAGATTAACACGATGAGTGTCAGGACGGTGAATTGTTAGAGAAAATATTTGGTGAGCGAGGATCATTTTGCATGACGATGCGAAGGACTTTTTTGTTCCTTTCGTCATGCGCCTATGTTGAGAGATGCCCGGCTTTGATGATCATTTCAAAATTGCACGGGAACGACGATTTTCTTGTCAAAAAAGTGTTTCAAGCAGTGCGGGGGGGCTGCATAACCGAAATTGATATCTGGAAATGAAAATTTGTTAAAAATTGTCGATATTTTGTTGAACCCGGTGAACTAAATATTTTTTGATAATTTCAAAATTTTCGTTATTTTGGCAGTATATTTGGTTTCTAAAAGAATTGTCAGCGAAATTTACCAGTGGAACGACAAAAATTTGACCCCGAAGAGACTTTCTGAATTATTTTTTGATGCATTGACACAATTTTTGGAATTAATAAAAAAAACGTTCAGTCGAAAGTATCGAAAAAAATATCCATCATTTTCAACAAAATTTTGTTTTCAGTGAAGGGAGATCGAGTGGGAAGGAAAGAGCAATGTTGAAAATAAGGGCGGAAAAGAAAGAGGAACGAGGTTTGGTCCAGAAAACGTTTCTGGAGATTGAGAAAAAGTTGTCGGCCGCTCGGGCGGCTCTGATAGAGAAACTTCTTGATACTCTCGTCGACGCCGAGAAAGATGGGAAAAAAGGCAGTGGAAATAAAAAATAAAAAAAAATCAAAATAAAAAAATGTCTCGCGACCGCAGGGAGCTGCTTCGAAAGCGAGCTTTGGGGACTCCTAGTTCCGAGAGATGTTGACGCGACGTGAACTTTAATCAGGAAACCTTGACATCCTTCCCCCTCGCGCTATTCCGCGCGAGCTATAGCCAAATACCTGAGCTCCTCAGAGGACTAGCAAATTATGAGAACGAGAGCTCTGGCAGCGAGTTTAAAGATTGTTATCCGCGCCGAGATATAAATTTCGTCGCCGTATTCCTTTTTTCTTTTATATTCGTTATTTTTTCGATCTACTGAGTAATAGTCGAGCCCACTTAACGAGCAAGGCACGAAAGTCCTGATTGCCGCTCGTAATAAGAAGTGCTCCGAAAAATCCTGGCAATACCTGAAAAACTTTGAACCGCGGATGGAAAAAAAAGGTCTGCTGCGTCAAAGAACACACAGCAGAATGAAGAAAGGAGACGAAGTGAAAAGGCCAGGAAAAGTTGAATGAAGTTTTCATATCATTTTTATGACTGAATAAAAAATCAACGATAATTATATCCAAAGTAATGATCCGACGTTCATTGACGAGCAAGGTAGAAAATGAGTTGGTTTACATTTTCGGATATCTCGCATGTAGGAAGCGACCCCAGGGTATATATCAGGGAATCGTTGGAAAAGGTCATATGGCGCAGATTACAAGGAACCACACGATCAAACTTCTGCACGCTTCATGCGAAGCGCTGACGAACACGTGGACATTCGCTACACACACCGACGCATTAAAACCTTAGAATTGACGACCTATTTTTTTTTTTATGCATTCATAGCCATGATGTAATTGAAGGTTGGCACTAAAATGTGGTATACACTGGAAACAAAATTTTGTCGGAAAAGATCGATATTTTGTTCGAAACGTTCAACTAAACGTTTTTTTCTTATTAATCCCAAAAATTGTGACATCGCAGCAAGAAATGTTCTAGAAAGTCTCTTCGGAAGCAAATTTTTGTCGTTCTAATCGTAAATTTTGCTGACTATTCCGTTAGAAACAAGATTTACTGCTAAAATAACGAAAATTTTGAAATTATCAATAAATATTTAGTTCACCATGTTCAACAAAATATCGGAGATTTTTAACAAAATTTTATATCCAGTGTAGGTCCTGCGAAGAGTGAAAAATATTACCCATCAGCTTATAAGTACTTAAAGATATTTCGGGGTCACGCAATCGACCCCAGTCATTCCAGGGCCAATGCTTCTAGTCTTTTCCTGTGAAATATGCGATGACGTATGTCTTCGTAAAAATAACCATTCACAGTCCTTAACGGTATGTCGTTATTCGATTGAATACTCGCTCGGTTTATTGTCCCAAACGTACGATGCCACGTGTTCGATTATACGTCTGAGGTAGTTCACGAGCTAAAATGGGGACGACAACGTACGACAAATTTAAATTCACGAAGTTTTTTTTTTTTTTTTTTACCGAATAAACGTGGCAAATTTATTATTTCGAGTGTATCGAAATAATAAAACCGAAATGATTAGTACACTAGGAATGAAATTTTGTTAAAAACTGTCGATATTTTGTTGAATACGGTAAGCTAAATATTTTTTGATAATTTCAAAATTTTTGTTATTTCGACAGAATATTTCGTTTCTAACGGAAATGTCAGCGAAATTTACGAGTGGAACGGCTAAAATTTGCTTCTGAAGAGACTTTCTAAAATATTTTTTGCTGCAATAACACTTTTTTTGGATGAGCCTGAAGTTTGCATCGACGCAATGCCACGAAATGAAAAAAAAAAATTCAACTCCCTGGACAGGGTTGTTCCGCAACGAATTTTTTTCCTCAGTTTTTTCCTTACCTTTTTTAAATATTACGAATCGATTTGTCAAATAAAAACGTGCAGAATCATTTTTTAATTGTTTTATTTTTTTTTTCATTTCGTGGCATTGCGTTGATGCAAACTTCAGGCTCATATTTTTGGGATTGTTGAAAAAAACGTTTAGTCGAACGTATCGAACAAAATGCCCATCTTTTCCAACAAAATTTTGTTTTCAGTGTACGCGATTGGGAATTTTTCTAAGGGACAGTTATGTACTGGAGGTTCTGGACTTAACTGCTAAGCAACTTCTATCGACACCATACTTCAAGATTAAACCGGAAGGTTTATCTAAGAGAACCACAGCTCTCATGAAGAACTTGACATTAATGAAAATAGAGGTTCACGTAACTTGGTTAATCTGCTTTTGTACGGAACGAAGGTTCTCGGTGTAGAAGAACACACATTCGAGCCTCGTGTCACTACTACTTGCCCTCCATGAGGCATGTGACGTTCCCCCGAAAGGACAATGGCCGATATGGTCGTGAACGTAATCAGGAACCGGAAGTGACACTGTTATATCTTAACATATTATCTTCATGATTCTCTCTCTCTCTCTCTCTCTCTCTCTATCGGTCTTCCCTTCTCTTACTCTCTTAGCCGTTTCTATCATTCTCTATATGGCTTCCTCTCTCTCTCTCTCTCTGTGTTGGGTTAACGAGCAAACAGGCCGGACGTTCCCTCGATATAGACTATCGGATCGATACGTTAAACTGTGTGGCTGTTAGTCCAACGAGCCAAGAAAGTGGTATGCACGCCGTTGAGAAGTCAAGGAACAAGCTTCTTCTCTCAACGTCTGATTAATCATGACTCGTACTACTGGAAAGGCAAAGACATTTCAGGAACAGTGGGTCGCGTAGATTCAAACGAGACTCATAGTTAGTTCGTTGACTTGTTCTGGGTTTCACAAAGGTCCAGGGTCATCATTATTCCTCTACATAAATGCGAAGTATGAATCCTTAGAACATTATTCCATTTATCCCTTGCCAACGATGTTGGAGTCTTCATCGTTGGAACGCAACGAAATTCTGTTTTTTCTTGAGCAGAGCTCGTCATTTTCATTCAATATTTTGTCAGGACAATAAAACGACTTTTTTTTAAGATCCAAACACAAAATTGCCATGGCAATTGTCGTGGAATTATTTGTAAAAAGAAAAAGTATTTACGTTGGGCCCCAACGTTTCGAACTTCAATGTCACCCGTTGCCATAGAACGATGATGTTTGCATCGTTGGAATGCAACGAAATTCTGTTCTTTTTTCAGTAGAGCTCATAATTATCATTCAATATTTGGTCTGGACAATAAAAAAATCCTCTCTGTCGACCTAAAAACTCAATCGACACTGAAAATTGGCACGATTTTCAAAATTCAATAAATGATAAATACACAAAATACTTTTCAGTGAATCTTAACGTTGCAAACTTCAGAGTCATGATTTAAAATGATGTTGAAGTTTGCATCGTTGGAATGCAACGAAATCCCTTTTAATTCAATTTTTTTGAAAGCAAAATTTTTTGTGCAATGTCCGTCTGTGACAATACTTGGCAAATGAAAAACTGAATGTCATAGAATAATTGATTAAGGGAATTCAAAAAATCTTGAAAATTGTGACTGGATTGAATATTTTTCATTGGGCTGCAACTATGCGAACTTCAACATCATTGCCGACGGGCCGGTGTCTGGATGGAAGGAACAAAGCGATTTCTCGCGCTTTGTAGTCGCTGAATTAGAGACTCAATTACTGAGACGCGAGAATCAAGAGGAAGAGCTAGTCGAGGACTCAGAACAACGCGAGCCGGATGAAAAAAACGTTCAGCCATTGCGAATGCTTTGACTGGTGAACAGAGAACAAACTATGACAAAAGACCGAGAGGAAAATAGGCAGAAAAGACGGAATTGGCATCTAATGAAAAAACCTTTTTCTTGAATAATCAAGAGAAAAAAAAACATTGCATTTTAGATTCGTGAATGTAGATTAAGCAGAAAAAACAGATAACGAGGAAAACGATATTTTCCACAAAAGGATTTACGGTTGAAAAGTTAAGACGGAATAAGGATGCAAAGGAAAAAAAAGATGCTGAAGAAAAATGATAACAGATGAGAAAATAAAAAGAAAAGCCACGAAAGATGCTCATGACCTTTCTCACAGAGCATCTAATATTTTTCGATGAAAATGAAAAGTTGTCAAAATGTTTCTTACTAGGACATTTCCAGGGCCATTTGCAGGATATTCAGTAAATTTACTCCTTCTTTCCCCATTCTTCGGACACGCCGCTCGCGCCGAACAGCTTTTGACATCGGAGCCAATCTTCAGAGGATCACACAGTTCCGTACGAAGGTTCAAAGATACGATGTTGAACTTTGCATCGTTGGAACGTAACGGAATTCCATTTTTTTTCCAGCAGCGATCGCGATTCTCATTTAATATTAAGTCAGGACGATAAAACGATTTTTTTTCATATCCAAACACAAAATCGGTACGAAAATTGTCATGATTTTTAAAATGGAAAAATAAATCGAGTAAGTATCTCAACGTTGCGAACTTCGGTGTCATTCATCCATCCCTTAGCACGCCATTGGAGTAATAAGGAAAAAATCATTGACTTAGTGTTTTTGTTACGCTCAGCATAAAGGCTTATTAAGGGCACTTGAAGCCTGTTGTAGAAATTGGAAAAAATTTCCTTCAGGCTTATAGAACATGCCCCAACAAAAGGACTGGAAGTTTAATGAGTCATAATGAATGTTTATCTATCGAGGCAAGAAGATGAAAGTTAAGATAATAAAATACACACAGTCGGGGATTGAGGATGTTGAAGTTTCCATCGATGGGATGCAACGAAATTCCCTTTTTTCTCGGGCAAATCTCAAGATTCCATTGAATATTTGCACTAAAGACAAATATTTGTTGAAAAAGATGAATATTTTGTTCGATACGTTCGCCTGAACGTTTTTCTGAAATTCCAAAAATTGTGTCAATGCAGCAAAAAATATTTCAGAAGTCTCTTTGGAAACAAATTTTTGTCGTTTCACTCGTAAATTTCGCTGACAATTCCATTAGAAACCAAATATACTGCCAAAATAACGAACATTTTGAAATGAATAAAAAATATTTTGTTCACCGTATTAAACAAAATATCGACGATTTTTAACAAAAATTCATCTCCAGTGTGGTCAAGACTATTATTTACTTTTATTTACTATTATTATACTATTTTTTTTTTAGGGTCCAAAGACAAAATTGGTAGGAAAATTGTGCTAGTTTTTAAAATTGAAGAAATAATTTATAGAAAACCGAATTTTTCGTTGGGGTCCAACGTTGCGAACTTCAGGGTCATGGGGATTGAAAGACGATGAATTTATTGAAAGTACCAACAACAAATTTCGTAAGATCGAATTTTAATCGAAGGAGCAACAATTTGCTCCTTCTGATTTAAAAAAAAAGATTTTACAAGTCAGTGAGTCGTACAATTTTCCTCACAGGAAATAAATAAAATAAAAGCGTTTTTCCCGGACGACAGGAGTGTATTCCTGATCGTTAGGGGTTGGTCAAACCGCAAGGATGTCGGACAGAGAAAATCTGATGGCTTTCCTTTACGTTTGGATAGAGTTACAAAATTATCATCAAAGTGCGTGGCCCTCCCCTATTTTCTTCCATTAGGGAAAAGAAGTGGAATGTTGATAGGTAACTCAATCCATATTGTGTCGCAGACATCTCTGTTCCCTCGTACCAGAGTTTCCTTCTACCAGCAGATGAAGCTCGGAATCAACGCACGCATCTCTTACTACTTTGTGCATGACATCGCCTCGTTTTTTGCCTGCACAGTGATATTGATAGCCTCTGTATTCCACCTCTAGCTCTTTGATCTTTATTTGCATTACAGGACACATACATATGTCAAGTGTCACGATGCTTTCACTGTATTTCTCTTGGCTATCCCTTCCCACGAGGGATCGCTCGCATATAAGGACGTTGAAACGTGTCATACGTGGACAACTTCATATCTCAAATGCCAGAGAACATACACACGATCCATAGAGATATCACGCAGTCACAATATTTTTTTTATCGTCTTTATAGCTAGTGACCAACACATTCATTCGCTTGTTTCAACTGTCCGTCGGACTCGAGAAACGAAAAATTTCAAAACTTTATTCCATCTGTGTGAATTCTGATTGCCTTGCTGAAATTCTCAAATCTTTTTGATGTGGCTGATGTGAGTTTAGATAGTGTTGAATTTCTGGATTTTATGATTTATTTACTGCCTGAGTTTTGTGCTTTAATTATTTCGTCCGGAAAATTATCTGACGAAATCTTGACGAAATATTGACGAAATCTATCGACATCTCTATCATCGTTGTTTCGTAATATTAGGGACTCGTCCCTTGAAATTTTCCCTACTTATGCCTCGTCTCCTTATTAACTATTTCTTCCCCTTTCTTTGCACACTCCAGCTCTCCAATAACTTCAAAGAAGAATCCGCCTTCTAGGTTTTTTCTTCATGGGTTTACGCGTTCCTGTCTTTTTCTTTCTCCTTACACTAAAAATGAAATTTTGTTAACGTTTTTTTGAATAATCCCAAAAATTGTGTCATTGCAGCGAGAAATATTTTAGTAAATCTCCTCGTAAGCAAATTTTTGTCGTTCCACTCGAAAATGTTGCTTATCATTCCGTTAGAAACCAAATATACTGCCAGAGAATCGAAAATTTTGAAATTATAAAAAAATATTCAGTTCATCGTGTGTTCAACAAAAAATATCGACGATCGAAGAAATATTTTAGAAAATCTCTTCGGAAGTAAATTTTTGTCGTTCCACTCGAAAATGTTGCTGATCATTCCGTTAGAAACCAAATATACTGCCAGAGTAACAAAAATTTTGAAATTATCGAAAAATATTTAGTTCACCGTATTCAACAAAATATCGAAGATTTTTAACAAAATTTCATTTTCAGTGTGAATACACGCTTTTTTTTGCTGGAGGCCACAATGACGTTTTGGTCTTTTTGTGTCTCGCAAATATTTTGTTGCTTATATGCACTTAATGCCTGCGTCGCTCTTTGTAATACTGATGTATGCGCTCGAGACACGAGCCACTCAACAGGTGCCGATGATTGATCACTTATTTATCTTAAAATGTCAATTAATTTGGTTGCCATTTAAATAAATTGAGTGAACAATCGACGTCATCGTAAGGCGATTGATTAATGTACCAGAGTTTTGAAGTCTCATCTAACAAGCAAATCTGTCGTTAGCGATGACTTGACAGAGCGTCTTGTAAATTGGTCGGACTTTTATTCGAACAGGTACTCGATATGAGTAATGGCTATGGCTCGTAATCTCGTTATTCGTGTCTGAGCTGGCTGAGAGGGCACTATGTGCTTTCAACCTCGGTAAATCTTCACAAACGACCGCCATTTCGCATCATCGAGTTTCCTTAGACTGCTCTGACAAAACTGTCAGGACGATCGTTGTCACGTTTCATCCACGTCACGATTAATTGTTTCTCGAGCATTGTTTCACGACCTTCATCATTTGGCACGTGACTGATATTCCGCGTGCGTTTTATTGATATTGAATTTCACATCGCGTATAAACGGACTCTGGACCACCGTATCCTGATTCCCCTCTCGCTTATATCAAGATAAATGTAGTCACGGTCGCGCGCTGTTTATTTATTTATTTATTTTTAATTTAAAAGAAAAAAAAATAATGGGAACGATGCGAAAAATAATAAAAAAAATTGTGGCGATTCTAAAGATCTAAAAAATTGTGAGTGGATGAAAAATTTTTCATTGGGTTCCAACGATGGGAACTACGATATCGTGACGATGCTTGCTTCACTGAAAACAAAATTTTGTTGAAAAAGATGGATATTTCGTTCGATACGTTCGACTAAACGTTTTTTTGAATAATCTCAAAAATTATGTCATTGCAGCAAGAAATATTTTCGAAAGTCCCTTCGGAAGCAAATTTTAGTCGTTCCATTCGTAAATTTCGCTGACAATTCCGTTAGAAAACAAATATACTGCCAAAATAGCGAAAATTTTGAAATTATCGAAAAATATTTAGTTGATCGTATTCAATAAAATATCGACGATTTTTAACAAAATTTAGTTTCCAGTGTTCCGAATTAATCGATATCCAAATCGAGAGAAAATAATAATAGGCGAATAGTGGAACACATTGGAGCAAGAAATTCAGAATAAAAACAATGGGAACGAAAAGATGAGAATTTTTAAAGGAATTATGAAATGGAAATCAGCGAGAAACAATTAAAAGAGCAGCGGCAGGGCAAAGCGCTTTTTTCGCTTCGAGAATATTGGAAACCTTATGACGAACGTTCAGCTCTTGCACGTTAGCACTTTGACAGGCTACACGGTGATGCCGTTGTTTAAATCGGTCGATGGAAGCCGCTCAATGAGATTTCAAAGTTTTTATTTACTTTGATAATCGTGGTCTGTGCTATTCGCTTCATGCAGATTTACTTCCCATCGCGATGTTGTTAATGCTGAGAATTCTGCTTTAATTATATTACACAACACGAGCGAGCGAACGAGTAATTTCGAACACGAGAAATACGAAGTATCTAGAAGTTGCGAGCGGCCTGAGATATCAAAGCGACGTTTCTGAGAAATTCAAGGATCAAGTTCTTTGAGCGAAACTACATTGAATGAGAAACTCAGAGTTAGGGAATCGTTTTCTCTTGTTGCCTGTTCAAGTCGCGAAAACTCCCCATTTTATTGTTCCTCAAGTTAAACACAAGTTTCTGCTTCAAATTTCGTTCAGAAGTGTCGAAATGACGTCACAGCAAAGAGCAATGATTTATCCTGCTGAGTGCGAGTTCCCAATTGCAATGAGTATCGTTTTTGTTAAAAAAAAACCAGTTCAGCGAAATATTTTTTTTTTTTTCGTTCAATGAAAGAAATGTTGTTGTTGTTTGACTCTGTGCACAGAGAAATTAACGTGAGGTACTGTAGGGAATCCATAGCGAATCGACATGTCTCTGCACTGACAAAACTTCGTTTTATTTGCAATCAAACTTCCCACAGCCACTGATTCCTCCAATTATATATCTCGTCTGTTTATCTAGCTCCGTTCTAACTGCCCAATGCCCTATGATTGCGCGACAATCCTCCGTTTCCTTCCATCCTTTATTCTCATGTCCATTCTCTATGTTTGCTGCCGCATTTATTTCTCGTGTCACGATCTCTACGCGTTATTGAGACATTTGATCTCCCAAGTCTGCATAGAATTTCGCTCAGACATTTTAAGGAGTTTGGAGCACGGAATCAAGATAATCAGAATTTGATAAAATTTGGTCATAACATTCTTTGGCATCGAGTATAGCAACACAAATTGTTCCGAATTTTTTACCACATGGTTATCGAATAATTGAGAGTTGAATCGAACTTCTTATGCCCGAGATGTATGCCTGCACCGAAAACGAAATTTTGTTGAAAAAGATGGAAATTTTTTTCGATACGTTCGACTAATAGTACATTGTGTACCGAGGAGGCAAAGCGGGTCCGTATAGCCTCCGAGGTGCACACGACTCTTTATAGAAACAAAACCTCGTTTCCGAGCTTTTTCGAGCTCGGAGACTCAGGAGTCTCAGGAGTTAAAAGTGCTCCTTCTCGTACTCCCCACCACCAATCCACGTCGGCAGTCGGTAAAACAGCTATTTTACGTACCGCCGACACGCTCGAAAAAGCAAGGAAAACGTGGTTGCGTGATATAAACGTTTTTTTGAAGAATCCCAAAAATTATGTCAGTGCAGCAAGAAATATTTTAGAAAGTCTCTTCGGAAGCAAATTTTAGTCGTTCCATTCGTGAATTTCGGTGACAATTCCCTTAGAAACCAAATAAACTGTCAATATAACGAAAATTTTGAAATTATAAAAAAATATTTAGTTTATCGTATTCAACAAAATATCGAAGATTTAAAAAAAAAATTCATTCCCAGTGTATGCAAACTTTGCTGACTTTGGTCTCATTCGTAATCGTGAACAAAACAGCGTGTCTCGGTATTTTAACTCGGTTGGAATGAAATAATATGTTGAGGAATTTCAGTCTCGTCGAATATTTTCCTCGAACGAGTTTCCACATAAATATATGAGAATTAAACTCAATTGTATTCCCAGTGGCATAAACGTCGTTCCAATTTGTGGCTATGACGCGATGGAGTCTCCCGTGACTAATAAAAGATGAGCGAGAGTCTCACCAACTTTTCGAATTCTCCCATAATTTCCGGAGGTACAACGAAAACGTTGAAAATAATCGGTCGAGAGTTGAGAAAATGTTTTCTCGAGTTTTTTCTAATCGAATTTATGAAGGAAGAGTTTTCATCGGGCAAGTATAATAATTTTGTTTATTACAAGGTGCGGTTTAATTATCGACCCTCGACATTATATAATTAATTACCATTCTTCCGAGCACTTAATTAATTGCAATGAATGTATAGTTGAGAAAATTATTCAAACGTGAACGTGCTCTTATTAGCAACGCTGCAATTTCCAAATGGAAGATAACGGTGGAGAAGCGCGGAATATCATATCTCTAGAAAACCTTGTCGGTATTTTTATCAACGCTGGAGAAACTGCAGCGATAGCGAAACATGAGCTTACAGATGTATCTAAGAATAGCGAACCTGCCAAAGTGCGTAAATCATTTTGAAACATATAACAGCATCGAATAAGCAAAAAACTCTTTTTCCAAAACGCCTCGAGCGCGTTTTATGAGCCTGAAGTTTCCAACGTTGCACTGAGAACAAAATTTTGTTGGAAAAGATCGATATTTTGTTCGATACGTTCAACTGAACGTTTTTTTTTAATAAACCTAAAAATTGTGTCGTCGCAGCAAGAAATATTCTAGAAAGTCTCTTCGGAAGCAAATTTTTGTCGTTCCAATCGTAAATTTAGCTGACAATTCCATTAGAAACCAAATATACTGCAGAAATAGCGAAAATTTTGAAATTATCGAAAAATATTTAGTTCACCGTATTCAACAAAATATCGACGATTTTTAACTAAATTTCATTTCCAGTGTGGCATCGAACGAAAAATATTTCTTTTCATTAATGATTTATTCAATTTTTAAAATCTCGACAATTTTTCGCGTTGGTTTCGCTTTCGGCTCGCAAGAGAATCTTTCTATCGTTCTGCCCCAAAGACTGAATAAAAATTGTCAACTCTGCTGAAGAAAAAATTGAATTTCGTTGCGTTCCAACGTTGCAATAAAACTTCAACGTCGTCGCGTTTTTTTCTCACGTTTATTTTATTTACAATGAAAAACGCGGCTGCTCTAGAGGTTTCTGGGTGCGAAACGGAACTTGAAAATTTGGCATTAAAAAATCAATTGTTTCTTTATTTTTTTCGAACAAAAACCACAATTTGAAAAATCTTGAAAATATTCCGTCGAGTTTTTTTGGACTTTGGTGGTTTAGTGGGAAATAAATTTTTAATAAAAAACAAAATGAAATCCATTATATCGATACGCAGCTTGTGTGGAATTTTTTTTTCTACGCTCATCAATATCTCAATGATCGGGTGGACCCAAAAAATATAGAATTTTTTTTGTTGTTTCCGTTTATAGCTCGAAAGACCGATGAAACGTAATTTTGTTCGATTTTCTGAAATTGCTTCTTGTTCCGAAAAAAATCATAATTTTTCTCTGCAATTGAAAAATTACGACAAAACGTTGTTCCGCGGAACAAATAAAACGTAAAGTTTACGATTGTAAAATCTTGTTTAGATTTTTCACATTCTTTACATATTTATATGAATTTTTTATCTTTTGACTTATTCTCGCTGCCGCGATACACAAAACCGTAAAAAAAAAAAAAAANGTTTCTTTATTTTTTTCGAACAAAAACCACAATTTGAAAAATCTTGAAAATATTCTGTCGAGTTTTTTTGGAGTTCGGTGGTTTAGTGGGAAATAAATTTTTAATAAAACACAAAATGAAATCCATTATATCGATACGCAGCTTGTGTAGAATTTTTTTTCTACGTTCATCAATATCTCAATGATCGGGTGGACCCAAAAAATATAGATTTTTTTTTGTTGTTCCGTTCATAGCTCGAAAGATCGATGAAACGTAATTTTGTTCGATTTTCTGAAATTGCTTCTTGTTCCGAAAAAATCATAATTTTTCTCTGCAATTGAAAAATTACGACAAAACGTCGTTCCGCGGAACAAATAAAACGTAAAGTTTACGATTGTAAGATCTTGTTTAGAATTTGAAATTCTTTACATATTTATATGAATTTTTTATCTTTTGACTTATTCTCGCTGCCGCGATACACAAAACCGTAAAAAAAAAAAAAAAATGGGAGAATGAAACTGACTGAAATGCAGGAATCTCGTCTACGAAACGACCATGGGAGAACGCGGGGGTTCATTGTCACTGGTGGAGAAAAGGGACGAAAAGAGAAACAAGAAAAAAAGGAAGACATTTTCCATTTTCTACAGTTCGAAAAAAAAGATTCTCCCAGCGAACGTCATTAAGATTCGCGACACGAGAGACTGCTCGTCGGAAGAAGTAAATGTGGCAAGACAAAATTAGATAGAACGACGTCGACGAGTCTGAAGTGAAATATATATAGTGGGAGGGATGCGTTATGTGTTCTGAAAGTGGAATAGTCCTTTTGAATATACAGAACAGTGACACGGCGACTCGGGAAGGGGCGAAAGCTAAAGAACGTCAAGGGAGAGAAAATTTATCGACAGAAATTTGCGAGCCAAATGACTCGAGCTCTGCGTACTCTGTACACTTCTCGCTTGTGGATAAAGCAGCCTCGTTCCTAGTGCTAATAGCAGCGAGCTACGCGAAATATAAATGAAGAATTTCATGCTTCGTTAGTCAGCCATGGCGTTCAACAAAAAGTAATACAAAGCCCAACGATTGAAGAATTTCAAAAAAAATAATATTTGGAGTAACCGACAGGGATGAGAACGTTGACAATTCGTGGTTAAGGCGATCGATAAAATAAAGAATTCTCGGGGAAATCATTGTCTGGTTCGGTGCTGATCGAATCGCTGGGCAAGGGACGAACTCAGTAAAAATAAAAAGTCGCGTCGGATTGACCGGATTTTCCATCGGAAACAGCAACAGCTGTGCGCAACGCTCCGGATTTCGGAAGTGAGACAAAAAGTACGGGATGGGATGGACACGAAAATCCTCTTGGAAAAAATATTAATAAATAAACTGCATCTGTTCGTTATAAATGTGATCTTAGCCTGAAGAAATTTATATCAAAAATTACTATGCCACCATAATTCCCTGGTACCATATCCTCTTGGAGAAAATATTAATAAATAAACTTCATCTGTTCATTGTAAATGTAATCTTAGCCTGGAAAATATACACGGAGAGAAATTTATATCAAAAATTACTATGCGACCATAGTCCCCTGGTACCATATCGTCCCTCTGAGAGATTTTAGCGAAAACATAGTAATTTTTTATCTGAAATTGGACGAAATGTCAAATTTTCGCGATTACCGATAGAATTTGAATGAATAATTACTATATTTTGGCTACACTCTAAATAAAATTTTGTTGAAAATCGTCGATATTTTGTTGAATACGGTGAACTAAATCTTTTTTGGTAATTCCAAAATTTTCGTTATTTTGGCAGTATATTTGGTTTCTAATGGAATTGTCAGCGAAATTTACGAATGGAACGACAAAAATTTGTTTCCAAAGAGACTTTCTAAAATATTTTTTGCTGTAATGACACAATTTTTGGGATTATTAAAAAAAAACATTTGGTCGAACGTATCGAACAAAATTTCCATCTTTTTCAACAAAATTTTCTTTTCAGTGTAAAATTTCTCAGAAGGACGATATGGTACCAGAAAACTATGGTGGCATAATAATTTTTGATATAATATTCTCTCCGTGTATTTAAATTCCACTTGGTCGTCAAAAAAATATTAAAAAACAGACAAAACAGACATTTATGCGTTCGAAATTCAAACACTGAAAAGGAAATATTGTTAAAAATCGTCGATATTTTGTTGAATACGGTGAACTACATATTTTTCGATAATTACAAAATTTTCGTTATTTTGATAGTATATTTGGTTTCTAATGGAATCGTCAGCTAAATTTATAATTGGAACGACAAAAATTTACTTCCGAAGAGACTTTCTAGAATATTTCTTGCTGCGACGACACAATTTTTGGGTTTATTCAAAAAAACGTTCAGTAGAACGTATCGAACAAAATATCGATTTTTTCCAACAAAATTTTGTTTTCACTGAATAAACATGAAAATTGTTCGTCGCTGTTAAAACTGAGATTAAGTAAAACATAAAACGATCATTTTCGAAGAACACTTATCTAGACAGTGTAATTAGAATGCGAGAAAGTAGTAAAAAAGTCTGGATACCATGACTGGTCCGGTAAAGCGACGTACGCTAAATGTTGATTCGCAACTTTTGGCGGGAATTGGTAAAAATATGAGAAATACATATATCGAGAGTCGATTCCGGACGAGAACTAGGAAACACGATACACGAGTTCGTTCTGGACTTTGTATACTTTTATATTGGTTCTAGGATACGCGATATATTAAAAAAGTTTTTACCATTGTGTGGAAAATGGTGCATATTAGTAAGTACCGAAGTTTTTCGTTATTTTTTTGCGGTAAATCGTGAGCCACGGGTAACAACAGGAAAGCGCGGATGAAGAACGTTTTGGACTGAAGCTGAGCATAAAACGAAAGGCTCAGATTTTTCAGAAGATAGTGAGCGAGAAAATTGCTCAGGAAAAGCACGAGCAGTGCGGTAGCGAGGGAGATGGATAAAGGGGAACAGTAAGATGAGTTCGACATGCGGAAAGAATCCACAAAGTCAAGAGCGATATTACAATCTCATAGTCTTGGCCCTGAGACCAAGACTTGGGAGTTTGTCTTCCTTCCAAATATCTTGCGCACACACCGCGGAATGTGCAGTAAACTTTGTGTACAACAAACTAGAAAAAGGGAGTTGGAAAAATAAACACGAGCCTGTGCGCGAGTTGAGCCCTTTCGTTAGTCACAAATCGAAATTGGCTCTGTGTGAGAAACGTTGCAGCATCGCGAAGGGTGATAAGAAAACTTAAAACCCTGAATGGAGAAACTTTTTCATCTGTGCCTCCTGTCGAGCTCACGAGCTGTAGAAACCTTCGCCATGGGATTTTGTTCTTTCGAGTGTAAGCTCCGCACACAAACACAAACTTTACCTCACTCTACACTTTCTCGTAATATACAGTTGGATAAATAGTTCGCTCTGGAAGCCGCGTATAATGAAAAATAGTTTGATTGAGGTATTCCTCGTTTTTCAACGAAATTATTAACACTGCCGCGGCATGAAAATGCGAGAACCGCGAGGAATTTTTTCGTCCGCTCCTTCAATCCTCCTTTCCTTTATTTCGTCTATAGCTCTTCATCATCATACCTACGCGTCAAGGAAACTCGTTAAGCAATAAAATCGCGTGACTCGACCTTTTCGTGAATATATTTAGAGCTGACCGTTTTGTTCAATTACTCATTTACACCCGGCGTGAAGCACTCTCTAACCAATGAAAAGTTAGTTTAGTTATTTATGTCACGAACTCGAATTAAAAAAAAAAAAAAAATCGACTTTTTGCCCGATTAAGTAAAAAATCCTTTTATTTTCGCTGGATCAATGTAGAGCTACCATTTTGAAAATGCATAGGAAAAAAAAATCTCAACATTCTATGGAATGTAATTTTGCTAAAAATTGTCGATATTTTGTTGAGTACGGTGAACTAAATATTTCTTGATAATTTCAAAGTTTTCGTTGTTTTGCCAATGTATTTGGTTTCTAACGGAATCGTTACCGAAATTTACGAGTGGAAGGACAAAGATTTGTTTCCAAAGAGAATTTTCGGGAATATTCAAAAAAACGTTTAGTCGAACGTATCGAACAAAATATCCATCGTTTTCAACAAAATTTTGTTTTCAGTGTAAATTACTCAGTCGAAGTATTAAAATATATAGAATTTATATTAATGAGTAAGGTAGGTTGGATACACGTTTTGGCACTCTTGCGGATCGGAAGACTGGGGTGGTTTACAAAGTTTCGTTTCGGGGAGGCGAAACGAGGCAGCAAGAGGGCAATATTTTGTATCAGCCGTGGTCTCGAGACTTAAAACACGATACCGAGCTCGTTACCATTCGGTAGAGAGAGAGAGAATTCTTTTTTCTTTATGTCTACGCGTGCCTCGCATCTCATAGTTTGGGTCATAAAAAATTTGCATAATCAACTGCCACAAAATGCTTGTGTTTGCAGAAGAAAAGAAAAGTGTCGTGTCCAGCTTTGGAGCTCTGTTTTTTGCAAATATGATATACGATTTGCGCAGCATACGTGTGGAGACTCCAGCAGCAAGAGTTACAAGACGCTCGAAAGTTTCAAACCGACTTTTCTGCTCTTTCACTTGCTAATTCTGGCCTTTTTCTCCTCCTGCTCCTTCGGCAAGTTTCGGAGACAAGTGCAAAGTCACAGAGTCGTTTTTGCTGTCAGTATTCGAAAAATATAGAAGAGTACGTGTTTAAGGGGTTGCGAGTCTCGAGATAAAGCCAATGAAAAAGAGCGTGACAAAAAAGACAAGGGAGAGAACGTCGAGAGAGGCCTCCAGCAGCAGCACCTTAAGTATCCAAGTTTTCAACCCTCAACTAGATAGAAAGCTTCCTCTTGGCAACCAAAAGGGCCTCAACCACAAGATGCAATAATAAAAGATGCATTTCTGTTACGTCGTTTTGCTCTTGAGTTCATGCACTCAAAACAAAATTTTGTTGAAAAAGATAGATATTTTGTTCGATACGTTCGACTAAACGTTTTTTTTTTTTAAATAATTCCAAAAATAGTGTCATTGCAGCAAGAAATATTTTAGAAAGTCTCTTCAAAAGCAAATTTTAATCGTTCCACTCGTTAATTTCGCTGACAATTCTGTTAGAAACTAAATATTTTGCCAAAATAAGAACGACTTTGGAATTATTGAAAAAAATATTTAGTTTACCGTATTCAACAAAATGTCGACGATTTTTAACAAAATTTCGTTGAAAAAAATGGATATTTTGTTCGATGCGTTCAACTAAATGTTTTTTTTTAATAATCTCAAAAATAGTGTCATTGCAGCAAGAAATATTTTAGAAAGTCTCTTCAAAAGCAAATTTTAGTCGTTCCACTCGTTAATTTCGCTGACAATTCTGTTAGAAACTAAATATTCTGCCAAAATAAGAAAAACTTTGGAATTATTTAAAAAATATTCAGTTACCGTATTCAACAAAATATGGACGATTTTTGACAAAATTTCATTTCCAGTGTGATTTTCCTAAAGGTGTGACGTAACCATCATCAATCGCCTTGTTAAATAGAGTATGTACTTTGCGCCCTTTTCGCCGTCAACAATTGCCTCGTAGAAATACTTATTCGTATATACTTTCGAGAGCTTGCAGCGGAAGGCGTGAAAGAAACTTTGTCGAGAGGACAAGAATCTTAAGCCAGTGACCTTGGCTCCAGATGTTCCGGAAGGATGAACTGAAAGAGCGTCAAGGCGTGCCGAAAGTTTGAATGGTGCTCAGGTTTTTATTCACCAGGTGATATTATTTTCCGATGAATGATCGTTCCAAGTCGTTCAAGACATAATCACCAGAAACTTTAGAAAGGGCGGCATAGAATCGTAAAATATTAAGTTGATTCAAAAAACTTGTAAAAAAAAATTAAGTCGAAAAAAGTTTAAGTTTTGGTAAATTATATCTGGGGCTTTACCATCGTTTATGGTTTTTCTAACAAATTCAATTTTACTGCGTTATTCAGAACTGTAAGAGCCGCTGGATCGATGTCCGAGGGAAACTACAAATTGTAAAAAACTCATGAATCGGTTTAACCAAAGCTTTTCATCTCTTGTTTCACTTTAACCCGATTTATCCTTACCCCATCGAGGAAGCTGTCCATCGATATTGATGGTAGGGAAAGTACTATTCAGAGCGATGCCAGGAATATCCTTCCGACGATTCTGACTCGAATGAAATTCATTCTACGGGGAGATCGACAGAGGATGGGAGTTTTTTTTTTTAGTGTAGTACGTTTTGTATGATCAACTTCCATGGATTGAAAACTATTGAAAAGTAATTTCAATGAAAAAGTGGATTTTCTTGGACTGTTTCAAAATGAAAAAAATTCGTTGAGAAGTCCTTTAGGGTACACTGAAAACAAAATTTTGCTGGAAAAGATCGATATTTTATTTGATACGTTCAGCTGAACGTTTTTTTTTTTAGTAATCCCAAAAATTGGGTCGTCGCAGCAAGAAATATTCTAGAAAGTCTCTTTGGAAGCAAATTTTTGTGGTTCCAATCGTAAATTTTGCTGACAATTTCATTAGAAACCAAATATACTGCCAAAATAACGAAAATTTTGAAATTTTCCAAAAATATTTAGTTTATCGTATTCAACAAAATATCGACGATTTTTAACAAAATTTCGTTGAAAAAGATGGATATTTTGTTCGATACGTTCAAGTAAACGTTTTTTTTAATAATCCCAAAAATTGGGTCGTCGCAGCAAGAAATATTCTAGAAAGTCTCTTCGGAAGCAAATTTTTGTCGTTCCAATCGTGAATTTTGCAGACAATTCCATTAGAAACAAAATATACTGCCAAAATAACGAAAGTTTTGAAATTATCGAAAAATATTTAGTTCACCGTATTCAACAAAATATCGACGATTTTTAACAAAATTTCATTTCCGGTGTAATCGAAAGGATTAAATAAAAATTTATATTTCTAATCAACGCCCATAATCAGTGGGGAAAATGTAATGCACATTGCAAATGCTGAGGAAAATGTGGACTAGCTCTCTCAATTTCATCGATCATTAAGCTCAATCATCGGTGGAGTCTCAACGCTATAAATATCCTCCGAGTATTCGTCTCGCCTATACCGCGTTCTCAACGAGTATGAACTTACTTCCGTTTCTCCGTTGGATCTACGGAAGCTTTCGCATTGCAATCGTAAACTCAATTTTGTTATTTCACGGTCGATAAACTTGGCCGCAAAGCAGTCTTCATCATCGGGGAAGTTACGAGATCTAAGCAAGAACGCTTTTCGCATTATACCCGGATGCACAGTGATGGGAATCATGATTTGGTCAGACTTTCGTGGCATGAGTAGCGGGAAGACGTTATTTGCGACATGAGGGCATGGAAATCGAGGGGTAAGATCGATTGCTTGTCAAAATGGCCTCAGAGACCACAATGAAGCAGATGGTCGAATGATTGCATTAAAAATTCGAGAAAAAGCTCGTTTGGAAAAGACTTTCGAGGATAATCGACAATCGCCGACAAGATGACAGGATAACGATGTCCCAAGAGATATTCAAAACACAAATCAGCTTCACTGGAAATTAAATTTTGTTAAAAATGGTCGATATTTTGTTGAATACGTTCAACTGAATATTTTTCGATAATTTCAAAATTTTCGCTAATTTGGCAGTATATTTGGTTTCTAACGAAATTGTCAGCGAAATTTACGAGTGGAACGACAAAAATTCGCTTCCAAAGAGACTTTCTAAAATATTTTCTGCCACAACGACATAATTTTTGGGATTATTCAAAAAAAAAAACGTTTAGTCGAACGTATCGAACAAAATTTCCATCTTTTTCAACAAAATTTTGTTTTCAGTGTTCATGAGGCGAAGGACTTTTTCCCGCGTTGGCTGTTTCCGAATATTAATGAACGGGAGATCGTTTATTGAACAAAACTCGAGGTTAACGACGCGAGGATAAAAATCAGTTTTGTTGTTTAAACAATCGCAAGATTGTTTGAAAATTTTCGCGAACAACTTACTGGGCAGATGCACAAATAGTCCATCAAAACTTTATCAACGTTCTTTATCAAATTTATGAAAACTCCAATGTTCATAATTTTCAGAGGGGAAATGAATGTTTTTTTGAATTTATTCGACCGGTGAAAGTTTTCTCACTTTACAATCGTCCTCGCAGTTTTGTCCGTTCTCGATTTCTTCATTTTTGTTCGCCGGCTGATCTTCTAGGAGAGGTGGGACAAAGAAAAACGATCTCCATGTTTTGCTTACTTACTGAAACAGGAATGGAGGGAGGCCAAGTGGAAAAAGATAGGAAGGGAATGAGACTCGAGTATTCGTGGGTCTCCGTAGTGTGCTCAAGCGTTAAAAAAGGGGTTAAACGGTGGGGCTGTGTACGAGAGAATGTCGAGACTCTCTTTTCTAGCAGTGAGCTAGAAAGCCTCTCTGTGGGCGTCCGCACGACTTCCGGCCGAAGTACCGCGCGGTCCCGACCCTTTAATCCTCCGAGTGTCGTTTCGAGCCCGCGGTCATTCGGCATTCCTATTTATAAGTATGTGGTTCTGTGTTTTCATGTACACATACCCGTTTGTTTCCAAGTCCACGTACGAGTGACAATAGAGATTGGAGAATCCCTTAACGCTTATACATGGTGTTCCCCGCGACGAAACTTGCACTAATGCTTTTTCCATGAGTCTCTTTTTTTTCTGATGGTTTGGAAATTACGAAATTTCGAATAAGCTGTTTTGTGAATCCACTGTAAACAAAATTTTGTTGGAAAAGATGAATATTTTGTTCGATACGTTCAACTAAACGTTTTTTTGAATAATCCCAAAAATTGTGTCATCGCAGCAGGAAGTATTTTAGAAAGTCTCTTTGGAAGCAAATTTTTGTCGTTTGAATCGTAAATTTTGCTGACAATTCCATTAGAAACCAAACATATTTCCAAAATAACGGAAATTTCGGAATTATCAAAAAATATTTAGTTCACCACGTTCAACAAAATATCGACGATTTTTAACAAAATTTCATTTCCAGTGTGCGTGCGAATAACTCCGAAACCGTGGCAGATGAAGCAAAACTTCATAGGATCAATTTTGTAGAGCACAAAATTTCCCGCAAAAATGTTCGAAACGACATCTCTCCATCTCCAATAATTGAGGCCTGAAAGGGCATCGACGACATGCCTGCTCTCCAAGTGATTTGAGCGAACGCCTTTGACCCCAGGATATTTTTCGTAGGGAATTTTTCACTCTTCCGGCGATTCGTGCAACATTTTCAAACTTGTAGAATGATCCCCTCGTCCGAAAGACGTGGCCGCGTCAAACAAAACATCGGTCGACTTTTTAAGTGGATTTTCGTTCTTCACACGCGAGTCTTCTTTCTGACCATCCGTCAGGGTACACCCTGTATGGGGATCGTTCCGAGTCTAAAGCCCACAAAGACCTAAACCGTTATTGTTCCCAGTGGCAACGTGTATACGTGAATATAAATATACAAGCAGCACGTGGCAAGTTACGCGAATTGCAGTCTTCCAAACAGAAGCGTAACAGCAGTTGCACAATTTCGTTCGGAGCAGTTCATACTGAGTACTCAAGAATTTTTTTCATTCAAGTACAAACGGAATTGCTGGACTATCGAATTATTGTCGATGACGCAACAAAGGACTCTCGTACCAAAACTTACTTGACACCGGGATAAATGATAGACGATAAAATGACGATACTTTGTCAGTACTAAATGCAATTCTACACTCGAAATAAAATTTTGCTTAAAATCGTCGATATTTTGTTGAACGCGGTAAACTAAATATTTTTGGAAAATTTTCAAATTTTCGTTATTTTGGCAGTATATTGGGTTTCTAACGAAATCGTCAGCAAAATTTACGATTGGAACGACAAAAATTTGCTTCCGAATAGACTTTCGAGAATATTTCTTGCTGCGAGGACACAATTGTTGGGATTATACGAAAAAACGTTTAGTCGAACGTATCGAACGAAATATCGATCTTTTCCACAACATTTTCTTTTCAGTGTACTTGTTTTAAAGATTTTGTTTGCTTTTCACCAATGGCGAATGTTGCTCCAGTTTCCTACTGAGAAAATAAGCTCAGAGGGTAAATTTTCTCGTCTCATTGTTCGCTGGTGGTGGTCGATTTCAGAACGAGTCACGAGACTCGTTAAGTTCACTCGGGCTACGTGAGACGCAATCTGGATCACGATTAGTAATCTCCTTTTAAAATCCACTGCAGCTGTGGGTATACCTTCGTTCATATATAGACATGGATGTGTATGGTACCTATATATTTACGTAATATGTATAGAAACGACGGGCTTATATCCACCGCATGCTAAATCGATTTCCGTGCAGTTCTCGGTTGCTCTTTACCGCGCTCGCCGTATTTGTCGACGTGGCTTGCTACCTTTATCAATAGAAATATGAAATTCAATATTTTTTTCGATGCCACTGAATAAAATTCATTTCTCTAAACACTTTCAACGAGATACAAAAATTGCATGAGAAATTTTTCTGACGCATGAGATTAATTGGGAGCCGCACTGAAAACGAAAATTTTGTTGAAAAAGATGGATATTTTGTTCGATACGTTCGACTGAACGTTTTTTTCAATAAACCCAAAAATTATGTCATTGCAGCGAAAAATTTTTTAGAAAGTCTCTTCGGAGACAAATTTTTGTCGTTCCACTCGTAAATTTCGCTGACGATTCCGTAAGAAACCAAGTATACTGCCAAAATAACAAAAAATTTGAAATTATGAAAAAATATTTAGTTTACTGTATTCAACAAAATATCGACAATTTTTAACAAAATTTCATTACCAGTACGCGAATAATTGGACTGAAATTTTCGAAGTATAATTTCCAAAAAGCGCAATTCACATTATTTCGAGATTTTATTTTTTTTGTAGACAAAATGGTTAAGAAAATTCACTAAAAATCGAGTTTCAATTTGATGATCGCATGACCTGCTGTGGGGTGGAAAGTCCTCTCCTTGAGCCTGCAGTGGGCAGAGTGTGGGAGGCAGAATGAACTGACTGGAAAATTTGTACCCGATGACATTTTGAATGCCATTGGGAGAACGTGTCGTGGGGAAGAAGAATTTTTCGAGATTCATTGGAGAATTTTTTCGAATGAATCGGTCCGGAAATTGGTAGTCGAATGAATTTCGAGCCTGTTCTGTTAAGGGATTCACAAAGAATTTCCTTGGGGCATTGCCTCGAGGATTTTCAGGGGTGTTCCACTTGAATTCTTTCGTGGCCTCCCCACGGTTTTATAATTGTAAATCCAGTATTTTCTCTCGCGAACTGCTTGTTCTCTGTTTCGACAGTCTTTTCTTCGCAATCCATGCAGTAAACATGCAAGTCTCCGGTTATATAATGCCGAGGAGTGGTGGAAAGTTCGGGGCTGCAGTATATAAGAAGAGTGCAGAGTACACGGCACTCGGTTCGTTACTGCGTA
The DNA here is from genome assembly GCA_037952995.1 of Hyposoter didymator. Classification (NCBI taxonomy): domain Eukaryota; kingdom Metazoa; phylum Arthropoda; class Insecta; order Hymenoptera; family Ichneumonidae; genus Hyposoter; species Hyposoter didymator. The sequence goes on along the minus strand of JBAJMU010000001.1, from coordinate 17,946,189 downwards.
TAGACTTTTCCATGGCACGACACTTGGATCGATTTAAGGCACACACTGGAAATGAAATTTTGTTAAAAATCCTCGATATTTTGTTGAACGCGGTGAACTAAATATTTTTTCATAATTCCAAAATTTTCGTTATTTTGGCAATATATTTGGTTCCTTAATGGAATTGTCAGCAAAATTTACGATTCAAACGACAAAAATTTGCTTCCAAAGAGACTTTCTAAAATATTTCTTGCTGCGATGACACAATTTTTGGGATTATTCAAAAAAACGTTTAGTTTACCGTATCGAACAAAATATTCATCGTCGTAAAAATCGTCGATATTTTGTTGAACGCGGTGAACTAAATATTTTTTCATAATTTCAAAATTTTCGTTATTCTGGCAACATATTTGGTTTTTAATGGAATTGTCAGCAAAATTTACGATTGAAGCGACAAAAATTTGTTCCCAAAGAGACTTTCTAAAACATTTCTTGCTGCGATGACACAATTTTTGGGATTATTAAAAAAAAACGTTTAGTTCAACGTATCGAACAAAATATTCATCTTTTCCAACAAAATTTTGTTTACAGTGCACTCCACGTCACTTTTTCTTTCCTTCATGTCGCTCGATGCTCTTCTATGTCGTTTGTTCGTATTTATACTTTATATAATATTTTCTAAGCCCTAGTGAAAACGACATCGTCAAAAGAGGCATGTTTGGATGGATGCGGGGATAGATGTGAGAAGGAACGAAAAATACGAGAACAGTAGCAACGTACGTATTAAATCGTCGTAGCCTGCAAGTCCGTGTACTCAATTTACCACAGCCTCGACGCTATCGCTCACGGATAATCGTAATTACTTCGACAAACTAATTACTCAGCGCCCTCTCGATCCCCACCTCCGCCGCTGCCTTTCGTCCATGGTGTTCTCGAACGTTTCGACTGATACGAAAGGAGGTTGAACGGAGAAATAGGGATAGAGAGAGATCGAAAAAAGACGGTAATAAAAACTTGGAGGTTCAATGTATATGATTACGCCCTATCGATTATAGCCAATTCGAGGTTATCGGTTTATCGAGATATCAAAAATTCATATCGGATACCGAGGATCAAGTCACTCAATAGCAAAAAACATGCAGTCGGCAAAATTGAAGGCTCAACTAAATAACGAAATAAACCGAAACTTTAAGTTTTCAGGTCTCCTGATCAATTTGAAAAATGTTGTGTAGTCGTTATTTTTCTATCAACCGCCGTAACAACATTTTTTACCTTCATAAATAATTGAACACGGAATTTTGATTAATTTCGCGGTTCCGCTACACTGAAAAGAAAATTTAGTTCAAAAAGATGGATATTTTGGTCGATACGTTCCACTAAACGTTTTTTTGAATAATCCCAAAAATTGTGGCATTGCAGTAAAAAATATTTTAGGAAGTCTCTTCGTAAGCAAATTTTTGTTGTTCCACTCGTAAATTTCGCTGACAATTTCGTTAGAAACCAAATATACTGTCAAAATAACGAGAATTTTGAAATTATCTAAAAATATTTAGGTTACCGTATTCAACAAAATATCGACGATTTTTAACAAAATTTTATTCCCAGTGTAGTAAAAATTTCCCAAGTGAGGCAATTTTCGAGAAAGTTCTACTCTTGAGTCGCCTAACTCCTTGACTTTATATCAATGTTTTTTGATACTTATAAATATATCGTTCGAAATAAACCTCCAAGTTGGCATCAAAGTCTATTTTGTTATGAATGATCCATCAAAATTGATTCGCCTTAATTGCATCACTTTCTTGGTGCTTAAAGTTACTTTTTACTTTGATATTCGCCTCTGAAGAATTTACGTGTCGCTATTTTAAGCTTTTAAGGGTTTACGTGTAAGATTGGTTTCGCGAGATCTTTGCTATCGAGGGCGTAACACTTTCTTGAGCAGATAATTGGACTAATTATTAATTACGAGAGAGAGAGAGAGAGAGAGAGAGAGAGAGAGAGAGAGAGAG
>JBAJMU010000001.1:17900877-17934712 GCA_037952995.1 Hyposoter didymator | reverse complement strand
AAAAAAAAAAAAAAAAAATACAAACGTCAATTTCACTGAAAACGAAATTTTGTTGCAAAAGATCGATATTTTGGTCGATACGTTCGACCAAACGTTTTTTTGAATAATGCCAAAAATTGTGTCATTGCAGCAAGAAATATTGTAGAAAGTCTCTTGGGAAGCAAATTTTTGTCGTTCGAATCGCATTTTTGCTGACAATTACGTGATAAACCAAATAAACTGCCAAAATAAAGAAAATTTGGAAATTATCCAAAAATATTTAGTTGACCGTGTTCAACAAAATATCGACGATTTTTAACAAAATTTTATTTCCAGTGAACAAATCCAAGATCGATCGAACAATGAGTCAAAAACTCAAAAAGCAATGAATTTATAGAATTAAGGCAGCTTCGTATGGTTCAATGAATTCAGTTATTTATGGAAACACATAATTCACCGTCCTGTGGTTATATATTTCAAATGCAACATGGAGCGAGTCGTATCGGCATATCTGCAGAGAAGACACCTTTACGTAGGGTATGCGAACTCCCGGACAGCGCTAACGTCCAGCTGTACTTGGCAGAGAGTTTATACATCTGATACGATTTCAAGATACCTCGGGTAGATGGTTTCTCGCCACAGAGTGCGCTATAGGACGTGTAAACACATTCTTCTTCTAACTGGGCGTTTAATCAACGAAACCTTCAACGTCATCGCTATAGGATCGTATGTGTAATTTCTGATTTTTCTCCTGCGATTAAATTCCAAAACTTTCAAGTTTTACTATACTAGCCATGAATTCCAATTCCAGTTCTTAAAATTCTGTAAATTACGAATGAGAGATTTCAAAAATACGATAAAAATATCTCGATTCTTATTTGACTGTAGCAAACTGTTGAAAATTGTATGAATTCGCGGAATACATTTCGGACTCATGCGGAATTTCATCGCGGATATTCGTTCTTCATTTCGACAAAGTTCGAAGCAGCGAATTCTCGGAATTGTTTAATATGGTTTTCAGTATTTTTGCAATTTGTAATGAAATTTGAAATACTTCGAAATGGAAGCGAAAAATGTATTTTTCGATCGATCTTTTTTTTTCTCGATGGCGTTTTTGTGCTTATACACAAAATGCGGGATAACGAAAAAATTTTCCAAGTTCTGGGAATTTGGATAACTCGATAATGAACTATACGCTAGAACGGTTGGACCTGACAGTTTTTTTTCCATTCACTGAAAAGAAAATTTCGTTGGAGAAGGTTGATATTTTGTTGGATATGTTCGACTAGACGTTTTTTTGAAAAATAACAAAAATGTTGTCAGTACAGCAAGAAATGTTCTAGAAAGTCTCTTCGAAAAGCAAATTCTTGTCATTCCAGTAAATTTTGCTGACAGTTATGTTAGAAATAAAAAAATATTGTCAAAATTACAAAAATTTTGAAATTATCGAAAAATATTTAAGTTTACCGTGTTGAACAAAATGCCGACGATTTTTGACAGAATTCCGTTTTCAGTGTTTCCATAAGAATAACGTTTCGTAGGATGGTTTCGAGTTGATTCGGGTTTTTCGAGATTTATTCCTCTCGGATACTAACAATTTAATATCGAAAATGATGCCAACTATTGAATCAGCCTCATGCATTAAGTGTATCAGAGTTTCGAACGGAATTGAGTTTGAAACAAAAGAAAAGGTTCATGATTGCCAGCCCGACGATGGTCTCGGTACGTGAGAAATCGATCGGTGTTGAGGCCTCGACGGTATAGCTCCGTTTCCTTACAATCTCTCCCTCTCTCGTCATCGATCGGAAAATTGGCATGCGACCTCGTGACGTTTTATGAACTTCAAGAGCCACCTCAAGCCCGACTATGCAAAAAGCTAAACTCCGTTTCAAAGTTTTTTAATTACATCCCTCGAAGTAATTGCAATTTGGACCGAATACCTGGACGCCAGAAGGAGAGTCAAGACACACTCAAGACGTTGCTACAGAAAAATGCTTTTCGTCCGGACCATGTGAACAATAGAACTAACTTACATCGATATTCCAAATTTAACCAACAAAACTGTACACGTGCGGCCTTAAGGTGCGGGATTAGTCGGTTCCTTGCGGTAGAGACACTATATAAATAAAATTTAGTTAAAAATCCTCGATATTTTGTTGAACACGGTAGACTGAATGTTTTCGAAAAATATTTCAAAGTTTTCGTTACTTTGGAAATATATTCGGATCTTAACGGAATCGTGGGCAAAATTCACGATTGGAACGGCAAAAATGAGCTTCCCAAGAGACTTTCTAAAATATTCCTTGCTGCAATGACATAATTTTTGGGTTTATTCGAAAGAACGCGTTTAATCGAACGTATCGAACGAAATATCCATTTTTTTCAACGAAATTTTATTAGAAATTGTCAATATTCTTTTGAATACGGTAAACTAAATATTTTTTGATAATTTCAAAATTTTCGCTATTTTGGCAGTATATTTGGTTTCTAACGGAATTGTCAGCGAAATTTACAAGTGGAACGACAAAAATCAGGTTCCTAAGAGACTTTCTAGAATATGTCTTGCTGCAATGACACCATTTTTGGGATTATTCAAAAAAATGTTTAGTCGAACGTATCGAACAAAATATCGATCTTTTCCAACAAAATTTGGTTTTCATCAGTGGAGTGTTGGTATTTTTTGAAATTGGAAATTTACCAAACGGATATTCGCCATCAACCTGCTGCATACGCTGATTTTTTTGTATCAAGTTAAACGACGTCGAAAAAATTTGATTTCGAAGACTCGATTTTAGCTTCAGTAATCAATCACCTTAAAGAGTAGAAAACCAAAACAACGGAATTTTTTCAACGACATATCTCAGAGTCTGTAACTATCGATTACTAGCATGAAATAAATTGTGGAAGGGAATCCGCAATGAACTTCGAAGATCGATGGAAGGCGCTGAATCGAGGGTTAATTACCGTGGGAATTAGCAACGATTCATAGATCGCGAGAAAGTCAAAGTGACAGAGCGATGTAGAAAGGAGGAGCAGACAGCGCGGATTAATTTGGTATACGAAGTTGTACGGAATCTAGTTACTGAATCGAACTTAGAACATAATAAATTAGAGGTTTTCAATACATACGAGACACGCGACACACATGTGTATACAATCATGCAAACATCGAGATCGACTGTGTCAACGAATACGAAAAATCTATCAAGTTATTTTCATAGCACGATCATGATTACGCTATTGATTTTGTATATGTACTCATCCCGATCGATTTCAATGCTGAGCCCATTGGTGGTAGAATGTGGCCCTTATCAGTCTACTAAATCAACATCGTTAAAGAACCCCTAGTTCCTCCATCACCTTCATTCTCTCTTCTTTTCCCTCGATATTTTATTAGTGTGTGTGTGTGTGTGCGTGTATTCAGTAGGTAAAAATGATAGACGTGGGGCTCATCGGTATCGAGCGTAGCCAGAGTTCCGTACACCTACGAATGGAAAGCTTTTATAGAGCGCTTTTTTCTTCCAAGACTTGCTAACAGCACTTTTCTCAGGCAATGGACATTAGCTGAACCAGGCGCGAGCCTCAGAACGTTTGAGTCGACCCTGGTCACGTATCAAAGACGCCTTCCCCGTTTTGTTTACGACATACACGCGCGGGTCGCGCGGCTTTAATTTTTTTTCCCCCCTCTCTTCTCCCTTAATCTTTTTTCGTCCGTAACATTTTACTGCTAATAGTATTTTGAGCCTCGAGCTTCACGAGAATTACGGTGAAGAATTGTTATCCGTGAAATGCTTCATGATACTTTTTCTTCTTTTGGGTGCGCTTGGCATTCAAATTGTCATGGCATTTTTTTGTTTGTTACACTGTTTTTTATTCTTAGAGCAATAAACGTGGTGAATAAATTGGGAAAATAAGCAGTTTCTTGTTTTATCAATTACGAGCTTATATTTCAGGAGAGAAACGTTGCTTGCTTTCCTACCTCCACCCAAAAAGCTCCAGTGATGCACTGGAAATGAAATTTTGTTAAAAATCGTCGATATTTTGTTGAATACGGTAAACTAAATAATTTTCGATAATTTCAAAATTTTCGTTATTTTTGGGGTATATTTGGTTTCTAATGGAATTGTCAGCTAAATTTACGATTGGAACGACAACTATTTGTTTTCAAAGAGGCTTTCTAGAATATTTCTTGCTGTGTCGACAGAATTTTTGGGTTTATTCTAAAAAACGTTCAGTCGAACGTATCGAACAAAATATCGATCTTTTCCAACAAAATTTCGTTCTCAGTGTGAAAATTTCAATCATTTCCCAGGTTCACAAAATTTTTGGACTCAGACAAAAATTTCGAGCTTCCTTGCAAATAATTCTCCAGGCAAATAAGCAGTGCATTTTTTTGTATAATCGTAAATTTGAGCCCAAGGCTTATTGAGATCGCGTAAATGTCATTATAATAGAATGCAAGGATTGATTATAAAATGGAAACATCGCTGGCACGTTGTCACTGCTCTGCCCTTAAAACACTCTCGCCTCGTTGGTCGTCGACAGCAGCAGGGCAAATTTTATTTCAACTATGACACGGCAAAGATTGTTCCCCCGCATTTTGAACGACAGACATAATCACCGGACAGTTAGATGGAAATAAAGTTTTATCGTTTGTTCCACCCGGAGTTGTTAACTGAGTCAAATCCATCGATCATGACACCACCATCTCTAAACCCTCTCGGATCAAAAAGAAGGGATCTCGATAATAGTACTTGCGTCTCACAACACAGACAAAAGTTCGCACTGACGTGGAAATATTTTTTTTTATTGCCTGAGGGATGAATCGACGCATCTAGGCAAAAAAAAACTGAAAGTCTGTACACCCTTGAATATGTTTACGAACTCTAAAGTTTAAACGCAGCAAACAAACAAAAATCTACTGACGTAAAGTTTTAATTCGATGGGACAGTGTTTCCGGATGAAAAGCTCCTTTGCTACGCTTCCCATAAGTCGCGGAATTCGAATGCCGAGATTCTTCATCTATTTCTTTCACCAGTTTTATTTTTCAGATTGATAATTCATGGTAATTTTTATTGGGTGTTCAGTTTTTTTTTTTTTTTAAATTTGAAAACTGGATTTGCTAAAAAAATGAGATAAGTGCATTCGTAATCAAAATAATCAAAATAATAAATAAAAAATGTACTTTTCGTTTTTTTTCCAACGACGTAAACTTCAGTATCATTATTTTTCCAAGTTGTGGGAGCAAGAGTTTGTTCCCTTATTTTTCCCACGTAAGAAAAAATCCGAACAGCCTTAAACGTGAAATTGAAAAAAATTATCATTCAATTTCCCCGGGGCTTCTTCAAATTGGAATATATAAAAATTCAACCAGCAACAAGGGCAGTGTATAGGACAAAATTGTGATGAAAAAATTCGCGACGTTTCAGATGTATGTGGAATAAATTTTAACAAGAGGGTAGCGACGAAACTGGAAATATCCTTAAATGCGGTCGAGGTTCGGTCGGCACGCACGCAGCAGCTATCACCCCACCTCCTATACGCGACGCACGTAGTGATATAATCTATGTAGCACGATATTATTCCCAAAGGGATGCTCCAGCTCCCTTTAGCCCCGTCGATGGCGAAGCTCAAAAGTCCTCAAGCAGCATTTCGCTACACATGACTACAAGAGTACTGGGCTTTTCACAATGAATGCATCACTTCGCCAAATCCTGAATACTTCTCTGGGTCTTTACAATTTCCTTCTCTGTGCCAATAGATTTACGAGCTTGATGTCGAGATTCATTACATTCGGAGGAAACTGCTCTTAAGAACTTAATCAATGGAACGAAATAGCTGCCCCAACGCTAAGAAATGTCTATTCTAATCAAACTGTCATATTACGGTAACGAAAGCAATAAGCTCTCGTCAAATGACAACATATGTTAAATTTTTACGATGCTGAAGTTTGCAGCATTGGAATGCAACGAAATTCTGCTTTTCCTTGAACAGAACTCTTAATTATAATTCAATATTAAAAATATAACAACTCAATCAAGACAAAAAATTGCCACAATTTTCTAAATTCAATAAATAATTGAATTTCGATCAAAATAAAATAAAAAATATTTAGTTCACCGTGTTCAACAAAATATCGACGATTTTCAACAAAATTTTATTTCCAGTGTAGAATTGCATTTAGTACTGACAAATTATCATTGCAGCAAGAAATATTTGAGAAAGTCTCTCCGGAAGCAAATTTTTGTCGTTCCACTCGTAAATTTCGCTAACAATTCGAAACGAAATGTACTGTCAGAATAGCGAAAATTTTGAATTTATCGAAAAATATTTAGTTTAACGTATTCAACAAAATATCGACGATTTTTAACGAAATTTCATTTCCAGTGAATTGTCATGCTTATTCCTCTTTCGGTAAGGGTCTAGTCATTGAAAGCTTCCCCAACAGTTGGAAAAGCATGAATCTTGGCAGACTTTGCGTTACAGAAGTGCGATATCTTTTTAACTGCAACACTTTTTTGTACAAATAAGAGTTTTGATCAACTCAACAAAGTCTCAATGTCGAATGATCGACTCGATATAAAACGACCCGTATAAATACATAAAAAGCGAAGAGAGGATAAAGGAGAAAGGAGAAGGCGAGGCTGGGAGTTTACTCAATGTACTGCCTTTATCCAGAGTAGCGTGTTGCACACAGCCTCGACTGGTGATAACGTGACTATACGCGTTCAAATAACATTACCTCGACACCGTCGCCCTCCCCTTTCTCAGCCTCCAGAGTTTCTGGCCCTGCCGCGGTATTTCAACGGAGCTTTTCTGAGCCTACGATGTTTCGAGGGGAAAGTATAAAAATATTCGCAGACATCGCCAACTCGAGCTACCGCGCCAGACCCGCAATTATTTCTCGTTGCGAAACCGCGAACAATTGTTTGTATTTCATTTTTATATAAAGTTTACATTTTTCTATTGTGCGGTATTATTATTAACGATGTTGAAGTTTCCATCATTGGGATGCAACGCAATTCCCTTTTCTCTTGGACAAATCTCGATATTCTCATTGAATATTTGGTCAGGACAATAAAACGATTTTTTTTAAGGTCCAAATACAAAATTGTCCTGGATTTTAAAATTAAATAAATAAAAAATAGAATAACATCATCGACTCCAAACTTGACATTAGGGCCTCGCGTTCGAATACTTGAGAATTTTTAAACTTGCCGCAAGATGAAGTAGCTAGTAAGAAAATATTTTAAAAGTTTTTCAAGTTTCCAAAAATAAATATTTCTGAATAATTAATTTTTCACCGTGACGACAGTGAAGTAGCTGCGGAAAATTATGTTTTTTTGTGGTTTCTCAATTTTTGTAACTTTATCCTCGAAACTTGTGCTTCGCTGAAGATTTCGCGTCTATTTGTTCAAAAGTTTATTGAACAAATATCGTGAGAGTCGATAAATTAAGTTCGCGAGGCTAAGGATCCCGAGCTCGAACTAACAACAACGACAGCCACCTTATGCATCCACGTTGCGTCCGCAAAATGTGTAAGTTGATCGACAAACCAATTTCAATAAGTTCGAACAACCACCCACGTCGGAGCGCCTCCAGGGAGACAAAATTTCTACCGTTGAATTTGCGATTCACGTTCCGAGAACATTCAACGAACATACATTCTACGTCTATAAATATATTCGATCGGCTTTATAAATTTATATCGCGACTGACGTGGTAGGAGTGGATCTCGAGTGTTATATGCACCGCGTCGCGTTTGCCTGGAGATACCAAGAAAAAAAAGCACGAATATGTTTCTTCCCACGACTTGCATTTACAGAATTTTTGAAAAAATTTATATGAGTCGTAGCAAAAACGTGGCCTGATTCGTTATTCAATGAGATATTCGATCAAAGACTCTCGAAACCTCGGAAACCGTGTAACGAAACAACTTTCTTTAAACAGCAAATTTGCCTACACCGAAAACGAAATTTTGTTAGAAAAGATCGTTATTTTGTTCGATACGTTCAGCTAAACGTTTTTTTTTTTTAATAATCCCCAAAATTGTGTCGTCGCAGCAAGAAATATTCTAGAAAGTCTCTTCGGAAGCAAATGTTCGTCGCTCCAAACGTCAATTTAGCTGACAATTTCATTAGAAACCGAATATACTGTCAAAATAACGAAAATTTTGGAATTACCAAAAAATATTTAGTTCACCGTATTCAACAAAATATCGACGATTTTCAACAAAATTTCATATCCAGTGTACGCAACCGTTTAAAAAAAAATCGTTACGTAAAATAAATTCGATTCATCAGACAATGACTATAGTGATTGACACCGTAAAAGGCTGAATTAATTTCCAAGAATGAGTCAAAGCCCGTGGGCCGCCCAAAAACGTAGAAAAAAAAAAAATAAACCTCGAATATTCTGGAAACGCAATACCGCCTTGATAGATGTTGAAATGCAACGAAATCCCTTATTTTATTCTATTTTTTGGAAGCGGAGCCAAAATTTCTTATGCCATGTCCGTCTGTGACAAAAATTGGCAAATGAAAAACTGAATGCCATAGAAAAATTGAGGAAATTCCAAAAATCTTAAAAATGGTGACTGGATTAAATATTTTTCGTTGGGCTGCAACGATGCGAACTTCAACGTCGTCTTGAAATGATATTTCAGGTTGGGGGTATAAGAAAATTTATAGCTTTTGCAAAATTGAGTAATGTAATGAAATTTTTTTAAAGGTTTTCGATGAAAAATTTCATTTTTTTTTATCTACTCGGATTTACATTTCCTGAATTTTTCTGTGGATTTTTCTGTGAATTTTTCTGTGTCGAGTGCATGTGTTTATGGGAACGAAAAGATGTTTCGAGGATTGAAAATTCATAGCAATTGCGTTAGATATCGACCACAGAGTGAACGAATCGCATGGGAAAGCACCAGCGAGTAAAACACGACAAAGATATTGACCATTCTGAATTCCCCGGACGCTATGTAATTTTCCATGCATACGATAAATGGCATAGGCGTATTAAATAATACAGAGATCCGCCGGTGTGCATAGTCCACCAATCGGAAACTTTACACGTAATATTCCGACGTAACCAAGTGACAATGAGTCATATCGCGAATGACGCAAGAACTACGTCGTTCTCTGTGACATAAAAATCGGAGGAATGGAATGTACATTTTTTTTCTTTGCTTTTATTAATTTTTGGTAAGAGCCAAAGTAATGAACAAAATTTCCTCCAATTTTTCGGAACATCCGGGCCGCTCCGTTTCCAAGATTTTTGGAAATCTATGAAATATTTGTGCCCAAAAAAATTCGACTGAATTCCAAATTAAAGATCAACAACCACGAGGGATCATTTATAGCGAATGATTACATTACACTGGAAACAAAATTTTGTTGGAAAAGATCGATATTTTGTTCGATACGTTCGACTAAACGTTTTTTTTTTTTTANACCATTCTGAATTCCCCGGACGCTATGTAATTTTCCATGCATACGATAAATGGCATAGGCGTATTAAATAATACAGAGATCCGCCGGTGTGCATAGTCCACCAATCGAAAACTTTACACGTAATATTCCGACGTAACCAAGTGACAATGAGTCATATCGTGAATGACGCAAGAACTACGTCGTTCTCTGTGACATAAAAATCGGAGGAATGGAATGTAAAATTTTTTTCTTTGCTTTTATTAATTTTTGGTAAGAGCCAAAGTAATGAACAAAATTCCCTCCAATTTTTCGGAACATCCGGGCTGCTCCGTTTCCAAGATTTTTGGAAATCTATGAAATATTTGTGCCCAAAAAAATTCGACTGAATTTCAAATTGAAGATCAACAACCACGAGGGATCATTTATAGCGAATGATTACATTACACTGGAAACAAAATTTTGTTGGAAAAGATCGATATTTTGTTCGATACGTTCGACTAAACGTTTTTTTTTTTTTAATAATCCCAAAAATTATGTCATTGCAGCAAGAAATATTTTAGAAAGTCTCTTCGGAAGCAAATTTTAGTCGTTCCACTCGTAAATTTCGCTGACAATTCCGTTAGAAACCAAATATACTGCTGAAATAGCGAAAATTTCGAAATTATCGAAAAATATTTAGTTGAACGTATTCAACAAAATATCGACCATTTTTAACAAAATTCAATTTCCAGTGTAATAAGTGACTAGCTCACAACTGAACAAAAATAATAAACTCATAATCTAATAAAAACAAACTCTACCGAGGAATTCAAAGAACAAAATTCACAAAGTTTGAAGCTTTCCTTATTCCGGTAATGAAATTTGCACGATAATGAGCTGGCGAGTTTCTGAAGTATAAGTAAAAGGATTCAAATGCCTTTAGAATCGAGAGCAGGTGCAATGAGGGATCAACTAGAAGTGCGAATGTTGGAACGATATATCAGGATATCCATCAGGAGTTTGTGATCGATGCTGAAAGAGTTTGTGGTCTTTTCTGTATCTCGAAAACTGGAATGCCTGAGAGTCTCACACGACAGTTATTAGAGCAGGGTTGGCGGCATCAATTTAATGATGTTTCCGCGGTGCACAAACGGAGCTGCAGGGAATGTTGCAATTGCTCGAAACTGCTGCGTTGACAACATGAAACGTCGTGGAGGGTTGATATAGACATAGGCATGTATATGTTGCATGGAATTGCATCAGGCACCAGGTGAGGCATGCTCGATTACGTCGACCGTAATTTCTCGCAACGAATTGAATGCGTCTCATGCAGCACGTGCTATGTATATATGACGTATGTACAGATATAACATTGCATCGTTTGAGCAACGCAGCCTACACATATATGCGTATCAATGAAGTACAAACAGGAATTCCTGAAGCGTACCTTCCAGCGGATATTCACTTAACACAACATTGTGATGAACAATCGCTCATTTCCTTCGAGTGTGATGTGACAATGGGCGCGTTTACGCGACTGGCTAATCATTGGACAAGCTTAACTGGATGACTCTGAAGTTTGCAAGGTTGAGGTTCAACGACAAGTATTTTCTACATTTATTATTTATTGAATTTTAAAAATCATGTTAATTTTTCGTGTCGATCGAGTTTTTCGGTCGCAAGAGAGAATCGTTTTATTGTTCAGACCAAATATTGAATAATAACTATAAGCTCTGCTGAAAAAAGAACAGAATTTCGTTGCATTCCAACGATGCAAACATCATTTTCGACCTAACAGCTCAATCGACACGAAAAATCGTCATGATTTTCAAAATTCAATAAATAATAAATATACAAAATGTTTTTCGTTGAATCTCAACGTTGCAAACTTCAGAGTCATCTTAACTGGTGGTTTTGAAATGTTCCTTATGCGAGGTGAGAATGTAATTAAAATGATAGTGAATAATGAATGTCAGACTGCCTGAAAAATTCGTCACTCAACGTAGGAAAACAAATTTAGTCAAATCTTTGAAATTCGAATTCATTGAGTGTCTGTTAGGATCATCTTGAAAGCTGTGTTTTGATGCGCTCATAGACACGTTTATTCGAGTTGCTGTACGTGCAGGGCTCGCATCTCTAACGCGACGTGGCGCCAGGAGGCGTCGAAGGGTTTTTCACATTCGAATTGCACTTTAGAAAGTTCTGGTTAAATTTCATGGTATAATGATGATCATATGAAGTAATTACAACGCTCGATCGTGAATTTGACGTTATTCGAGTGTCCGAATGAACGTTTATCGAAAATTTGTAGAGAATTCTGAAATTCCAATAATTAAATATTAACGGGAAGTTTTACTGCGAGGAAAAAATGGGCGCTGTGTAATAACATTGGCGTTGGATGATGAGCCAATATCATCGGGGCTTGCGGACAGTACACAAGGTTTGCGCTTTTAATTGCGCGAATCTGATGCATCGTGCAATGAGGCGGACAGCAAAGCCTGTAGTTTGCATACGCGACGAGTATTTCCGTCGAGCGTCGCACCCACCCACGTGTCGGGAGAGAGATGTATAATTTTTTTTTTTCAACACAACAAAAACAAATCATTTTTTAATCGACTACGCGAATCTCTACTTGGTAACTCATGCCACAGTTTCTGCAGTTCATTTGAAATAAAAATAACGTATTGTTTGAGCAAATGGATGCATTTTAGTAGAAATTAGTTCATTGTCACATAAATGCGACAGTTACATTGATAACGGAATTTCTTATTAATTGTGCGGGAAGAGCTACGGGGGAAGCTGATGTAAGATAAAGTATTCAGGATAGTTGAACTCTAAGTGTCGCGGTATACACTGGAAATAAAATTATGTTAAAAATCGTCGATATTCTGGTGAATACGGTGAACTAAATATTTTTTGATGATTTCAAAATTTCCGTCATTTTGGCGGAATATTTGGTTTCTATTGGAATTTTCCGCGAAATCTACGAATGGATCGACAAGAATTTGCTTCGGAAGAGACTTTCTAAAATATTTCTTGCTGGAATGACTCAATTTTTGGGATTATTCGAAAAAACGTTTAGTCGAACGTATCCAACAAAATTTTGTTTCCAGTGTATGTGTTGGAGCATTTGCGATGTCTGATGCAAGATTTCTTGAATCTATACCGAAAATCTTACGACGAAGTAAAGAAATTGTAGTGTCGATGTCGGTGCCTCCTTGCATCATTTATCGAATGACTCTGAAGTGTGCAACTTTGAGATTCAACGAAAAATATTCAGCATATTTATTAATTATTGAATTTTGGAAATCATGTCAATTTTTCGTGTCGATTGAGTTTTTAGATCGCAAGAGAGGATCGTTTTATTGTCTAGATCAAATATTAATCAATAATTATGAGCTCTACTGAAAAAGAACGGAATTTCATTGCATTCCAACGATGCAAACTTCAACATCATTTTATTGATTGGATTTAAATCTGAACTTTTTGAAATTTCATTCGATACAGTCGAACTTCTCCGGCGAATCGACTCAGGCTCTTGATCCTCTTACACAAAGTTGAAAAGCGATAACGTATGAAAAGGCAGTTTCATCATTACTTTTCCGCGATTAATCATTTTTTCGTCGTTGTCGATAAACCTTGAGAAAAAACCCTCGAATCTCAATTGAGCGTGAACTATCGAATGATTTTTTGTCATGGCAAAAATGCCGGAACGTTTGGAATGTTTGAATAAAAAAAGATGGACGACTCGGAAGGCGCGTTCGTGGTTCGCCACGATATTCTACTTGTTTATGCAAAAAATAACGAGGTATTTCCCACGGATCTGCGGGATATAACGACGAGTACGAAACTATGTGCGTGGATGTATTTTCTCCTATGCACGAATGGGATAATCTATGTTTATATATCTTGTGTACAGTCTGCGGACGATCTATACGTCCATTGAAGCGACAGGTCTACACATTATTCTACTCGCGTGTCTGTTGTCGCCACGTTCGAGCAATTGTTTTTCATGAAAAAAAAAAAAAAACGACGAAATTACCGGTCCAGACGTGACAGAAGATGGACGTATTTTTTCTCGTTATTGTGACGAAAGTTTTTTATTCGTTTTTGGGATCATCTTGCGAGCGTAGTCTGTGGCGAGCTTGTCGAAAATACTAGCTGACACTTGGACCGTTTGCGTCATTCGGTAGAGCAGATACGCTGTGAAAAAAGTGTTTGCCGCAAAGCTTGTTCGTTAGCGAGGGAATTGCACTGGACGAAAAGATCCAAATTCCACGTTCAAGGGTCGCAGAGTGTTTTTTCAAGTTGGAATTTAATATTTGATAAATCGATTCCGAAAGCTTCTCTGCTCTCGTAATCTTCGCACAATATCGTCGTCGATCTCACCTCGATGGTTTATATTTCATTTACTCATTTCTCGCGCCCGCCCACGTATTTTAATAACAGCAATATATTTTCTGTTTGCCCTTAAGGTTCCTGCGGTTGCTCTGGGGATAGCGTAAGATCGTCACATCACGATCGATCTTCGCCCGTCGAGATTAAATCTCTTCAGCAGTCGTTCGAGCACACACTTCCTTTTGGCGGTCTCGACGATCTCATCTCGTTTATTCTCGTTCGCAAGAACAAGAGACAAATATAAAGCACAAAATCTCTCTCCCCGGATCCCCGCACGCCCGCAGCACTTGAATTATTCGACGCGATGTGTATACAGTTCCGAGTTTTTTTTATTCTTCAATCTTTTTTTTCGCTCCCACACTCACTCTTTATTGCTTAAAATGAAACTCTCCAACTCGATCGTAGATTAAAAATTGCTCAATTTTTCATCGTTTTGCACTGAAGGATCATTTTATTCCCGCGACACTTGTTTCAATGTCACGATCATTTTCCGAGCGTCGTGATCGATTTTAGGACCCTCGCGAGTCAATTCGGCAAAAACAAAGAAAGATTATCCCACCGCTCATAGCGAGCAGAAAAAAAAACAGCAAAGAATGACTCACGTACGTTTTCTCTCTCGTGATTTGTGGATAAATATGGGATAATAATTTGGAGTGTGTAATACGCGGGAGAGAAAAAGAGATAACGAGAGAATGGAAGGAACCGTCGTGGGCGACGTGGTCCCGTCGCGTTAGGGTCGCGCGTCGCACTGGACGTGGAAAATCGGCAAGCACGAATCTCTCAACCCTCAACATCGTGTATACAGATATATATGAGATCGCAGAGGGTAGAAAGCGCAAGCCGGGGGTGGATACGATGCGGGCTTTGCGGCTGCAAGAGCGAGAGAGAAAGAAATATGCGCGCGCACACACACACCTAAACCCTCTCTTGTTCTCGCCAAGAACAATAAATATATGTCACGTGACACATTGTAAGAAACTTCCTCGAAGATACGCTGAGGGGAGAAAGATTTAACCTCTTCCCAAGAATAATGTCTGAACAAACTAAAACGAAGCAACCTCGAGAGCCAGCCCTCCCACCCTTCCAAAAGAATTTCCCTCGAATTAGCCGTATATATTTACAACATTCGTAAAAAAAAAAAGGAAAATCTTCGATAATCATTTTCTAGTATAATAACCACTTTGTAAGGGTTGCAGAAAAAAAATTGCACGCCTATTCCCATGGATGATGTAAGAAAATGTTGAAGCACGAATTCATGAAAAATTTTCGCTTAAAATTTAATATCTTACGCGAATTAGCCGTATATATTTTCTACATTGGTAAAAAAAAAAACGGAAAATCTTCGATAATCATTTTCTAGTGTAATAACCACTTTGTGAGGGTTGCAGAAAAAAAATTGCACGCCTATTCCCATGGATGACGTAAAAAAATGTCGAAGCACGAATTCCTAAACATTTTTCGCTAAAAATTTAATATTTTGCTCGATTTTTTTGAAATCACGCGTATGCTCAAATATAAAAAAAAAATTCATCTTATTTCTGGCGAGTCAGTTTCGCCGAAAATTCGGTCAGGAATCACGATATTGCAATATTTTATCGTTGTAATGAATTTATCAATACGATTTCCAAAATCAATCGATTTTTTGAACTTAATTTCAACTTAATGACGAACCGACTAAACAAGAAGTCAATGACAACAGTCGATCGAATGTTTGGCTGAAGTGAAAGAAATAATTTGTTTTGTCTCCATGAAACTATACACAACGTTTGTATCATGAATACGAGATGGTGTCATTCCATCCGAGACTACAATTTTCTTCTCAGCCATTTTCAGTTCGGCAGGAAGAATTGAGAGTTTCAAGGCTTATAACGAAGGGTTACCCAACAATTTGTCTTTCGTTAGGCTTTTGTCGAGTTTGCATTTCGTTCCTTTGGGCAGACCCGAAGACAGAAGCTTTGAAATAATTACAGACAAAGGGAACAAGAGAGCGAGGCAGATGGCTAGGAAGGCTCTTCGAAGGACCGCGAGTGTCTCATGCAGGTGGCAGATTCACCATGGAACGGTCCAACGACAAAGCAAAGCTGATAACATTTCCGGGTGTCTGTCTTATGGCTATTGACACGAACGACTATCGAGCTTTCTAAAAAACAAAGAAAATATCGTAATGTATATTTTTCTTGTCGAAGCGATTTATCGTGACGAAATAATTTCTTCGATGAAAAAAAAAAATGATTTGCTTCTATTTCCTGGGGCGAGCACCGAGCAAATAAAATCATGAGCAACTTGTGCGATCTGTCGGTTGGCATTTGCAAACTTGGCTCCGTAATATTGGAATATCGAGACGGAAAAATCCGTGCAGAGAGTAGATAGAGAAGAGTTTCGAGTAGTCAGGAAAATAAGTCTCAGAATTCGTAGATGATGGAAAAGTTGGCCAAGACCGAGCCAGGAATTCTTATCGTTGATATAACGCTTGAAGCTTTTATTTCGAAGGTTATCAAGCATAAGAGAAAGGCAAAGTCTACGAAGGCGGAGAGGAACGAAGGGCCAAAAAGACAAAAGAGAAAACTCTCCTTTGCCAATGTTGCAAAAACGATGATCCCCCTCGATTCCCTAATGTCGATTTTTCCACTGATTTTGAGGGAAAAAACTTAAAAAATACACTGAAAACAAATTTTTTTTGAAAAAGATGGATATTTTGTTCGATACGTTCGACTAAACCTTTTTTTTTTTATAATCCCAAAAATTATGCACTGGAAATGAAATTTTGATAAAATTTTTCGATATTTTGTTGAATACGGTGAACTAAATATTTTTTGGTAATTCCAAAATTTTCGTTATTTTGACAGCATATTCGGTTCCTAATGAAATTGTCAGCTAAATTTACGATTGGAACGACAAAAATTTGCGTCCGAAGAGACTTTCTAGAATATTTCTTGCTGCGATGACACAATTTAGGGGATTATTCAAAAAAACGTTTAGTTGATCGCATCGAACAAAATATCGATCTTTTCCAACAAAATTTTGTTTTCGCTGTGACATTGCAGCAAGAAATATTTTAGAAAGTCTCTTCGGAAGCGAATTTGTATCGTTCCACTCGTAAATTTTACTGACAATTCCGTGAGAAACCAAATTTACTGTCAAAATAACGAAAATTTGGAAATCATGAAAAAATATTTAGTTTACCGTATTCAACAAAATATCCACGATTTTTAACAAAATTTCATTTCCAGTGTAGAATTCCATAAAATTGATACATCGTCTGCTTCCTTTTTTTTTACAGATTTTTAACGTTAATTGCTCGGATCCATAACCCGCTTCGTTTTTTCCTATTTATTGGTAAATCCCACCGGGTAAATGTGCAGCAGTATTGGAAAAATCCTTGGTCAAGGTAAAAGCAAAAAAAAAAAAATGCACATATACTCAAGAGAGAAAAAAGTGAGCAAGGCAATAGGGATGATCGAGTGGGTTCTGGTAGAACGCGCTTCTCGGCGTGGTGCGAAAGCTAGAAAGTATAAAAGTGTAGTCGCGTGACTGGTTCCATTTCCGGTCTTCTACCGAACAGAAATAAAGTGGCAATTGTCGAACGAGGCAATGAGAGAAAAGGAAAAAAGGAGACAGCACTGGAGCTAAGTTTGAAAAGACTCGAAGTAAAAAACCGTTTTGAGTGCGAGGAGAACGAAAAGCATTGGTGGAAATTGTTTTTTTTTTCTGTGAAATTTGTTTTTCATGAATTTTTTGTTGGCACACCGGGTCATTTTGACCCTGACCAACATAGACGTAAATTTATAAAAATGAAAATCCACCGAAAGGCCTGACGGATAAAGTGAGCTTGGGGTCAATTTGCCCCAGTGTGTACAGGTCATAATAAAGGGTGTCAACGTAGGATTATAAATCAACGAATGGTCCTGATAAACATTGTGTGGAAATTGGTAAACAGAAAAAAATTTGGACCGACATTAATCGCACGCACTGAAAACAAAATTTTGTTGAAAAATTTGGATATTTTGTTCGATACGTTCGACAAAACGTTTTTTTGATTAATCCCAAAAATTATGTCAATGCGGCAAAAAATATTTTAGAAAGTCTCTTCGGAAGCAAATTTTAGTCGTTCCACTCGTAAATTTCGCTGACAATTCCGTTAGAAACCAAAAATACTGCCAAAATAGTGAAAATTTTGAAATTATCGGAAAATATTTTTAACAAAATTTAATTTCCAGTGGGAGAAAAAGTCTCGTGATGAATATTCGTTTTTTTTTTTTCACGCGATCGAAACATGTATACAGTTTATTGTCAGTTATATTTAACGCAGTTAAAAGCTTCTTTTCCATTATCCGAACGTAGGCACTTTCCACCAGCGCATTTGACGTCATTCCCGTCAAAGAATTGGGCGAGTAAGTCAAAAAGTTGTAGCTCCAAAAGGGAGGAAATGAGAAAACAAAAAATAACAGAAAAAAGGAGGGTACGAAGAAGAAGGGAAGCAGAACAAAGACAGTAGAGTTTTCTGAACGCGTTTCTTTCCTCGGTGACGTCGCGGATCGAACGAGAAGAAATGAGAGAGAAAAAGAAGGGCAAGGTAATTGATAGGTTGAGCGAATCGATCGGTCGAGGGCCTCTCCATAAATATTTGGACTCGAACGGGTCGGGTGACCCGGAAGTAATGGCGAACGACGAGTGGCTATGTACCAAAAAAAAAAAAAAAATTAAATTGAAGAGACTGAAAAAAATAGCAAAATCAACTCGAATGATATTTCTCGGAAACTGCACTACTGAAAGTTTTACATTTTACTACGAGTGTCATTCCAGGCTTACTATTTTTATGAATGAACAAAAAACGAATAAAATTTCACGGATTACGATACTTGTTTGGCTGGATTTCGTGAAGAGAGCAATCGGACGAGTGCGGAATAAAAAAAAATGTGACTTTTATGTTTTTTGGAATATTTAACCCTCCGTGGGAATAACGTGCAGCAGGATTTTTATCAATGCAGGAGTGATGCGATCTCAACGTCATTTGGACAGGTAACTGAACAAAGTCAGGAATTTGAAATTCCCACACACTAGACCTAACGAGATTGAGCAAAGTTTTCATTTTCAGTTAAAACGCGAGGATGCCTTGGGTATTTTAGACTCCGAGTATACTTTGAGGATTGACCTCACGATTTCTCAAAATACGCCAATAAATTGACGAACCATAATGAAGAGGAAACCTTTTATTAATCTAAACCCGAAACAAAAAAATACAAACAAAAACATGGTACCGAACAGTGCGGCGACTGCAATAACAATTTTATCGTTATCGACATACCGGTAGCATCTCGCGTTAATGCTTTTTTTATGGACCGCTATAAATCGTTTTGAATGGTCAATTACTCGACGATAAGCAAGCAGGATAAAAAGTCTAGGAAAAACGGTCACGATGGAATGAAGGAAAGGAAACGAAGAGTTCAAACAATTTTAAGGACACGATTTAACGATAAATTTGTATTTCCATATTTTCCCACTTGACATAAGCGAGGGGAATGAGCGGTTATTTCATTGATTCTCTAAATTTATAGAATCTGCTGACCAATGAGCGATTTCGAAGCAAAATAAAAAAAAAAAGTTAAAAAATTACTATCGAAATTTCTGACGCCGTAGACTTTCAAATGTTAGAAACTTGACCAAGTTTTTTCAAAGTTACCACGATCAGAAATGGCTGGAAAAAAGTTGGTAAAAACTCTTCGGCACGTTCGTTAAAATTTGTGGGAAATTCTGACTAGCCCTCAACGAAATAGCAGTTGCAACGACGCTTCAAAATAAAAAATAAAAAACCATCGAAATCTGGGGCGAACAGATCCACTGAAAACGAAATTATGTCGAAAAGATGAATATTTTGTTCGATACGTTCGACTAAATGTTTTTTTTTGAATAATTCCAAGAATTGTGTCAATGCAGCAAGAAATATTTTAGAAAATCTCTTCGGAAGCAAATTTGAGTCGTTCCACTTGTAAATTTCCCAGACAATTTCGTTAGAAACCAAATATACTGTCAAAATAACGAAATTTTTGAAATCATAAAAAAATATTTAGATTACCGTATTCAACAAAATATCATGAGCCTGAAGTTCGCAACGTTTGGCCCCAACGAAAAATACGTTTTTTATCGATTGTTTGTTTATTTTCAAAAACCAAAACAATTTCAGCACTGATTTTATCTTTGGGCGCGAAAAAATGATCGTTTTATTGTCCCGACCAAATATTCAATGAGAATCTTGAGATTTGCCGAAGGAAAAAGGGATTTTCGTTGCATCCCAACGAAGGAAACTTCAACTTCGTAAAATATCGACAAGTTTTAACAACATTTCATTCTCAGCGTAAAAAGAGAGAGTACTGGTTCATTCGATGCCCTTGCGATATTCATATTGACGCAATAACACGCCATGAGGTGACGATAAAGCGAAGAAAGTCGAATTGAGCTTCGAACGAATGTAAATTGAAAGTAAAGAAAAAAAAGGTTGCGAGTCACGTGAGGGTAAATAAGGAGAAGCAAGGGAAAAAGAGAGCAGTAAATAGAATGGAATAAACGCGGTGGATGCTGTTGGCACATGGCAAGGGATTGCGGTCGACGTGTAGTCAGACATTCAATTTCTTCGTTCGTACTGCTTTGCTTGGAGTTAGTACGTACTCGTGCGCCTGCAATGTGCACAAGAAGGGAATACCCCGAGTTACTAACGGCGCAAGGCAAAAACCTAAATCTTGTTTCCCTCTCATCGTGCCATGCTGTCTTTAATTCTTGCCACATCTCATTAGAAATGCCAGCGAAGCTCTACTAAGGAGGACCGAGGCGCAATAAATATGACGAGGAATACGGAACAGGGTCTTTTTGGATCTTTATACACAAGAAAACAGTTTTCCGTGTGTACCAGATGGTTCCAATGATATTTCAGCATAAAATTATAAAAATATATTCCGGGCTGGATATTATTCGGAGAGCCTAATGAAAAATTTCGGAATAATATACGCCGAGCTATTAATTAGTTTATCAGGCTACGATATTTTAGTGAATTTTTAATGCCACAGATTTTTATCAAGATGAAAATATAAAATGAAGCCAATTTACGCTCGACGTGTGGTGAGCATTCTACACGAGGGAATATCCCCGGATAATGGATTCCCGACAAAACCTTGTGGGAAAGCGCCAGAAACTGAAGAGTGAAGTGATCGCGAAACAGGGAAGCTTTTCATACATAAATTGAAAAAAAAAAAACTATAGTGTGTGGAGCAAGGACATTCGAGCATCACAGCATCTCTTTTTTCTCGTGCTTTAAAAAACCCTCCCTATCTTACACGAGCACTCACTCGCTCCTCATTTTTCTCTCGTCTTTTATCACTGCACACTCGACTCTACTTGATACAACTCATTTATTTTACATCGTTAAGTAACGCATGAAAAAATTGAGCTATTGTATGGAATCTACAGTTTGTTACATCAGTTCGGCTTCCTAGAGAATAATTAACATCCCATCCACACTGGGAATGAAATTTTGTTAAAAATCGTCGATATTTTGTTGAATACGGTGAACTAAATATTTTTTGATACTTTCGAAATTTTCATTATTTTGGCAGCATATTTGGTTTCTAACTGAATTGTCAGCGAAATTTACGAGTGGAACGACTAAAATTTGCCTCCGAAGAGACTTTCTGAAATTTTTTTTGCTGCATTGACATAATTTTTGGAATTATTCAAAAAAACGTTCAGTCGAACGTTCCGAACAAAATGTCCGTCTTTTTCAACAAAATTTTGTTCTCGGTGCAATGAAAACCAATCCGACTAATCTTTACCTCTTAAAAAGCAAATCAGGTCAATTATGAAAATTAAAGGGACATGAAAAATCTTCGCCAGTTGAGTTTCAATTTTTTTACCACGACCAAATGGTTCCGAATAGTTAAAAAATTGTTGCAACAAATTGAGAAGGTTGTGTTTGTCAACATTCTCAATTTGAACGACCGTAACGACAATGAACGACCGTAAACTTCACCATTATTACAAAAAATGCAGTTACATTGGAATCGATGAAATAATTGCAATTTATTTTTAACGAGAAACCGATTTCGTCTATTCTTTAGTCCGTCCACCCTGGAGCTCCATTAGCCCATAAGACACGGAAAAAATTTATTCCATTATTCCGGATCCTCGGGTAGATCCAGGTCCAGGGTAGAATTTTTTTTTTTTTTTTCCGTTTAGTAGGCAGGAGGATTTCAGCACAAGGTCCTGTTTCTAAAAATATGTCACGGTAGGCTTGAGAAATATCTCGCAACGAGACGAAGTAATTCGTTAAGGGTTTCCCTTCCCACAAAACCCCTTTCCACTTTTCTTTCCATACGCATTTGTTCACGTGATAAAAAATATATATATTTCGAAACACATCAACGCGGAATATATCCCACGGACAAAAATATCATCTTCCGCTCGTTTCACCTGCCCCACGTACATTACGTCAGAGACAAAGTAAACAGACATCATCTTCTTCGTCTTTGTACCCTCGTATTCTTTGCAAGCCTCCCCCTCGATCGTTTTTCACATCAACGGTGTCTGAGCAGCACTGCGGTGACTGCGATGAGCTTTGACACCGTGTACAACCCCCGTGCGCTTTAAGTGCACACGTGAAATAATTCATCAGCGCTTTCTACCGAAACAACCAGCGCGCGCGTCCCCGCAAAGCCACGCGCTCACTTTTTATTCATCCACGTTTGAAAATCACACGCTCTGAAATTTCTCGTGATACTATGGGTGTGTAGTTGGCACAGTATCGTGTGTGGACTGATTTTTCCAAAAGTCATTCATAGGCTCGAAAAAAAAAAATAGAAGAAATGCATCGGGTCAATTTGACCTAGAGTGTTTGGTGGGAAAAAAGCGCATTCGATCAAACATGTCGATGGAATATCGAAAATTCCGACATTCAGGGAAGTGAGAATTTCACCAGAAAAACATTTTTCTTTCTTTTTTAATATTTTTTGGAATTTCATTTTTCAGGAAAGTTACATTACCGTAGACGGAGAGAATTTTATATAAAAAAATTACTATGCTAACATGATTCCCTGGTACTAAATCGTCCCTCTGAGAAATTTGAGCAAATTCATTGTAATTTTTCATCTGAAATTGAGCTAAAAATGTCAAATTTTGACAAAAAATGTCAAAATTTTCGCCATTTCCGATAGAGTATGAATGTTAGAGTACCAGGGAACTATGCACTGGAAATTGAATTCTGTTAAAAATCGTCGATATTTTGTTGAACGCGGTGAACTAAATATTTTTTGATCATGTCAAAATTTTCGTTATTTTGGCGATATACATATTTGGTTTCTAATGGAATTGTCAGCAAAATTGGCGATTGAAACGACAAAAATTTGCTTCCAAAGAGACTGTCTAAACTACTTCTTGCTGCGATGACACAATTTTTGGGATTATTCAAAAAAAACGTTTAGTTGAACGTATCGAACAAAATATTCATCTTATCCAACAAAATTTTGTTTACAGTGTGGCAGCATAGTAATTTTTCATATAAAATTCTCTCCGTGTATTGAAAAAATAATAAAAACAAAAAAACAAGAGAGTAAATGGTTTTTCAAATTTGAACGCTTGAAAAAAAAAAATGGAAAACTTGTATATCTCGTGGGGTGTATGAATTGGAGAGACGATTTATTCGCGGGTTAAAGTGTGGTTCATGAATACCAATCGGGGAAAATGGGCGAGGGTGGATTACAATTGTCGGTGGGGTTTTGTAGAACAGCGGATGTGAAAAGAATCTACTCCAGTTTTCGTTTGTCGAATTAAGTCTGACTCCGTAAAATTGTGGTTGTTGGGCGAGGTCAACCAACGCCCATCCACGTGTTCCAAAGAGGGCGGCACTTCCGTTTCTGTATTATGAGGAGAAAGAGCTTGCGATACGGCGAGAGACGAGCTTCTTTTTCTTTTTCAAGTCAAGAAACACATTTGTAAGACGTGCACCAAGAAATAATACGAAAGTTTTCATTTTTTAGTATTTTCGTCTACGCTTTCTCGTCGTTCACACTTGGAGGCTTTGCGAAGCCTCGAGAACCCACACGAGCTTTAAATTTCACGAGAACGATGGGATCGTCGTTGGCTTCAGAAAAACAATATGCTGCCCAATTTAATCAAAAAGCTTTGCAACTCATTCACAAGTTTCAAATTACTGAATATCATCCACGCGCCGACAGCAATTCATTCCGCCAAAATTCATAAAATTCACCAAAAAATCAATTACGACTTGTATTGAAATTAAGAACGAGAAGCTTTGTATCTTTCCACTGTTCTGCGTTAAGATTCGACTGATGAAAAAGTTAATCAACGTCTATTGGAGCCTCGGAATTGTTTACGAAAAACAGGCGAATCGGACCCCGGCTGATTTTCATTTCCTGCGAGTCAATGGCTCAACATGAGAAACTCTCTATGCACAGCATGCAATGGGGCGACACGTACATACAAATATGTTCTGAAATAACGACGAGGAGGGTCAAGTACTAAAATCTGGAGCGAGGCTGCAATGTTTCCAGATAATCAGCTTGAGCGTGGGACCGAAGTGTGGCGAGCTATGAAGATGGTTCATCGTTCGCTATCGTACTACGAAGTGAAACATTTCCAAAAGATCGCAAAGGAATTCGCAAAGGTTGAAAACTTCAGAGTCATCCGAACTATTGGATTACATAACAGGAATGGAAAGGGTGGGGAATATATAGAGAAAAATCAATTAACTCACCGAGTAGCTGGACCGTTCTCTCGTAAATGAAGAACCGAGACGAAGTAGCGATAGATTTCGCGCGCTCGTTCTCAAGTTCCCCCATCCGTTCCAGACTCTATGCTCTCTCCTGCAAGGATCATAAAAACGTTACGAAAATCATAGTGTCCTTTCGTCCTTTTTGAAAACAAGGAAATTTCTCTCATTCAAAATTACTACAAGTTTTCCCTGTGCAGTCACGAAATTTTTCAACATTCAGCAAGAGCCTGAACAAAGTTGGGACTGCAAAACGATCGTACTGGATGAAAACAAAGTTTTCTGATAACTTGTTGAATATCTCGTTCGTGGAAGGGTCGATGCTATTTTTCGTTTGTTCATCTTATCGAAGTATTCGATAACGGATACGAGCTAAATATATAAATCTCTCGCGTTCACTAATTATTCACTGACGACAAAATTTGTCCAAAAAGATGGAAATTTTCTTCGATACGTTCGACCAAACGTTTTTTTGAATAATTCCAAAAATTGTGTCCATGCAGCAAGAGATAATTAAGAAAGTCTCTTCAGAAGCAAATTTTAGTCGTTCCACTCGTAAATTTCGCTGACATGTCTGTTAGAAACTAAATATTCTGCCAAAATAACAAAAAATTTTAAATCATTAAAAAAATATTTAGTTTACCGTATTCAACAAAATATCGACGATTTTTAACAAAATTTCATTTCCAGTATTGTTATCCGTTTTTTTAAATATGAAAATAGTAAATTGTTAAGATATAGAAAGAATATTTTTGTAAGGACACCGAAACGGAGCAGCGGTCGTAAAAAAAANAAATAAAGCTGGAGATTTTTGAACCATACAAATATTTTACATCGCACTTTTGAAGTAGTTGAGATTTTTTTACGACCAGCGTATAGAACGAGGGAATTGCGGTGAGAGCGAACGAGAGTCCACACGCGGAGTTGTTACGCGGGCGGAAGGAAATTCAGAAACAGCGAGGAGTACGTGAATCCGGCACATGTTTTCGCTCTTAGACGACGGAAAGCCTAGACGCTTTGAGTTTGTTCACGATGGCAGGGTGAACGCGAAATGCAAAAATTCCTTCGAGTTCTCTGGCTAAAAGAACTCGCTCAATCGTCAAAATTCGGTCGCGCAAAAACATTTACTTTTGCATTGAAATTATTGCTCTGGTGTGCCTGCTATTACCTTTCAACTTTCTGGCATACGCTCCGGACGACGAATTTGACACACATTCGCATATATAATGTTACGTTAATTAGACGAAAATATAATCGTCTTTACAAAACTTTTAAAATTGGCGAAATTTCAAAACTCATGTGCACAATTGACAAATTTGAATAATCACTTGCTCGAAAGCAGTTTTCGAACTATCTCCACGATACACTGAAAACAAAATTTTGTTGAAAAAGATGGATATTTTGTTCGATACGTTCGACTAAACGTTTTTTTGAATAATCCCAAAAATAGTGTCATTGCAGCAAGAAATATTTCAGAAAGTCTCTTCGGAAGCAAATTTTAGTCGTTCCACACGTAAATTTCGATGACAATTCTGTTAGAAACTAAATATTGAGCCAAAATAAGAGAAAAATTTTGGCATTATTTAAAAAATATTTAATTTACCGTATTCAACAAAATATCGATGATTTTTAACAAAATTTCATTTCCAGTGTCGACAAGTTCGCTTCGTTGGAGTCCAACGAAAATTATTTTATCAAAACTCCATTTTTGAGATTTGCGGAATTGCCTAAATTTTTCTTTGACATTCGCAGTTTTTCATTTGCAAATAATTGACATGGACGGAGACTGCGTGTTAATCTTTGGCTCTGCTGTGAAAAAATACAGTAAAATAATGAATTCCTCGGTATCTGTTTCCATCCTTTCTCTGAACACTTCTCTGAAGGATATCAAAATAAAATTTTTAGTCGTTTTTTTTTTTCAATTATTTCCAATTGTGATTTCGAATTTTTGCCTATTCGACGTTTTTTAATTAAAAGAATTCTTCTCCTTTTTTTCTTCCCTTTTACAATATTTCTGGGAATTTTTAAAGAATTATTGCCCGCAATAGATTTTTCCTGGTGTTTTTTTCTCTGTAACTAAACTTTCGGTATGCAGCGGCTTTTCGATCGAACATTCAGAGGTGCAATAACGATAAACATTAAATTCGTTTGCTCTACAGTCTCCAAGCTTTTCAGAATCGGAGGAAGTAATGAAAATGATTTACAAGGAGAAAATCTGTACAGCACTCGAAGTATTCGGTGGTGGTCTTGTTATCAAGCCTCGCCAGAAATGCTTCCTCGTCCTAAATACGTAAAATTTTCGCTACGGGAAATATATAAAGAGTGATTTAGTGCTCGCAATTGCTTTTTACGATTCTTATAACTTTTTCGTTGGGGAAAACTTTTTCGAGTCATTCTCAAACTGTAAATTCTCGTGAGCCCAATTAAATAATTTTGTGTATTTTCATAATCAGAACGTATTTTTTAGAAATCAAAAACATAAGTGGCTCCAAATTTTCAGGGCTCGATCGAAAAATGTGAGTTCTATGCAAAAATTTCAACGTGCCCCGACTCCCGAAAAGGAAAAAAAAATTCTATCGTCATTTTTCGAAAAAGTCTCGAATATTTTCCTAAAGAAAGTTACACACGAGAAATTGCAATAGAAAAATATTATTTGACTTGACAAATTTCCTTTTTTATCATTGGTTGATATTCCATAAATTAGCGATTTACTCCACGAATGACAAATTGAAAATTGCAATAGGTTGTACGAATGATGTTGAAGTTTGCATCGTTGGAATGCAACGAAATTCTGTTATTTTTTAGGTAGAGCTCATAATTATTATCCAAAATATGGTCTGGACAATAACACAATCCTCTCGTGCGACCTAAAAACTCAATCGACACGAAAAATCGACATGATTTTGAAAATTCAATAAATGCGAAATATACAAAATGTTTTTCGTTAAATCTCAACGTTGCAAACTTCAGTCATTTGTACGATCGAGTTATCAAGATTGAAGGATGCATGTCCGTTAATGCTTTTTAAAGAGGAAAAAAAATAGGCGAATTAGCACGAATCGACAGAGGTCAGTGTGTTGGAATGTAAAAGTTCATGAAACAGTTCGTACGCATGTACAAAAAGTCCTGGAAATCAAGACGAGGAAGAGGCAGAATGAAACACAATTGATGATGGACCGCACGCGATCATATGTAGTGAATGAAACTGCGGTTTCATTATTGGAGGCTCCAGTAGCTTTGTCAAACATAGAGAGCGCGATCGTACGCACAATTTTCACTATTCACTTCCCACGCGGACGTTTCGCAGTGGATTGGTAAAAAGAGAGCAGAGCAAGAGGAAGGGACGCAGAGAGAAAAGCGAGGGCTTTGGAACAAAAAATTGAATCGGCACTAGCGGAAGACTTGTTCAGCAATACGAGTCCATCATTTTTTCTCTGCATGCTGCTATTGTTCTCCGCTACATTTCCTTGTTTTTTATCTCGTTGTCCACATACGCAGGAAGGAAAATATCGAGTATAACAATCGACAGGAATAAGATTAATTGGCTCGAGCAATAATTGTGATCAAAAAGGCATTTCGCACACTGAAAATTAAATTTTGTTAAAAATGGTCGATATTTTTTTGAATACGTTCAACTAAATATTTTTCGATAATTTCAAACTTTTCGCTATTTTGGCAGTATATTTGGTTTCTAACGAAATTGTCAGCGAAATTTACGAGTAGAACGACTAAAATTTGCTTCCGAAGAGACTTTCTAGAATATTTCTTGCTGCATTGACATAATTTTTGGGATTTAAAAAAAAAAACGTTGAGACGAACGTATCGAACAAAATTTCCATCTTTTTCAACAAAATGTTGTTTTCAGTGGCAGTTTATTGAAAAAATGCAAAACACAAGTTACCTTTTGTTATTTTGTGTTTGCCTGCGTGCCCGTAAACAGCCCGTAAGTTCAAAATTACGTCACATGCATTTAATCCCACTTCGGAATTAGGGAAGTTTTGTTTTTATTCACTGGACGTTTAACTGCAAATTTTGCGATGACGATATTTTCTGGATTCAAACGTCTTTTGTTTCTTTTTTTTCGACAATTTTTCAAGAGTGCGTCGTAAAACTTCGTAGCCTAGTGTCCAAACATGTTCGCTGAGCCGTCAGCCCCGTTCGATCACCCACGAGCAGTTGAGTTGTTTGTAGCCCGCCCTTCGGACGTTAAGTTCTCCGCCACGTATAACGAATATTCTACTCTATGTATAGGACGTGTTAGAGCAGGTTGAGTTCGCACGTGGCTGTACGTATATGCGAGAGCAAACGCGCGAGGGATAAAATAATTTATTGTTTTCTCAGAATGGCGGTGCGAAAGAAAATGAAAAATAAACCAAAGCACCTTGCGCAAAGGGCAATGACCGTATATTTTTGGTATTATTCAAAAAAACGTTTAGTCGAACGTATCGAACAAAATATCCATCTCTTTCAACAAAATTTTGTTTTCAGTGAACGTAATTTCCGAGAACGTAAAAAGTTTCTATAACAATAGAAACTTTTTTGAGATTTCAAGAACATTGAGAACATAATTTCCAAGAGTTCTGTGCAATTATTTTTTCTCAATATTGCGTGTACACGAAATGACTCTGAAGTTTGCAACGTTGAGATTCAACGAAAAATATTTAGTGTATTTATTCTTCATTGAATTTTGGAAATCATGGAAATTTTTCGTGTCGATTGAGTTTTTAGGTCGCAAGGGAGGATTGTTTTATTGTCCGGAGCAAATTTTGAAGAAAAATTATGAGCTCTACTGAAAAAAGGACGGAATTTCGTTGCATTCCAACGATGCAAACTTCAACATCATGCAGACGCGAAAAGTTGAAAATTTTTAGAGACTCACCTTTGACTCGAGCCTGATTCATCTTCGTCTATCGAGGAATGCGTTAAGACCGGCAGGCTGATGGCTTCGAAAGGTGGTTTGCTCAAATCTGCAACAACACGATCAATCGCTCGATTGCTTTTCTTTTTTTCTCTTCTTGAAATCATTCCAGGTAAAAAAAAACGATAAATTAACGTCAAGCAATGAAAACAGGTTGTTCGAGCGCACCGCGAACGTTCATTAATGTCACTGTAAGAAAAAGATTTGTTCTGTATGACGAAGATCGATTAAGTGACAACGTGACTGGACTTTTATTGCGTAGTTCGTTCAATTTGTTTCATTTATTTATTTAATTGAATCGTCAAGAAAGAAAATTCACTTTTCAATTCGTGCCTTGGTCCGATAGAAATGAAAAATGAAAATTAAGAAGAAGAATCGTTGAATTGAATTGATAAATTACCTATGGCCGAGTCATAGTGATCGCTGTGTCTGCCATAAAGTGCAACTTTGCCTGAGACCGTGTGAGTTCTTCGTCTGGGGCTTGAGGCCTAAAAAAAAACCAATGGTCAGATTTAAAAACTGTTCATTTTTATATTCATCACATTGACGGTATTACGATGAATCACGGAGAGAATTTTATACAAAAAATTACTATGCTACCATAGTTCCCTGGTACTACATTGTGCCTCTAAGAAATTTCAGCAAAGACATGGTGATTTTTCATTCATACTTTATCCGAGATCGCGGAAATTTTGACATTTTTTGTTGTCAAATTTTGACATTTTTGGCACAATTTCAGTTGAAAAATTATTATGTATTTGCTAAAATTTGTCAGAGGGACGATATGGTACCAGGAAACTCTGAGAAATTTTAGCAAGGACATGGTAACTTTTCATTCATACTCTATCGGAAATCGTGGAAATTTCGACATTTTTTGTCAAATTTTGACATTTTTGGCACGATTTCAGATGAAAAATTATTATGTATTTGCTGAAATTTCTCAGAAGGACGATATGGTACCACGGAGGTCTGATAAATTTTAGCAAAGACATAGTAATTTTTCATTCATACTCTATGGAAAATCGTGGAAATTTTGACATTTTTGGCCCAATTTCAGATTTAAAATTACTATGTATTTGCTCCAATTTCTCAGAGGGACGATATAGTACCAGGGAACGATGTTAGCATAGTAATTTTTGATATAAAATTCTCTCCGTGCACGAATTTCATTTTAGACAAGGTAATCGATAATTATAAAGAGATTTCAACGTAACACTGCCCATTTTATTCTTGAAGAGATACCACAGAGCAATTCACCATCGAAGAAAGTATCCATTCGAAAAAAAAAGTCCCTCTAATCATTGACAATTTATTCAAAATTGATAATTACGATTCGATGAACTTGTGAAAATTATGCTCCTCATAGTGTATGTAGGATTCAAAGTACGTGGAGCACGATCGTTTGTTTCTGATACGAGAGAAAAAGGATTTGCATTCGACTAAAAAGACGGGGGCATGGGGGCGGCAAGGAGCGGGGGGAGGGGGATGAATACGAAGATAATGGAATAAAAGGAGGAAGGAAGATAGAAAGTAAAAACATTACCATGATAATAGTGTCGGATAGGGGCGTCGAAGCACAGCCCTGTCTTCTATTCCATGCATATTCAAAGGGATATTTATGAAGAAGTTGGTGTCGATTTGGCGCCTACTTTGAGGCTCCGCACAACAAAGGAATTTCGTTTCATTTCATTTGTGGATAAATGTGTAAAGAATCACATTTTCTTAAGTCCCAAACGAATTAATGAAAATTTTGATTTAACAATGTGATCGGAGTTCCATTGCGTTAATGCGGGAGTGCGACAGCGACGAGTGAGCGATCGGTAAACCGGTTCAGGGATCACCCAAATAATTAAGACGATGTTGAAGTTTGCATCGTTGATATGCAACGAGAACTCATTATTTTTTAAAGCAGAGTGCTAAATTTTCGTAGCGTACTTGTCAAAAATGGTGCGACAGCCTTTTTAGCTGTTCCAAAAGCAAATTTAACAAAAAAAAGAAAATTGCACTGAAAAGAAAATTTAGTTGAAAAAGATGGATATTTTGTTCGAAACGTTCGACTAAACGTTTTTTTGAATAATCCCAAAAATTGTGTCCATGCAACAAGAAATATTTAAGAAAGTCTCTTCGGAAGCAAATTCCATTCGTTCCACTCGTAAATTTCGCTGATAATTTCGTTAGAAACTAAATATGCCGCCAAAATAACGTAAATTTTGAAATTATCCACACTGAAAATAAAATTTTGTTGAAAAAGATTGATATTTTGTTGGATACGTTCGACTAAACGTTTTTTTGAATAATCCCAAAAATTATGTCATTGCAGCAAGAAATATTTTAGAGAGTCTCTTCGGAAGCAAATTTTAGTCGTTCCAATCGTAAATTTAGCTGACAATTCCATTAGAAACCAAATATACGGCCAAAATGGCGCAAATTTTGAAATTATCGAAAAATATTTGGTTGAACATATTCAACAAAATATCGACCATTTTTAACAAAATTTAATTTCCAGTGCGAAAATATTTAGTTTTTCGTATTCAACAAAATATCGACGATTTTTGACAAAATTTCTTTTTCAGTGTGAACAAAGTGCATTAGGTATCAAAGTAACGAATAAAAAATGTATTTCTCATTGCATTCCAACCATGCAAGCTTCGGAATCGTTACTTTATTTTAATCAAATTAAAGGGTCTCGGGTGAAACGAATACTCGGCTGGGGAACTGTTTCGCTATGTATATAGGCTCGCGTATCAATCGCCGAGAGGCATTTTCACTGCGTTTCTGATGGTGCCACTCATCCGAACAGTTTCCGATCGTAATTATATTTTACGGGTCTACGGGGTCATCTGTTTTGCCCTGATTTTGTGGGATTTGGATGGGTGTAATAGGAACCGTATTTGCATACATTTGGATGGAGTCTCGATCGATCGAATATTGGGGGAACTGCAGCTGTTTCGATAGCCCGGCATCGGAAGCAGCTTTATCGTCGCGTAAACTTTCTCAGCAGAGGTCACTGAATTTACTTTTTTCGAGAGTAATTCAGTTTTTTTTTATGAGCTCTGGCAAAAATTTACGGAATTTAGCGATAATGATTGAGTTTCTATGGTTATCAGCAAAAATGATACAAGCGGTGTCAGAAAAAATCTGACAATCTCTAATCAAATGACTGGAAATTATGGCACTGAAGTTCGCAACGTTGGGCTCCAACGAAAAATATTATTTCTCTCAATATTTCCTTCAATTTGAAAAATCCTGGGATTTTTCGTATCGATTTTGTCATTGGATCTCAAAAAAAATAGTGTTATTGTCTTGACTAAATATTGAATAAGAACCATGGGATCTGGTCGAGAAAGAACAGAATTTCGATGCATTCCAACGATGCAAACTTCGGCATCGTAAAAAACCATGAAAATTTTCGCACCGACTTTAGGTTTGGATCCACAAAAAAGATCGCTTCATTATCCTGACCAAATATTGACTGAGAATCTTTTGAGATCTGTTCAAGAAAAAATAAAATGCCGTTGCATTCCAACGATGCAAACGTCAACATCGTCGTTGGGAATTAATTAATGCTACAAAACGTTTCTCCTCCCACGATGTTTTCAGCTCTCGAAATAATCCACTTGCGAACCTTGGCAATATGGAATAATGACCAACGAACACAAGTCTTATCGCGCGCGGTAAGTATATTGTTGGATGAAAGCCCGCGGAGCATGGCGTATCAAAGATCTATAAATCCTGAGAGATCAGTCTGATTGACTGATTAATCCGCTACTGCGAAAAACGTACGCGGCAGGAAGAGGAAAAAATCTCGTTTAAAGAAACCGAAGAAAACGAATGAGAAAAGGATTGAACGCCGTTTTATCGATGATTATACGAAACGTGCAGTGTACGCGTCTAAGCCTGGGTATTGTGGTTAAAGTTTATGAAACATTGCTTCTGTGATATGGAAGCGATATGACGTGAGCTACAATGCATTTGCGGTAAAAAAAATTCCAGCTTCTGATGGAGTGATCAAATATTATCAACATTCGATCCAGTAAACAAAAGCGATTAGAGAGCACGATTTCAAGAGTATATCGAGGCGTTACACACACGCAGTCCTTCTGAGCGAAATTCAACAGATTTTTCATCTGAAATTGGGCGAAAAATGTCAAAATTTGACAAAAAGTGTCAAACTGAAAATAAAATTTTGTTAAAAATCGTTGATGTTTCTTAAACACGTTGAACTGAATATTTTTAGATAATTTCAAAATCTTCTTTCTTTTGGCAATATATTTGATTTCTAATGGAATTGTCAGCAAAATTTACGATTGGAACGCCAAAAATTTGCTTTCGAAGAGATTTTCTAGAATATTTCTTGCT
>JBAJMU010000001.1:17833603-17899126 GCA_037952995.1 Hyposoter didymator | reverse complement strand
AAAAAAAAACGATAAATTAACGTCAAGCAATGAAAACCGGTTGTTCGAGCGCACCGCGAACGTTCATTAATGTCACTGTACGAAAAAGATTTGTTCTGTATGACGAAGATCGATTAAGTGACAACGTGACTGCAACTTTTATTTCGTAGTTCGTTCAATTTGTTTCATCAATTTATTTCATTGGATCGTCAAAAAAAATTCACTTTTCTAATAAACTGCATCCTCAAATTTTTCTGTCGCTGTGAAAAATTAATCGCTCGGTCAATTTTGTCCAACAATTCATCAAAGGACAAATAAATTTTTCGTCAACGCGATATTTTCGTGGCTTGGTCCGATAGAAATGAAAAATGAAAATTAAGAAGAAGAATCGTTGAATTGAATTGATAATTTACCTATGGCCGAGTCATAGTGATCGCTGTGTCTGCCATAAAGTGCAACTTTGCCTGAGACCGTGTGAGTTCTTCGTCTGGGGCTTGAGGCCTAAAAAAAAACCAATGGTCAGATTTAAAAATTGTTCATTTTTATATTCATCACATTGACGGTATTACGATGAATCACGGAGAGAATTTTATACAAAAAATTACTATGCTACCATAGTTCCCTGGTACTATATTGTCCCTCTAAGAAATTTGAGCAAAGACATAGTGATTTTTCATTCATACTTTATCCGAAATCGCGGAAATGTTGACATTTTTTTGGTCAAATTTTGACATTTTTGGCACAATTTCAGATGAAAAATTATTATGTATTGGCTCAAATTTCTCAGAGGGACGATATAGTACCAGGAAACTCTGAGAAATTTTAGCAAGGACATGGTAACTTTTCATTCATATTCTACCGGAAATCGTGGAAATTTTGAAATTTTTTGTCAAATTTTGACATTTCTGGCCCAATTTCACATGAAAAATTATTATGTATTTTGTTAAAATTTCTCAGAGGGACGATATGGTACCAGGGAACGCTGAGAAATTTTAGCAAATACATAGCAATTTTCATTCGTAATCTATCAGAAATTGCGGAAATTTTGACATTTTTTGTCAAATTTTGACATTTTTGGCCCAATTTCAGATGAAAAATTACTATGTATTTGTTCAAATTTTTCAGAAGGACGATATGGTACCACGGAGCTCTGATAAATTTTAGCAAAGACATAGTAATTTTTCATTCATACTCTATCGAAAATCGTGGAAATTTTGACATTTTTGGCCCAATTTCAGATTTAAAATTACTATGTATTTGCTCAAATTTCTCAGAGGGACGATATAGTACCAGGGAACAATGTTAGCATAGTAATTTTTCATATAAAATTCTCTCCGTGCACGAGTTTGATTTTAGACAAGGTAATCGATAATTATAAAGAGATTTCAACGTAACACTGCCCATTTTATTCTTGAAGAGATAGCACAGAGCAATTCACCATCGAAGGAAGTATCCATTCGAAATAAAAAGTCCCCATAATCATTGACAATTTATTCAAAATTGATAATTACGATTCGATGGACTTGTGAAAATTATGCTCCTCGTAGTGTATGTAGGATTCAAAGTACGTGGAGCACGATCGTTTGTTTCTGATACGAGAGAAAGAGGATTTGCATTCGACTAAAAAGACGGGGGCATGGGGGCGGCAAGGAGCGGGGGGAGGGGGATGAATACGAAGATAATGGAATAAAAGGAGGAAGGAAGATAGAAAGTAAAAACATTACCATGATAATAGTGTCGGATAAGGGCGTCGAAGCACATGCAGCCCTGTCTTCTATTCCATGCATATTCAAATGGATATTTATAAAGAAGTTGGTGTCGATTTGGCGCCTACTTTGAGGCTCCGCACAACAAAGGAATTTCGTTTCAATTCATTTGTGAATAAATGTGTGAAGAATCACATTTTCTTATGTCCCAAACGAATTAATGAAAATTTTGAATTAACAATGTGATCGGAGTTCCATTGCGTCAGTGCGGAAGTGACAGCGACGAATGAGCGATCGGTAAACCGATTCAGGGATCACCCAAATAATTAAGACGATGTTGAAGTTGAAGACATCGTTGATATGCAACGAGAACTCATTATTTTTTAAAGCAGAGTACTAAATTTTCGTTGCGTACTTGTCAAAAATAGTGCGACAGCCTTTTTTGCTGTTCCAAAAGCAAATTTACCAAAAAAAAGAAAATTGCACTGAAAAGAAAATTTAATTGAAAAAGATGGATATTTTGTTCGAAACGTTCGACTAAACGTTTTTTTGAATAATCCCAAAAATTGTGTCCATGCAACAAGAAATATTTAAGAAAGTCTCTTCGAAAGCAAATTCCAGTCGTTCCACTCGTAAATTTGCTGATAATTTCGTTAGAAACTAGATATGCCGCCAAAATAACGTAAATTTTGAAATGATCCGAAAATATTTAGTTTTCCGTATTCAACAAAATATCGACGATTTTTAACAAAATTTCTTTTCCAGTGTGAACAAAGTGCATTAGGTATCAAAGTAACGAATAAAAAATGTATTTCTCATTGCATTCCAACCATGCAAGCTTCAGAATCGTTACTTTATTTTAATCAAATTAAAGGGTCTCGGGTGAAACGAATACTCGGCTGGGGAACTGTTTCGCTATGTATATCCTCGCGTATCAATCGCCGAGAGGCATTTTCACTGCGTTTCTGATGGTGCCACTCATCCGAACAGTTTCCGATCGTAATTATATTTTACGGGTCTACGGGGTCATCTGTTTTGCCCTGATTTTGTGGGATTTGGATGGGTGTAATAGGAACCGTATTTGCATACATTTGGATGGAGTCTCGATCGATCGAATATTGGGGGAACTGCAGCTGTTTCGATAGCCCGGCATCGGAAGCAGCTTTATCGTCGCGTAAACTTTCTCAGCAGAGGTCACTGAATTTACTTTTTTCGAGAGTAATTCAGTTTTTTTTTATGAGCTCTGGCAAAAATTTACGGAATTTAGCGATAATGATTGAGTTTCTATGGTTATCAGCAAAAATGATACAAGCGGTGTCAGAAAAAATCTGACAATCTCTAATCAAATGACTGGAAATTATGGCACTGAAGTTCGCAACGTTGGGCTCCAACGAAAAATATTATTTCTCTCAATATTTCCTTCAATTTGAAAAATCCTGGGATTTTTCGTATCGATTTTGTCATTGGATCTCAAAAAAAATAGTGTTATTGTCTTGACTAAATATTGAATAAGAACCATGGGATCTGGTCGAGAAAGAACAGAATTTCGATGCATTCCAACGATGCAAACTTCGGCATCGTAAAAAACCATGAAAATTTTCGCACCGACTTTAGGTTTGGATCCACAAAAAAGATCGCTTCATTATCCTGACCAAATATTGACTGAGAATCTTTTGAGATCTGTTCAAGAAAAAATAAAATGCCGTTGCATTCCAACGATGCAAACGTCAACATCGTCGTTGGGAATTAATTAATGCTACAAAACGTTTCTCCTCCCACGATGTTTTCAGCTCTCGAAATAATCCACTTGCGAACCTTGGCAATATGGAATAATGACCAACGAACACAAGTCTTATCGCGCGCGGTAAGTATATTGTTGGATGAAAGCCCGCGGAGCATGGCGTATCAAAGATCTATAAATCCTGAGAGATCAGTCTGATTGACTGATTAATCCGCTACTGCGAAAAACGTACGCGGCAGGAAGAGGAAAAAATCTCGTTTAAAGAAACCGAAGAAAACGAATGAGAAAAGGATTGAACGCCGTTTTATCGATGATTATACGAAACGTGCAGTGTACGCGTCTAAGCCTGGGTATTGTGGTTAAAGTTTATGAAACATTGCTTCTGTGATATGGAAGCGATATGACGTGAGCTACAATGCATTTGCGGTAAAAAAAATTCCAGCTTCTGATGGAGTGATCAAATATTATCAACATTCGATCCAGTAAACAAAAGCGATTAGAGAGCACGATTTCAAGAGTATATCGAGGCGTTACACACACGCAGTCCTTCTGAGCGAAATTCAACAGATTTTTCATCTGAAATTGGGCGAAAAATGTCAAAATTTGACAAAAAGTGTCAAACTGAAAATAAAATTTTGTTAAAAATCGTTGATGTTTCTTAAACACGTTGAACTGAATATTTTTAGATAATTTCAAAATCTTCTTTCTTTTGGCAATATATTTGATTTCTAATGGAATTGTCAGCAAAATTTACGATTGGAACGCCAAAAATTTGCTTTCGAAGAGATTTTCTAGAATATTTCTTGCTGCGATGACACAATTTTTGGGATTATTCAAAAAAAACGTTTAGTTGAACGCATCGAACAAAATTTCCATTTTTTCCAACAAAATTTTGTTTACAGTGCAAAATTTCCGCCATTTCCGATAGAGTATTGATGAAAAATCACCGTGTCTTTGCTAATATTTCTCAGAGAGACCATATGGTACCAGGGAACTATGGTAGCATAGTAATTTTTTATATAAAATTCTCTCCGTGTATATTTAAAATGGATAACTATAGACGCCGGCCCAAATATACAATTCTTCGAGCAATGCTATCACTCGATGGGGCAACAATAATAACTAATCGACGAGAAAGAGAGAATATCTCTTCTGTGTGTGAGCAGAAAGTATAAAGAGGAGAAATTGAGGATGCCACGCGAGTTTGGCGAAACTCCTCCGGTCGAGAGTCGATTTATCGGAGAAAATTCTTCGGAGGGAGAATTTGCGAGGAGCAGGTCTTCCGGGGTGCGGATTTGCTGCTTCTATATTCGCTTCCTCCTTCCAAGCTCTATAACGTTTCACAGCTGTAAGTGTGTATTTATACGTGTTTCTGAGTCTGTATGCGATACGAGAGTGAAGAGAATTGAGAAACAGCAATGACCTATACGTGGGGTACTCTATTCTCAATGAATCCAGTAGAAAGTTAGAATCGCCTTAGCTCTAGTAACTCGAATAAGTAAACAAAGAGTACGAAGGCTCCGTACGACTGGGATTTCGAAAGGATTGTCCGGCGGCTGATGGATAAGCCGCAAAATTGTTGATTATATTCATTGTTCCGAGATGTCAAAAACTAGACAAGAAATGTTCTTCAATTTTTGGAGAATAAAAAGAACGAAAAAAAAATATTTCTTAACGGCGACGAAGCAGAAGTTTTTTGTGAGAAATTCAAGTGAAAATTACACTGGGAATGAAATTTTGTTAAAAATCGTCGATATTTTGTTGAATACAGTAAACTAAATATTTTTTCATAATTTCAAAATCACGGAATTGTCAGCGAAATTTACGAGTGGAACGACAAAAATTTGCTTCCGAAGAGACTTTCCAAAATTTTTTTCCTGCATTGACACAATATTTGGGATTTTTCAAAAAACCGTTTAGTCGAACGTATCGAACGAAATATCGGTCTTTTTTCAACGAAATTTTGTTAAAAATCGTCGATATTTTGTTAAATACGATAAACGAAATATTTTTTGATAATTTCAAAATTTTCGTTATTTTGACAGTGTATTTGGTTTCTAACGGAATTGTCAGCGAAATTTACAAGTGGAGCGACTAAAATTTGCTTCCGAAGAGACTTTCTAAAATTTTTTTTGCTGCATTGACATAATTTTTGGGATTATTCGAAAAAACGTTTAGTCGAACGTATCGAACAAAATATCCATCTTTTTCAACAAAATTTTGTTATCAGTGTCGCAAAATATTTTTAATGGATTTCCTTTGGATGGTAGGATCATCGGAGAGAATGGAAAGAGTGGAAAATTGTTTTTGAATGGTTCCAAGATCGAGCGAGTCGGATGGAAACACGTAACGACATATTTTAAGCGAATAATTGGCGAGGAAAAATATTGTGTGCGAATTTAGTTATTGTTGTGAAAGATAAAAACTTGTAATTATAAATGAGAAATATTTGTATATCTATTTAAAAGAAATATGTTGCTTAACGCAGCTATGAATTGGTGAGAAGCAAAGTAACGCGCGTCTCGTGGAATAACAACCAAACACACGAGAGCTTATGGTTATTTGCACTCGCGCGGCGTGCGAATATTGTCTAGCGAAGGAGATAGTGAAACGAGAGGGTCCTCGAGGGTCGTAAAGTTAGCGGAAAGTGAGTGAATGCTGCACACGAGAAATCTATAATTGTATACATAGACAAGCGAAAGGGATATATATATATATATCTATAGGGATTTACACGAGGCAACGTAAACCCGGCGCAAGTTTGATGGCACTCGAATCCTTTCGAGTGGAATTGTTCGTTAGGCTTGGTCATATCGGATACTCTATAAAATGGATAGAGAATGAATCCTATAAATACCTATGTACATGTATTATTCTGGCTTGGGGACAATGTCACCGAGAGGCGAAAACATAAAGTTATGGCGATTAAGCTTTATCACTAGAAACTTCCAAGTATTGTGCCGAAACTCTAACAGCTCATGCCTTATCTCAAATGGTTCGAAAATTCTCAGTCTAGAATAGATTGCGACACTGGAAATGAAATTCTGTTAAAAATAGTCGATATTTTGTTGAATACTGTCAACTAAATTTTTTTTTTTTTCTGATTTCTAAATTTTCGTTATTTTGGTAGTATATTTTGTTTCTAATGGAATTGTCAGCTAAATTTACGATTGGAACGATGAAAATTTGCGTCCGAAGAGACTTTCTAGAATATTTCTTGCTGCAATGACACTATTTTTGGAATTATTAAAAAAAAAACGTTTAGTTGAACGT
This sequence comes from Hyposoter didymator, assembly GCA_037952995.1. Classification (NCBI taxonomy): domain Eukaryota; kingdom Metazoa; phylum Arthropoda; class Insecta; order Hymenoptera; family Ichneumonidae; genus Hyposoter; species Hyposoter didymator. Next base: position 17,892,427 of record JBAJMU010000001.1, on the reverse strand, counting down.
ATCGAACAAAATATCGATCTTTTCCAACAAAATTTTGTTATCAGTGGATGGATATTCGTTGTTCGACGTATGTACTTCGTCAGGAACGAGATTGCGACACTGGAAATGAAATTCTGTTAAAAATAGTCGATATTTTGTTGAATACATACGTTCGACCAAATATTTTGTGATAATTTCAAAATTTTCGTCATTTTCGCAGTATATTTGGTTTCTAATGGAATTGTCAGCTAAATTTACGATTAGAATGACGAAAATTTGGGCCCGAAGAGACTTTCTAGAATATTGCTTGCTGCGATGACATAATTTTTGGGATTATTCAAAAAAACGTTCAGTTGAACGTATCGAAGAAAATATCGATCTTTTCCAACAAAATTTTGTCTCCAGTGGACATATATTCATTCGACGTATGTATTTGGTCAGGAAATTCATAACGAATTTTGTTTAATTAATGGTAAAGACATTTTTTTATGTTGGACGTGCTCGTCCTGATGATTGACGTGACTATATATATCGTCCGTCTCGTTAAGCCAATATTCGTCACTACTTCGTCGTTCCATTACTGCGCCAAGAGTATAGAGCGAAGTGGCACACACGATGGAGGGCAAGGAAGTCGTCTTCACTTTTTCCTACAATTGGGTGCTAAGGGTAGTTTTCGTATTTTTTTCTCTTTTTTTTTCATCCTGTACCAATGGACAAGGTCGTACGAGAAAAACGAAGTAATGCTTACGACATCAAAATGGCTGAGTAAAGCGTGAAGCTTTTACTGGCTTTTTTCGATTGTCAATTTTAGTAACTCTCACTCAGCCTGCTGTGAAGAATGGCCGAGAAATGGGTCGAAGCTATCGAGAGGCCAACACGCGAGACCTCCATATTTCACCACCTTATACTTCTACGCAAACACACACACGCACGCCCACTACCAGATTGACCAGAAAATACAATCTCCAAACGACCTAAGAATCGAATGATAAACCCATTTCATTTTTCAACCTCGTACATGTAAGAATATCATGAGCAACGTTTGCCTGAGATTTTCCAGGATTTTAGATTTCAAGTGCTTTTCCATCAAAAAAGTATTGACAGCATGGTGTCGAGAGTTTGTTTTCCGTAGTAAGCGCTCGAACTATAAAGTCATGACACTGAAGTTCGCAACGTTGGCCTCCAACGAAAAATATTATTTCTATTAATATTTTCTTGAATTTAAAAAATCATTACATTTTTCGTATCGATTTTGTCTTTGGATCTCAAAAAAAAATGGTTTTATTGTCTTGACTAAATATTGAATACGAATCGTGGGATCTGGTCGCGAAAAAACAGAATTTCGCGTTGCATTCCAACGATGCAAACTTCAGCATCGTGATTTGTCCCCCGATTGTATCAATTTTTTTGCAAAATTGCGTCAAAATGTTGATAAATACGATGTTTTTGGCTCAAAAGAAAGGACACCGTGTTCTGGAAAAATTGTGGGATGTTTCGAACTCGATATATATAGAAATAACGAAAGTCTCGGATATAAAGAATGCCGAAAGGGTCAAGCTCGATCGTTATGTTGCCAGTCGCCGCTGGTAATTCGACACACGTGTCTATTCCACGTATAATGAAAAAGTTTGTCACTCGCTGAATGAGGAGAAGAATAAAAGAGCGAAAACGAATTAGGCTCGAAGGAAAATCTTTGCCAGAGCAATATCAAGCTCGACTATACTGTGGATACGAACATTCTCTTAGGATGTTGCACACAGTTGTCTCGTGGAATTACAACTCTTTGCTACAGCAGCCAGCAGATCCGATGTGGAAGAAGCTTTTAGCTCGATCTTTGTGTACACGACGATATTGAAGTTTGCATCGTTGAAGTTGAACGAAAAATATTCTAAGCATTCGCCATTTTTGAATTTTTTGGGATCCTCTCAATTTTTCTTCACCAATCATTTTTTTATTTGCAAACTTGTCATGGACCGAGACTGCGTTTTTATTTCGGCTCCTGCTTTAAGAAAAAAATGCAACAAATTATGAATTCCGTTGGATTCCTACGATGCAAACTTCAACATGATGAATGACCGAGAATTGATTGGATCTTGGAAAATGATTATTTTCCCAATATTTTATTTTGCAAAGCATTACAGGCAAATTTGTAATGTATTCAAAGAGGAGATTTTAACCCCTTAACTTCTTTTGTATCTTCGTGACCGACCAAAAGCACTCAACAACTTTGAAAATGACGATTGCACGATAAATAAAACGGAGAAAATTCATAAGTTAAATCGAGGTTGTCGATGATCCCAAAAATGTTGTTGTGCCCTTGGAAAAAAATTTCTTAACATATTTATCAACTTGGGAAAACGTTAGACCTTGATTCCTTAACGAGCCATTAACGTCTTGAGATTTTTATACATTTTTGTATACCCTCCTTTACAAGTCTGGTTTCACAGCTGCTATCTATCACACAATGCAAACTTCAACATCATTGTACACGCTGCGTTAGATGTTGAAGTTTGCATCGTTGGAATGCAACGAAATCCTTTGTTTTATTCTATTTTTTGGAAGTAGATCCAAAATTTCTTATGCAATGTCCGTCTGTGACAATAATTGGCAAATGAAAAACTGAATGCCATAGAAAAATAAAGGAAATTCAAAAAATCTTAAAAATTGTGAGTGGATTAAATATTTTTCGTTGGGGGCTGTAACGATGCGAACTTCAACATCGTCATTCATTATTTATCAACGCACATGAATCTAAATTTCTTCTCTCAAAATTTATCATCGCATTGTCCGTTATAAACGAATTACGAAAAGAAAAGAAAGAAAAAGCTCGCACGACGAATCTCGGACTTCACTCGCCATCCTCGACCGCCTGTCTGCTGAAAAGGAACAATTGCGAATGCGGAACTTTTGAAATACGAGAGCGAGTGAATTAAACGAAGAAAAAAAAACTGATAAAACAATCGGAAAGAAAGTAAAAGGTGAAAAAATGGGGATTGCGTTATTCGAGAGCGCATAAATTTATCAGCCTCGAGTATTCCAACAAAGAACTATGTGCACTTGGTAAAAAATATTGAGCTTGTAATCCGGTGTGCTGATCCGGATAGGGAGAAAATTTGTCTCGTGAAAATATTTCCCTTCGAGTACTTTTTGTCTCTGAATTCATTAACACTTGGCAAAAGCTTTTTCCTCGCTGCATGGTCTCCGTTCCACGTAGATAATGGAAAATATCTGCGCGCACAACGTTCTCGCGTATAGAAAAATTCTCATGAAAGTTTGAATCGTTGAAAAGCGCGATGGAAAAAATTTTTCGTATATTTGCAGCTTCGCCAACGCAAACTGGCGAGATGTTTTTTTCTGTTTCTCGATTAGGGATCCGAGCGTTGAATCCGTATACAAAAGTTCCAACAATTTCTAAACGTTTAAATTTCCAAATGAAAAGGTATTTGCGAGGTGCTTCCACCATGTCAATTTCAATACGATCAAGAATAATCCACTTTTTCTCTATGAGACCTGAAAAGCTGTCGGCAGGATTTTCGGATTGCTCTTTTTTTTTCTTTCCCTCGAGAAGGGTGAAATGAAAAAGCAGAGAAAGTATATGAAGCGACGAGACAGGCGGCGTCCTCCCAATACAAAAGTACAAGCAATATCGTACTGTTTGCGTACTTGAACGAAAATGAAAAATATATGCGCGCCCGATATGTATGCACGGCTCGATCGCTTGTAAACGAAAAAATGGAAATAAAAATCTTTTGAAAAACAAGATTTCCGTATGTTTTGCATCTCCGGCGCAAGAAAATCGTGTGCACCGAATACTGTTACGAGAAATATTGGTATTCGAGATATTGAGCAGCATAACTACACACCCTTGAAATTGCGCGTGCGTTTCGTATGTATCTGCAGAGCGAAGTACGCGATTCACGATATTTCCAATATTATAGAATCCACCGAATATATTCCCCGCGCGTTTTCAATGATTTTTCTTTTAAAAATGGAGTCAGTTCTTTTGAGGATGCGGAAATTATTCGTACTCGCCAATGGTCACTTTTCTACGATATTTTTTTAAAGATATTACGGTTTTTCAATGTTTTGTACTATGTTGAAGTTTGCATCGTCGGAATGCAACGAAATTCCGTTCATTTTTCAGTGGAGCTCATAATTTTTTTCCAAAATTTGCTCTGCACAATAAAACAATCCTCTTTTGCCTCCTAAAAACGCAATCGACACGAAAAATTGCCATGATTTACAAAATTCAATAAATAATAAGTATACGAAATATTTTTCGTTGAATCTCAACGTTGCAAACTACAGAGTCATGATTTAAAATGATGTTGAAGTTTGAATCGTTGGAATGCAACGAAATTCCGTCCTTTTTCCAGTAAAGCTGATAATTTTTTTTCAAAATTTGCTCTGGACAATAAAACAATCCTCTTTTGCCACCTCAAAACGCAATCGACACGAAAAATTGCCATGATTTACAAAATTCAATAGATAATAAGTATACGAAATATTTTTCGTTGAATCTCAACGTTGCAAACTACAGAGTCATGATTTAAAATGATGTTGAAGTTTGAATCGTTGGAATGCAACGAAATTCCGTCCTTTTTCCAGTAAAGCTCATAATTTTTTTTCAAAATTTGCTCTGGACAATAAAACAATCCTCTTTTGCCACCTAAAAACGCAATCGACACGAAAACCTGCCATGATTTACAAAATTCAATAAATAATAAATATACTAAATATTTTTCGTTGAATCTCAACGTTGCAAACTTCAGAGTCATCATAATTTTGCCGAGAACCTTCAAAAGAACCAAATCGTCGCAATTTTGCTTCAAATATTGTACAAAATATGAGCACACCTTGATTCTTAAATTAACTGAGCAACGGTTCAGCCATACCGATGAAATATATGTACAGGTTGCGTTAGGCTGATTAATAACGTAACAAAAAAAAAGTGGAGCTCCACTCATAGTGCGTGTGACTGGGGATTCGACTGATGGGCTGGGCTCGTTAATACCCGAAAAACGTGAACGAAGGACTCTTGAAAGCAAAGGAGAAAAAAATCGATGAACCACACCTACGACGAAAATCGAATGGAACAAATTGACAGAACGAATTTGGTTCGAAGTTGATAAATTTGTTGAATTTCCCAGATCCCTGAAAAAGCAACGCTCAGGCTTTACAATGATATTGAATTTTGCATCGTTGCAATGCAACGAAAAATCTATTTTAGATTTATTATTTTTATAGATAATTGACTCGTTCCAATTTTTCTAGTAAATTTACTTCTCGAATGGCGAAAAAGACTTTCTCGTTATTGTCGACAAACACTGTATGAAATTTTGGTGCGATGCTATAAAAAATAATGAGTTTTCGTTGCATTTCATCGATGCAAACTTCAACATCATGCTTTACAATTTTGACCCAAATCCCTACAAAATTTTAAAATGGATCCGAAAAAAATAAATCCATTTTTGTAAAATCTATTCTATCCGTTAATGGATCGCACTAATTTTTCAAATACCACGACATTGAAGTTTGCATCGTTAAAGTTGAACGAAAAATATTCTAACCATTCAACATTTTTGAATTTTTTGGGGATTCCCTCAATTTTTCTTTGTCAATCATTTTTTTAAATGAAAAATTGTCATGGACCGAGACTGCATTTTTATTTCGGGTTCTCCTTAAAAAAAAAAAAAAAAAAAAAATGGAACAAATAATGAATTCCATTGGATTCCAACGATTCCTTCGACATCATCAAATACCCGAAAAAAAGTATGTCGTTCGAAACGACGACTACGGCGACAAATTTGGAAAATCATCAGGAAATCGATTTTGAGCGCAATGTCGCAAAAAATTTGATCAAAAAAAGGTTAAAAATGTGCTTTTTTGAGGCGTCGACTGCTGATCGTAATGAATTTGAATTCCCATAGCCGATCGCAGCGACTGGCCATCATGACGTTACTTTTCGTACGAATCCGCAGTCATTTATATTTTTCAATGGAAATCCTACAGTCTCGTAGCAGTGGCGGTCCAAACTGTGACAATGATCACAACAGTCACGAGCAATCGTCAAAATTGTCGCTGTCATAGAAAAAACCAAGTAATTTGCAAATCGAAAAAAGAAAAAAGTTAAAAAAACAAAATTTTTTCAAATTCCTTCGAAATCCTGACGTACAAATCTTCGAAGTGATGAAAAACAAATGACAATGATACAGTGATGTTGAAAGAAAGTAAAAAAATGTTGGTGTCGAATCGAAGTAGGAATATGGAGAGAAAAAATCAAGTAACTTGCAAACCGATAAAAAGAAAAAAGTTCAAAAAACCCAATTTTTTCAATTTTCTTCGAAATCCTGACATAAAAATCTCCAAAATGATGAAAAACAAATGACAATGATAAATGTTGGAAAAAAAGAAGAAAAAAAACAAAAATGACTTACAAAATCTTTGTCCATGAGGCTGTAAGTTCTGGCAACAGCTCTTCCGCCCAATTTTGCTCTCCCGAATTTCTCATCGTCGTCATCGTCTTCATCCACTTCCGAATTATTAGCAAAGTTGGTGTCACTGTTATTGTCGTTATTATCGTAATTTTTGAATCTATTTTTGTTGTTATTGTGAATGTAATTGTTATTGTTATAATTGGCGGTGTAATGCGTAGAATCGTCTTCCTCGTCTTTGGAATTTTCGGCCAATGAGCCAAGACTGTTGTACCATTGAGCGCTCCTTGTTCTTGCATGATGACGATCCGCTGATGCCGGTTGAGTCTCGTAAACACGGTTTAAATCCTTGCTAAAGCTCAAGCTTCGCCGTATTGGCTGAAGGCTGCGATTAATAGCAGCCGGCAATTCAGCGCTCCCACGTATCAACGCTCCGAATTTTCGACGCAACGAAGGCTTGCGATCGAGCTTTTTGGCGTTGCTCGTCCCACCAGCATCGCTGCTGCTCGTGCCACCCCCGTGGCGCACATTGGCCAACGAACCCTCCTCGTTTTTCGACCCTTCCAAAGTACCAAGACTCGTGGGACTCGAGCTAGTCGACGAGCCTTAGAGAACAGAAATCATCACGATTTGCAACACACCATTTCATCCGAACTTGATCCTCGCGCGCGCGAGTGACATTGAAACTCTTGCAATTTCCTTTTTTCTCGATTCGGAAATTCAACGGGTGCGAAAAATTGTCTGGATTAATGATTGGGCAGCCTGAGCTCGCGTCACGGAAATCGCAATTTGAAACATTTATGACACTGAAGTTCACAACGTTGGGCTCCAACGAAAAATATTATTTTTATTAATATTTTCTTCAATTTGAAAAATCATTAAATTTTCCGTATCGATTTTGTCTTTGGATCTCAAAAAAATGGTTTTATTGTCATGATTAAATATTGAATAAGAATCGTGGGATCTGGTGAAGAAAAACAGAATTTCGATGTATTCCAACGAAGCAAACTTCAACATCGTAAAAAACCATGACACTGAAGTTCGCAACGTTGGGCTCCAACGAAAAATATTATTTCTATCAATATTTTCTCGAATTGAAAAAATCATTAAATTTTTCGTATCGATTTTGTCTTTGGATCTCAAAAAAAATGGTTTCATTGTCTTGACTAAATATTGAATAAGAATCGTGGGGTCTGGTCAAGAAAAAACAGAATTTCGATGCATTCCAACGAAGCGAACTTCAGCATCGTAAACTTGGGGACTGGGCTCGATGAGACTCTTCCTTTCCTTTTTTTCCATTTAATCGCACAATGTCGGAAATTTTTATCCAAACAATCTAATGAAGCGGAGCCAAAAATGTTCGTGCAGGGTTTTTGTCCACGATAAATGGAGAATTTTTTTCATCGACTTGGATAACGAAATTTACTGCCGAAATCGAAAGAACATTAAATATTTAGAAAACATGAGAAATAAATTTGTTTCTCCAAAATCATAATTGTGTGCATATCAATTTTGCTTCTCGTAGGCACTGAACGCAATTGGAAACAAAAATCACTCAGTTCGACGAGAGAGCTGAAGATTTTTACGATAAGAAAAAAGATTTAGTTGATTCATTGGTATGTGGTGCGACTTCGTGCCATCGCGATTGAAAGAAAATAGGAGAGAGGAAAAGTTGTCGTGAAACTCTCGAGAGACCGCGAGCTCATTTAAACGAGAATGAGACTTTTATTTATTTACATTATCGACATGAAACTTTTCCGCTGTCTCGATATACGTCTATGGATTGCCATACATGGATACCATACAATCGACGAGGACAATAGAAAGAAAGTGTCCATTACGAGAGAAAACTCCGAGGGAATCGGTACTCTTATTTTTTCTTTCGGAAAATAAAATTCTCTGACATGTAGTGAAGACTGTAACGCAAAGTTGGTTAAAATGTTGCTTTCTTTAATGATGTTGAAGTTTGCATCGTTGAATGGCAACGGAATTTATTATTTTATTCAATTTTTTGAAAGCAGAGCCAAAAATAAAAATTCAGTGTTCATCTACGACAATTTATTTATCGTAAAGATTCTCTGTGCAGATCGAATTCAGATTTTTGCGATAGAACTGTTACGTTTTTCGAAAAAATCTTTTTAAAGCACAATTTTTTTTTTTCATATTCGAACGAAAGTCTCTGCTCTGGCGTAATTTGTCATTGACTTCTGGAATATTTTCGTAATGAATCTGAAGTTTGCAACGTTGAGATTCAACGAAAAATATTTTGTATATTTCTTATTTATTCAATTTTGAAAATCATGGCAATTTTTCGTGTCTATTGAGTTTTTAGGTCGCAAGAGAGGATTGTTTTATTCTCCAGAGCAAGTTTTGACCAAAAATGATGAGCTCTACTGAAAAAATAACGGAATTTCGTTGCATTCCAACGATGCAAACTTCAACATCATTTTTTGCGAGCGATCTATAAAGAGTGACACTTTCGAATAAAGAATTTTTTCTCTCATAATTGCCCACTTCTATGTGTGAGCCCTCGATGGATTTATTTTTTGGCTTCCATTTTTGGCAGTTTTCATCACGATAACAGTAACCCCCATAATTTAGTCGTTTCGTTGATTCATTTAACCGTTAAAACGACGTTGACGAGTTTATGTGGCAATAATTTGGCACAATTGGGGTGGAATCAGCATTTAGTTGCGAGGGTTGTTGGGCACTGTTGCGGCTGACCACCAACTTTTCTGGCTTAATCATCGCGAAACACGCGTTATAATCGTTACGTAAATCCTCCTCGAGAGACCCGAAATGTAAATTCACCGAGACGACATTTTTTCTGCTGCATCACTGTTGTTGCTTCCATGTCGGTAGCTTTTATTAATTCACCCATCAAAATGTCTGACACATGAAACGAAGACTTTTTTTTGCCAATTGACTAAATTGGATCGTACGACAGTATCTTGAATCGATTTTTCGAAATGCAAAAAAAAAAAATCTAATCAGCAGTGGGACAACGACCTCGGGTAATTATTTTTATGGGAATATTTCTTGGGAGTCTGTTTCGATTTTTTCGACTGCGATTTCATAATTTTTGAAAATAAAAAAAAATGTGCCAAAAAGTATGTCGTTTTTTTTTTTTTTTTTTTAAGGAAAAAAAACACACGGTTGGGTCACGGAAATGCAAACTTTGGATCTAAATGAATAGTCGGGATATTCAGCTCTGAATAATGAAAAAAAATATTCTCCCTCACGTGGATAAAAACGTGGATGAAAGTGAGAAATTCGTTCTGGTTTTTGAAATTGAACAAACATTTGATAGAGAAACGGATTTTTCGTTGGAATCCGACGCTGCGAACTTCAGGCTCATTAAATATTGAATAAGAAACGTGGGATCTATGGTAAAGAAAAAGCAGAATTTCGTTGCATTCCACACTGAGAATGAAATTTTGTTAAAAATGGTCGATATTTTGTTGAATACGGTAAACTAAATATTTTTTTATAATTTCAAAGTTTTCGTTATTTTAGCAGCATATTTGGTTTCTAACGGAATTGTCAGCGAAATTTACGAGTGGAACGACTAAAATTTGCTTCCGTGAGACTTTCTAAAAAATTTTTCGCTGCATTGACACAATTTTTGGGTTTATTAAAAAAAAAAACGTTTATTCGAACGTATCGAACAAAATTCCCATCTTTTTCAACAAAATTTTGTTTTCAGTGCAACGATGCAAACTTGATCATCGTCCAACTGTTGTGAAAATTCATTTGAACACACTCGTTCGACCAACGTGAAGCAGTCAAGTTTTGTACGTTAGGAAAAAAAAGTAATGTAGTTAAAGGAAAACAAGAAAACGCTTAGCAATATTTGTTGAATAACAAATTAAATGGAATGACGAAGAAGAAATGAGCCATCCAACAACATTTCCCATATTACATCTCATTGACTGAGATAATCGTAGAGTTTACGAGGCAACTCGTATGTAATGCCCACCTGTCTCATCTCTTTTGTGTCGGGACTGACCAGCCGATTTTTCAACAGCAGACTGGCTCGCAGCATTTTCGTTCGCTGCGATTGAAGATTTTTTATTAATTTTTTTCGAGTTTCTCTTGGCATCCTTTTTAAGAGTCATCACGACGATTAACGATCAACTTTTTTTCGAACAACACACATACACACACACGACCAACTTTTCACTTGTTTGAAAAAAAATATTAATAATAATCACGAGGATTGTTGTTTATGCTGTAATCCAGTGGCGAATATTTCACTCGATTCGATGATGCACTGATTAATGAGTTTCGTGATTTATTTGAGCTCACAATGACGCCGCCACACAAGCGTCCAAGACACTCGACTCTGCTGTTCATCGTTGCGCGAGAATGTGTTTTCACCATATACTGCCGCGCGATCTTCCTCCAGCCTGGGTCGCAACTATCGATGGAACGACCGCCACAAACGAATAATATTTACGTGATTTATAAAATTTCCATCAATGTGTTAGACGCCAATGGAATTTGTGTCGAAAAGTGTTGTTCGTTGAGTTTGTCGAATCAATTCGATGAGCCATAGCGATAATATTTACAAACACAAACGAATACATGTCACATTTTGGTCTGGACTGGAAATGAAATTTTGTTAAAAATCGTGGATATTTTGTTGAATACGGTAAACTAAATTTTTTTTAAAATAATTCCAAAAATTTTCGCTTATTTTCGCAGAATATTTAGTTTCTAACAGAATTGTCAGCGAAATTTACGAGTGGAACGACTAAACTTTGCTTCCGAAGAGACTTTTTAAAATTTTTTTTGCTGCGTTGACACAATTTTTGGGTTTATTAAAAAAAAAAACGTTTAGTCGAACGTATCGAACAAAATATCCATCTTTTTCAACGAAATTTTGTTAAAAATCGTCGACATTTTGTTGACCACGGTGAACTAAATATTTTTTAAATAATTTCAAAATTTTTGTTATTTTGGCAGAATATTTAGTTTCTAACAGAATTGTCAGCGAAATTTTCGAGTGGAACGACCAAAATTTGCTTCCGAAGAGACTTTCTAACATTTTTTTGCTGCAATGACACTATTTTTGGGATTATTCAAAAAAACGTTTAGTCGAACGTATCGAACAAAATATCCATCTTTTTCAACAAAATTTTGTTAAAAATCGTCGACATTTTGTTGAATACGGTGAACTAAATATTTTTTAAATAATTTCAAAATTTTTGTTATTTTGGCAGAATATTTAGTTTCTAACAGAATTGTCAGCGAAATTTACGAGTGGAACGACCAAAATTTGCTTCCGAAGAGACTTTCTAACATTTTTTTGCTGCAATGACACTATTTTTGGGATTATTCAAAAAAACGTTTAGTCGAACGTATCGAACAAAATATCCATCTTTTTCAACAAAATTTTCTTTTCAGTGTACAAAGAAAAATAAAAGTTAACGGACAATAACCAACAGAGCGAATAAAGAGCTGACATAATATTGCTTTTCCTGTTCGAGTACGAGGCTACTGATACAATTTTCCGTAACGATACGTATTGCACAATTGAAATGAGTTTGTGACGATATTTTATTACCGCGGTGCGAAGCATTCGATCCCAAGGTCCGATAACGACGATAAGAGAAATGAGCCTCGAAACTAAGTCTCTATCGTCGTCGTCGATGAAGCAAAACCTACTAGACCAATGTACGATGCTTCGATAGTTTTCGACTGTTCCTTTTCCTACTAGCAGCCAAATTTTTCAATTCGAAATTCTTCGGAATCCTCGAGCTTATGGAAAAGGCACTAAAAATTATCATGTTAAAATTTGCATCGTTGGAATGCAACGGAATCCAACATCTAATATTATTTTTCCAAGGTAAAGATGAAAATTCATATTCACTGTCCGTTTGGACAATTATTCGCAAATAAAAACCTGAATGTCAAAGAAAAATTGAAGTGATTCCGAAAATCTAAAGAATTGTGAGTGGATTAGATATCTTTCGTTAGGCTCCAACGAAGCGATCTCCACCAGCCTATCGTCTAAAAATCATGCATCCAGCGAACTTCCGAACGATACGAAAATAATTTTTTGTTACTTCCTTGAGGACTCAAATTTCGAGAATCCAGCTGATTTTTTATGACTCTGTAGTTTGCAACGTTGAGATTCAACGAAAAACATTGTGTATATTTCTTATTTATTGAATTTTGAAAATCATGCCAATTTTTTGTGTCTATTGCGTTTTTAGGTCGTAAGAGAGGATCGTTTTAATGTCCAGACCAAATATTGAATAATAATTATAAGCTCTGCTGAAAAAATAACAGAATTTCGTTGTATTCCAACGATGCAAACTTCAACATCATGATTTTTTTTTCTATTCAAGGCTCAGAGAGGCTGTCACGGAGGAAATTTTCGGTATTTTCGGATTTGCAGATATGTAAATAATTTTGTTGCACAATTTGATGCGGAATCATTTCGTGAATATGTGGAGCATTCCATGTGTGTAATTCCCACGTCAATTCTTTAGATTCGTAAATTTAAAAAAAATAAAGGGAGTCTCATTTTTTTTTTTTTATAAAATTCAAAAATTTTTACGTTTTTTTTCAATTGCTCAGAACTTCCCGGACGATGGACTAAATGGAAGCTAGTTTTTTCTTCGAATCGCATGGGAAAAATGGGAAAGATGTGTGAAAATCCATCACTGTCGTTATCATCAGATGATTATCAATTTTTTCTATTCCATCAATAAAATGAAAAGCTGTGAAGTAGCCAATTTTTTCGAGAAAAATTGTTTTTCCACTTGAGAAAAGAAAAACTCTCGAAAATTAAGGTGAATATAAAAAAGTGGCGGACCGCGAGAGGGTTTTTCCCCCAAAGCCGCAGATTCATGGAACACATTGAATGGGAAGAGCAAAGAGAAAAAGGAACTGAAGGAAAATGAAAAAAAAAATGGAATTGGAGATTCGAAAGTCTCGCGTCGGTCTGTGTATTTGAACAAGTGTCAGGCTTCCCGCATCTCGTGTCAGAAATATTAACAAGAACACGAATAATCCATCAGAATCTCAAATTTTTTCTTGTCCGCGCGAGTCTCGCGAAACAGTTTATTTTCATGAGTCACGTTGGCACGCGCAAGGAGAAAAGAGTGTGACTGCACTTTTGCGGGAAACTAGTGCGAACAGAGAGAAACCGAGAGGAGGAGGAAAAAAAAATATGGTCGATGAAACGAGGCTATCTTGGGTTATAACGTGCGTGTAGTGACAAAGTGCACGTGGTCCAAGAGACAAACGTTCGCGATGCTCGATAAGAGGGAAAAAACCAACTGACGAAAAAAAAAAGACACGAAAGTCTTATCAAAATCTTTATGACACTCCGCAGCTCCTCGAAAAAACTCTATTTGTGACTTTGCGCTTATGCACAATGTACATGTGTCTCGAGCCACCGTCGTTTCGAGTAAATATCCTTGTCTCCATTAAGCATCTACACAGAGTGTCCGAAAAGTCACTCGTCAGCTCCGAGGAAACTCAGAGATCGAGAAATTACGAAAAAGGAAAAAGTCGCCTACGATTTTTCATTACGACGAACCGTTCATTCATCATTTAAAGAATTTTTGAAAATTACATTAAATTTTTTATTTAAATTTATTTTAAATTAAATGAAAAAAAAAAAATTGAAAAAAATTCATTAATTAATTGAGATTAATTTAAAAAAATTAATTTCAAATTTAAATTAAATTTTTATTCATAAAAATTCTTGAATTTATAAAAATTCTTCAATTTATAAAAATTTAATGAATCAATTTAATTAATTAATTTAGCTAATTTAGTTGATTAATTTAGATAATTAATGAACCGACAGCGATGTTAATGTAAATAAATAAAATAAAAAAAATAAAAAAATAGATAATTAATGTAATTGATTAAATTAATTAACGTAATTAATTAATTTTAATCAATTTAATTGATAACAATTTATGAAAAAAAATAATCGAAAAAGAAAACTGAACATTTTCATCGTCAACGTTTTCACGAAAATCACGGATTTTTAACCTTAATTTGTAAAAACACTCTTTAGAATGATGACATGGAACGATATGAACGTAGAATTTTTGAAAAATAATGGAAAAGAAAAATAGTTCGGGGAATCGTACAAGCCACTGAAATAAAATTGCAGCCAGAGCCTCGCGAGCTCGTGTCGTTTGCTCGTAGTTTCCTTATCTTGCGATTAATCCCACAAAGAGGCATCGTTTCTACCTCCACGCTCTCTTTTTATTTCCTTCCTCGGTATTGTACCGCCGCCTGACTTCGCCACCACGTAACTTTGAACCCGCTCGAACAGCAACTCCACCCAGTTACACGGTATAAACGAAATTTGTGCGATCCTCATACCGACAATAACATTCTATCGATTCGTATGTTCGATTTCGTATGTTTGTCATTGCGCGGCCCAATGTCAGACAGTGTCTCAACACGGGCCGAGCGTTGAACCCTCGCGCTTGTCACACACAGACGTAACAAAAATAAATAAGGTAGTTGTCTCGCTACAATTTCACTGGAAAATTATCTTCCAACACGGAGAGAATTTTATATAAAAAATTACTATGCTACCATAGTTCACTGGTACCATATCGTCCCTCTGAGAAATTTGAGCAAATACATAGTAATTTTTAATCTGAATTTGGGCGAAAAATGTCAAAATTTGACAAAAAACGTCAAAATTTCCGCTATTTCCGATAGAGTATGAATGAAAAATTACCATGTCTTTGCTAAAAAAACGTTTAGTCGAACGTATCGAACAAAAATCCATCTTTTTCAACTAAATTATCTCTTCAGTGCAATTTTCTTTTTTTCAGTAAATTTCCTTTCGGAATAGCAAAAACGGCTGTCGCACTATTTTTCACAAATACTGTACGAAAATTTAGCTCTCTGCTTTGAAAAATAATGGGTTGTCGTTGCATATCCCGTCTCTCTGAGAAATTTTAGCAAAGACACGGTAATTTTTCATCTGAAATTGGACGAAAAATGTCCAAGTTTGACAATGAATGCCAAAATTTCCGCGATTTCTGATACAGTATGAATGAAAAATTACTATGTCTTTGCTACGATTTCTCAGAGGAACGATATGGTACCAGGAAACTATGGTAGCATAGTAATTTTTGATATAAAATTCTCTACGTGAATGTATACGAAAGCTCGCAAAACTTGGAGAATATATGAACGACGATGACTCTGAAGTTTATTATTTATTGAATTTTTAAAATCATAGCAATTTTTCGGGTCGATTGAGTTTTCAGGTCGCGAGAGAGATTCGTTTTATTTTCCGGACCAAACATTGCATAATAATTACGAGCTCTACTGACGAAAAAAAAAACCGAATTTCGTTGCATTCCAACGATGCAAACTTCAACATTATGAACGAAGTTAATTATCGAATTTCTTGGGGAAACATAGGTAGAGCCTTTGAGAAATCGAAAAACAAGTCCGACTCTTTTTTCCTCCAAAAACTTGGTCCTATTTCGTCAAGATTTTCCAACGATTGAAAAAATCGATACGAAAATTTTTAAATTATAGAATTATTCTTCGTCATTACGAGAAAAACTCTCGAGCGAAAAAACTACCTGGTCGACGAACTTTACTCCATGAATGCGTTTTGTAAGCAAATCTCAGTGCAAAGAAAAACAAAATGTTTCCAAAGTTACGCAACAGGAGAAACTTTGTTTTTTTCTCTTCATTTACTAGCAGAAAGAAAAAAGATCGCGAGAGCGTATTGCTCGAAGACACAGGGGGGAATAACCTTGAAACACGCCTATGCGCGATGGAATCCATATCTTTGCAAATATGCAAAAAGTAAAGAAAAAATGAAAACGTCAGCAGCTCTCTTGACGAGCTGCGAGTTCTTTGTGTAAAAATCCGTTCGAGCTAATTTTTATTTTTTCTACTAGAATTCCATCGATGCGTAGTAATTCTCGCTCGACGAGAATCGACAAAAAAATATATTGGAATCTTCGTAGTAGATGAAAAAATTGGAGGAACCATCGAGGAACGAGAAGGGAGCGGTTTCCGATCGCGAATTTAAAACAAAAAACCGTTACGAAACGGGGGGATGAGCACGAAATAGACGCTGAACCATTTCTACATGTGGATAACGTGGCAATAAAAATATAAGAAAAAAAAATGAGTTCTCGTACTCGAGAAAATAAAATTGAACGTAATGCCGAAGAAGAAACGGCGGGATTTTCAATATCTCTGCAATGGCAACAATGCGACACTAGAAACTCTATCGTCAAGTTTCTATGTGACATGTATTGTGTACTTTTGTTTTGTAGGTTAATATATCATGTCGATATATATATATATATCTATGAATACCGATAAAAGCTGAAAAGTGGTAGGAGGTCAAACGCTCGTACAGATATCGAGAAAGACTCGAGTATTTTCCGCAGGGTGGTGTGGGACACTCGCACGTTATTGGCACATTTTAATCGATGTACCCGATCGAATTCCACGAAGCACGAGCATCGATCGCGATAAAATGGTAACTGGACATTCGCACAAACACACTGACGCGGCACCGGGATTTGTTGTGGTTTTTTTTTTACAAAAATCACCATCCAAAGCTCCCAAAGATCGAAACTCCTTCGCAAAACGCAAAATAACACATTAGATCGAAATTCACGATCATAAACTCGAAATTTCCGACTCCATCGCGTCACGAATCGAAAATACGAAGACTTTGAGCAGTTGCGGGGCTGAAACTGCGTTTTGGCGCACGCTTCGTCAACACAAACACTCTCTAACCTCGCGCGATTCGCACTTGACGCGGGTTTTCCAAGTTGACACGACGAACGACCGGAAAGCAATGCGAGAAAAATTGAGTCTCCGATATTTTAGTGTAGTTTTTGTCCTCGACGGAAAAAAACAGTCGAGAGTTTATTTTTATGCTCTCAAATTGAATAGTACGATAACGGAAAAACGAAAAACACGAGTACGCGATCGTTCAACGCGGGAGGCGGGGAGGGACTGTTGCCTACACACGTGCCACGCGATTCAGCGTGGTACGCGGAACGCAGAGGGCGCTCACGCCCGCGGTAACGCTTTCGCGTAATAATTCCCACACGCTAACAAATTACGAGAGAGATAAGAGACGCGACGATGTAAAAGAGTAATTATAGTGACACAAAGCTAATCCCCCACGAATAAGCGAGCTAAAGCTTCTGTGGTGGGGTAACATCGAGAGTGGGAGATAATCCGAGAGGGAAACGCGACTGAGGCAAAGCAACTTTACCAAATAAAAAACACGCTATTTTCTTGTTTACTTTCTCGTTACGAACACGCGGTTACATGCACCGGCAGACTCGGGAAGGGGACGACGGGAATTGCTTTTTCGATGCGAATACTTATCGAAACTAGTTCTTCCGGAACTCGTTTCATACAGTTTTGTGTAATCTTTTTTCTCAAATAAAATCCAATCATTATTTTCGAGCCTTTTTTCACCTCCATAACCTGCAATTTCCCTCAATCCAGCTTCGATCTTTCTCCACTGTCTGCAATAGTGCACACGAAGCCCAAAAGTTTTCAACATTCTTCGATCTTTCTCATTCTGCTTCGGGAATCGCTTTTTTACTTTCTGTCAAGGCAAATCACGTGCATTTCTAAATAAGCGAGAAATTTTTCAGTCGCGTAAATTTGTCGCTTCGAAAATTTCTCGAAATTGGAAAATACAACGATTTTTTTTTTTCAATGGTCTCGCAATCCTCGATTATACTCGGACAGAATTTTATACAGTGACAACAAAATTTTGTTGGAAAAAATCGATATCTTGTTCGATACGTCCAACTAAACGGTTTATTTTTAATAAAACCAAAAATTGTGTCATCGCAGCAAGCAATATTCTAGAAAGTCTCTTCGGACGCAAATTTGTATCGTTCCAATCGTAAATTTTGCTGACAATTCCATTAGAAACCAAATTTACTGCGAAAATAACGAAAATTTTGAAATTAACAAAAAATATTTGGTTGACCGTATTCAACAAAATATCGACGATTTTTAACAAAATTTCATTTCCAGTGTATAAAAAATTACGAATGTTTTCAACATTTTTCCATCTTTCTCATCATTCTGCTTCGGAAATCGCTTTTACTTTCTCTCAAGCAATTTTCTTCGTCATTCTTTTTAAAAAAAATTGATAATCAAATTTCATTCTATTCCTTCGGTTTTTTTTCCAACTTGATAAATATTCTGATAGGATTGCGTGCAAAATTCGCGAAGTCAAAACATCCCCGAGGACGATTTTTGCACGCCGTTCAAGTTTCCATCGTTGGGATGCAACGAAATTCCCTGTTTTCTTGGACAAATCTCAAGATTCTCATTTAATATTTGGTCAGGACAATAAAACCATTTTTTTTAGGGTCCAAAGAGAAAATTGGTAGGAAAATTGTCCTAGTTTTTAAAATTGACCAAATAATTGGTAGAAAAACGAATTTTTCGTCGAGGTCCTGCGAACTTCAGGGTCATGACGTTTGCAATCTAAACTGGTCAGTGACTGCGCGCGGTGTCAGTGAAACGACTAGAAAAAAAACGAGAAGGGTGGATGCGCGGCTAGTGGGGAAAATAATTGACGGAACGAGAGCCCACGAGGGATATCGAGATAAAGCTACGGAGGCATATAAAAGAAAACCACTATGGAGAAGTCACAGTGGGGTAATTGCGTACAACGCATGCGACGACGAGTCGTGAGGAACGAGGACGAAAGTGCGCGAGAACGCGTGGTAAGGAGAGGCAGAGAAAAAAAGAAAGAGAAAAGGAGGAAGACGACTAGCGAGTAAGATCGTGCGCGTGGAAGGAAAGCGGATGTTACACGCTCGGCTTGTGTTACGAGTGAATAGAATGCGATATATAATTATATATTTTATGTAAAAGTGGAAACAGGCGGTACGTGGAAAGGGAAATAATGAGAGAAATAAAGAAAAGCCCGAAGGAGGAGAGAAGGAAAGAGAAAACGACTGAGAACTGGCGGCAAAGAGACGTCGAGACGACTCGAGTAGCCACTTGGTACTCTTTGCCTCTTGAGACCAGCGAATACATGCATCAGCTGATAACAGTCAAAAGGGCGTAGCGTCAGGTAATTCCATAAAGACGATTCCGGCAATTTCACCTTTTTTATAATTTACGTACACTGGAAATGAAATTTTGTTGAAAATCGTCGATATTTTTTTCAACACGGCGAACTAAATATTTTTTGATAATTCCAAAAATTTCGTTATTTTGGCAGTAAATTTGATTTCTGATGGAATTGTCAACAAAATTTACGATTGGAACGACTAAAATTTGCTTCCAAAGAGACTTTCTAGAATATTTCTTGCTGCGATGACACAATTTTTGAGATTATTTAAAAAAACCGTTTGGTTCAACGTATCGAACAAAATATCAATCTTTTCCAACTGAATTTTGTTTTGAGTAAATACGTGTGTAGCTCACTAGCAGTGTGTGTATCACACCGTTGACTATATGCAGAATGTCTGTGTGTGTGTGTGATAAAGACGAAAATGTAGCACATGAGTGGAAATTCGCAAAGCCTCGCCGTTTATCCTCTTTCTATTGGCTCGCATGTGTTGGCTTCGCTGTATACACGTAGTCGTATATGTTTCCGAGAGCTCGCAGCAGGAAAGTGTATTTCCAGACACTCGTGCACTTCTCAACTTCAAAGAATACTGTTGTCTCTGCCGGGAGCGATAAATACAAGGAGTTTAACAATTATGTTTCTCAACGTGATACTGTGCATCGGTGTTGAGCATTTTTATCGACAAACGAACACTGGAAATGAAATTTTGTTAAAAATCGTTGATATTCTGTTGGACAATGGAATATTTTTGAGTAATTTCAAAAATTTCGTTATTTGGCAGAATATTTGGTTTCTAACGGAATCGTCAGCAAAATTTACGATTGGAACGACTACAATTAGCTTCCGAAGAGACTTTCTAGAATATTTCTTGCTGCAATGACACAATTTTTGGGTTTATTAAAAAAAAACGTTTAGTCGAACGTATCGAACAAAATATCCATCTTTTCCAACAAAATTTGGTTTTCAGTGCAGGAGCGATAAATAAAAGGAGTAAAACAATTATGTTTCTCAACGTTACTGTGCATGAGCGTTGAGCATTCTTATCCACTAACTCCACACTGTAAATGAAGTTTTGTTAAAAATGGTCGATATTTTGTTGAATACGGTAAACTAAATATTTTTTTATAATTTCAAAATTTTCGTTATTTTGGCAGCAAATTTGGTTTCTAACGGAATTGTCAGCGAAATTTACGAGTGGAAGGACGAAAATTTGTTTCCGAAGCGACTTTCTAAAATATTTTTTGCTGCAATGACACAATTTTTGGGATTATTGAAAAAAAACGTTTGGTCGAACGTGTCGAACAAAATATCCATCTTTTTTAACAAATTTTTTTTTCAGTGTATCGGAAATTGCGAAAATTTTGAAATTTCTTGTCACATCTTGAACTTTTTGTCTCAATTTCAGATGAAAAATTACAATGAATTTGCTAAAATTTCTCAGAGGGACGATATGGTACAATGGACCGACGGTAGCATAGTAATTTTTGATATAAAATTCTGTCCGTGTGCATATGCAAATACACAGAATTCGAAAATGCTCGAGGACGAAGGGATTGACACTGAACGAGAATGCCTCGTCCATATCCTTAATACAAATATTTCCAAAATATCCACAACAATACTCGCGATGAGTTATTTCGAAGCAGGATACTCTGCAAGGTTAGTACGTGTGCGTATTTTTATCCAGGCAGTTATTTCTTGTGAGATTTGCGATCTGTCGTCGACAAGATAAGGACAAACTGGCAAGGATACGAAATATATATCCACGTTTGTATATATGCATTGCCCATTCCGAGACCTTTTTTATCCGTCACGCAGTTTCTCCCGAATACGAAGGCTCGAGGGAAAGTAAAGCTGCGGCGACATTTCGTCGAGCTAACGCGTTCCATTGCTATAGAACGGAGCGAATAAGAAATCAGCCAAAAAAAAAAATGATGATGATGAAGAAAAATTATGTCCGTGAAGGTGAGAAGCAGCAGAAATAACGACAAAAGTAGGTCAAGAAATTTGATGAAAATTTAGTCACACGCTTATGCGTATATCGGAATGGTGACGGTACGATATTTCGAATTGTGACGAATCGATTAGGAAAGTCCCACCTTAATCAACGCCATTCCGGGATTAATAGGGAAAGGATTTAATACACCGAAAACAAAATTTTGTTGAAAAAGATGGAATTTTGTTCGATACGTTCGACTAAACGTTTTTTTTTAATAATCCCAAAAATTATGTCGATGCAGCAAAAAAAATTTTAGAAAGTCTCTTCGGAAGCAAATTTTTGTCCTTCCACTCGTAAATTTCGCTGACAATTCCGTTAGAAACCAAATTTGCTGCCAAAATAACGAAAATTTTGAAATTATAAAAAAATATTTAGTTTACCGTATTCAACAAAATATCGACCATTTTTAACAAAATTTCATTTACAGTGTGGAGTTAGTGGTTAAGAATGCTCAACGCTCATGCACAGTAACGTTGAGAAACATAATTGTTTCACTCCTTGTATTTATCGCTCCTGCACTAAAAACCAAATTTTGTTGAAAAAGATGGATATTTTGTTCGATACGTTCGACTAAACGTTTTTTTTTTTAATAATCCCAAAAATTATGTCGATGCAGCAAAAAAAATTTTAGAAAGTCTCTTCGGAAGCAAATTTTTGTCCTTCCACTCGTAAATTTCGCTGACAATTCCGTTAGAAACCAAATTTGCTGCCAAAATAACGAAAATTTTGAAATTATAAAAAAATATTTAGTTTACCGTATTCAACAAAATATCGACCATTTTTAACAAAATTTCATTCTCAGTGTGAAGATGAAAAATTGAAATCATTGGGAAAACTGCTCCCTGAATGGATAATTTTTCTTTTTGTATCGGAATCTAATTAGCCAAGCGTTAATCGACGGAGCCTCCCTTTATCGGCCCTCATTTCATCGCCCTATCATAATGACTGGCGATAAATTAGCGTGTGCAGCAATTGTTCGCGAATTTAGCTGTCCCAGGATTAATTGACAGGAAGAATCTTTCGGTTACGTCTTCTTCCTTCTTAACGCGATCACGATTCCCCAGAATTTCCGGTTGGATGATTTTTCATGCACTTCATTCTCGTGAAGCGAATGCATCAATGCAAAAATCTATGATTTGAAGTTTCCATCGTTGGGATGCAACGAAATTCCCTTTTTTTTCTTGGGCAAATCTCAAGATTCTCATTGATTTGGTCAGAACAATAAAACGATTTTTTTTTAGGGTACAAAGAGAAATTTGTTAGGAAAATTGTCCTGGTTTTTAAAATTGAACAAATAATCGATAGAAAAACGAATTTTTCGTTGGGGCCCAATGTTGCGAACTTCAGGGTCATCAAAATCTTGCGCGGTAATTTATTTTTTCTATATTAATTATTTATTGAATTAATTATTTAAATTTATAATTCATTCAATAAATAATTAATTTCATTTTAATTATAATTATTTATTAAATTCTCTTCGTCTACATAAAACAAACCGAGGTTGGTAAAAAATCGATTGATATTTCGCCAAAGCTAAATTTATTTAGCGCAAGAAGTAGAAAAAGTTGACGATATACGTAAAGAAAAAGATTTTTTCGCTGCGGTATAAAGCGAAGTATGCATATGGAAAGCTCTATACGTGAATACGCGCACGAATAATTGATGGATAATGAATAAAGACTTGAGAAAAATGAGCACTAATCCGATGCAAGTTTACGAACGCAGCTGCTGTCACACTTTTTTCACCCCCACTCTTAATAATTTATCGCACTCTCGTATTCTCCATTATTATTGTGTTGTATAAGCAAACTGCAATCTACACTGGACATACACAGAGTCTATAGTGATAAAACGCACACACGACTCGCGTGCTTCATCGGCACGACTGCACGACGACTAATACGAGACTGGCGTAGCCATACGATGAATCCAATCGCGAGACTCGTCTAATTTCACGGTCACGAGTGCAAAACTCATTGCCGATAGAGAGAGAGAAAGAAAAAGTGTAACAAAAAAGGTGGCGAACGAACGAGAACGAAAAAAGTAGGAGAATGAGAGCGACAAGGAAAAACAGAGAGTGAGAGAGGGAGAAAAGTTACACGAGCGAATAAGAAAACCGATGAAACAACCGTGTCGAGCTCTATCTTGCATGAGTTCGTCGTTCATACACGATAAGTTTTCCACCTGTGCATACGTCCGAACCAATCTACATTCGATTCAAACATCGACATAACTACAGAACGATTTACTCCTTTTTTCTAAATCTTAATCAACAAAACGGCAATTCAGATGATTTTCTGTTTGATTCAGTGATTTTTTTCAAACTCGTTAATTACTTTTGCTTACTCTCCATGAAAAAAATTACTAAATATGAGTTTCAATACTTGGTCTTTGTATTAAGGGCACGGAGAGAATTTTATATAAAAAATTACTATGCTACCATAGTTCCCTGGTACCATATCGTCCCTCTGAAAAATTTTAGCGAATGCAAAGTAATTTTTCATCTGAAATTGGGCGAAAAATGTCAAAATTTGACAAAAAATGTCAAAATTTCCGCCATTTCCGATAGAGTATGAATGAAAAATTACTATGTCTTTGCTAAACTTTCTCAGAGTTTCCTGGTACCATATCGTCCCTCTGAGAAATTTTAGCAAATACGTAGTAATTTTTAATCTGAAATTGGGCGAAAAATGTCAAAATTTGACGAAAAATGTCAAAATTTCCGCGTTTCCGATAGAGTAAATGAATGAAAATACTCTGTCTTTGCTGAAATTTCTCAGAGAGACGATATGATATCAGGGGACTATGGTAGCACAGTAATTTTTTATATAAAATTCTCTCCGTGTACAGCGAAAGAAGTAAAAAAATTGATTTTCAAAATATATTCATTTGTTTTCGAAAAATTGTCTAATACACTTTCCATAACATATCGGAGCAATGAGATAAAAATTGCAACTCACCGGAAGTTGAAGGATGACGATGGTGTTGTTGGAAACCTTAAAGCATTCTTTCTCAAAAGCAAAGCTATCGTTCCAAAAAAATCTCCCCACAAAACTCGTAAAATATCGAGTTGATTCGAACTCCCACACCATCATGCGGTGAATATATCTTTTTCAGTTTTAACCCGGATATTTCGATTTATATTTATTTTCGAGGGTGAAATCAGTATCGCGACAAAAAAGAACGCACGGTTCATCTGTTTTTTTTTTCAAAATTTTAATCATTTTTCCACAATCATTGACTTTTCGAACGAACGAAAATTATTGCAAGCGATACTGCAAGTTTTGGAGTAGGAAAAATCATTAAAAATCAGCCTCGTTCCAGCTGAAGACTGTATACACGTTTATGTAACCCCTTAATACAATGATCTGTGCATTCTATCGATTTGCTTGGCTTCTCGTTGTGGCAACGCAATTACGTGCATAATACGGCATAATATTCCTGCCTAAATTATAAAACACATGGATAATATTCAAACAAGAAGACAAACACCGGAAATAATGTATAGACACGAAAGGATGACGTGTCGGAGGATTACTTTCGAATCCCCTGCTATTGCATCGTACTTCGTCATCAGAGACCACACACACACACACACACACACATGCACACATGGACACCTGTTCATTTTTCATCTCGACACCAGACTCGCCTGCCTTATTTGCATGAGAGAAGGATCGCAGGACGGATGTCGTGGGATTCGCATGTTAATGGAAACGATTGTCATGTCACATCGATATATATATACATTCCAGTGCATATATTTTGATGTAATTCATAGTTACGAATTTCCAGCAGTTGGTTTTTCTCGAGCATTTAAAAAAAAAATGGAACAGAAGTGTAAAATAATAATTCGATTCACTGGAAATGAAATTTTTAAAAAAATCGTCGATATTTTGTTGAATACGATAAACTAAATATTTTTTGATAATTTCAAAATTTTCGTTATTTTGGCAGTATAGCCTTAATTATAGACATTTGGCAGTGTCGCCTTAATAAGATAATCGTTGGGTGTTTCGTAAGAACATGAAAACTATAACGCGTGTCGTAACTTAGTCGTACTAATTGACAACAAGTTCATTAACGCTTTGGAATAATTATGTAGAGAATTGTCAATTATACGAATCGTTGAGCTCAGCACGGTTATTGTGTCGTATGATCAATCAGACGGAATCCTTTGGTCGAAGGATAAGCCTCATTATCGCCATTGAATTGACGTGAACCGCGGAGAGCAGGAGAACGAGAGCGAGCGGGATAGGGAAAGAGCGCTATCGCGATCGAGACACGTACCAGACGTTTATCTCTGAAGCGGAAATCTTATTTCATCGTTAGGACTTTACAAAGCGGGTAAATCGGCTCTCAATTAGTCGATCGATCGATAGAAAGTCTTGTACGATTCGCACTCTCTCTCTCTCTCTCTCCCTCTCTCTCTCTCTCTCTCTCTCACGCACATTCATCTCTTTTTTTGTCTGATAAATAAGATGAACCGATTCAATCGTCTGATCGCACAATAAGGAGCATTATGTGTAACGAAATAGACGATCGAGAAACCGCTGTATAATAAACTTACAGAGACGTTCATTGATCACCGCATTACTTGCAATTATAGCGAGCTCGTCTCCTTGACATCCTTCGGTGTTGCTCCAACCTTTTGTGGACCGTCTATCCACTGAGAATTACAGCGGAGATCTTCGTAATTGTGTATTCAGTACTGATACTTACTACGCAGAAATTTGGTCGAGAGCGTGCTCTCTGATTTTATCTAATAAATTATTTTGTTTCAATTCATTTTGTTCTACTGACTTTTTTCAGTTTTATGAAACTTGGATTTTAACAGCACGAGTGAAAAAAAAAAACAGTTTTTTTGGGTCTACACAAGATTGTTATTTGTTAATTATAAAATCATCTCAAATAAGTAAATGATTTTCTTAATTTTTAATTAAAAAACAAATTTTCGAAAATACACACAATTTTTTTTAACTGAAAATCGCAGAGAAGAATTGTAGTGGCAGATGAAATAGAGAATTTTCGTTTTCCAAAAGAAATTCTATCGTTCACGAAGTTTGATGTATTTTTCTTTACCAAAAAAAATTCGTATTTTTACGAATTCGAATAAATTCATTCGGAAAAATGAATAAAAGCTGTTGAATTACAGCACTTTCATGAGCACTTTCATTCAGTGGCAGATGGAATAGAGAATTTTTGTTTCCAATATGAAATTCTATAGTTTGTGAAGTTTGATTTATTTTTCTCTGCCAAAAAAATTTCATTGTTTTACGAATTCGAATAAATTCATGCGAAAAAATGCATAAAAGCGTGTTATTCAATTAGAACACTTTCATGAGCACTTTCATTCGGTGGCAGATGGAATAGAGATTTTTCGTTTTCCAAATGAAATTCAATAGTTCGTAAGGTTTGATTTATTTTTCTTTGTCAAAAAAATTTCAGTGTTTTACGAATTCGAATAAATTCATTCGAAAAAAATGCATAAAAGCTGTTGAATTACAGCAATTTCATGAAATAATCAAGGGATCGATGCGCCTCCCGGGATAATTGAAATTTCAATTTCGATCGAATAAAGTTTGTTCCATAATTAAACAGAATAAATTATCGGATTCGTAGCTCATTAGAAATTTGGACTTCCGAGCGGTCTCGCCGGCTCGTTGATTATCGGAATCGCGGGAAAGCTTTCATTTAATCCTACGTCTATGAATACGTCCAAAGTACTGTTATTATATCGAAGATAAACGATTTGCGCGGCTGATCTCGCGCGATAATAACCCACGTGGAAAATCTCGTAGCCGTGAATGACACATCGCACTCTGGATTGGCGAATGACACATCAGCAAAGTCCTTGGACGGAGTCATGTGAATACCAACCGTTCGAAACATATGCGCCATTTTGCCAATATACCCTCTGGTTATGAGCGACGTATATTCATCGTACAGATTCGGGAGCAGCATTGAATGTAATCTTTTTCAGGTCGTATACATCCAAAATTTAATGCACGCCGCAACAATGAGGGATTAACGCAAAATCAATCCAACCCACGATTTCGACAATTTACGAAAATTATTTCGTTATTTATGACCTTCCTGAATTTTTACTTGATCGCGATGACAATTGAGCAATATAATAAAAAAGAAAAAAAAAACGAAAATAATTCATAATCAATCGATGCACTGGGAAAAAAATTTCATTGGAAAAGATCGATATTTTGTTCGATACGTTCGACTAAACGGTTTTTTGAATATTCCCAAAAATTATGTCATTGCAGCATGAAATATTTAAGAAAGTCTCTCCGGAAGCAAATTTTAGTCGTTCCACTCGTAAGTTTCGCTGACAATTCCGTTAGAAACTAAATATTCTGTCAAAATAGCGAAAATTTTGAAATTATCGAAAAATATTTAGTTGAACGTATTCAAGAAAATATCAACTATTTTTAACAAAATTTCATTTCCAGGGTCGGAGGAAAATAGTTTTTCATTTTCGAAAGCCACCGTTTCTCGGTGTTTTTTTTAAGGAGGTACGATCGGTTTCTTGGGATCAAGTAGAGACGATGAATGTGGGATGATATAATAAGTTGAGAAAAATGAAATCTGGAGATCGAGATCCCAGGCAATTCAGTAACTATATGTCGCGATGCCACTCACTTTTTTTTTTACCGGAAATTGAAACTTTCGGGTCACGTCGTGCTGGATCTGCATGGACGAGTTTAATTTCTTGATTTTTAATATTTTATCTGATCCGTCTAATCTCCCTAATTACCGATTCCAATAACCTCAAGGAAAGCAGACAACGAGGGGAACAGCAGGAGGCCGAAAATGGAATAAAATTCAAATGAAATTTGTTGCTGTATAGGGTTGAAGTTTGCATCGTCGAAATGCATCGAAATTCTTGCGTTCAAATCACCGAAAATTTCGTGTGCATTGGGCAACAAAATTGAGGAAACTTTTTTTTGGACTCGTGAGTTAATAAATGGGACGATCGTGTGAATCTCATAAGCTGCTGTTTAAAAAGTTCAGGAGAGATTGACAACGTAAAGTGCTAAAGTTTGAACGCAAGAATGACGATGTAATTCCTTAATGGGGAATTAAGGAGAACGTGCCTACCGCACTGTGCTGCTCAATAAGGTTATAGAAAGGTGCAGGCTCTTGTCCAAGTTGCATATTAAGTACGTGGACACCTCTCGCGGATGTTTTATCGACTTGGGAAAGAGCTGGTACTCTTCTCAGCCGCTTTAGCATAAATTCTGAACCCTGCAAAAAGTCTGCACTGAGAATGAAATTTTGTTAAAAACCGTCGATATTTTGTTGAATACGGTAAACTAAATAGTTTTTGATAATTTGGAAATTTTCGTTATTTTGGCAATTTATTTGGTTTCTAACGGAATGGTCAGCGAATTTTACGAGTGGAACGACAAAAATTTGCTTCCGGAGAGATTTTCTAAAATATTTTTTGCTGCATTGACACAATTCTTGGAATTATTGAAAAAAAATGTTTAGTCGAACGTATCGAACAAAATATCCATCTTTTTCAACAAAATTTCGTTAGAAATCGTCGATATTTTGTTGAATACGGTAAACTAAATATTTTTTTCGATAATTCCAAAATTTTTGTTATTTTACCAGAATATTTAGTTTCTAACGGAATTGTCAGCGAAATCTACGATCTTTTTCAACAAAATTTTGTTTTCAGTGTGTCTTGGGAAGGAGACGCAAATGTTACTGGATAATTATGCGTTTGCTTCGCGTTTGTTAAAGTGGTCAATTTCTGTGCCGCATCAATTCTTATACTGCTGCTCTCTTCTGACGTATATACATGTCCACTGACACCTAAAGTCGTTGGGATCTTCCAACATGCATAAATAATGGGTTACCCTTTATTTAAAGAGACCGCCTACGTCCAGCATTGTTTCCCCGTCCTTGTTCTCTCGCCAGTTTCGTTTTTCCTGCCTCCTACCTACATCCTCACTCCTCGTTTCTTTTCCTCCTCCCACCATCTCTACGATCTCTCCACTGGAAATGAAATTTTGTTAAAAATCGTCGATATTTTGTTGTGAACTAAATATTTTTTGATAATTTCAAAATTTTCGTTATTTTGACAGTTTATTCGGTTCCTAATGAAATTGTCAGCTAAATTGACGATTGGAACGACTAAAATTTGTTTCCAAAGAGACTTTCTAGAATATTTCTTGCTGGGACGACATTATTTTTGGGATTATTAAAAAAAACGTTTAGTTGAACATATCGAACAAAATGTCGATCTTTTCCAACAAAATTTTGATTCCGGTGTCCACGCGATTCGCTATTTCCTGACGTGGCTTCCCTTTTTTTTGTATTTTACTGTTTCAGCTAAAATTCCATATAAAAAAACAAACAAAAAAATGATGAAACTACGGTTCGTGCTTTGGGTCGAATGTGCTCGATCGCCAAAGTTCTGCTTCCGCGTAAATCGTCTTTATTCCAATTAATAATCGATCACAGTCTTCGCTCAATTATTGCAACAAAAGGACGTCCATTATCTCGTGTTATTTTTTGGGTGCCATGTTGATCGAGCCAAGAATGTAGCAAAAGAGAAAAGTAACAGAAAAACGTGAATTTGATAATTCGATTTTTCTTCAGTTGGATAAACGAAGAAAAATTTGGGTTCGCGACTCAGGAAAACGCAGTGGTTTGCATCATTTTCGTCCAGATCGAATAAATTGTGGAAGAAAAATCAGAGTCGGAAAACATTGACGTTGCTAAAGTATCGCAATTTTCGAACATGATTTACAAGACAAATTTAGTCGATCGTGCTTGCAATCAAGGGTAATTATCAATCAAGCTCGTTCGAGGATTGACTCGATCCCTTTCCCGTCAATGGACAAAGTTACAACTCGCCAAGGACTAGAGAATATTTGAAGGACTCGAGAATCGAGATTAATCGAAAGTAATCTCGAGGCTTCGAGCACTATCGACGTGAATGCAGCCTGCGATAGCGAACATATTTTAATGCAAGCAATATGTGGTTGAATTATGTTGTACACATTTATGCTTCGGAAGTCTGGTACGATAGTCATTAATTAGGGAGTCAACTAACGGGACTTGCTTCGGCTGATAGCGAACCATGCTTTCACGATGCATCACTCGCTCTCTCTCTCTCTCTCNCTCTCTCTCTCTCTCTCTCTCTCTCTCTCTCTCTCTCTCTCTCTCTCTCTCTCTCTCTCTCTCTCGCTCTCACGGTTGATACACCGGAAGTTGCAGCACGGTTACGTTCAATGATACACTGAAAACAAAATTTCATTGAAAATGATAGATATTTTGTTCGATACGTTCGACTAAACTTTTTTTTAAATAATCCCAAAAATTATGTCATTGCAGCAAGAAATATTTTAGAAAGTCTCTTCGGAAGCAAATTTTAGTCGTTCCACTCGTAAATTTCGCTGACAATTTTATTAGAAACCAAATATACTGCCAAAATAACGAAAATATTGAAATTTTCCAAAAATATTTAGTTTATCGTATTCAACAAAATATCGACGATTTTTAACCAAAATTCGTTGAAAAAGATGGATATTTTGTTCGATTCGTTCGACTAAACGTTTTTTTTGAATAATCCGACAAATATGTCATTGCAGCAAGAAATATTTTAGACAGTCTCTTCGGAAGCAAATTTTAGTCGTTCCACTCGTAAATTTCGCTGAAAATTCCGTTAGAAACTAAAAATACTGCCAAAATAGCAAAAATTTTGAAATTATCGAAAAATATTCCCTTGAACGTATTCAATAAAATATCGACCATCTCTAACAAAATTTCATTTCCAGTGTATGCAGAGGGGATGAAGTAGGTCGGCCGTCGAGTAGGCTGCATGCGTTTCTCTCTCACGGAACCATTGAAAATCGTGGGATATGGAAATGTAATGCAGAATGAGGGAAAGAGGAAAATTAGCAGCAAGAAGAAGGAAGAGAACGAAGAAGAAGTAACGAGAGAAACAGATAGGCACGAAGACAGAGATAAAAGGCGCGAGTGCGAGAACCCGGAAGTGGATTTCATCCCTCCGAGCACACGTGAATATGCAAGGAGAGTTCTCATTGGCAGCAAGCGGCCCCGAGGAACGAAGTGTGTAATGGTCCGCACTAAAAAATGGCCGAGGAGAACGCGCGGCAGCGATTTTTTCCATCGTCGCGGAACTCAAATCGCATTTGGTAATCAACGAACGGCCGAGGAAGAAAAATAAAAGAAAGAAATAGTGGAAAAAACAAAGAGGAATTCGATCGAGGAACGATTATAAAACTCGAACGATGTTTCCACCGCAACCCGTTGCCGATTTTCGGAGCCGCGACTCCAATCACCACTCGCCTAATTGTTAATCGATGAAATGACGTTTTTTTTTGCCAACAATATTCTCACTGATTGCGACAAGAAAGAAATAGGTCGGTTGGCAATTAGGAACAAAATGCTCAATCCCGCGGCTAATTGGTTAATCAATGGGAAACCTTTTATTTTTTATTCCCATTTTTCGACTTGGAATATTCGTTGAATTAACCGAAAATAGAACTCGCTATCAGGGACGAGCTCAACCAATGCAATTTGCTATTCATTCAACAATCTCTGCGCAGCTTCCAACCGGAACATTCTTGCCTCTTGCATGTATACACGTGGCCGCGGATAAGCCATTTTTGAAAATGAGCTCGGCTCACCCAATGTCGATCACATTCCTGGATATTATTTTCTCTCTCAACCTTCGCCAACACGAGTATAGAGGATAAAACTCGAAAAATTGCACACTCAACATCATCCTCATCCTTTTATTCAATTGCCACTCTCGCGCACCGTTTCCGCAGTTTCTCTCCATCGAAATTATATTACAGACAATATACAAGTCCATACGAACATTCCTCCTCGAGGTCCATTCATTAATTCAAAGTCAAATGCACTGCCAATGAATAATCCGTTCAAAAAATTATGATTTTCATCCTCAATTTCTTTGTGAAGGTCTCGCTTTCGAAATGATGAGCTAGAGTAATAGAAACTTGAAAAAACTCGCAGCTTCTATGACACTGAAGTTCGTGACGTTGGAGTCCAACGAAAAATACTTTTTTTTATTATTTGTTTGTTCAATTTGAAAAACCATGACAATTTTCGTATAGATTTTGCGTTCGGATCATAAAAAAAGATCGTTTCATTGTTCTGACCAAATATTGGAAAAGAAACTCGAGCTCTGCTCAAGGAAAGAATAAGTTTCGTTGCATGCAAACTTCAACATCGTGCAGCTTCTTGAAGTGATAAATTTTGAAAGTTTATTAAGGCGTATTATCGAAAAATTATGATTTTCATCCTCAATTTCTTTGTGAAGGTCTCGCTTTCGAAATGATGAGGGAGAGTAATAGAAACTTGAAAAAACTCGCAGCTTCTATGACACTGAAGTTCTTGACGTTGGAGTCCAATGAAAAATACTTTTTTTTTATTACTTGTTTGTTTAATTTCGAAAAACCATGACAATTTTCATATAGATTTTGCGTTTGGATCATAAAAAATAATCGTTTCATTGTTTCGACCAAATATTGGAAGAGAAACTCGAGCTCTGCTCAAGGAAAAAATGAATTTCGTTGCATTCAATCTGCAACATCGTACAGCTTCTTGAAGTGATAACATTTGAAAGTTTATCAAGCGCTGACATTCGGAGTAATTTCAAAAAGTTGTCAGTAGGGAACTGTTTTGTTTGGAAAAAACGTCCGAAAATGAAAAATTAGATTTTCACCGAGATTAATTTTCTAGTTTTCGAAATAAAACCCAGACTCTCAATAATTACTGAGAAATTTTTCCGAGTAATATTGCAAAAATAGACCATCGAATCGTAGACTGAAAAAAAAATGGATT
Organism: Hyposoter didymator; assembly: GCA_037952995.1. Taxonomy (NCBI): domain Eukaryota; kingdom Metazoa; phylum Arthropoda; class Insecta; order Hymenoptera; family Ichneumonidae; genus Hyposoter; species Hyposoter didymator. The sequence goes on along the minus strand of JBAJMU010000001.1, from coordinate 17,859,063 downwards.
TTTCTGAACAAAAAGGAATCGCGAGTCTCCTCTGAAAGAAAAAAAAAGCTGCATCGTATGTGCTTATTGAAATTTTCTTTCCGAGTGCCACCCCATGCCGAAAAGTCTAAAAATACATTCCCCACTCGCTGTTTCGGTACATTGAATATTTCAATTTATGAAAAATAAAAAAGCGCTCGTGCATGCCACTCCGATCAACCGAGGATAACCCTGTGACGAGATGCAGATCACGAAGGAGGAATACGTGAAGCAGAAATATTCCCAATCATTAACGATCCACCGAAAAGAAAAAACGAACGCGAATGTATTCGCTCGAGTAGATTCCAANAGCTTCTATGACACTGAGGTTCGTAACGTTGGAGTCCGACGAAAAATACTTTTTTTTTATTATTTGTTTGTTCAATTTGAAAAACCATGACAATTTTCGAACAGATTTTCCGTTTGGATCATAAAAAAAAATCGTTTCATTGTTCTGACCAAATATTCCAAAAGAAACTCGAGCTCTGCTCAAGGAAAAAATGAATTTCGTTGCATTCAAAGTGCAACATCGTGCAGCTTCTTGAAGTGATAAATTTTGAAAGTTTATCAGGCACTGACATTCGGAGTAATTTCAAAAAGTTGACAGTAGGGAACTGTTTTGTTTCGAAAAAACGTCCGAAAACGAAAAATCAGATTTTTACCGAGATTAATTTTCTAGTTTTCGAAATAAAATGCAGACTCTCAATAATTACTGAGAAATTTTTCCGAGTAATATTGCAAAAACAGACCCTCGAATCGTAGACTGAAAAAAAAAATGGATTTTTCTGAACAAAAAAAAATCACGAGTCTCCTCTGAAAGAAAAAAAAAGCAGCATCGTATGTGCTTATTGAAATTTTCTTTCCGAGTGCCACCCCATGCCGAAAAGTCTAAAAATACATTCCCCACTCGCTGTTTCGGTACATTGAATATTTCAATTTATGAAAAATAAAAAATCGCTCGTGCATGCCACTCCGATCAACCGAGGATAACCCTGTGACGAGATGCAGATCACGAAGGAGGAATACGTGAAGCAGAAATATTCCCAATCATTAACGATCCACCGAAAAGAAAAAACGAACGCGAATGTATTCGCTCGAGTAGATTCCAAGCATTGCATATTCCGAAGGGATAATGTCTACAGTCTTTCTCGATGACCGGAAGTTTCTCTCGAAAACGCTACCGCAATAAAAATCGTCAACGAGAAATACTTAGCCGTTGAAATCGACTATCGAGAAAAAAAAACGCGACTCCAGAAATCGCACACACATCCGTCGTCCAAAAACCCAAAGTCGCCAATAAATGAAAAAAAAAATGAAAAAAATAAAATAAAAAATACGAAATTCTCTGGTCGATGTGTTAATCAAAGGGATGACCGATGACATTGTGGAAAAAACGTAGCAAAGCGAGAAAGGCGGAAAAATTTGAGTAAATCGTATCAGAGGATGGCAAGGGAGGCTCGAAGATGGATGACCCGTAGGGTGGCAGGATCACGTGTGTCACGTGTCATTACCCTAAGCGACGTGGCTTTAATCAAGACGAGAAGAGACTGCGGAAGGTAGAGGCTGGTGCAAGATTCCGCAAGGAATTATCTAGGGACGACATTTTTCTCACACTCGTGGTTAAATATATATATTCGGGGGTATGGAACAGAAAAGCTTCTTATGAGGACGTAAATGATATTTATTTTCTCAGCGGAATTGTATCGATTGTGCTGCCGTATGCTTGAACCATCGTATCTACAGGGTGTTTCAAAATTTATAGCTGCCAATTTTTTTCCGAATAAACGAAACAATTCCGAAGCGAAAAGTTCTCAGGCATTTTAGTGTCCAAAGCAATGTGTAGTTATCGAAACTAGTTCTTCCGGAACTCGTTTCATACATTTTTGTGTAATCTTCTTTCTCAAATAAAATCCAATCATTATTTTCGAGCCTTTTTTCACCCCCATAACCTGCAATTTCCCTCAATCCAGCTTCGATCTTTCTCCACTGTCTGCACAAGGAAGCCCAAAAGTTTCCAATATTTTTCGATCGTTCTCATTATTATTCTGCTTCGGAAATCGCTTTTACTTTCTAGTCCGTCAAACAATTTTCTTCGTCATGATGTTTTTACGAAAAATTGATAATCAAATTTCTTTCAATTCGTTCGATTTTTTTCCAACTGAAAAGATATTCTAATAATTTGATCGCGTTCAAAATTCACGAAGTAAAAATATCCCCGAGGACGACTTTTGCAGAATTTTGAAGTTTTCATGGTTCGAATGCAACGAAATTCCCTTTTTTCTTGGGCAAATCTCAAAATTCTCATTGAATATTTGGTCAGGACAATAAAACGATTATTTCTTAGCGTCCGAAGACAAAATCGGTGCGAAAATTGTTCTGGTTTTTAAAATTGAACAAACAATTAATAAAAAAGAAACGTATTTTTCGTTGGGGCCCAACGTTGCGAACTTCAGGCTCGTGGCAACGTGGAAGAGATATTAATTAGTATGAGTGATGGAAAATCATCAGGTGAGCACGATCACCCGTTTTTGCTTCTCGCACTCTCTCAGCGCACGAGACTGGCCGCCGTGACTAATTTGGCCAATATCTCATCAACGGTGCATCGCACAGCAAAATGGCCAAAATTCTTTTTGTTCCTGGAATTCTACGATCTGGCGGTCCTACAAATCTTGGAGCTAACTTTCGGAACACTTCGTATATGAATGTATTTCGACGTTATAGGAATGTCTGCAATAACCCCAAATCGCCAAACGGCCGAGGCTCTTTGGTCGTCCCTCACACAGACCACGTAATGGACGACACAGAGTCCGCGTCACTCCTGGCACTTTGCCAGAGTCAGCTAACCACTCTCGACACAACCAGCTATCCTGCTCCGCGTGTCTGTCCGTGTGTGCCGGTTCGAGAGCCTACGCTCGTACCTCCTGGATCGTGAAACGAACCAGTGTAACGTAAAAGAGGGATGACCAAACAGCAGCCCACCGTATATACATATATATATTCAATTTCAGGCCGCAGTATCAATAGGAGAAAACAATATTTACAAATTATTCAAAACATTGCACAACATGAATCATTCGTCAAATATACCAATGAACTTGGCGGCATTTTCAATCCTCCAACACCTCCTGCTAAACAATTTTTTTCTTTTTTTTTTTTATAGGATCGCATGCACATTCGTCTTTACTCTGAACATCACGGAGAGAATTTTATATCAAAAATTACTATGCTACGATAGTTCCCTGGTACCATATCTTTCCTCTGAGAAAATTTAGCAAATACATAATAATTTTTCATCTGAAATTCGGCCAAAAATGTCAAAATTTGACGAAAAATGTCAAAATTTCCGCCATTTTCGATAGAGTATGAATGTAAAATTACTATTGTCTTTGCTAAAATTTCTCAGAGTTTCCTGGTACCATATCGTCCCTCTGAGAAATTTTAGCAAATACATAGTCATTTTTCATCTGAAATTGGACGAAAAATGTCAAAATTTGACAAATAATGTCAAAATTTCCGCGATTTCCGATAGAGTATGAATGAAAAATTACTATATTTTTGCTAAAATTTCTCAGAGGGACGATATAGTACCAGGGAACTAGTAATTTTTTATATGAAATTCTCTCCGTGAACTTATTTATTTAATGGATTATTCTGGGTAATTATCAAACGTTACGTTACCAATCAGCGGCTCGTCACTTTATGTCTCGTTTTCGGGAAATTATGAATTCTCGGTTGCGCTGCAGTTACCTGAAAAAAGAAGTTGAAGATATAGATCCAAATGCTAAATATTGGTTTTTGCTGAAAACTTTTAAGTTCGTGGTGTTGAAGAATCATAGAATCTCAATTTGATCGATGATTTTTTTGAAATAGGATAAATAATTCTCTGTGGCAACCAGTTCGCAGTTCGTAATCTTTAAGAAACACGAAATATTCGATAATGTCGAAAAGCAGAGTCCTCGACCGCTGTACGGCCTCAATATGGATTTTTTACGGAAATAGCTCATTGTACACGTCGAGGTCAAGAAACTTTTCAACTGGTCCATCGGTGGTTTTGATCGAAAGTTTACAATTTGATGGAAAATCCAAAATCGAAAAACGCCAAGTATTTTCGAGATTGGGCCTTTTTTCGTTACGTTCAAACTTGTACTAGTCGCTATTATACAAAACGCGCGAGAAGTGCCTTAAACCATGACACGAGTATCATCACGTGCCAGTTTTCATAGTCGATAAATTGAAATAATTCTTATGAATTCAATGGACCATGTTTGCAGATCCCAATATCCGCGGTCAAACATTTTTTCTCCCTTTTGGCATTGCCAATTAAAAAAAAATATTTTATTATCGATTTTTTGTTTCGAACGATGAAGAAAAAGGTCGTTTTTATCTTATTCTGAAATTTTTGTCTACAGAGGCACCAAATCTCAACGGAAATTGAGCCCCGAGTCGTTAATCGATTAATCTCGTTTATAAAATAATAAACTAATGAGGAAAAGTGCTTGCAGCTCGAATATGCGAGTCGGTTGGTAACGTCGGTGAAAATTTGCTGACTACGAGAGAAGCTACTGCGAGAGAGCCAGAAATTAACAAACATATCGGTATATTAAGTAGTTCCCAAGGGTCGGGAGAGATCGCAAGAGGTCTCGAGAAACCTATAGCCAAGAGAGCACGTCTATCGAGGGTTCGACGTTGTTGCTCTCTGAGTGTTGGTTCACATACGGATACGAAGTGGAACCATTATAATCCCGGTTCGCCAATATCGAGTTTCTGGCTCTATCCTGAAGCGTGTGTTTCGACAACGAACTCACTTGGCACGCCGCGCAATGGAAACGTCTAAAAACCTTCGTCATGTCACATTATGCCGATTACGCCCTCATGCTTTTCATTGTCATACGATTGCTGCGAGGGACACGATGAGTTCTCGCACTTTGCATGATCGACTCGAGTATGCTAAGTGTCGAGTTATATATCGACGTTCGTACTTACTGAGAGCCAAGCCAATGAGGTCCCTAGACTGCTCTTTGACATGTATCAAGTTGCAGCTACTTGTCATCCCTCTGAAACAACCCCTAGGACCCAATATTCATTTTTTTTTCTGCGATAAAGAGAAAGCCAGTACAAAGTGGAGTGTCTTATCAAAAGATTTCATCAACCAGAGACTTTTCATTCGAACGAACAGAATTTGCCAAACGAAGCTCGAAATCGACACCCTCTTGTGCGTCGTAAAATTTGTCCGTTTAACAAACTTGCTCTCATTAAGCGAAACGAATGAAATTCTATAACTCGGTGCATGCGAAAATGGTTTCCTCAGATACTCCAATTTCCTGGTCTTCCCCGTGTGTGTTAATGAATGTACGAAATATTTCGGGATCTCCTCACAAACTCTCGACCTCAGAGGCACTCCATGTCAGTCTCCATTTCCCTCGTGCCCGCTTTCATCAACCCAAAGTACAAATCACTCTACCAGCACTCCAGATTCTCGATTATATGGCTTCGTCCTCGCGCTTAGATAAAGAAAAATTACTACGAAAAGTCACATGAGGTTCTAGGATGAGAAAATTTCTGTGAAACTTAAACATTTATGGTTCACTTATCGTTTAACGACACCCTGACCTGCAGACCTGCCACCAAACACCGAGAGAATTTCATATTAAAAATTACTATGCTACCATAGTTCCCTGGTACCATATCGTCCCTCTGAGAAATTTAACTGTTACAAATTTCTCATTACAAATGAAAGAGAGAAAAAAAATTGGCTAATTCCAAGCGATTTCGTGAAAGCTGGATTAAAAAAAAATATTGGTTCTGCTTCCGGGTTAATTAGATTTTTTTTTAGCTGAACTGCAGTTTTATTTCGCGCCTCTTCCTTCACATCACTGGTGCCTTTACTACAGATGGCACCAGAAATTTTACTTTTACGAATTTCTCATTGCAAATGAAAGAGAGAAAAGAAATTGGCAAATTTCAAACGAGTTTGTAAAAGCTGGATTAAAAAAAAAAAAAAAAATTGGTTGTGTTTCCGGGTTAAATAGGATCTGACGAAAAATTGTTTCAGCTAAACTGCGGTTACGGATCATTACCCATTTTTGTTTGCAATGATTTACTTTGCTTTTTTTTTTGCGGATGACGCGCGTTTCTAAATAAACGAGAAATTATTCGGTCGCGTATAAATTAGTCGCTTTGAAAATTTCTCGAAATTGGAAAATACAACGATCTTTTTTTTTGCAATGGTCTCGCAATCCTTGAGTATGCACGGAGAGAATTTTATATTAAAAATTACTATGCTACCATAGTTCCCTGGTACCTTATCGTCCCTCTGAGAAATTTTAGCAAATACATAGTCATTTTTCATCTGAAATTGGGCGAAAAATGTCAAAATTTGACAAAAAATGTCAAAATTTCCGCGATTTCCGATAAAGTATGAATGAAAAATTGCTATGTCTTTGCTAAAAGTTTCTCAGAGGGACGATATGGTACCACACTGAGAATGAAATTTTGTTGAAAGTCGTCGATATTGCGTTGAATACGGTGAACAAAATATTTTTTGATAATTTCAAATTTTTTTTTAATTTGACAGCATATTTGGTTTCTAACGAAATTGTCAGCGAAATTAACGAGTGGAACGACTAAAATTTGCTTTCGAAAAGATTTTCTAAAATATTTCTTGCTGCATTGACACAATTCTTGGGATTATTCAAAAAATCGTTTAGTCGAACGTATCGAACAACATATTCATCTTTTTCAACAAAATTTTGTTTTCAGTGCAAGTAATTATGGTAGCATAATAATTTTTTGATATAAAATTATCTTGGTGTAGCTTCGGGAATTACCGCAGTCAAGGAGCCTTGGTGAACTCAATACCCGGATAGGTGACCCCGCTAAGTCATACAATGACTCGCGTATCGATGGTTTATCCGAGTTTTTAATGCAGCCAATCACCTCAGTGGAAATTTCATAAAAATCTAGCCAGCAGCCGTATCGACCGGAGTTTTTCCACATGCAGCAGCCCTTGGCCCTGGTGCAGCAAGTGCGATGCAGCAGTGCATGAGGAAAAGTGGCTATGAGCAACACTCTGGGGAATTCGTATAGGAGGAGGAAAACTGAAGTATATGAAAAAGTGAGATCTGAGTGATTGGATGAGGTCGCAGAAAATTCGCGAGATTATACGCTGACGTGATAAGGAAACGGGGAGGGAAAATATATTCCAACTGCATGCTCGTGCGTCTCCCCAAATTCACGAAATGTTTCAAAACTACGGAATTTTTTACTGAATAGAATTCACCCAGTGAACTTTATTCGTAGACTGGAAGAAAATTCTCGTGCGCAGTGTACAGAGTAACTAGCTTCATGCTAAGACACCAAATAATGTTTATCTGGATTGCCATGCACTTTGGCAACGTCAACCTCCCGAGGCTCTCGCTGCCCCGAGACCCAGATTACCGAAAGAAATCCCCGAGGATTAAGAGCAGAGACACAGGCTACGAAAGACGAAAAAAAAAAACAGCAGGTAATACAATTTGGGAAGGATCGATGATAAGCCGAGATAAGCAGAAATTAGCGGAAAGGGTTAAAAGAAAGTATGAAAATAATTAACGCGAAGATAATTGCTAATAATCGCATGTAGTGCGGAGAAATCAAGATTTTCGAAGATCTGCCTGACCGTACGAGACATGATACTCGTTTTTTCTGCGTTTCGAATCCCTAAACGCCGTCGAAGGTTCAAACCGACCGTGTGAAAAAAGTGATTTTCATTGGGATCCGCGAGTGACCGTTCCGAGATATTTTCTTCGTTATTCTCGCGCCGCTTCGTAACTTTTTTCACCGCTCCGTCTTGTTATACACTTCGGAAAGTAAAAGTATAAAAACATATCTGCTGAAGAGTTTGAGGTGCTTGCCGCCCGAAAAGCTGTACAACAAAACAACCAGCGCGGAGACGTTGTACATTCCCCATGGGATATATTCGCCACATGTCCTAATCCCATGTCGATCCCACGAGATAAGAAACCACGCGAGCAAAAGCCTCGTATCTTTGTGGCAAAAGAGACAGAAAGAAATCTTGAAATAAGGTGAACGATTTTGCGGCTACGAACACTTGAAATAAGCAGAAAGAAAATAAATGGAAAAAATGCCATGAGCTGCCGAAATGAGGCTCGGCGAGGAAAACCACAGAACAATTTCATCTTTGGAACAAAAAAAAAGCACATGTCGTAACCCTACAAAAGCAATTCTACGAGCACTTACACTGGCAATTAAGTTTTATAAAAAATTGTCGATATTTTGTTGAATACGTTCAACTAAATATTTTTCGATAATTTCAAAATTTTGGCTATTTTGGCAGTATATTTTGTTTCTAACGAAATTGTCAGCGAAATTTACGAGTGGAACGACAAAGATTTGCTTCCGGAGAGACTTTCTAAAATATTTCTTGCTGCAATGACTTAATTTTTGGGATTATTCAAAAAAACGTTTAATCGAACGTATCGAACGAAATATCCATATTTTTCAACAAAATTTTCTTTTCAGTGTAATCGTCACACACACACACACTCACAGTCAATAATCTTCAATTACAAGTGAGTGTGATAAATTGATGGACAACATGGAATTCTCGTGACTAATTACCAAACTGTTTATTAGACGAAGGACCTCGAGGAGATTTAATTTTTTTTTCGTTCGTCCTCGCTTACCGCACATTTCGCGGTCATGACAAATCAGACTCGTAAGTTTTTTTTGTGTACCTGATGATCGTTAACGGCCTATTCGTGTCTACGGTGCGAACGTTCCGCTTTTAAGCTCACCCCCTCGCACCTTACACGCGATAGTTGATCGGTTGAAAAAAAAACGACGTAAAGAAACGTTGCCTACAGTTTTATCGGATCACATTTGTCCGAAATATTGTGATAATTGATGAAATCTTTCGTATCGTTTTGTACGAGCGAAAGAACAAGAAAAAACTGATAAAATAAATAAATGTAGCTCATTTTTCCATTTGTTACATTCCACAAAAATACGAATAAGTTTGTCGATCTAGCAACATATTAAGTAGCCAAAGTTTCGTGGTTTCTTAATTTTTGTTCTTTCCTCTCCCCTTTCCCTTTCTCCCAATCTCTGTTTAGGACTTTTTCCCTCTCGGCATTGCCGATAACGGTAAAGGTCACAGGGTCTTACCATTTATAGTCACGACATTAGATGCTGGTCCGCGATACAAGTTACAACGACCGACATACATCGGCCATATAACTATCAAAACTAAAAATATCCTCAGCCCCGCAAATATCAGCATAATCCTGGCGCCCTTTCATGGATTACGGAGTGTCGAAGAATTACAAGAGCCCCGATAAGTCATCTCCAGACGTTGTTGTTGGGCCAATGGAAAATGACTATGATTATGAGCAAAGAAAAGCAGTGTGAATAAATTTAATACATCGAAGGGAACTGTGGCTTGTTGATCGAACCGATTTCTTTGTCGCTGGAAAAGCTGGAGGCTATAATGAACCGAGAAAATATGTATGAACATCACCTCCGGAAAAAAATGTAGACAAACGAGATTACTCTACCTTTTGTACCACAAAGAAGCAACTGACAAATGTGCACCGAAGAGACTGACCAACAGCATGGACTGCTGAGCGGCCTGTGTCTATGCTCCAACCTTTCGGAAACTATCTTATGATGCTGAAGTTTGCATCGTTGGGATGCAGCGAAATTCTGTTTTTTCTTGAACAGAACTCTTAATCATTATTCAATATTCGGTCGGAAAAATACATAGTAATTTTTCATCTGAAATTGGGCCAAAAATGTCAGAATTTGACAAAAAATGTAAAAATTTCCGCCATTTCCGATAGAGTATGAATGAAAAATTCCTATGTCGTTGCTAAAATTTCTCAGAGTTCCCTGGTACCATATCATACCTCTGAGAAATTTCAGCAAATACATAGTAATTTTTCATCTGAAATTGGGCCAAAAATATCAAAATTTGACAAAAAATGTCAAAATTTCCGCAATTTCTGATAGAGTACGAATGAAAATTACTATGTATCTGCTAAAATTTCTCAGAGGGACGATATGGTGGCAGGGAACTATGGTAGCATAGTAATTTTTCATAAAAAATTCTCTCCGTGTGTAATTACGTGTTTGTTATCGGGGCGAATGTTGCATTGCCTCCGAGTTTGTCATTAAATAAAAACTTGTCGAATAATAGCGAATAATGCACTTGGTGCTCTTCGTAAAAATGAAATTCGTTGAAAATTCGAAAGAGGAACGGCAGAGCTTAATTATCAATTGTCATGTTGCAGCAGAATGTAAATTTCATCGGTACAAAATAAAAATGTTACATTAAAATATTCATTTTGCTTGTTAATTATTACAAACATCAGTTTGCACTGGTGAAAAAGAAAAACATTCAACAATTTCGTTTCGTGTCCCACTGGCCCCGATTTCCTCAAACTTTTGCATGCATGCACAAGGGAAAGGATTTAACAAGTTGTACCGAACGTGAAAACTTGATCGGGCGAGTTGTAACAACCGATACACATTAACGAGATTAAACAATGTTGGTTGGTACAGAGAGCGAATTCCGGTAGAATGGCAAAACAGAAGTGAAACTTGTATCATTCGGTAACAAGTTGCCACACGACCATATATCACGAAGTCAGAGCGGGTTCGCTTGGTAAATTTTGTGATCGCGTATAGGTGTTAAAGTATCAAGCCAAAATATTGATTTCAACGAGTCTACCGGAAACCGCATGTTTACGAACAGTCGAGAGAACAATCCTGCCAATAACGAGGCGATTAAAAACACCCTCGAACCTAATTTCATGAAAACAAATCATAAAATCTGCCGATGTCGATTTTCATGGTTTTTTCCTGCCTAAATATTCGAAGGGTTGATAGAAAAAATTTTCGTGCATGGAGAAGTTCTAATTCTGTGATTTCAAATATTCACAAAATTTTTCATCGGTCACAGAAATAACTCACGTGTACTTGGCCATAAAACACCATAAACAATCAATGATGTTGAAGTTTGCATCGATGAAATGCAACGAAAACTCATTATTTTTTATAGCATCGCACCAAATTTTCATACAGTGTTTGTCAACAATAACGAGAAAGTCTTTGTCGCCATTCGAAAAGTAAATTTACTAGAAAAATTCGAACGAGTCAAATAATTATCAAAATAATAAATAAAAAATAGATTTTACGTTGCATTGCAACGATTCAAACTTCAATATCATAACAATCACACCATAGCACAAAATCTTACATATTGAAAGAAACAATGAAAAAAATGTCAAAAACACCATCGCACACCATACATCTTGGCCTCGAAAACACCATACAGTGATCACTGTTGTGGGAAATCCTAAAATGTCCATTACAATTTACTATTCCACGTATAATTATCCGACATTGGAATTTTTATGGAACCCCATGCGTCATTCATCACGTAATTTCTAGAGCCTAATTAAATATTACTTAAAAAATTATTCCATTGAAATTTTATTTCGTGCGATTATTATTGCAAAAGAATATTTTTGTTCGGGACATTCGAGCAGAGACATATTAGCAAAGATATATTTTGGCGCAGTTTTTGTGGTCGACACCCCCTATTGACATAGTTTTGACCCTTAAATCGTGCACTTTATCTCCTTCGTTTGATGTCAAAGGTTCTCCTGTATGGAGGGCAAACAACATATAGATATTCTCGCGACTCCCTCGACTTGTCGCTATGACTTAGTTCGCTCACCTTTTCTCCTCCACACGTCTACTCGCCTCCATCTACGCGTGTACGTTTTTTCTTTCACCCTCATTCCTCGTCGCGTTTGTGTTCCCGCAGGCAGCTCGCTATGAGAATTTTATCGATCATACTCGCAAGAGCCGCGCAATCGAATCTCGGTGATGTTGAAACTGACGAGAGGGCAAGAGAGCGAGAGAGCGAGAAGGCAAGCAAGGAAACGGGAATAAATCGTGCCCATTGGCTGTTTGACTTATATTTCTATCCAACTTCCATTCACGTATACACTTCTCAACCCTCGCCATGTTCTCTCTCGCGAATTTTTCTATACGTCGACAATTTTGTCGCCAAGAAATAAAAGAGAAATAAAAGAAAGGCTGGCCTTACGTCGTGAGGCAAGGAAAATTACCGCCGCACTTAGAAATCCTCTTGACACAAGACCAGGGCCTGGAACTTGGCGGGGAAGAGGTTCGCGGAGTTTGGTGAATATCGCGGCAGCAGCAGTGGGACAGCGAGGATATTCGAACAAGACGAGAAAGGAGAAGGAAAAAAAGACACATCGAGAAACAAGGACGAAGGGAAAAATAGCAGAATGTGACGTCGCTGAATGCTGGCATCGGAACACATCGACTTTTCTCTTGAGGGGAAAGAAAGTTAAGGGATTCTGAAGATGACCCGAATCACTTTCTGGCAGAGATTCCATGATCCACCTAATTTCTCCCTTTTCCGCTTCCCATTATATTCATTATCGTAGGGAGACAAACGAGCCTGTAACTCGAGGCTCCAAAGACCTGACACCTTTTCTTCGCTCAGCATTTTATTTATGACCGCATTGATTACATTTTTTTCCATTGTCGAATGGCCATTTTTTTCGTCAGACATGAAAATTACTATTTAATAAATTCATTGAAAAAAAAAACAAACGAAAAAATTTATACGATCGCGACAGCAGCACTGGGAATGAAATTTTGTTAAAAATCGTCGATATTTTGTCGAATAAGATAAACTAAATATTTTTTAATAATTTCAAAATTTACGTTATTTTCCCAGTATATTTGGTTTCTAACGGAATTGTCAGTGAAATTCACGAGTGGAACGACAAAAATTTGCTTTCGAAGAGACTTTCTAAAATATTTCTTGCTGCACTGACATCATTCCTGGGATTATTCAAAAAAACGTTTAGTCGAACGTATCGAACGAAATATCGATCTTTTTCAACGAAATTTTGTTAAAAATCGTCGATATTTTTTTGAATACGATAAACTAAATATTTTTTGATAATTTCAAAATTTCCGTTATTTTTGCAGTATATTTGGTTTCTAACGGAATTATCAGCAAAATTTACGAGAGGAACGACAAAAATTTGCTTCCGAAGAGACTTCCTAAAATCTTTCTTGCTGCACTGACGAAATTTTTGGGATTATTCAAAAAAAACGTTTAGTCGAACGTATCAAACAAAATATTCATCTTTTTCAACAAAATTTTGTTTTCAGTGTATAAATTCAATGGACCATATTTTTGCAGATATCCGCGGTCGAAGATTTTTCCTCCCTTTTGGCATTGCCAATTAATTTTTTTTTTTTTATCATCGATTGTTTGTTTCGAACGATGAAGAAAAAAGTTTGATGAAAAAGTTCTTTTTCATCTTATTCTAAAAAATTTCTCTACAGAGGCACCAAATCTCAACGGAAATCCAGCCCCGAGTCGTTCGTTAATCGATTACTCTTGTTTATAAAATAATAAACTACTGAGGAAAAGTGCTTGCAGCTGAAATATGCGAGTCTGTTGGTAACGTCAGTGAAAAATTGCTGACTACGATCGGAGCTACTACGAGAAAGCCAGAAATTAACAAACATATCGTTTTCAGTGAGAAGCTCATCAAGATCCAAATTTCGGTCTTAGAAACATTTTCACCCGCGCACTTTGGAGCCAAACTTGATTGATTGGAAAGCGAGTAAAAATGGAAGTCGTTCGCAAGCGAACTTTATACGACGAAGGAGTCAGTTCTGATTGTAAGAAATGGGTCGGTATTGCCTCAGTCTGGCTTCTTTTTATCCACGAGCTCGCATACACATCCATAGACATAATGTATGAATAAAAAAAACGCGAGATGTTGAAATGTATTTACAAGAGGATGTCACGTGGGGCAGGTGACACGTGAAATGTAGCAGGTGTCGTGGTAAAATCGGGTTCAACTACCGTCGGCGAATAAAAAAGCGAGACGAGATCGTGTCGCGAAAGAAAGTTTCTTTGTCACACACGCTCTTCTCTTTCCCGAGCTCCGTCTGTGTTTTTTCCTCATCGTATTATTTGCTCTGCTTTTTGGGGGAGTAACTCGTTGTTAACGCAGCGCAGAGACGCTGAAAATCGTCCTGCTGTCGAAAACACTTTGGCACAGTATCAAAGTTTTTTTTCCTTGCGAGACAAAAACGAGAAAACTCCTATAGAAATGTTTCGACTCTGGGCTGCTCCGAAACAAAAGGAACCTCGATCGTGTTAATTGCTTGTCAAACGCACGATATTAAGTAGGTCAAGGTCTGGCAACTTTGAAATTTCGAGCGTAACTGGAAACCCATCTCTCGGGATCCTTGTGTACATTTGCTCTTCGGTGGATAATTATCCGCGCGGAGGAATACAAATCGGAAAAAAATGGAAGAAAAATCTTCTCGTATCGTTTCAGCCGTGATTCGCATCATTGACATTTCAACGCAGGTGACCCTGTTGCTAATTTTCCTGTATATAACAACTATATGTGCCCAGACACATAGTTATTAGAGAATCGATGCTTCGTGTGCGATCCGGTCCACACGCTCCACTGCCTCTTCGAGACTGCATGGAGAATAATTGCAGAAGGAGCGAAACGTGAAATAGAATCGAGGGGAAGGAAGGCGGAGCGAGGAACTAGACTTTGGTAAATTCCAATTACTATCATTATTATCCATCTAGTGTATATAGTTTCCAGGAATTCGATAAGACCATCATCTGAATAGCCTCGATTCCATGTGTAAAAACGAAAAATTTCTGCACTATAAATTCTCCATGTCCAGAAACTGAAATTTTGTACAAAACTTTTTTTTTTCAAATTATAAAAAAAATTCTTTTCAAATTTAATTCTTAATTAAATTAATTAAATTTTTTTTAAATTAATTTTAATTCAATTAATTTAAGTAATTGTTTTTATGTACAAAAACGACAGATTCGACAACATGAAAAATATGCTGATTTTCGATCAATTAGTATGACGTTGAAGTTTACATTGTTGGGCGATGCAACGAAATTCTTTTTTTCTCGGCGACAAAGCTCGCACTAGTTACAGGCAGAATTTAATTACGATGATAAAACGATCAGTTTTCGCGACGGCCGAAAGTTTTTGGATGATTCTGAAAAATGGAACAAATGGTCAATCAGAAAAAATGTTTTTCGTTGCATACTCGCGAGCGTCATTCGATTAGTCGAGTATCTCGTGCTTCTGATCTACGGCTCCATTCCGGAATTTATATCGATGCGAGACTATTATTTTGTTAATCTTTCTCGTTAACAAGATTTAGTTCGACACCTGAACTCTGGCATGCAGTGCTGGCGGTGACATCAACCATTCTCGAGATCCTGTGAATATATATATACGCGAACGCTCGCGATTGATTTGAACTGCAACGGAAAATGCAAGTTTGTACCCCGGATGGTTGATGGCTCGTCGAGCGGTCGATGCCAAGGACGTATAATTATAATTCTATGAAATGTACAGACGTATCGTAACGAATTTGATTGAAACGTTCAGCCGATAACTGCCGAGTGATTTATCGAAGGGTTGCGAACTTTTGTTCGCTCAGTCGAATCGTTTGAATTGAAAATTATCGAGAGCTGCGTCGACTCAACGCTGCGGCGAAAAAAACTTTTGGAAAAATCGTTTTTGTTCTTTCGTCTACTGCTACGACGTTTGGAACGACCGCTGTGACTTATTGAGCTTTTATCAAACACCACAGACATCAACGTCGTCTGCGTCGTTGCTGACATTTGGAGGGTGGATGATATCAACGTGATTAACGAGAAAATGAAAACATGAAAATGAGAGCAACTAATTGTAACGAAAAGACAGCGAGGAGAGAGAGGATTTCAGTATCCGGTGCATGTCTCGACTGCCCTCCATGTAAACAGTCGATGGATCATTTTTGGCGAATCAACATTGTTGCGTAACGATTTATCACCGGGGTAAATATAGAGAAGGGGAATAATCTGTTGGCTTCCCTGCGATAATTTACCCGAGTTACGTGTCCAGGTATTTAATGAACAGAAGCAGAGCGTTGATCCGGCCGCTGATTCTACTCGTTAAGGTACTGCAGCAGCTTTTCGACAAGAGAATCGATCGAGGGTGCAATCGATTGTGACACAACGACTGTCAGTCTAAATAAATATAAATAATTAGCCGATTTAGCGTTTTTTAGGCACCGAAAGATTTTTTTCATCAGATAAACGATTTTTGTCTTTTTTAACGACACTTGAGTATCGCGGTAATGAACCGAGCAAAGGTCAGACGAAAATCGACATGGCTTTATAATTTTTGCGATAATTAGCTGATCATTTCAAATCTATCGTTGCAAATGTTTTTCACGTTGACGTTTGCAACGTTGAGATTCAACGAAAAACATTTTGTATGTTTCTTATTTATTGAATTTTGAAAATCATGGCAATTTTTCGTGTCGATTGAGTTTTTAAGTCGAAAGAGAGGATTGTTTTATTGTCCAGACGAAATTTTGAATAATGATTATGAGCTCTACTAAAATAAGAACGGAATTTCGTTGCATTCGAACGTGCAGACTTCAACATCATTTTCAATTATGACTCTGAAGTTTGCAACGTTGAGATTCAACGAAAAGTATTTTGTATATTTATTATTTAGTGAATTTTGGAAATCGTGGCAATTTTTCGTATCCATTGAATTTTCAGGTCGAAAGAGAGAATCGTTTTATTGTCCAGAGCAAATATTGAATAATAATTATGAGCTCTACTGAAAAAAGAACAGAATTTCGTTGCATTGCAACGATGCAAACTTCAGCATCATTGTTTTTCTACAGGTCAATGAGATAATGTAAATCCACGCGGTCAATTTATTTAGGCCTTGTGTATTGAACTCGCCACGAAACTATTGTGAAAATTGATCACTCATTAGACCAGTGTGAATTAAGCAGCTAATTAGCTCAATATTCCTAATTTATATTCTTCTGATTGAAAAGGCGAATTGGACGTGAGGAAATGTGTCCGTGCGATGTCGACGATATTGGCAAACATTTTGAAAATAAATGGACCGCATCGTTTCCTTGGAATGAAGCAGTGATTAAGGGGCTTCGTTAATTAATAATCCGTCGGCGACGCGCGCCCTATGTTTGGAACAAAGTCCACGAAATAGAACTCGCGGTGATAACACACTTGGGGATATTACTCCGAGGCGCGGAGATAAAGTGCGAAATTTCACAACCCTCGCGGTCTACGTCGACCCTCTGCGTCGCCTATATTTCCGTCGAGCCGGATAATAGTTAAAGAGCACCTTTTATCGTCTCCTTTGATCAGCATATTCGGATCAATTAGCAAACCTCCCATTCCTCGCGTCGAAACCACTTCTCTCTTAAAAATCAAATGTCTTGCGCGCTACTTTCGGCTGCGACCCTTGTAAAATTATCATTCACTCAATTTCCTCCGAACTACGAAACGATGTTGCCCTTAGAGCCACTCAAAACCCTCGCCGCAATGTTCAAATGTCATTGGATATCAGATGCGGGAGCTTGGAATCAATAGGACCCAATCGCTTCAAGAATTCGATTCAATTTCGAGACCGAAATAAATAAAAATTGCACACCAACGGTGAAAACAAAATTTTGTTGAAAAAGATCGATATTTTGTTCGATACTTCACGTTTTTTTGAAAAATCCCAAAAATTGTGTCATTGCAGCAAAGAAATATTCTAGAAAGTCTTTTCGAAAGCAAATTTTTGTCGTTCCAATCGTAAATTTCGGTGACAATTCCATTAGAATCAAAATATACTGCGAAAATAACGAAAAATTTTAAATTATCAAAAAATATTTAGTTTACCGTGTTCAACAAAATATCGACGATTTTTAACTAAATTTTATTTCCAGTAAAATTGCCATTTCCCAATCTTTCTATTACTAGAGAGAATACTATAGGGAAGACTATAGGGAACTATAGAGAATAATTTTCGTCTGAATGAACTTCTCAAAATTATTCGCCGTAAGAAGAAAAAAAAGTTCTTCTCAATAACGACGTTATTCTAAAAGAAAAAAAAACCCTGAATATCGAATATTTACGTGACATTTGCGAGTCGTGCATTGCACTGACATTAAGTTGCAAATCCAGGTCAGTTTGAAAAAGGGCCTTGAGAAATCTAATAGCATTTGTACAGCAATTATTAGTTTTCCAATTAGGACAGAATTTAACAAATCGTGAAAAAAAAAAAAAAACGATATCGAACTCTTCACAAAAGACCCAACGTCGACTTATTGTTCACGAAAGTTTCGGAGCAGCGTATAACGGTTGAGAAGTAAATAAAACTTTAATTACGATGTTGGCTGATGATTTTTCGACGCAGAATCGAAGAAAAATTGACGAGAACGTAAATTCAGAAAATTATCGCTACAAACGTTCCCCACGACATAAAATTTCATATGCAAACAGACCAAGTTATAGATTCACCAGAACGAGGTAGTTTGCTCAGAATTAATGATAAATCGATAATTTTAACGACATCGTATCGGTAAACGTCTTGCGATGTGTTTCAAGCTAATGAATCCTTCATTCGTGACGAATTATTACAGTAATTATTGTAAAATATCATTTGAATAAAATATTTGTTGCAAAAATCGTACGTTTCGGCTTTTCCCTTTTTATCCAATTATTTAAGCGCTCGAGAAATCAACCAGCAATAAGATCCATTGCTCCCCATTGAACAGCAGTGCAGCATCTTGTTTTCTTTTCTTTTTTTTCATAAAAATAAAAAACAGCTTTCGAAACAGAAAACGAAAAAATTTGAACGGAACATTTCGGAAAAAAATGTTGCAAGTCTCGAGGAGTGGAGACATCGAAATCAATCAAGATCGAACTTGATCAAAGTGACATTTGGATCTAAGTAAAATAACGTCTGGACTTTGTAAAGTTGTGTCAATGGAAATATATCACGAAAATGAAGATAATGGCCACACTGTAAATGAAATTTTGTTAAAAATCGTCGATATTTTGTTGAATACGTCAAACTAAATATTTTTTGATAATGTCAAAATTTTTGTTATCCTGGCAGTATATTTGGTTTCTAACAGAATTGTCAGCGAAATTTACGAGTCGAACGACTAAAATTTGCTTCCGAAGAGATTTTCTAAAATATTTTCTGCTGCAATGACAACATTTTTGGGATTATTCAAAAAAACGTTTACTCGAACGTATCGAACAAAATTTCCATCATTTCCAACAAAATTTTATTTTCAGTGCAATGGTTTGAAAATTTATCAAAGTGGTCGAATCGAATAATTCTTACAAAAAGTTCAGTACACGTATGGGAGACCGCGGCAGGAACTGTAAAACGCCAAGACACGTATGAATGAGGCAACTGACCTGCGGAGTCTCGATCCTCGACGAAGCCGGAAAACAGTTGATCTTTCGCAATCCCGAAATCGAACTACTTGGTTCAGAAGACTCACTGGGAACCGGCGTCCTTTTCACTGTTGCATATAAACCACGAGGAACGGATTCACCGTGCAAAGAACGCGAACAACTTCGGAGGGGGAGAGGAAAAATCACAAAGACGATGATCCAACAAAATAAACAGTGAAATAAAAAAAAAAACGTGAAATGACGCGGATACGACGATTCCTGTTGCTGGCTAATCGGCCAGTTGTAAGAAATAAATCGAGGGTTTTGATGATGATGTTGAAAAAGAAGCTTTTTGGGTAAATATTGCGAGGAGATCCGAGGCCTATACGAATAACGCCGGATGTTTTCGTTAAGACTGACTGCGGCCGACCGCGTGGCAGAGCACCTGACACAGGGTGGTACGTAACCCCCACCCCAAACACGCGCAGTCAGCCAAGTCCACCCTCGCGTTTTCCATTCCACCCGTTCTTTCTCTCTTTATCTCTCGATCTGTCTGTCTCTTTCGGTTCTGTCTGCCTCGATCCTTCTTTCCATCCCTTTCGCCCTCCTCTCTTATCCACCATTTTGCCTTGGTCAGGAACGAGCAGAGGAGAGAGCGAGAGAGAGAGAGAGAGAGAGAATCGCTAAGAGCTTCGAAAGCACACACGGGGGCGTTAGCCACCCTCCGGCAATCTTTCCATATACCAACTCTGTGTCTGCGTAAATACACAAGTCACGAACACCATTTTATACCTTCCCCTCTGTACTATAGCCAAAGTCAGACTACCACAAGGAGCTTTTACCAACGCGCGTTTGTACGCACGAGAAAAACGTCGACCTACGACAGCGACGACGACGGGAATTGAGCTTTGCGTGAACTTTCAACATTTTTCAAAAGAAGGTGAAAAAATATTTAAACGGTATCGAGAGCTCGACACACGTAATCAGATCGAAAAATATATTCATTTTCCCTCGATGAGTTCACTCATAACAAAATTTTGTTGGAAAAGACGGATATTTTGTTCGATACGTTCAACTAATGTTTTTTTTTTTAATAAACCCAAAAATTGTGTCATCGCAGCAAGAAATATTCTATAAAGTCTCTTCGGACGCAAATTTTTGTCGTTCTAATCGTAAATTTAGCTGACAATTCCATTAGAAACCATATATACTGCGGAAGTAACAAAAATTTTGAAATTATCAAAACATATTTAGTTAATCGTATTCAACAAAACATCGACGATTTTTAACAGAATTTCATTTCCAGTGTCGCAGAGATTTTGTTTGTTCCAAATCATTCATATTCATCGTGACCTCACTCGATTCTTCTACAGACTACAGAATCGCGTCTCAATAATACAACGAATTTATTTCGTTTCTCTCTTCGCTCAACCACGTGGAATATCATTTTTTTTTTCAATGAGATTTCACGAAGTCTAAGCACGTTCGCATTGACAAATCATTTTCTTCATAAACGCCAAGAGAAAATGAAAAGTTCTTATCGCCTGTCATCTGCTTTTTATCCGAGATTCCGTTCGTATAAATTCGCGCGTCTGCAAAGCTTTCTCAAGTGAATCCATCAAGTGATAGGACGATGATCGGTAAACGAGTAAAGTGAAGAAAGATTCATTCTATGCTGGTTGCGAGAAATTGAACGCGTTACCTCTACCTTGCTGCAGCACGAAACATAGAAAGTCCTCGAGAAATAAGTGCGGTGGTTTGATTGCTCTTCGTGATAAAAACGATTTATCTTGGGAGCAGATAATAGCGCGAAGGAGCTAGAGAGAATGCAAGACAAGTTTTCTGCGTCATCATCAATATCACTGTATCATGGCACACCGAGAAGAAAGAGAGAACGAGAAGGGTGGGGGGGGGGGGGGGGGGAAGGATGACACGAGATGCGAAGGTGAGGGATTTTATCCAGTAACGATAACTCAAAGATCTATCGGAGCTGAGCGCGTTTGCGTCACTGTTCATGCTTTTGGAGTTGCGAGCGAGTTCACAGCGGAACGATGAAAAATTTTGCCTCTCCACCGATTCAGCGAGCATCGATTATTCATTTTTTTCCACGTGTTTTCTTTTTCTTTCGATTCAGACACACTGGGAATGAAATTTCGTTAAAAATCATCGATATTTTGTTGAATACGGTAAACTCAATATTTTTTGATAATTTCGAAATTTTCGTTATTTTGGCAGTATATTTGGTTTCTAACGGAATTGACAGCAAAATTTACGAGGGGAAGGACAAAAATTTGCTTCCGAAGAGACTTTCTAAAATATTTCTTGCTGCAATGACGCAATTTTTGGGATTACTCGAAAAAACGTTTAGTCGAACGTATCGAACAAAATATCCATCTTTTTCAACTAGATTTTGTTTTCAGTGTAGTTCCCTGATACCATATCATCCCTCTGAGAAATTTTCGCAAATACTTACTAATTTTTCATCTGAAATTGGACCAAAAAAGTCAAAATTTGGCAAAAAATGTCAAAATTTCCGCGGTTTCCGATAGAGTATGAATGAAAAATTACTATGTCTTTGCTAGAATTTCTCAAAGGGTCGATATGTCCCTCTATATTTCTATTGGTAGAAAAGTGTAAATACAGAAACCACCTCTGCAAAGTTAGTGCAGAGCAATGAAGAAATGAATTTATTACGTAACAATCGTAAGGGTTATCATCTGCTCATTATGTTCTGCAAAATTTGTGCTTTTTTTTGTTTCAGGAAAGAGAAATCACCCCCTTCATCGACGAGAGCCCCAAAAAATCATTTCTGCAACGTCCGAAAGCTTCCACGAATGTTGTTTGTCCAAAAACGCAAATGTTCTTCATGCACTCAGATCGCAAAGTTCGAAGTCCTAAAGAACATGTAGTCTTGATTTCTGAAAATTTTCTAATTTCGTCCCCAGCCAGTGTTTGAAAGCGGAAATCTTAAAAAGTTGGATAAAATAACAAAAAATGATTTGTACCAAGTAGAAATGGGTCTCTCTGCGAATTTGCTGGTGCTGCATTCTCCTGTGTAGATATATATCTTGCCATATACAGAATCGACTCATATAGTGCAATGGGGATGCAAGCAGAGCGAAGAGAGTGCAATATCTCTCTTCCTCTGACTCTCAATGCCATACCTGTGTCTCGGGCATATTACAAGGCGAGTTTCTCGCGTGCTAAGACATCGTGAATCACGTTCTACCTCATTCTCGCGGACGTTCCAACGTTGGAACTCGCGCGCACACGCCACCACGCCAGTTTACCATCTGAGGGCGCTTGCTATACATGTTCCTCGGTTTATGTGAGTGCTATGCCTATATATTATAATAAATAGAAGAGAGAGAGAGAGAGAGAAGAGAAATGCAAATGGACTAGCACTAACGCATCTTTTCAACTTCCAACCCTAGCCGTTTATTCAAAGTTGTTCCCATACGTTTGGCCGATTAGAGCTATTTATCCACGACTGAAATCCGCACCAAGGAACAAAGACACATTTCATTTTATGGAAGTTATTCAATTGTCTCTCGATCGAACACCACCAAATTTGCCATCAATTCCCACTTTGAAACTAATTGTTGGATGCTGCGTGAACGGTGCACTGAAAAGAAAATTTTGTTGAAAAAGATGGATATTTTGTTCGATACGTTCAACTAAATATTTTTTTTTTGAATAATCTCAAAAATTGTGTTATCGTAGCCAGAAATCTTTCAGAAAGTCTCTGTGGAAGCAAATTTTTGTCGTTTCATTCGTAAATTTCGCTGACAATTCCGTTAGAAACCAAATATACTGCCAAAATAACGAAAATTTTAAAATTATCAAAAAATATTTAGTTTATCGTATTCAACAGAATATCGACTATTTTCAACAGAATTTCATTTCCAGTGTCGCAATCTCGTTCCTGACGGAGTACATACGTCGAACAACGAATATCCGTCCAGCGATAACGAAATTTTGTTGGAAAAGATCGATATTTTGTTCGATACCCACAACTGAATGTTTTTTTTGAATAATCCCAAAAATTGTGTTATCGCAGCCAGAAATATTTAAAAAAGTCTCTGTGGAAGCAAATTTTTGTCGTTCCATTCGTAAATTTCGCTGACAATTCCGTTAGAAACCAAATATACTGCCAAAATAACGAAAATTATGAAATTATCAAGAAATATTTAGTTTACCGTATTCAACAAAATATCGATCATTTTCAACAAAATTTCATTTCCAGTGTCATCCATCTTCGAAACGAAAGAGATGAAACTCTTGATTTTTTAATATAACTAGGGTGCATCGGGCGCGCGAACGGTTGTCTATGGTGGCGCTGCAGCGCTCCTTTTATTCGTAATAAGTTGAACTTTACGACAGCGTCTCGAAGCCAATCTATTTTAGAGCTGTTCGATAAGAACAGCTCTAAAATCGTCAAGAGGCCTCAGCCTTCGCGCTTTTTCGAAAATCATGGATAAAACTTTTTTGAGAAACGCTATCGACGAGCACTCTTCGCGAGGACACGCGGAGGGACTTTTTCTATCACCCAGAACCGAAAAAGTTTCATTCTGGTAGGAATGACTTCTTCCATGGCTCCGGAGCATATTTAATTCTTCAATTTCGTAAAAAAAACGTTTCAGCCCGACTACATCGTTGAAAAGGTTTGTTTTTTTTTTGTTTCCCAACGAATTGACGTTTTTTAAATAAGCAGGAAATTAGTGCCCTCGAACTTAATTTTTTTTCGATCGACATTTCAACTCGCGAATGTTATTTCGATTCCCTTCTTCGAGTCAGAATGAAAACTACTTTTGTTTACCTCCTCGTCTCTGTTCCTTTTTGCTCGGGCTCTTTATGTCCTTCCCCCGAGGGGAGGCAAACTGAGTGCTCATGTACTACTCGCAGTTCGATCAGAATGTCGTTTCGGCCTCTTACCGGTGTGTGAACCAGCGTTCCGAGAGAAAACCATAAAGTTGCTTCGCTTTTTTCCTCTTCCAGCCCTCCACACCGTGTCGAGATATTTCACATCAACGCCGTAACGATTGGATAGAAAGTAAGAAAACTACGATAACTTTTTTCATTCGAGAGACTCTGAAAAAGACTCTCGCGCCATGATGTCGATATGATGACACAAGAACACTGATTTCCTTTTCTTTACATCCTAATAAATATATTGTGCACGAATAGAATGAAAAATTGTTTATTTCACTGCGTTCAAAATTAAAATGTTTTTGAATGATTTTGCGACATAGAAAACAAAATTTCGTTGAAAAAGATGGAAATTTTGTTCGATACGTTCGACTAAACGTTTTTTTTGGATAATCCCAAAAATAGTGTCAGTGCAGGAAGAAATATTTTCGAAAGTCTCTTCAAAAGCAAATTTTTGTCATTCCACTCGTAAATTTCGCTAACAGTTCCGTTAGAAACCAAATATGCTGCCAAAATAACGAAAATTTTGAAATTATCGAAAAATATTTAGTTGACCGTATTCAACAAAATATCGCCGATTTTCAACAAAATTTCATTCTGAGTGGGCCATATTAGAAGAAATTCATATGCTTGCGATCTTCCCACACATTATTTCTAGGGTCCGATTGACTTGGAATTTGTTACTCATGAATCTGCTTTTTGACCGTTGATTACGAAAGCGAACATGAAATACGTAATTTTACATGTTTTTCTATATTTTCAAAACAGAAACGACTGTACGCGAAAATTTGTGTAAAAAGTCCGCGAAAATCGTTGGAATGTATCGCGCGATCCATGGAATTGAAAACCTCTAGATCATTTAATGCGCGGTGAAGAATTTTATTTCTAGATTTTTGCTTCATTCCTGCATCCATTATAAAAACGGGATCCACTGTTTTTGCACCAGCGCGGCAGCATGTTTTTTAGGGTGCAAACATAAAATGTAAGAATAAGCAGCAACCGTGGTTTCGTGAGCTTGAAAAAAAAATTACACTTTCAAATTTGTAATGTATATCTCTCCAGAGTTTCTTTTTTTTTCGTGCTATCACACACGTCATACATAAAATACCACCCAAAATAAAGGGGTAGACTCGGAGGCGAACCTCTTAACCTAGCTCCATCGTTCTAGGCTCTCGCCTTCGACAATCCC
>JBAJMU010000001.1:17778326-17833590 GCA_037952995.1 Hyposoter didymator | reverse complement strand
TGCCCAGAAACCATCCGACCCTCTGGATGTTGTCTCGGTCTCTCTTACTCCATCTTACTTCCGTTTCACCTCCCGACACCCTCCTACCGCGAAGCGGACTTTCCTGATGGTAAACCTTGAGGAGCATATCCGGATGGAAAAGAAAGGGGCCGGCGAAAAGAAAAGAAGAAGGAGAGTAAAAAGCCAGAGAGTAAAAAGAATTAAAAGACACACTGGGAATGAAATTTTGTTAAAAATCGTCGATATTTTGTTGAATACCGTGAACTAAATATTTTTTTATTATTTCGAAATTTTCGTTATTTTGGCAGTTTATTTGTTTTCTAATGGAATTGTCGGCAAAATTTACGATTGGAACGACTAAAATTTGCTTCCGAAGAGACTTTCTAAAATATTTTTTGCTGCAATGACATAATTTTTGGGATTATTCAAAAAAACGTTTGGTCGAACGTATCGAACGAAATATTCATCTTTTTCAAGAAAATTTTGTTTTCAGTGCAGGAGGAACGAATTGGACTGGAAAGCGGGGAGTTGAAAAGAGGTAAAGAAGTAAAAGGGAGTAAATAGAATGAGGAAGAAAAGGTAGAAAGGGACGGAGGAGGGACCAAACATTGCGCGCAGATTTACAATTCAAATCGCGATAGTCAAGACGCCTGGAGTTCGACCCTTAACAGAGCCTACTATGTTCTAGCTCTCTTCCTCTTCCTCTCTCTCTCTCTCTCTCTCTTTCCTTCCCATTAAAATCAGCTCCGCTAGAGAGCACCGGAAGCTCCGCCATCGTGGACGGCTCTAAATTCAACATTTTCGACTGCTCCAAACGCGAGAAACACTACGTACTCCTTTTTTTCTACACTGCAACACAAACTACATCTTCGAATAATGAAATCATTCGTTCGGAGAATATAAAGATCCAGACGATGCAAATACAATTATTCTGCCCCGGGATCAAGAATTTTAATTGAAAATGTTTTCGTACCTTTTGACATAACCACCGACGCTATTTCAATCTCGAGCTAAATTTTGACGTCCATCATTATCGACTATTTCACTCAAACTTTTCATCCCGTCACTCTCAAGGCTTGCACGAACACTGTGTTCTGCTTCAGTAGAAGGAAACAAATGATTCGCAACACGGATTTGATGGCAAACTTGTCTCCTTTTTTCCTCTTAACTCATCGTGCCATTAATCACTTTTCCATGCGCGCGAATGACGTCAAATTTCGTATTTGATCGAAAATTTGCAACAGCCATTTGTTAAAGAGCATACAAAAATTTGGAGACGCAATAATTCGACAGGATTTTCTTCTACACTGAAAAGAAAATTTAGTTGAAAAAGATGGATATATTTTGTTCGATACATTTGACTAAACATTTTTTCGAATAATCCCAAAAATAGTGTCAGTGCAGCAAGAAATATTTTAGAAAGTCTCTTCGGAAACAAATTTCAGTCATTCCACTCGTAAATTTCGCTGACAATTCCGTTAGAAACCAAATATACTGCCAAAATAACGAAAATATTGAAATGATCAAAAAATATTTAGTTTACCGTATTCAACAAAATATCGACGATTTTTAACAAAATTTCATTCTCAGTGTACGAATGGTCGGTCCAAATAATGAAGAAAAAGTTGGAAAAAAAAGCGATGAGACAACGCGAGTTCACAAACTTGCCTTTTTTTTCTCGAGAAAAAGAACATAGAGAATGATAAAAAAGAAGAAAGCGATGAAAACTCAAATTCTCTCGGTCCCATGTATAGGCAAAAATTTAAAGTTTTCCATAAGCCAGTAATTAAAGCCCCGGTCGTCGATTGGATTATGCGAATATGTACGAGGTTTAAATTCACTTCTGAAAGGCGTTTGGAAAAGGGTTAAGGGAAAGTCTAAGCTCAGTAGGCATTAAGTGCTGCGTGGAAGACGATGTAAAACGAGGTCGATTATCGCGTTGGCGAGCGTGCGGGCCGACAATCTTGCAAAGGAGCTCGCCCTTCGCCCTCGCCGCACGAACTCTGCAGAATAATCGTAATTATTCCAACAATAATAACAATCGAAACAATAATAGTAAAAATGATAATAATATCGAGCGGCGTCGCAAGGCGTTCATGGCATTTGGCCATCTTATTCGAGAACATCTCTCAATAAATGTATGTCTGTATATTTAGTGCTAAAACTAGACGAATTCGCACAGTAAACTCGTTCTCTATTCGTCGTTACTTGTTGGCGGCCGCCTCGAGACCTTCTTATCGACCGTAGCAGGAGAGTTTCTTTTTCGTCTGGCCAACGCTCCTACTCTATACAGTTATTTATCCCGCACGGTCCGGTGCTCCACGAGCCAATCCATTCGCGAGTCTCGTTCTTCTTTAACCCGGCTACCTCGACGCCCCTCCTTCGCCTTTTCCACTTTTGCTCGCTATCCATCGCCTTTCCTCGTCGCTATCTTTGCTTCTCCGCATTGAGACACGTGTGTGGATAAAGCCTCGGCGCAGGAATTGATTCGAGAATTTCGTTACGGACATCCGGTCGAGCTACCTACAGGACACCACCGCGACCACGATAACACTCTATAGCAAGCTCAACTATGGTTACGAAATAAAATGCACCCAAACTCAATCCTTTACAAGCTTCCTAGTCGCTTCCACACTTATTTACACTCTTTCAGAATGCATTTTATCCACTGAGAATGGAATTTTGTTAAAAACCGTCGATATTTTGTTGAATATCGTAAACTATAAATATTTTTTGATTATTTCGAAATTTTCGTTGTTTTCGCAGTATATTTGGTTTCTAACGGAATTGTCAGCAAAATTTACGAGTGGAATGACTAAAATTTGCTTCCGAAGAGACTTTCTAAAATATTTCTTGCTGGACTGACACTATTTTTGGGTTTATTCAAAAAAAACGTTTAGTCGAACGTATCGAACAAAATATTCATCTTTTTTAACAAAATTTTGTTTTCAGTGTCCTGATTTCGAATCTGCATCACGTTCACTCTGTTTTTCGAAATATTTCTATTGATAATTTGCTACGATGAAGTTTGCACACTGGAAATGAAATTTTGTTAAAAATCGACGATATTATGTTGAATACCGTGAACTAAATATTTTTTTATTATTTCAAAATTTTCGTTATTTTGATTATGAAAGATTTTGGATGAAAACCTGGGAGTTTGGGAATATTTTCGAGCGTGAAAACTTGTAACGAGATGGGGATTTGTCTTCGGGTGCAAGCAAATCAGGATAATCCGGGCAAAGCGAGACTCATAAGCGAGCGAGAGCAATTTCGTGCGGAGATGCCGCGCTCAGTAGTAAGAGCCTGCTTTGGTCAGCCGCCAATAATAAAAGCCGCAACCACTTTCACGTATACACGGAGAGAATTTTATATAAAAAATTACTATGCTACCATCGTTCCCTGGTACCATATTGTCCCTCTGAGAAATTTTAGCAAAGACATAGTAATTTTTCATTCATACTCTATGGGAGATGGCGGAAATTTTTTGTTAAATTTTGACATTTTTGGCACAATTTCAGATGAAAAATTACTATGTATTTGCTAAAAATTTCTCAGAGGGACGATATCGACCAGGAAACTAGCATAGTAATTTTTTATGTAAAATTCTCTTCGTGTAAATATTTATTATAACGCATATTTATATCGCATATTGCAAGTGCCTGCATTTCTGATCCAGATTCCAGGTGAATGTCTCGCTGCTTCGGTACCCGATTCCCAAAAGTACGGTCTCCCGGGAATCCCCATGGAATTCAAAAACTTCTTCTCAGCGGTATATTCTCTCCTTTTTATTCGTTCTTACAGACACATAGCTTTCCGTTTTTTATTGCGTGTCACGGAACCGTTCGAATTCTTGAAAAGTTCGTGCACAGGCCGAATTCCCAAAGTCACCATTTTTATCGAAAATTCGGTGTGTGTTTCCAAAGTTACAAAATACACTATCAAACGTTGCAATTTCATCGCGTCAAAAATTTTTTTTTTCGTCTCTCTGGACCACATGCAGAGCCTACAGATATTTTATAATGCCCACGAGTTCCGATATAAGAATGACGCGGTGTTCGTCACCGTGCTCATGCACAAACACCAAGCGTCCCCCCCGACTCGGTCGACGTGCGCGCGCATACACGCATCAAAATCAGTTCAGTTGCCTCCGAGGCGCGCGACAAGACACACGGTCTATCGCGCTGGGAAACCATTCCCGTCCACAATACACATCCAACCCGACGGGGTTGACGATACGGGACTCTGTCCCCTAACAAACCACACATCCAACCCAACGGGGTTGACGAAATGGGACCGTGTCCCCTACCAAAACCAACACACATACACACACACACGTTCACAATCACGCGATCGCGCGTAAAAACATATAAATATACAAACAACGTGGGTTTTTATGCCGAAACGGCTTTTCCCACCACGAGCCAATAAACAAATCATTATCGAGGCTCAATTACGACTCAAAATTCATTTATTAAACCTTCATCCCTTCAAAAAAAGTTTATAATATACGCAATTACGGGGGAACTTCGAATTGAAGAACCTTCCGACTATACACCCATGATGAAATCGTAAACTGAAAAATGCACTGAAAACAAAATTTTGTTGAAAAAGATGGATATTTTGTTCGATACGTTCGACTAAACGTTTTTTTTATTAATCCCAAAAATAGTGTCAATGCAGCAAAAAATATTTCAGAAAGTCTCTTCGGAAGCAAATTTTTGTCGTTCCACTCGAAAATTTCGCTGACAATTCCGTTAAGAACCAAATATACTGCCAAAATAACGAAAATTTTGAAATTATCAATAAATATTTAGTTGACCATATTCAACAAAATATCGACGATTTTTAACAAAATTTCATTCCCAGTGTGCGATTTTCGTTTGTTTGAAGGTTTGTCCTTGATCGGGTATAAAAAAAAACAGTCGACAATGTGCAATGTTCTTTTTTTTTATTCGTGTGAAAAAATAAATCAGTGACTGACCCCGATGGCGAAACATTTTATCGAGACGCTCAACGACTCCGAGCAGGGTGTCGGTTGAATGATAAGAATCTCATGGTTTTCGCACCTGCAAATTTCTCATGGCGAACCAATTCTCATTTGACTGTTGTTTTTTCCTTTTTTTACCATATTGTAGCCTTTATCGCACGAGAGGAAAAAAATAAGGCCGTGGAAATAAAGAGGAAACGGAACAAAATGGTAAATCAGGCGATTGAAAAATTCAGAAGCAAAGAAATCAATTATTCCAACTCAATCACGCTTGAATAAGGAAGAGCCATCGAAACACATTGGAAACGTGTGATAAAGCTGAAGGGAATATACGTCCACGATTTACCAACCAAGACTCAACTTCCGCGTGTGTAGTGTGAATTTAACGCGTGGACAAATGTCAACTACATAGATATAGAATGACAACTGTCATTTCCTGACGTATGGAACCCTGTCAAACGTCATCCCTATGGAAAATGGGTAACATTAATTATTTACGAACGACACAACGAAATTATCGAATACGCGAAGCTACATTTATTTTTATCTACTTCACGTGCCCGCACATATAAATAGAAACGTGAATATTCTCGCAGGACCCCCAGAAATGATTTTTCATGATATTTTGAATATTATTAATGAGCCTCGTGGGACGACAAATTTGCACACGAAATATAACGACGATTCTCCTGAAATTTTTCTCCAATCCTAACGTCAATTGTGTGATGGGAAATAAAAGGCTGAGTGCACTCGTTCAACTCCGAGGCAATTTTCTGCGCGATTGCACAAACTTTTAACGAGCAGTTTCTTTTTTTTTGCCAACGTCCTCACGATGATTCTGTGACGACTGGTACTTTTTGTGCGATTTTTAAACGTCGGGAAAGATTCTATAGCTCGTGGAATCCGCACTGAAAACAAAATTTTGTTGGAAAAGATCGATATTTTGTTCGATACGTTCAACTAAACGTTTTTTTGAATAATCCCAAAAATTGTGTCCTCGCAGCAAGAAATATTCTAGAAAGTCTCTTCGAAAGCAAATTTTGGTCGTTCCAATCGTAAATTTTGCAGACAATTTCATTAGAAACCAAATGTACTGCCAAAATAACGAAAATTTCGAAATTTTCAAAAAACATTTAGTTCACCGTGTTCAACNGAAAATTTCGAAATTTTCAAAAAATATTTAGTTCACCGTGTTCAACAAAATATTCACGATTTTTAACAAAATTTTATTTCCAGTGCGAGATTCAATCGCGTCTGCTTTTGTTTTTTTTTTAACTAAAGCATGTGAAAAATTGATCGAACATCTGATTTGGTCGGTTCAACGACACGTGGCGAAAGTACCATTCAAAACATTGTACATTTTTCATATTGATTCCGAGTTCCAAATCGTGTGAATATTCGCGCGGTTTGACAGACGAGAGGAATGGAGAAAAAAGGTTTTTTTTCCCCTTCGCAGTGATATGTGTGAGCGACCCTGGGTATGAATGAATTATGTGGCGCGACAAAAGGACCCAAAAGCCATGCATTACAGCCCCGTCGAGTATCTCACTGTGACACGTTCAATCTGCTGCTGCTGCTGCTGCCATGGAGGGACGGGGAACGCTATGGTGTCCTGGAGAACTGAGAACAGCTTGCAGTACTATGGCGCGTTACCTCGTCCCATCTGAGTGTAAATCAACTGCTGCACATAATGTGCGTCTCTATACCTCGCTAAATTCTTGTGAATTATTACTGTATACACGGAGAGAATTTTATATAAAAAATTACTATGCTAGCATAGTTCCCTGGTACCATATCGTCCATCTGAGAAACTTTAGCAAAGACACAGTAATTTTTCATTCATACTCTATCGGAAATCACGGAAATTTTGAAATTTTTTGTTAAATTTTGACATTTTTGGCCCGATTTCACATGAAAAATTATTATGTATTTGTTAAAATTTCTCAGAGGGACGATATGGTACCAGGGAACTCTGAGAAATTTTAGCAAAGACGTAGCAATTTTTCATTCATACTCTATCGGAAATCGCGAAAATTTTGAAATTTTTTGTCAAATTTTGACATTTCTGGCCCAATTTCACATGAAAAATTATTATGTATTTTGTTAAAATTTCTCAGAGAGACGATATGGTACCAGGGGACGCTGAGAAATATTAGCAAAAACAGTATTTTTTCATTCATACCCTATCGAAAATCGCGAAAATTTTCAAATTTTTCGTCAAATTTCGACATTTTCCGCCCAATTTCCGATGAAACAAAGAAGACATATTCAATTTCGAAAATTGCAGCTGCCTCGCTCGCACTCACACTGCGAGAAGGCGACTGCTCCAGTGATCTAGCAGTCGCGTGAGTGCGAGAGAGATAACCAAAAAGCAGATACACGGTTTTCCAAGAGACCCTTCATATTTCGAGAAAAAAAAAAAGTTACACCTTCTTCTCTGGTGAAAGGGGAACAACGTGTAACTAATATTTTTCTTGAAATATTCGGTCTCTCTAAATAAACCGTGCAGCAGGATTTTTACCGACCGAGCGATTACAGAAAACTCTGTATTTCGTCGTCGGTACCAACAAAGACTCACCAAGAAAGTAAAGTCAAACATCAGCAGAGGCCTCTGTCGAGGAGAACGAGAATAATTTTATCCTGCCAAGAGCAAGAGGGGGACGTCATCTGATCGAACAAAATAAAAAGAGACGTGACAAAGAAAAGAAAACACACAACAGTGAACAGTGATGAACGGGCGCCCGTTCCGCGATTACGTCTTTTAAATGGATTGTCCTTAACATATTATTCAGTGTGGTGACAACGTTTCGATCGATTGTTTATTTTTTTAAATAAATGCAACTAGACACGTCAAATATTATTTAACACGAAAAACATCTGCGTGGATTACTTGGCTAACATCGAAATCGAAGAAATACGAAGGACCCAAAAATGTAAGAATTTGAATCGATTTGAAATTTTTTTTTTCGTTCTCAACGTTGGAGAAAAATAAGATTCTCAACATGGACTGCGAATTACCGCGAAACCAATAGCTCAACATTTTCTTTACCGTCCAATCTTTTTATTTTTCAAATGACCGAAAAATGCTGGAAATTCTACAATTTTCGAAATATATTCAACGATGGATGTTCAAATTTAGGGACCAATGTTTCATCATGTGCTAACGAAACTGAATTCAAAGTCGATGGCATATTGTCATCGAATATAAAAATATGGAACTCAATAATTCGAAATTAAACCCAAAAAAAAAATTATTTTGCCTTGACACAGAGTTAGGCCTTCAAAAACGTGCTGACCAACACGTACTGCTCTTGAACATCTTGAACTTTGTTTACGTTATCCCATGACTGCTTTCTCTCGCGTATCTATCGCTAGTACGAAGACGCAGCAGATAAGACATTTTTCAAGATACGAAAACAATGGTTGCGGGGGGAACGTTGCTATCGAATCAAGAATATTTTTACTTTCCAATCGGCGTGGGACGCACAGAGGAAGCCACTCATTTTTATCAAACAATTATCTAATTTTTTTGTGCACTCGTTTTTGAACGAGTACGAGATTTTCGATAGGACACGAATGACTAATAACATATCGTTATTATTATGGCCTATGAAATTGTAATAATTCTTTTTAATTGTAGATCGAGAAACTTTACGTTTTTAATGCATAATACAGTTTGCATTAAATTGGAACCCAACAAGATCAAGTCATTTTTTCCTATTTTCATTGATTATAGCGTTTGGACCTAAGAAAAGATTCTCCCAGTATGGGAACCAAACGTTTCATGTAAATCCGAAACTGTCACACTGGGAATGAAGTTTTGTTAAAAATCGTCGATATTTTGTTCAATACGATAAACTAAATATTTTTTGATAATTCCACAATTTTCGTTATTTTGGCAGTTTGTTTTGTTTTTAAAGAAATTGTCAGCGAAATTTACGAGTGGAACGACAATAAATTGCTTCCGAAGACACTTTCTACAAGATTTCTTGCTGCATTGACACTATTTTTGGGATTATTAAAAAAAAAAACGTTTAGTCGAACGTATCGAACAAAATATTCATCTTTTTCAACAAAGTTTTGTTTTCAGTGCATGAAGAAAAAAAAATCTTCTCATTGCAACGTTGCAAACTTGAAGTCTCTAAACTTTGCACGAGTGAAAAAAGGGCAGAGACACTTCCGTAAAGACTTTGAACTAGGAAAAGTTCGACTACTAGCTGGCGGTTGAAAACTTTTATTTATTGTTTTTCTATTTGTTTAAACATCGAGAAATATCTGTCTCTGTGAAATTCAATATTTATCTCGAGATTTTGCAATCGAAGTTAAGCACTCGCGTGAATCTGATAAATTTAGCCGAGGGCGCACATTGATTTTTGGTATCGTGGGGGCGCGCCGTGAACTTGAAATATCGAAAATAGATCGTGGGCCTAAAATTGGAATCCTTGGAAGTAACTAATTCAAATGAAAAAATAATAACGATGGTTAATATTTTCGTAATTTTATTTTCTCGTTAGGAAATCACTACCACCGACTTATGTTGAAGGTTTCCACGATTTGGAAGCAGTGAAAGCAATGGACTATCGACCCTTGGGCAAAACTGGTTTGCTCGTGAGCAAACTGTCCTTCGGTGGTGGACCTTTGGGCTGTCATTACGGGTAAACAAAACTTTTCTTCCGTAAAAAAAAATGTGTTTCCATTTTATTTAATTGACACTCAAAAATGAATTGTCCGCGAATGAAATAATTGAAAAAATAATATGAAAAACAATGAAAATCTCAATTGTCTTAATTGGTCCATGGTTTTTGATGCATTATCGCGCCCAAACCAAACAGATCGTTCGACGAGGCGGAAGCAATCGAAACGATAAGACAGGCGATTCGTCAAGGTGTGAATTACATCGATACTGCGCCTTGGTACGGACAAGGTCGCTCCGAGGAACTCATTGGCAAAGTATTCAACAATATTATACATTCGAAACACGCAGCATTGTTATATATCCACTGGGAATGAAAATTTGTTAAAAATCCTCGATATTTTGTTGAATACGATGAACTAAATATTCTTTTATAATTGCTATTTTTTTGTTATTTTGACAGTATATTTGGTTTCTAACGAAATTGTCAGCGAAATTTACGAGTGGAACGACTAAAAAATGCTTCCGAAAAGATTTTCTAAAGAATTTCTTGCTGCTTTGACACGATTTTTGGAATTATTCAAACAATCGTTTAGTCCAACGTATCCAACAAAATATTCACCTTTTTCAACAAAATTTTATTTTCAGTGCCGATTCGTGAAACAAAAAAAAAATTCGACCATCTGGAGCATTCTTAGAATGATTAAGTAAAATGATGTTGAAGGTTGCATCGATGAAATGCAACGAAAACTCATTATTTTTTAGAGCATCGCACCAAATTTTTATACAGCGTTTGTCGACAATAACGAGAAAGTTTTCTTCGCCATTCGAAAAGTAAATTTACTAGAAAAATTCGAACGCGTCAATTAATTATCAAAATAATGAATAAAAATAAATTTTTCGTTGCATTGCAACGATGCAAACTCCAATATCATAAAGAAAAATTAGAACTTTGTTAAATTTCAACGATAATTCAATCATCCGTTTTATCCATAGGCCCTCGTAGGAATTCCTCGGGAAGCTTACTACATTGCAACTAAAGTTGGAAGGTACGAGTTGGACTTTGAAAATATGTTCGATTTCTCGGTAAACAAGACTCGGAAGAGTTTGAAAAAGAGTTTAGAGTTGTTGCAACTCGACTACGTCGATGTTATACAAGTGAGTAAAACACAAATTCACAATGACAAAATGAAATAATGACTCTAAAGTTTGCAACGTTGAGATTCAACGAAAAATATTTTGAATATTAATTAATTATTGAATTTTGAAAATCATGGCAATTTTTCGTTTCGATTGAGTTTTCAGGTCATAAGAGAGGATCGTTTTTTTGTCCAGACCAAATATTGAATAATAATTATGAGCTCTACTGAAAAAATAACGGAATTTCGTTGCAATCCAACGATACAAACTTCAACATCATTTTAAATCATGACTCTAAAGTTTGCAACGTTAAGATGCAACGAAAAATATTTTGTATATTTCTTATTTATTGAATTTTGAAAATCATGGCAATTTTTCGTGTCGGTTGAATTTTTAGGTCGCAAGAGAGAATCGTTTTTTTGTCCAGACCAAATATTGAATAATAATTATGAGCTCTACTAAAAAAATAAGAGAATTTCGGTGCATTCCAACGATGCAAACTTCAACATCATAGAATATTTCTCGAGTACTCGTCAAAATGTTCAACTTTATGTTTTTTCAGGTCCACGACATCGAGTTTGCACCTTCTCTAGATATAATTATCACTCAAACGCTTCCAGAGTTATCGAAACAAGTGCGAGATGGAAAAGCCAAATTTATTGGAATCACCGGATACGTGATATCAATATTGAAAGAATGTGTCGAGAGAAGCAATATTACAATCAGTTGCATTCTAACGTATACAAGGTACACCCTCATCGACGAAACCCTTTTCGAATTTGTCGATTTTTTCAAAGCAAGTATATTTTTATTTGAATCTTTCAAATTGTTTCCAAAGTAGAAAACTTTAGTAGAAATTAGTAAAAAAAAAAAAAACGATCTTGAAGTTCGCATCGTTGGGGTCGAACGAAAAACA
This sequence comes from Hyposoter didymator, assembly GCA_037952995.1. Taxonomy (NCBI): domain Eukaryota; kingdom Metazoa; phylum Arthropoda; class Insecta; order Hymenoptera; family Ichneumonidae; genus Hyposoter; species Hyposoter didymator. The sequence goes on along the minus strand of JBAJMU010000001.1, from coordinate 17,821,911 downwards.
TTTTATTTGCCCACCATTTTTTGGATTTTCGGAATCGCCTCAATTTTCCTTTGACATTCAGTTTTTCATTTGCAAATAATTATCTAGACTAATTATCGGAGACTGCATGTTAATTTGTGGCTCTACTTTGAAGTAATAAAATGATGGATTCTCCTGGATTCCAACGATGCAAACTCCAATATTATTTAAAAAATTGCGGCTTGGGCTCTAATACGTTTTTCGAAACGTCAGAACTATCCCGAGCTCGCTATTTTTAGGGAATTGATTCACTGAAAATGAAATTTTGTTGAAAACGATGAATATTTTGTTCGATACGTTCGACTAAACGTTTTTTTTTTGAATAATCACAAAAATAGTGTCATTGCAGCAAGAAATATTTTAGAAAGTCTTTTCGAGAGCAAATTTGAGTCGTTCGACTCGTAAATTTCGCTGACAATTCCGTTAGAAACAAAATATACTGGCAAAATGACGAAAATTTTGAAATTATGAAAAAATATTGAGTTGATCGTGTTCAACAAAATATCGACGATTTTTAAGGAAATTCTATTCCCAGTGTTATAATATCTTTCAAGATAAGAATGAAAAACAATGAATCATTCGTTCCAGGCAAACAATGTTGCGATTATTAACGCTGCTGCAGTTTGTATGGGCATGTTGACAAACAATGAACCACCCAAATGGCATCCAGCATCGGATCAAGTACGGACACAGTGTGCCCAAGCAAGACAATGTTGCAAAGTACATTTCTGTTAATTTTTTCTTGAATTATTCTTAAAGAGCAAAAAAAACTTTTATTTAAATCGAACCTTTTTTTCTCTGCAAGGATCACGACCAAAATTTGTCGCGATTGGCCGTGTGGCATGGACTACAATCGGAAGACGTTGCTACGAATGTATTTGGGATGCAAAATTTGGGGGATCTCAAGTCCAATCTTGATGTTTTGAGAAACGGGATTACTGACAAGGAGAAAGAACTGCTTCGCTATCTCCAAGAGAAGTAAGTTGACATTGGGAAACGCAAAATCAATTATTCTTGTAATTCCATTCAAAAGGAAGTTCAGTCGAAAAACAGCTACTATTGTACTATCCACGACAAATTGTCGATTTTCTGATTAAAATTCTTCATTTCCGCGAGCTTGATATTTTTCTAAACAACTTGCTGGATTTTTTAAGTTTTTTTTTTTTTTACAATTTGTGAACTTTTGGGTTTGCGGACATCGTCCGGCGAGAAATTACGAATATTCGTGAATAGACTTTTGAAGGGATTTCATATTCAACCTCGGCCAAGAGTATGACGCCCTCTGAAGATTTTCTACTCGGACAAGAATCGAAAGACTCAATTCAAAAAAATCGTTAACCAATTTTGTGAACCAAAGTTCAAAGCTGCAAATTCCAGCATCGTTTTTCTTTTTCTCCCATTTTTTTTTGGCATCCGTACGACACTTTGAAAGTGCTTGAGCTGAAAAAATTATAGAAATCTGGCGTTTACGGAATTTCGTACTGGATGCAGGAAATTTAAATCCAGAAAGTAAAAATGGAAGGAAAAGAATTTTTTCAACCCGAGTCATTGATTTTCTTGTCCGGGAAACCTTCAAATGATCAGAGTGGCGTTAAGGTGATGGAGCCGTCACCTCGAGTTTTCGAAATGAAAATTCTCCGTTGTCATTTGACTAATGAGAAAAAGGCTCTGTCAGCGGACGCGGGACGATGGCAAAAATCCGCTGACATCAGGGGCGTTTTCTAAATTGGTCAAACCGCGTATCGAAAATATTAAATTTCAAAAATTGCAGCTCTCGCACTCACGTGGTGAGAAAGCGACTGCTCCTTCACCTTAAATCGTTGAAATGAATGATTTCATTCACATGGGAAAAAATGTCTCAGCGAAATATTTATCAGGACGATTATCATGAGAGCGGAATGTGTTTTGTATTTTTTGGACAGTTCTCGGTATCGAAGAATGTTAAAATGTCTTCTCTGATATGTACGACGAAAAATGCAATTCCCGTTCGTAAAACGACCGCTCGCAACTTACATTGACGCAGCGCTCAAAAGACAAATCAACATCGAGAATAATGTGTGAAAAATAAATCAAAATATATATTCACGGTGAGTCGGCGTTCTTGCACGAAAATTTGCATCTTGCTGGGTTTTTTTGGGTTTTTTTTTTTTTTTTATTCTGTAGCGCCAAAAACACGAGTAGATTTTTTGGGGTGATCGGAATTTTTGGTCCAATTCTGTGATCGGGATTCAAAAGCGAAGCTGCGATGGAATTACTGGGTTAAAAAAATCGTAGGTGTGTTTAAAAAATGAAAATAATTTTTTATTCGATTTTAGGTACTTTTCGAAAGTGAAAGGCAGTCATTGGGAAGGTCAGGAGGTCGAGGCGTACCGTAAAGCTACGAATCAACAACTCTAACTAAACCCGTACATAAACGTATATTTACAGAAATCTATTTTTTTAATCATTTCATATTTGTCATAATATTGAAGTTTGCATCGTTGGAATGCAACGAAAAATCTATTTTTCATTTATTATTTTCATAATTAATTGACTCGTTCGAATTTTTCTAGTAAATTTACTTTTCGAATGACGAAAAAGACTTTTCGTTATTGTCGACACACACTGTATGAAAATTTGGTGCGATGCTATAACAAAATAATGACTTTTCGTTGCATTTCATCGATGCAAACTTCAACATCATTATTTGTCGATATGTTATTGTTACTAGGACCAGAACTGTCAACTGTTTGATAAAATAAAAAATCACAAATTGTTGATATCGATGAGTATTTCCTATCGGATTACTATGAACAAATAATAACAAATATTTTCTGCTTGTCTTTTATTGTAATACTGAAGGCCTCGATCAATTATGTTCTAGGCAGAACGACCTCGGAGTTCGCATTTTATAAATGCAACGAAATGCAGTTTTTCATGAGGTTGAAGTTTGCATCGTTGGAATGCAACGAAATTCCATTCTTTGTGTGGATATGCTTGTTAGCCAAATGCAGAATGTAAATATGATGATAAAACGATCGATATTCGCGACCCGAAAAGTCTAGCAGCTCGAAAAATTTTAATCAGTTTGAAAATTGAAACAACATTTTTCGTTGGATTCTAACGTTGCGAACTTCAACTTCATTGTTTTTCTTTTTAAATGAAGAAAATAAAGGATGAATGAACTTTTATCAAATTCGAGAATGAGCAGAATAGTTTTTTTCACGTCACCCAGCGATGCGAACTTGAAAACACTCCAAATTCTTACCAACACCGTCGCAATAAACTACATACTTGTTTTTATAATCTCTCTATTTTACGAAATACGTAACAATGTTATAAAAATCGTGTAGGAAAAATACTTCGATCCCCTTGAAAGATCGAATGGAATTCAACGAGTTTAGAAAATTTAGGTCGGTACTGAAAAATCAATAGCTATTTACTAATTAGTGGAGCTAACGAATTGTCCGATTCTCCACATAATTGAGAATTTTACGAAATACGTAACAATGTTATAAAAGTCGTGTAGGAAAAATACTTCGATCCCCTTGAAAAATCGAATGGAATTCAACGAGTTTAGAAAATTTAGGTCGGTACTGAAAAATCAATAGCTATTTACTAATTAGTGGAGCTAACGAATTGTCCGATTCTCCACATAATTGAGAATTTTACGAAATACGTAACAATGTTATAAAAGTCGTGTAGGAAAAATACTTCGATCCCCTTGAAAAATCGAATGGAATTCAACGAGTTTAGAAAATTTAGGTCGGTAATGGAAAATCAATAGCTACTAATTAGTGGAGCTAATGAATTGTCTGTCTCTCCACGTAATTGAGAATTATCTCGTGTAGGATTGTTTTAAGGAAAATATTGCAGATTCAATGGGCGACAATCGTTGCTACTAATTTCTAATTCGTATTAATATCTAGTTATCTTATCGTTAATTCGTTATTGTCGGTTGATCCGAATGATTGGCCCGAATGTAATAGAAAGTAATAGGAAATATGCTGCAGTCAAAGAGTGAAAAGTAAATCATCATTCGGGTCCGATTTTTCCCTCAAATGATCGTCTTGTTCGTGAGATTTATACTCCTCAAGAAAACGAGATGAATTCTCATCTGAGCTTGCACACTGGCAATGGTCTTTCGCAGTAGTCATTGCCTGGTTTTATCTGGTAAGTGAGTTCGTACATGAGCACAGAAACCATCGGACCGAACACAGGTTTGTGGTACATTTGCTTGAGCTCAAAGCCTTTTTTCAGGCACAACTCACGTCCGGCTTCTGTGTATTCGGAGGCTACAATGTTAACGCAACTGTAACGTTCGTCCTGAGCGAATTGAACTGCAACCTTGAGGAGAAAAGCAGCGATGCCTTTTCGTCTGTAACGCTCCTGCACGCAGAGTCTTTTGATCCAAGCCCCTTTATCCACGCTGTGACTTTTCAGCAGAGCTATAGAGCCGACTATTCTTTTTGATTGCAACGATACGTCTATGTTGGACTCTCGGAATTGTTTCTCACTCATTATCGTGTAATGAACTTGCTGCGGACTTCTCGTTGTCAAGTACGGTTCAAACGCTTCCGCCACCCAGAAGCAGGAGAATGCGTTCGACATGTAAATCCTGAATAGCATTTCAATCAGCCATCAATCGTTGTTCTCACAAATCGACATTTTTTTATGACACTGAAGTTCGCAACGTTGGGCTCCAACAAAAAAAACATTTTCTAATCGTTAAATTTCAAAAATCTCGACAATTTTTTCAACGAATTTGCCTTTTGATCCTAAAAGAAGGTCCTTCCATTGTCCTGACCAAATATTCAAGAAAAAACTGAATTTTGTTTCACGCCAACGAAGCAAACTTCAACTTGGTCGTTCTTTCCATTTTATCCCAACATATTCTTATCCTTTTCCCATACTTTTCAATTCGATTCACGTTCGTGTATTTATGATTTCAGAAATTTACGTTTTTGTCATTTCACAAACATTACCAAACAAAACTTTTTCATTATTTGCTATCAACGTGGCTGACGATCAGAAAAATGCGTTTTCTACAAAGCTATAGCATGTTTAATTTCGATCGACTGTATTTTTCCACTTGTAAGCATCGGCTTGGTGTGAAGAAAAATCCACAAGCACGAGTGTTAGGGATTTGACTCAGAATTTCATTTTTCTCGAAATATTTGACCTTGAAGTTAAGGTCAAGGTCAAATAGTCTATCTGCAGTCCTGCTCAAGAGTTTCCTCATGGATTTGTTGTTGTATTTTGCGTTTTGGAAAAAAGTATGAGAAAAAAAATGTCCGATAATGTAAAAAACGGAGGAAAAAGCGATTTGCGTAATTTAATCGAGCAATTGTTATTATGTTTCTAATTTTCAAACACTGGAACATTAGTTCCGTTCATTCGTGTCAGTTTCGAGTGCGAATTATCGAAGTATCGTTTACAAAACTAACCTTGAAATATTGGCCACTTCCTGGCTGATTTCGGCGGATTTGGCGACAAAAAATACGTATGTGGAGACATAGGTTATCATGATAACCATCGGAACGACCAGGAGACAAATCGTAAACGGCATTCCGAAGAAAATAAACATTATCGCTGCTCCGAGAATCATAAATTGAAACGTAACCTCTTTGAAAATATTGGCGAAGAACGCTGTGTTTACGGACGACATGACGCCTTCTTTGATCATTTCCCGACAACTTATCTCGTCGCCGGGTCTGTATCCTCGTACTACGATTATGTGACTCATTATGGATCCTTTATTCTCACTTAATCAATTACGGGAAATGAATGAATCGAAAACAATATTAATACCGCGATTTTTCAAGCACGAATTGTTTGGAGGTTAGAAATCCAGTACGGAATCTCACGAATCGCGTTGGGAGCAGTCGTTGGTCCGAGTCCGTGTCCGAGTCCAAACGCTCGTTTTGTGTGCGTCTACGAATTTCTCGATTCGGCCGCGAAAAACTTAGTTGAATTATTACGTCAATAAAATGGAAATAGAAGATCGAGCACTGTCGAATGTCACGTCATTCTTTTTGTTATTTCAATCACAAATAATTCTTAAACGAATTGTTGCCGAATTCCAAGAAATTCAATCACAACGGCGTCTACATTTTCGCGCGCGTTTCGACCTAAGCTTCTGCGACTTCTGCGCAGGTGGACGCGCAGCTACGCAATGCATTTCGGTAAAAAGGTTGGAAAAATGAAGGAATTAAATAAGAGCCTGCGATTAATTGCAAATGCAATGACGGAATGTTAAAAATGGGATAATCATTGCTCACAATTGTGAAAAATTCGAACATAACTGCAAAAATTTGTATCAAAAAAGTTCTATTGCAAGTTTTATTGAATTTCTGCTATAAGTATGAACGGAATATACATAACGCGAAACAAACCCATGCATTGGTATCAACAATTGCGATCGAACGATATTGTGTGACGTCCGTAAGATCCAAACAATGTTTCACTGAATTTCGATGAAAATATAATTAATAATTAATCTAATGAGCGTGAACGTTATTTACACTGCATTAAAAAAAAACAGACAGAAATACAACAACAACAAAAAAATCATTCTCTTTATTTATCACAAAAATGATCCCCCATGTTGCATGACCCTCTGTTGACACACTGGGTCATCGTGACCCGGGAAAATTTTTCACGGCCCCCCTACCGATGTGAAGATTTTCACAATTATGCGACTGCTTTATTTCCATCATTATTTCTGCTTCATTTCTATAATTTTATTCGAACGATTGAATTTGATATTTTTCAAGTTTTAAACCAAACAAGGGACGAACGGGCCCAGTGTGTCGATGCAACGTCAAAAATTCTCGTACATATTCAATAGGAATATCGGGGATTATTTTTCGAAGATACAAAAATGGTAATTGAGTGGAAAAAAAAGTACGAAAAATCGTCCGTAATGAAGAAAAATGTTCGTCTCCGAATCAGAGGTTTACGACGTGGCCAGAATAACGTAATTCGTTTGAAATATTAATAAATGCGTGGACACGAGTCCAAATTATGTCCCAAAAACTGTATTTCACATTTTTATCCTGATTTCTAGAATTTGCCTAAACGAGTATGTCTCATTCGGGAGCAGTATTAATAAATAATATTTTTATATATTTATGTATATATATTTGAACATCTATTTATCAATTATCGTCATAATCAATATATAAACATTTAAATACGCATATACAGGATTCTAACAGCGACCGCTCATGAGGGGTTCAAATACGAAACCAAATTTTGTGCCCTTGAGTGTTTTTTGCAGATGAGAAATGAAAACTGAACGATTGCATTCTTTTATCACCCATACCGTGAGAACGGTTGAAGATGGAGCAAAAGTCCATAGGACCATTCTTGTAGGAAATTAAATTTTCGACAAAAAAGGTCCTTACTCTCATGTTCCTATCTGCGGTAGTTTAGTCTTGAGAACCGATCGAAACATGTCCGGGATTTCAACAGAGCGTCAACGGTTTCGAGCCACTCCTTTAGTCTCGTTTCTCGAGTAAACCGTTGGAGATGGAGCGATGTGGCTGAGAACTTTTTTGTAGTAAATTTCATGCTCGACAATATTGGTCCCATGACTTTTTCATCTATCTGCAACGGTTTCATCAGTATTGAACATAAAAGTACGCCCATCCTCAAAATTTCATAATCAATTGCTCCGAAGCACAAAATCAGGTCCTGGTCCGAATCCCAAGGTTGGTCTGAGAAGCAATCGTCCTGAGAAGCCCCGCATATAAATATATACATACGTATATATGTTAGTCAGTTGATTTGACTTTGTGGGTAATTGTGATCGTCCAAATTTACGTAACACGGGGTTTTGGAATCGTAATAAAAATAGATCCTATGTTAGAAGAGTTTTTTGTTCGAATTCCAACCGTACGCGTTTTAAAAAAAAGGTTTTTCATCCGGCGATTGAGCGATGAATTTCACAACATTTGATCAATAATATACGTGTTATAAAAAACCTATCAGGTACAAGTACAGCAAAGAATGATTACAAAGGAAAAAAAAAATCATTTCCACGAGTTGAATATTCGTCATTGTTCTGTAGTTTTTTTTTTTTTTTTTTTTTTTTTCATCGATACCTGCGACCGTCGTTGTGAAGAGTTACGATTGTATTTGTTTCGTTGACTGTGTTTTTTACGACTACTTCGNCTCGTGGAAAAAGGAATGAGACTGTGTGACAATGCGAATGAAGTTTGCATCATTATTTTCCAATGTCTCAATTATCTGTCGTCGTTGTTTTCCATTCTACGGAATGTTCGGGATGGTTGATTTTTATAATAAAAATTTCCAAACACAATGTTCTACCTGATTTCGTAGTTTCAATTTTAAAACCGATAGAAAAACTGATGGAAATGAAATAATGTTGTCGGACTCGAACAATGCAAACTTCAGTATCGTTCGAGACATCGAGTGTCCAAAGCATCGGCTCCTTCTCCCATGGCGTTTCTCTTTAAAGGGCTCAACGTTTGTGCCATTTTTTAAGGTCGACAAAATCAAGAGAATAAGTGAGCGGACAGTTGGCAGAGAGGTCAGTGATGATGACCTGTTGTGAGCAACGCTGGCACGATCGCTCCGATCACCAAAGCCACGATCTCTTTGAACTTCAGGCCCGATGTGACTACCGGTGCGTTCTCGACAGTCGGTAAATGCGAATACGAGGTCGTGCCACGTGCCATGAGTTCTGGCAGTACGTGGACCGTAGCCACGTAGAGAAATGTGCCGGCACTGAAAAGCATCGCTATTCCAGTCGCGTTCACGTTACTCAACGTTTCCTTCCCCTCCTAAAATCGACCATTAAACAATTGTTAAATTATTGCATCAACTCTGTCCGCACACTCGTCAGAAAAATATTTTTCCGAATCCAGCACAAAAAAGCTTCTCTAGCAAATTCATTTTCTCACTGCATTGAAAATAATCATGGCATTCAAACGAGTTAACCGTTGCAACGAACCTTTCCAATCCCAAAATACGTTATGAGAGCCAGACAAGGGGCTGCTAGAGAAAATACAAGCAAATGTCTAGTTATCCTTTTCCTGTCCACACCCTCGTGGAGCAAAAATGACACCAATCCGAATGCTGCAGGCGCCTGCAAAAACCAATTCAAATTTGACTCATCCACGTCGTTTTTTTCTTGTCTCATATCATTATTGAATTATCAACCAAAGTCTTTCCTAGCTAGGCACAAATTTCAACTCAATATTCTTGACGCCATTTGTTATTTTACACTGGAAACGCAATTTTGTTGAAAATCGTCGATATTTTGTTAAATACGTTCAACTAAATATTTTTCGATAATTTCAAAATTTTCGCTATTCTGGCAGTAAATTTGGTTTCTAACGAAATTGTCAGCGAAATTAACGAGTGGAACGACTAAAATTTGCCTCCGAAGAGACTTTCGAAAATATTTTTTGCTGCAATGACAACATTTTTGGGATTATTCAAAAAAACGTTTGGTCGAACGTATCGAACAAAATTTCCATCATTTCCAACAAAATTTTGTTTTCAGTGTACTATCGAGCTTTTTTCTCTTCGAATCTGTAAATTTGTTAGTTTCAAATACTTGGAAAAAAGGCTCAAACGAGATTGTTAATTTTAATATGAAAAAATACTGTCCAGGATGTTCAAATTGTACGTAAAAAATTTCAAAAATCAGCTATTTCTTTGACCCGTTAGACCGTGACGATTCCTTAAAGAGATAATCGAAAGATTTCACTCACGAAATTGCACAACTGTTGTATGAAAATAATGGATATTCGCCGCATGATTTATAATATTTCGGACTCGACATTTCCTGGTAACCAATTTATTATTATCTGATACTTGATCATTTCTGTTGATACTTTCGTACGACATATATCATTTTTTTTATATACACATTCGTATGCGTAAGAAATTTTCAACTACCGGCTGTTTATATGCGGTAAGATCTTTGGAATAACAAAACGTTTCGAAGACTGTAATCAATCCCCAAGAAATATACTAGTAGAGAGCCAAAAAAAGAACATGGAAAGTTTCAAATTTATGACCCTGAAGTTCGCAACCTTGGAACCCAACGAAAAATTCGTTTTTCTATCGATTATTTTCTCAATTTTAAAAACCACGACAATTTTCCTACCAATTTTTTCTTTGGACCCTAAAAAAAATCGTTTTATTGTCCTGACCAAATAACTCGGTGGAGATATATTTTCAAGCGACAAGCAATTGGTTACGTCTTTACAACCAGAGGTTTTACGATGTTGGAGTTTGCATCGTGGGAACGCAACGAAATTCCGTTTTTTCTTGAGCAGAGCTCGAGATTCTCATCCAATATTCCGTCAGGGCAATAAAACGATATTTCCTCAGGATCCAAACAGCAAATCACCACGAAAATTGTCATCGTTTTTAAAATTGAACAATAAAAAGAAAAAGTATTTTTTCCCTAAAGAAAAAAGTGCTCACTTTATGCAGCATTATCGCCAGGAACACAATGGCTTCGACATCGGCTTGCGAGGTCGTAGCGGCAGCGCCGAGAGCAACTCCGTCAGCGGCTGCATGAACTACGAGTCCAAGAGTCGCTGTCATGCTTTTTTCTTTGCCGCCGCTTCTCTTGGTCGAACATTGGTCAATGAGCAGCATGAAGATAAATCCCAATACCAAACTGATGCCGATGACGGCGTGAAGGTCATCTGGAAAAAATGTAATTGAGAAACCGATCGTAACGCCAAGAATTATTCTGGGAACTCACTGTGCGGACTAGACGACTGTCCCGCGGGTACTGCGCCGAACAGAGCTCTTATGCCTTCAGGAATTATCACCGCCAAGGCCGTGCCGACCAAGAGTCCTGCCCCCAAAACCGAAACTAATTGCAACTTGTCCTGCAAAATGAATAATCGAAATAACGCGTTTGTACGCAAATAAACGATGCTGAAGTTTGCGACTTTGGAATGCACCGAAATTCTGTTTTTTCTTGACCAGATCCTACGATTCTTATTCAATATTTAGTCACGACAATAAAACCATATTTTTTTGAGATCCAACGACAAAATCGATACGAAAAATTTAATGATTTTTCAAATTGAAGAAAATGTTCCCAACGTTGCGAACTTCAGTGTCATAACGAATAATCCATATGTGCATTTTCGTCAACGCGGAGAATGAAATCGACACGAAACGATTTTTGCGTTCGGTCTAACGATAAAATAAAAATGAAAAAAAAAATAGGGACAGCACTTGCTGTCAATTTGGATGAAAATAAAAAAGACGATACTCACCTCAGACAAGTTCATAATAAGTGGTAAATATCCAGCGACATAAGAGCCCGCCAACATAACGAGGGCGAGCATCAACAAAACAGTAGTTTCTTCCATATTTATCACGAGACTTTGAAAGCGTCGATCAGAGGCGTTCAAACTGATATTAGAAAGTTTGTTGTGTCGTTGGAAAAATAAATAAACGCGAAGTAAAAAAATTGCGATAAGATTTCATGGAGCACGCACTCGTTGTCGTTACCGTAACACGAAAACTCGGCCTCACCAATCTCCTCACTTTTTCGTATTCCCTTTCACCACATGTCGAGTATTTGCACCAGTCTTTTTTATTGTTCCGGCTATTGTTGAATTTTGGCTACGTAGACATTTTCGCGGTGAAGACGGAACACACACCGCGCGTGTCAAATATCTCTATTTCCTCCCAGTGGGAGAGAGACGTTTGACACTTGTCAGCTGAAGCTTTTCGTTCCTATACGAGCCGCCAGAGCGTATACAAGTTTATTATTGTTTTCCAATCTTACCGACTGCTATGCGGAAAACATTATCTTCGTGTTTTGTTAAAAACATGCATATATATATATATATAATAATAAAGCAAGTTCCTCAATCTCCTGCTTATATAAATTTCTACTGCAAACATATGGGGCCGCTTTTCACGCGGAAACCAGAGAACCGATTTTTTTTTAATGTTCCACAAGCGAACCAACCTGATGAATCCAATTCCTGGACATCAAAAAATTTGTATTGCATCATTTTTTACAGAATTGCCGCTGCGAATTCACCGCGATAATTCGAGAGAAGCGAAACATGGAAACGTCGCGATTACCAAAATCAAAGATGCCCTAAAAATACGAAGAACATGCACAGGCTCGCTGCTCCAATCTGGAGAGAAATATTTTGTTAAATATTCAAATATCCTGAAATAATTTTCCACGCCATTTCCATTCTTGACAGAATAAGAAATATTTTTTCGATCATTGTTTAGAGCAATTTTGACACATTCTTCTTTTTATTTCGCGACTGAATCCATGAGATTTTTCGTTTCCATCAAAATTCTTCGAAGTCGTTTGACCAATAAAAAAAGGCTCTATCAGCGTACGCAGGACGATCATGGCAAAAATCCGCTGACAGGGTCTTTTTTTTATTGGTCAAACCGCGTGTCGGAAAAGTTCAATTTCGAAAATTGCAGCTTCTCGCACTCACGTGGCGAGAAAGCGACTCACCTTAAAATCAATGAAATCTCGCTTTCCGATAGTGCAAATAAATGTACCAGGTTCTCAAAAACTCGCAAGCTTCCAGTTTTGCCGGAACCGTGTGAAAAAAAGGAAATAATGATGTAAACACGTGAAATATAGAACAATTGTATTTACGTTTTTCTTCTGCCCTCTCTTCTCATATAAATCGACAGACTTAAGTATATACCATTGAGTTCGACAGTATTGTGATATCGTATATGTAAGAAAAAAAAAGTGTGTGTGTTTTTTTTTTCTTTCATGGCTAATAATAAAAGTGTCGCTCGTTTTGAAATCGTTTTCTCGAAGGTTGTTGGCGATGTACAGGGATTAGCGAATGTGCAGGCGCGCATACAATCAGTTGACACTGAATTTCCGATCGAATTTCCGTTCGCCTTCCCATCAGTCCACTCGTTAATCATTTATTTTTACAAATTTCATATTTTATTTCGTTATTTAGTCATCGATGTCGATAGAAAAAGAGACACACACACACAGACACGCACCCACACACACTGAGAAGCATTCGCGATTCTATCGACATTGAATTTCGAGGGAAAGGAAAGACGCTGAAATTTTTTTATCCCAAAAATTTACATGCTCGCTATTAATATAATAGGCCGTGAAAAAATGGTTATTGGTTGCATCGGTGAGAAGCTCATTCAATCTCGATCGTCGGTTGCGCTTGCACGAAAGCTTCGAGTCTATGCTTTTTATCTCTCGATCTTTTCTTCCCATTTTCTTCATCAGATAATCCCTCGTTCGCTGTAGTATAAACAATTTTATAACAAGGATTCACATCTCTCTCTCTCTCTCTCTCTCTCTCTCTTTCTCTCGTATGGACATTAAGGCTACTTGATCCTCCGTCTTTTTATTCCGAGAATAAATTTCCCCGTTTTGTTTCTTTGTTTTAAAGTCTTTTTATATATACGCACTGTTTTCCAGCATCGAGGCATTTCCAAAGGATGCTCGCTCGATATTTGTTGTCTTTGTTTGTAAAAAAAGGTCTTTCGCCCATTCTAGTTCACGGGATCAACGCGCGAACTGGCATTAGGACGCTCTGCCCCCGGCTGCGCGCGATAAAGGTATGACAATTAAAAGAGACGCACCGTGGACACATCGAACTGAGAAAAGTGTCTCGTCCGGTCAACGATCACAACTGTAACGTAATGACAAATCTGCTCCATTTCGTGCTTGTGCAATTTTACAGCTTATCTTGTTTTTCGCCAGCTCGACACTCTCAAATGCACAGATTGTTGTGCAATCTTGACATCGATTTCCTATTTTTTCTCAATATTTAAAAATTCAAAGTTTTCACACACTGCTTAACAATTCATTGCATCGTTATCATACAATCGTTTATTTTATCGCAAGTTGATCTTTCTCTTACGATTCATTTCTTCATGCACGGAGAGGAATGCCGGGAAATTTGTATCACATATTACTATGCCACCATAGTTTTCTGGTGACAATGTCGTTCCTCTGAAAAATTTTAGCAAAAATATAGTCATTTTTATTGAAATTCTATCGGAAATTGCGGAAATTTGACATTTTTCGCCCAATTTGAGATGAAAAATTACTATGGCTTTGCTAAAATTGCTCAGAGTTGCCTGGTACCATATCGTCCCTCTGACAAAATTTTAGCAAATACAAAGTCATTTTTCATATGAAATTGGGCGAAAAATGTGAAAATTTGACAAAAAAAGTCAAAATTCCCGCCATTTCCGATAGAGTATGAATGAAAAATTACTATGTCTTTGCTAAAATTTCTCAGAGTTCCCTGGTACCATATCGTCCCTCTGACAAATTTTAGCAAATACATAATAATTTTTTATCTGAAATTGGGCTAAAAATGTCAAAATTTGACCAAAAAAAAGTCAACATTCCCGCCATTTCCGTAGATGAATGAAAAATTACCATGTTTTTGCTAAAGTTTCTCAGAGGGACGAAACTGTCACCAGAAAACTATGGAGCATAGTAATTTGTGATATAAATTTACCCGCATTTCTCTCCGTGTCGGCGATTTTATGGATATATATATATATAATTGTAATAAAATGAAAGAAAAATAAAAAGAATACGCTTCGGCGCTGGGATCAATGGAAATAACGAAAAAATCACAATTTTCAAATGATTTCAATGACAAAGAGCTTGAAGCGCCCAAGCTTTTTCTTCTATTACTTCCCATTCAAGTTTCTCACAGAGTGATATTTCATTTTTATTTTCACGGGTTTCTTCTCCTCCGAACGTATTTTTCATCCTCGAACTGTTTCGTTTTTTTTGTTTGTTTCTTTTCCAAAATATACTGTATACAATATTTAACTTTACTTATAAATATATACAGTCATGTTTTTACGAGAACGCACTTGATTCACGCGAGTTTGTTTGTTTTTTTCGACGTTAAATTGAGCAGTGCACGAGCCTATCGCTAAATTCTCGATTCTCTTCCAATTTCTTCTCTCTCTCTCGCTCTCTCTCTTTCGACTCAAGATCTGCACGAATCTCTTCCCAAGTGGGACCAGCGGTCGGCCCGATTTCACCGATCGTTCAATAATCAACCACCCGCGTCTCGTTTTCATTTTTTCCTCGTTGTTGAGCTCCCCAGCAACAGATCTATCGGCTTCTTGGTCCTTGCACGACGGCATCGGTCGATCGACTCGAAATTCTTCCCAAGAAAACTACATTCACGTATTTTTCTTTCTTTGCGTTTCCTTTTCGTATTTCGTTCGCGCCTTGTTCATTTTCTATCTCGCTAACCACGCGCAACTTCGCTTTGTAAATATGTACACTGTTTATCTTTTTGTTTGTTTGTTTGTTTTGTGGATTAATATTAATTAATGGTTACGTTACTTAATATTGGGCTCGTTAAAGGACGATGGAGATCAATTGGGTAGGTTCAAGGGGGCTAATCCGCGTAGACGATAAACTGCTGATTGTCCACATCGGCTACCTCCACTTGTACGAACTGGGGCTGTTGCAGTTGGATTTGTGATACTTGTCTCCCGATTGCGTTACGCGATCTAGAAAACGTCGAAAACATGTATTTTAATCTATTGTTTACTCACTTTTCAAGCCACTTTCTCAACGTCGAATGTTAAAAAAAAAAAAAAAAAAAAACATGGGAAATTTCGACTTTTTCCTCAAAAAAAAGAAACAATTCAGAAGACCACAAATTGATTTTTAGCACTAGAAGATTTTTTTCAACATTTTTCCATTGGCCAATATGAATGGAACGTCCAAAGATGTGATGAAAATAATTCATTGCGCGTATAAATTGCCAACTGACGTATATCTTCGGATTGTCATATTTCCGCATTTTCGCGATCGTATAAATCGTAGTAATAAGCAATTGATAATTTATTGTTTACTCAGTTTTCAAGCCAATTTCTCAAGGTCAAATGTTAAAAAATCGAAACTCCTATGATTGAAGCATTCAACTTTCATGGTGGAATTTTTCATTTCCAATAACGTAAAGAGCAATTTTCTAAGGGCTCGATTTTGGTCAAAGATGTTCCAAAAAAATATGAAAATAATATACGAAAAAATATGAAAATGCACCTCTTACAAGTGCATATTGGGTCAATCCGACCCGAGGCATTTTTCAAATCTTTGTATTCCGGTAAATATGCGTTTTTGTTTTTTTTTTTTCAATTTTTTTCGAGTAAATTCTTCTCAAGGTCGAATGTTAAAAAATCTAAACTCGCATGATTGAAGCGTCCAAATTTAATGCTAAAATTTTTCATTTCTAATAACGTAAAGAGCAATTTTCTAAGGGCTCGATTTTGGTCAAAGATTTTACGAAAAAATATAAAAATAAAACGCTTATAAAATACGATGCTGAAGTTTGCAACGTTGGAATGCAACGAAATTCTGTTTTTTCTTGACCAGATCCCACGATTCTTATTCAATATTTAGTCAAGACAAAAAAAAACCATCTTTTTTTGAGATCCAAACACAAAATCGATACGAAAAATGTCATGAATTTTCAAATTTAAGAAAATATTAATGTATAGTATATTACGCAACTAGGGAGGAAAAGTAGACTACCTCAAACCGCGTGCTTGTCAACCTCGCCTTCGGCTCGGCTGACAATTCTGCCCGCGGTTTGAGGTAGTCTAGTTTAACTCCCGGGGTGCGTATACGATTTTACAGTCCGACGTAGGCGGAAAGCGGCACCTTCGGCCCGCGCAGCGGGCCGAAAAGTGCCACTTTCCGCCCGGAGGGCTGTAAAATAATATTTTTCGTTGGAGCCCAACGTTGCGAACTTCAGTGTCATTATAAAAATCTTTAGTATCATTGAATGAGAAAAAAGAAAAAAATTGCTCGACCCTTCGAGTGCACACCCCTTATAAGAGCGTTTGTGTTTTTTTTTGTTTTCAAGTAAATTATCCACATTTTATGGCCCTGAATTTATTTTTTGACGAAAACGAAGATTCAATGTCATCGATGAAATTTTTGGGGTCAAAACGACCCAGTATGCACTGGACGGGTTAAAATTCAGTTTAGTTTTGGTAGCTTCAGGATTATATAAGCATCCAAGGCTTACGACGCTGAAGTTTCAATCGTTGGAATGCAACGAAATTTTTCTTGAGCAGATTTCAAAATTCTTGTGCGATATTCGGTCAGGACAAAGAAACAATATTTTTTGAGGATCCAAAGAGAAAATCGGTAAGAAAATTGTCGTAAATTTAAAAAATCGAACAATCAATAGAAAAACGTTGTTTTCGTTGGATCCCAACGTTGCGAGCTTCAGTGTCGTCCAGGCTTCGGCAACGTAAGATATTTTATTAGATTACTTACTTTGCTTTCGCGTGTGTCAATATGTGAGACTTGAGGTTCGTAGATTGAGCAAACTTTTTGCTACAACCGTCGAATGGACATACGTAAGGCCGGTCACCGGTGTGAATTCTGACGTGAGTTCTAAGGTTAAAATCGAGGCTAAATCTTTTCCCACATCCCTCGAAGGTACACTGAAAAGGTTTTTCCCCAGTGTGAACAAGCTGATGCCTTTTTAATTTTGAACTTTCGACAAAGGCTTTTCCACACTCGGCACAAACGTGCACCCGTGGTCCATGGGTATGAAGGTGTTTCCGCATCGCACTGTTGTCACGAAACATCTTTGTACATCCTTTGTGAGGACAGGCTATCGTACGTTCCACACCATCCATAACCGGCGGTTTCCGAACCTTTAACTTGTGTCCAGGTCGCGCGAATTCCGCCAGTTGCTTAGGGTCCGAAAGATCCAGTCCCGGCATTCCGTCCGATACTGAACTACCGGAGTGATTGAATTTCGCCGATGACTTTCCGGTCATATATTCCGTATAATCCGGATCGGGTTCTGGATTCGAACCTTCATCTGTCAAGTACGACATTCCATTTATTTCAGGCATCAAAATAATGGTAACAAAAAAAAAATCGTGCAGCAAACCCAGAACAATATAAATGAATGAAAAGAAATTATAATTTTTTTTATTTGTCGAAAGCTTCGCTTTGAAGTTTACTGAATTCGGTGAAAAATGTCTAAGTTGGCGTAACCGCGTTGTTCCAATTTTGGAAAGATTCCTTTTTGGAATTATTAATTTTTGGCAAATAACTCGATTGTCGAAAGCTTCACTTTGAAATTTACTGGATTCGCTGGGAAATTTCCAAGTTATCGTAACTACGTTGTTTCAATTTTAGAAAGATTAATTTTTGGCAAATAACTCGAGTTTTGAAAATTGGCGCCACGCCAGATGGCGCTGCGATAGGATGTGGAACTCGAGGCAGGGGTTTTACAAAGCACTATGGGTAAATATCTGGGATGAGCGAGTGAAAGGCTTTGGCGTCCTTTTACGAAACGAACAACTTGAAAATCGTTCGGTACGATAAAAACTCGTCAATACCACGAACATGGGATGTCAACAGGCTAAAAAGTTGCATCAGACACACAGCGAGGAAAAATCATGATGCGGAAAACGGCAAAAAAACGTCGTTTTTGCGTGAGAAAAAAAAAGGAGTGGGGAGAGACGGTGGGAGTTGCGTCGATCGTCTTTGTTCGTTCCGCCATGTAAGCAACATCCGCCATGATGATAAAATGTCGGCCGCGAGAGTTTAATGTCGGTGGTAAAAGAAGCCATTTTCAAAATATGGCTGCCCCCTGACTGACATCATAATGGCGTTCAGACTCGATCAAAACAAACAACACGTTGACTGTCAATCGGTCGGAACCGGCTTTACATTGAAAATGATAAAATTTCAATTATTTAAAGAGTTGGTAGCCACGTGTTTAGCGCGTAGTATTGATCAAAGCGCGCGGCCGGAAGTGCGTTCTCGTGTGTTGAGCGAGCCACAGTGCGTTGGGAATTTTTATATATACGCACGTATTTGCGTGTGTGTAGATAAAAAAAACATTCCTGAACGCGTGGAAAATAATAACAAGAGAAAAGGGAGGCACGCGATAAATATGAAGATTCGAAGCAATTGAAAGAGTGACAAGAAGGTGCAATAACAGGAAAGCTGTTTGAGGGAGTCAGAGATACGTCGAGAGGCCAGGAATAGGTCGCAGACAGGGAGAGAAAGATTTAGAAGAAAGTAAATAACATAAAGTTACCGTCATCGGTCCCCGAAGCCCACATAGTCACGGAAAACTCTCCCTCGAGAGTTTTAATTTGCACCTGCTTCTGTTCCCACTTCCTAGCTTTAGTTTCAGAGCCCATGTCACCGAAGATCGTGTGATCGGGTGTTCGAAATCTTGAGTTGCCACCTTTCCTAGCTTTCTTGGTTGTTTTTCTCGAGGGTCCGGGACTCGATTCGACATAAATATCGTTATCCGGCACGGGGATTTGATCGTAAACGCTCAATGGATCACCGCCGACAATTTCCTCCTGTGTCTGAAGTATTATTTCCTCGCGTCCTGGCTCTGGGAGTGGTTGCAACGTTATCATCGGTTGTCCGTCCTCACCGTCGATCGTTGTTTCCACCGTTTCACACGGTATCTCCACCGGAATACTCTCGATCTCAACCTCCTGAATGTCCGGCTGGATCTCAACTTCAGTTATTATGTCCGAAGACGCCATATTAATATCCCCTGACGCCATATTATAAACTAATCCAAAATGGCTGACACGAACAGGGCACAAACCGCACGGTCGCGCGACTAGCGGACTTCGCTAACTCCGACCACCGCAACCGCCCCCCAACCTCGCGCGACATCCTACCTTCACACTTATAAACACCCCACTCTCTTTTCCCAACACTTTTCATCTATGCATACACGTCCACTCACTCACACACACACACTTTCGAGCCTTCTTCCCCTTCTCCCCAATTTTCTATTGTATCGACACCTCGCGACCAAAAATTGGACAATCTTTTATCCGCGCGCTCGGACCAACTCGATCGGTAAAGCGAGCATCTTCAATTACACCCAAAGTTTTACGCTCCGAAATCTCATCCGTCGACACGATATATGCTATCAAATTCGTCTCGTAATTCCTACTTTTAAATTCCAGCTTCACAGTCGCGCGCGAACATCGCGAACATAACATGAGAAAAATGTAAAACGCTTAAATGAGAAATAAGAATCGTCTTTTCTTCCGAAACGGAATTATACACGCGCTTTCTTCGTTATCGACCCTCAATATTTTTTTCAAATCCCGGCACTAGTTTCCAGAACTCTCTCCACGGATTTTCGAACGTAAACATAAACATATCTCGATGTTTTTCGTCGTCATTACGAAAAGTAGTAAAAACTTGTCCAAACGGGGCGTAAAATGTTTTCTTCGTGTTTTCAACCTCGGGAATCAGTTATTAATGTTTTGAATTTTATTGAGTGAAGCGTTTTGCGATTTCGTAAAGAAATATAAAGTTTTTCGATCGAGTGGTTCGTCGGACTTGTCGAATTCGAAGTTAAATTTGAGCAAATCATGGAAGAATGTGCAGAAATAATGAAATCCCATCCGGGGCTCGTTCTCGTATCAGAAAATCCGGTAACCTGGAAGGGCTTGCTCGCTGTTGATGCGAATTTGGGCTTCGCGATTGACATGACCCTCGTCGTGCCCTTTTATCCACGATTGACCGATGCCAATATTTTTTTCGGAACAAGTGTTGCGCTCCTTTATGGCACCGACTTCACTGATAAAATCCTGAGACTGCTGGAAAATGCAACGACCGTATCGTCCTTGCTCTTTCAATTGAAACGAATCGTGGTACGAACATCGACGCACCCAAGTTTGCAGCGTTGAGGTCTAGCCAAAACTACTTTTTCTATTTTTTTCAATTTCAAGGTCATTGACAATTTTCTTATCGTTTTTGTCTTTTAATTCTAAAGAAAAAAATCGTTTTGTCGTCCTGACCGAATATCGAGTAAGAATCTGGAGATGCGCTCGAGAAAAAACAGAATTTCGTTGCGTTCCAACGATGCAAACTTCAACATCCAACTTCGACGCAATTTCCAATTGCGACCTTTCACCCTTTTGTATTTTCCAGGTGACGCTATTGAAAGAAAAATTCGACAGCTCCGGCAACGAGACTTTGAATCTGCAGGGAGACATCGTGCAAGAAATTAAAGAAGCTCTTCAAATTGAGTCTGTAAGTCTATTTGTGAGTAAACCGTCGGATGAATGACAAAAAAACACTTTCCACGTTTCATGTGAGCTTATAGAAACTTGGGAATGCTCACCAATTTTCATGAAATTGGAATAATTTAAAATTTTCCCATGCTTTTGACATGGTATTGGCGTTGTTTTTTTTAGGGTGTCACGATATCGGCGAGTAGTGGCTTAAAGGCAGTGAAATTGTCATTGGACAATGTTGATGTCACAATCCACAAAGATGCAGGAACAAACTCGTGGAAAGTAATCTCATCAGATTTGCCAGAATTGCCTTGGCTAGAGCCGTTTGAAAAGAACTTGGCAAATCTGAGTATTGCAGTGAGAAAGTTACACTCGCAGGTGAGCATGTTGACGTTTGAAAAGAACTTGGCAAATCTGAGTATTGCAGTGAGAAAGTTACACTCGCAGGTGAGCATGTTGACGGATGCCTGGAACGTGCTCAATGAGATTGATAAGTAAGTTTACGCAAATAGCCAAACCCTCAATTCTCTGGGATCAATGATCTTCAAGTTTGGATCATTGAAATGCAACAGAATTCATTAATCCATTCTATTTTTTTACCACTTGATGAAAAATAAAAATTCAGTGTTGGTCTATGACAATTATTTGCCAATAACTGAATGTCAAAGAAAAATTCCGGCGATTTTAAAAATTGAAAAAAAAACAACAAATGCAATCAACAAAGTTCGCAATTAATTAATTAATTGCAACGGAATCCAATTAAATAATTTCAATTAACTTATTAATGGAATTATTAATTAAGCAATTGATTAATTAGCGGAATGATTGATTGAGCAATTAATTAATTAATGGAATTATTAATTGAGCAATCGATTAGTTGATGGATTGATTAATTAAGCAATTAATGGAAAAGTACTTTTCGCATTGATTGCTCGTTGATTTTGGGTTTTGGTCCCAGAGCAAAGATCGTTTTATCGTCCTGATCAACTATTGAATGGAAATTATGATCTCTGCTCAAGCAAAAAGCGAATTTTGTTGCATTCCCACGATGCAAACTTCGACATCGTCATTGAGATGATCGTCGTACGTTCCAGAGATGGCCAAAATTTGTATCGATCGATACTCGATACTCGATAGTAATTTATCGAGTAGCGAACATTTTTGCGATACTCGATACAAAAGTATCACATCGATGTCGATACTCGATACAAAAGTATCGCGTAGCGGAAAATTTTGCGATACTCGATACAAAAGTAGCGCGTAGCGAAAATTTTTGCGATACTCGATACGAAAGTATCGCGTATCGAAAAGTTTCGCGATACTCGATACAAAAGTATCGCGTAGCGGAAAATTTNTTTTATCAATCGGACGTTTTTCCTCATTGATCATGGATTTTACTTCTTACACTGGAAATAAAATGTTGTTAAAAATCGTCGATATTTTCTTGAATACGGTAAACTAAACATTTTTTTATCATTTCAAAATTTTTGTTATTTTGACAGTTTATTTGGTTTCAAACGGAATTGTCAGCAAAATTTGCGATTGGAACGATAAAAATTTGCTTCCGAAAGAAACTTTCTACAATACTTCTTGCTGCGATGACAAAATTTTTGGGATTTAAAAAAAAAAACGTTTAGTCGAACGTATCGAACAAAATATCAATCTTTTTCAACTAAATTTTGTTAAAAATCGTCGATATTTTGTTGAATACGGTAAACTAAACATTTTTTGATAATTTCAAAATTTTCGTTGTTTTCGCAGTATATTTTGTTTCTAACGGAATTGTCAGCGAAATTTACGAGTGGAATGACAAAAATTTGCTTCCGGAGAGACTTTCTAAAAATTTTCTTGCTGCGATGACAACATTTTTGGGATTATTCAAAAAAACGTATCGAACAAAATATCGATCTTTTCCAACAAAATATTGTTTTCAATGCAATCGCGAGAAAATCATTTCAAATGACAAAGAATTTAGACAATTATATTGAAAACTGCACAATTTGGAAATTAAAAACAGAAATGGGATCCAGAGAGTGCAATAGCAGATAATTTGAAAATCCTTTTGGCAATCTCCGATTTTCCTCAACCACCGGAAAAGCAAGAAGATAAAGATGAAGACGCGATTGTCGAGGATGACGAGTGTTGCATTTGTTTCGCGATGGAGCTCGAAGACACCGAACCAGCTTCGTTGCCCGTTGAAATATGCAACAACGACAAGTGCAGCAAACACTTTCATACCGTATGCTTACGCCAGGTAGAGAGATTATCAATTCCAGAAATTCATCAACATCAAGCTCCTGACCATAGACAACAACAATTTAAAGCGAAACTTTGGTTTCCAGTGGTTACAAGCGATCGCCAGTAATCAAGTCTCTTTCGATCGCATTCATGGAACGTGTCCAAATTGCAGCGAAAGTATATCGTGCTCTCTCTTCAGCTGATCTGGAGAATTTCCAAAATCGTGGTAAGCTCTCGATCTTTATTTCGAATAAACGTTGCATCTAAAAAATTTGTTGTCACACCAGAGGCAAAAAGGCTGCCACGAAAATTTGACGAATGATTTTTTTCCAAAATTCGTCAAACCTCGTATTCCCAACGCATTGTAAATGTTTATTTATATTTTTGCAAAATTGAAATTCAACTAAATACATGATAATGCAAAAAATCACGATCTCTGCTCCAATTTTTCAATGTTTCGTTAAACTCTGGAGTACCGCAGATGAGAATGAGAGTTTTTTCTGTTGCAAGATTCCCGACGAGTTGATTAAAAGTAAATTCACTTAATCGACCTTCTTGGATCCCTAGCCCGTTTGGATTTATTTCGTTGGATGTCGGGCACGATATTTGCAACGTACATTTGACGTTCCAATAATCTGACAATTGTTGCAATTCTTTTTTGAGAGGAATTTCTGCGATTCTTCGAAATCCAGCAACGAGATGCAATTTCGTTTCGTCGGTTTCGTCGTCGACTATGGATCTAGCGATAGGATAAATCGCAGCGATCCCGGAGCCGATGCAAAAACTGATAATTTCTCTGAAACTGATGTAAAAATAAAGTTTTATTTGAAATTTTGAAAAACGAGTCTGGATTTCAAGAGGAAACCGAACATACCGATTTTTTTTGTATAGAAAATCACCGTAGGGCCCTCTAACGCGAATTTCATCCCCGATTTTCATTTTCGCCAAATAACTCGATAATTCTCCATTCGGATAAATTTTCACCAAAAGTTGTAAACTATCGTTCGACCAAACGATCGGCGTATAAGGCCTCGATTTTTTCTTATTCACAGACAATATTACGTGTTGTCCAGGATTCAGAATTATCTTTGAATCTCCATCAATTTGGTCTACAAATTGAATGATTTATTTATTTTTCAACGTCATACTCACGAGCTTCGTGCTCGTCGAACGAGGACCCGAATTTTTCCTAAAGTTTTATTATACAAAGTCCAAGGTAATTTCGTATTTTTCGGAATTAGCATGCCCATAAGTTTAATGGTCAAGTTAACGTGATGGAGCAGTCGAATTTTCGATATAAAAATTCGACGATGGCAAAAATTCGCTGACAAGCTTTTTTTAATTCGTGAAATCGCGTATGGAAAAAATTCAATTTTGAAAATTGCAGTTATCTCTCCCGCACTCACGTGCCGAGGAAGCGACTGCTCCTTCGAAAGGGAATAAATATGAAAAGAATTCAAACGTTGTTCAGAATGAAATAATTTTCAATTCTTTTTTTTCGAAATATCGAAAGCCTGTCCGAGAAAAACATATAGATCTACTTTTTGAGTGACGTTACCGACTGCCGAACCACCTTAAATCTTCGAGTGCACACGACACACAAAGGTGGATATTGGGTCAATTTGACCCAACGTGTTTTTCAAACCGTTAATTTCCGGTAAATATGCATTTTTGGTTTTTTTTTGTAGAGACGAAAATTAAATCCCAAAACAAAGCAATATAAAAATTGTTTGGGTCAAAACGATCCGGTATGCACTAGAACACTCGAGACAGTTCGATCATCAAAAACAAAAAGGACGATCGAGAAGATTTATGAATTTTTGTGAAAGCTCGGTTTATTTCACGTAAATAAACTATGTCAAGTTTCATTTTACGAGAAATCATTGCATGGGATGGAGTCTATAGTTTACGATCGATTTCCGTTACAAAATTACGGAACGAAACGTACGAAAAGAAATCAGGATATTTACTACTCTGCTAAATAGACGCGATTAATTTTTCACGGGGCAAGGATGGAGGTTAATTGAGTGCTTTGTTTTATAAACGCAGTAATTGCATTGAGGCTAAAAAACTTACTACGACAATCAAGCAGGATTTGGACATAATTATCTGCAACAGAAACGACATCCTTAACGGAAAATGTTTTATACGAAACAGGATTTAAAAAGTTATTTCGTCGAATTCCCTCGGTGCCTCGAACTTTCCTGATTTTCCATTGTTCCAACAATTGTTTGTGTACGTCGTAAACACACGGGCGGCAGGCATTGCCGCAGCAGTCGTCCTTCGTCGGTGTCGTTGGCCGACTGTTTGTTTCGCCGAAAAGATTGTCGGTTCTACCAGCATCGTCCATTATTAATTATCGAATTATTACGAGTGCGGAGAAAAAGTGCTTCGATGTAGTTTCATCGAGCTTACGACGCGCTCGCTGAACCGCGTGCTACGACTGATCAGCTGTTCGCCTCCGCTGATAATAATAATAATGACAATGATAATAATAATATGAATGACTGCGCAGAATCAGCTGTGGTTCGTCTGTCAGAGAATCACATCGAAATCATGTTCGAAATGTGGACATCTGCGCCCGCATTAATTTCGTTCGAAAGCAACAAAAGGCCCCCTTTCGACTCCTTGGTCGCCGAAAGCGTTGAAAGCGTTTGTTACGATCAAATGCATCCGCTCGAGTTGGAATGGATTCAGTGGACGTGCCGTAAGCGCATTCATCTCGGATCCTCGACGCTCGCGTCAACCTTTACAGCCTCAAATCGAACGGTAAGGATAACGCTTTCGGCGAATTTCGATCTCCGCGAAAAGCATGCAGTCGCGAGAATTGGGAATAATCGTAAATAAATGGATCGATGAATCGAAAAATACAAAATATTGCAAAAGGAAAGGAAGAAAAAAGGCGTTGAGTCGAGTTGACCCATGAAAACAAGAGTGGTGCGTCCTTGCGAAAACAACAACAATTATGGCATCGCGAAGTATATATCGAAGTCTAGAAAGGCCTCATGCCTGCCTTATCAACAACGTGACAATTATTATTGCAATGTGGATTGTAAAAAATCGTGTTGGTGATGCCTCACAACGACACAAAGGAGACAAAGACTTTAGCGTCGTTGCGCGTTTGTGTACATTGTGTGAATTCAGAAAATGACTCGAATAAGCAGTAGCAGACTTGGTCGTAGTTTGTGTGCTTTTTTGGCGCGATAAGATCGCGAGTTACTCGCCAACAGTATTACCTATCCAAGGCTCAATTTAATTGCTCATTCCTATAATATCGAACGCATCATCACGATTCGACGCGAGAGAAAATTGTGAGGACAATAATTATAGACTGTGACAGCACAAATTTTTCCACTGACGATCGCGCTCAGTTGTTTTTCTTTATTTTTTTTAGTCTTTCTTCAACAAACGACGTTTACAATGGATCCCAGTGCTTGCGGTTTGCGTCTCTACACCTTTGTGGAACCTCCCCTTTTCCTGAATCTTTTTGCTCGAATACTCAGCGGTAAATTCTCATTTGTTTTTCGTCTTTCTTTCTTCCAACTGCAAAACACTGTGCACACTTGATATTTTCTTCTGTTCCAGCGACCGTCGTCACCGATCTCATGGTTTTTCTCACCTGCCAATCCATACACAGCGACAATAAAACTCTCTGCAATGTTCTTCATGTCGATAGCCAGAGCCCGCAAGCTCTGGAGTTAGAGGCGGAGGCGCAACCCTATGCCTCGTACATTCTCATGTGTCAGTCCCTTGTCGACGGTATCGTGCCTGCTCTTTTGTCTTTTTTCCTCGGACCCTGGAGCGACAAGTACGGCAGAAAACCTCTGTTGCTTGCCGGATACAGCGGTGAGCTATATTTCTTTTCAAATTTTGAAAAGAGACTCATTTACCAATTATCGTTCATTATTGAGCGAGCGATAGAGAGAAAATGGAAAAATCAGATCTTTGCTTTTTTTCTCATGTCCTCGTTACTTTTTCGTTTAAAAAACAGAATTTTTCAATCCAGAGGTACGTCAAGTTTCTTTTGCCAAATATGGGTGCAAAATTTTTGTCCAAAATACACGCAGCAGGGAATTGTTCGATTCAAGTTTGATAAATTGTGAAATTCTGGAAAAAAAAAGGTTGAAAATTTGACAAGAAAAAACTTTTCTCTTGATAATCGAATATTTGTATTTTTTATCTGTACATTTCTCTAAGAAAGACTTCATTTTTTATAATTACTTTTTCATAATTTGAAATTAGGCGATTGCTGTTTGTCAGATTCTCGCTCAATTTTGTTTTGCCCTTAAATTTTTTGTCCAAAATACACGCAGCATGGGATTGTTCAATTCAAGTTTCATAAATTTTGAGATTCTGGAAAAAGAAAGGTTGAAAATTTGACGAGAAAAAACTTTTCTGTCGATAAAACTTTCCCAATTAGGAAGGAATTTCGAAATTCGGCATGAAATGGAATATTTGTATTTTTTATCTGTACATTCCACTAAGAACGACTTCATTTTTTAAACAACACTTTGATATTTTGAACGAGGGCGATTTCTGTTTGTCGGATTCTCGCTCAATTTTCTTTTGCCTTTAAAATGATTGTACAAAATTTCAGGCAGCTCAATCAGTTTCTTGCTCTGGATAATTCTCTGTACCCAAGAAGTTAATTCTTGGACGTACTTGTTGTGCTCGGTGCCGCCAGCTCTATTGGGTGGGCTGAGTGGCGTAGTTCTGGCGAGTTTGTGTTACATCACGGATATCAGAAAGGAAGAAGATCGTGCATGGCACTTGACATGGTTACAGGCGATAATCGCCGGATCAATATTTGCGGGCACTCTTGCTGGATCGGCAATTTTCAAATTCTTTGGTTACACCGCAGTATTCGGCGTCGCTTGTGGGTGTTCGATACTCGCAACGCTTTACGTTTTTTTCTTCGTGCCTGAGACGGTCGTCCGAACGGACACGGACGTAAGGAAAATAGAAAATTAGTAGAATTTCAAGAAATGGCTACGATTTTTTAAAACCGTTCGCAAAAGCATGATTTTTGTTGTTTTTTTTTTTTTCTTACAGACGAGCTGCTGCAAACTTTTCGATATTTCGTTGGTCACAGAAATGTTCGAGGTTTGCTTGAGAAGACGTGACGGTTTCAATCGAATTATCGTTTGGTCCTGTATAACCTGCTTGGCGATAAATGTCCTGGCAGTGCAAGGAGATTACGTCGTTTTATTTTTATTCGTGAGCGCTAAGTTCGGTTGGGATGTCAGTGACTATTCGTCCCTTCAAGCAGCTACCGTGGTATTCGGCATCCTCGGAACACTACTCGGAGGACATCTTATTCGAACTTTCTTGGATAGAGGTCAGTTGCGATTTATCGTATAGAGATTTCCATCGAATCGAATACAAAGAGTGTTTTTTATTTTTATTTTTTTTATTTTTTATTAAAAGCGACAAATTTGAAGTTTTTTTTTTTTTTGCATCTCGGAACTAGATTCGTGCATCGGCACAAAATGTATCAAAAACAAGTAAAAATTACCGATGCTTTCTGAGGTTTTTGATAATGAATCTGGATGCAAATTTCGAAAAGACGAGTTTCCCCGATAATTTTATTGTTTTATCAGATTTTTATCGAGAATGTTTGTGTCTTTTTGTTTTTTTATTCAAAGAAGAGGAATAGATTTTCAAAAAATTGCAATAACTCTAGATTTTGGAGAAACGATGTGAATCCCGATTCACATGATATTTTGGTTCTTAACGAAATTCTTGGGAACAAAAAATTGGTGGAAACTTTGAAGGGACCTTTTCGGTGTTGAAAAATGAAAGAAAAAATCGTTGCTCCCCACGATTACTCGTTGCATCGTTTATCCTTGAAAATCCGGGTGTAAAGATATTAATTAAAAGTTTTTAATAATCAGATATGATGGACATGAGATTTTACGTTCTTAACAAAATTCTTGGGAACAAAAAATTGGTGAAAACTTTGAAGGGACCTTCTCGGTGTTGAAAAAAATGAAAGAAAAAATTGTTGCTCTCCATGATTACTCGTTGCATCATTTATCGTTGAAAATCCGGGTGTAAAGATGTTAATTGAAAGTTTTTAATAATCAGATATGATGGACATGAGAATCGCAATACTTGCCAACGTCTCTGCGTTCGCTGGAGCTATAACAAAATCGTTTTCAACGAGCCCATGGCTTCTGTATCTTGCCTCTGGCTTGGCCATGTGCAGTGGATTATCTTCGCCGGTATTACGTGCCGTATTATCGAAAGCTGGGCCACCGCAAGATGCTGGTAACGTGAAAATACAAAGTTCTGCGTGTATTTTAATATTTAACACATTTATTTTTTGATGCTCACCCGAAATTCAACAATTTTTTAGGAAAACTCTTTTCGCTCTCACAATCTGTTGAAGCCATGCTGCCGCTGACAGCGTCTCCTCTTTATATGACGGTTTACACGCACAATATGCCACCGATATATCCAGCTCCGGTGTTTCTTATCTCAGCAGGAATATACGCTGCCTCAATTATTCTCATTATTTTCATTGACAGGCAATTATTAACATCGAGAAATTCGCAATATGTTAGCATCAACGCGGACACCGATTAACCTCCGTTTTCTTACATTATTTAGCAATTATTGTGTCAATGAGTATTGCCTCTCATTGCTAATCCTTCGTAGCCACATTTTTCGCAACCCTCAGAATAATTCACACTTAGCCAAATGAATTTTTCGAATTATCGACTTGGCACATTCGAAAATGTGTCATTAACCTTCTGAGAACGCGTCTGCTCGAAATATCAACCACTACTTTGGTGGGGCAATCTCCATGGAAAATTCATTCATATTATGCACAAATTTTGTGTGTAAAATAAAAGGTCCATTTCAACGTTAAAATCCCCGTCCCACTTGCTCGGTCGGTAAAAATCCTGCTACACCTTTTATTTCGAGAGACCGAATATTTAAAGAAAAATATTAGTTACACGTTGTTCCCCTTTCACTAGAGAAGAAGATGTAACTTTTCTATTTCTCAAAATATGAAGGGTCTGCTTTTTGGTTATCTCTCTCGCACTCACGCGACTGCTAGATCACCTTAAAAGGTTAAACTTCCAGACAAAATATGAAAATTTTATAACATATTTTGGATCAAAATAGTGACGATAATATTTGGAAAAATACGTTTGGAAAGATACTTTGCATTAGCACTTATGAATGTGATTAAAATTTCCTCTTTCTTGGCAACTTTGGTGACTAAATAATCAACGATAGTTAAAAAAAACTAAGAAGCCTAAAACTTCAATAAAATCGAACAAAGCAGGTTGCTACGCAATCAGCAAACATGAACTATGAGCTCAATTGATCAAGTGTGGCTACGGAGGATCAATAAGATAATCGCAGTAACGTTTCAATCGAATTCAATGCGAACATTAGTTTAAAATTTTAGAAATTTCTTGTAAACATTTTTTTTTGTTGTATTTTCGTAATTAGACGAATTACTGGAGCAGCGAATTTTCGAAATTTCAAGAAAAACTTGAAATGAGCTCAATTGACCAAGTGTGGCTACGGAGGATCAATATGATAATCGCAGTAACGTTTCAATCGAATTCAATGCGAAAATTAGTTTAAAATTTTAGAAATTTCTTGTAAACATTTTTTTTTCGTATTTTCGTAATTAGACAAGGAGTGGAGCAGCGAACTTTCGAAATTTCCAAAAAAAATTGAGAAATATCATTTTTTCTTATTCGTTTCTGATGTCACGATTTTTTGAAACGTAACGAAACTTTGGTGCCTTAATAATTCGAGTCTTTTGATATGACACTGGCATTCGGATCATTGGAATACAACGAAAAATATATTTTTATTCATCATTTCGATAATGAAATGCGATCATTCTAATTTTTCTCGTAAATTAAACTTCGCAATGGCAAAGAAGAATTTTGGGCACTGCTATAATAAAATAATGGGTTTTCGTTGCATTCCAATGATGCGAACTTTGTTTATTCGATAAGTGACCGATCAATCGCCATTTTCTACCAACTACCCGTTCTCCCGCTGCGCTAGGAGAGAGTCAAAGGGAAAAAAAACACTTGAGGTGAAGGAGCAGTCGCTTTCTCGCCACGTGAGTGCGAGAGAGATAGCTGCAATTTTCGAAATTGAATATTTTCGATACGCGGTGTGACCAATTAAAAGAAGCCCCTGCCAGCGGATTTTTGCCATCGTACCGCGTCCGCTGATAGAGCCTTTTTCTGATTAGTCAAACGACAACGGAGAATTTTCATTCCGAAAATTCGAGGTGACTGCTCCATCGCCTTAAAAAATCAATTGGATTGTTCGATCTGCCACAAAGTTCAATAACATTCGTCATCTGTGATATTAGGAACTTTTGAGACGAAGGAAATTTACAGTTTGTAGATTAATGACAGCTGTAAATATTCACTATTCAACGCACCAGTCAATGAAGCATAATATTTACATCTTCATAATTCCAGTCATGGAATTAATTGTATTTCAGTCTCTACGAGATTATAAATATTCCAACGACACTAATCATTCGAGTGGAAAAACTCTTTTCATTTTGTATCGTCAAATGAATACGACACCGAAGTTCGCAACGTTGGGCTCCAACGAAAAATATTATTTCTATTAATATTTTCTTAAATTTGAAAAATCAAGACATTTTATCGATTTTGTCTCTGGATCTCAAAAAAAGATGGTTTTATTGTCTTGACTAAATATTTAATAAGAATCGTGGGATCTGGTCGCGAAAAAATAGAATTTCGTTGTATTCCAACGATGCAAACTTCAGCATCGTAAATGAATCGTCGTCGATATTCCAACGCAAAATAACGACGTAAATACAACATTACGCATTATTGACAAGAAACATGATAATTCGTCACTTTTCTAAAGATGTTGATAGTCTCGATTGTTTGAAAATTATGAGAGAAATTCTATATAGTTACACGTGAGCGCAAACGTGGTTTTTGAAAACTCAACTCAATTGCTGCGAACAGCGTTATACGTTCAGGCATTCAATATCTCTTGCTCCGCACAAAGAACCGATAAAAATCACTTGAGTGTCAGATTCTGATTGCTCACATGAAAACTCTACGCCTCGACAGTGTAGAGATAAAGTTTCAAAACAAACGTGCTCACGCCTATGTCCAGGAATGACTTCTGGCTTTGCCACAGTCGCCAATCGACGATGCGAGTGCGAAACAGCATTTTTTTTATTATAAAACTACCTGAAAATAGAGAAAAGTTATAGAAGTGTGAACTATTTTCAAATTGTCAACAAATATTTCATTTTCTTGGAAATAAATCGATGCGAAAATAAAAAAATTCGCGGTGACGTTTAATCGTGAAATAATATTTCGTTCGACCTTCTCTTAATCGCATTTCAAACTTTTTATGCAACCATTGTTGCTAATGGATAATAAATGGAGCACAATAGGGGTGCAGCTTTGAAGGGATGGCGGAGTTATGCCCTTGTTGAGCCACCGGTCATGTTGTACTTCTTTGGACAGGCGATCATAGGTATGACACAATTTCATTAATTTTATATCTTCAAGTGAATTTTCCATTGACAATGTGAAAAGTGGAATTTTTTGACATCGTTTGTCCGATCGGAATAGAAAGATTGATTCAATTTTTGTAACTTGGTGTTTTTTTAACCAATTTTATTTCGCTCACTGTCTCAGGTGCCGTTACCATGGATCTTATGCTCTTTCGAAGTTGTCAAGCCGTACTGGGCGTCGACAAAGATGATTGCAATATCCTACATTCGAATAGTTCGAGCTTCGAAGCGAAGGTTTTGCAGGGAAAAATTCAGCCTTATGTCAGTTACATACTGATGAACAAATCTTTCATCGATGGCTTGATACCTGCCATTCTTTCATTTTTTTTGGGGCCCTGGAGCGACAAATATGGGAGGAAACCCATTTTGCTTGCTAGTTATTCAGGTATTGTTTTATTTTCTACATAACCAAATTTGCCCTCACAGATTTGAGCCTTTCAGTCTGACAATTCAATTTTTTTGCACGCAAAAGTAAATATATATATATTTCCATTGATTCAAAAATCGAATTGAGTGACTGAAAGAGTTGAACACCCAGAAATGCTTCCTTAATGGATAAAAATGAAAAATGGCAAACAACAATTCTGAAAATGTTTTTTGCCAAGTTTGGAGTTGAAGTGGCGTTTCTTCATCGATCGAATTATCGGAAATTGATAAATATCGTTGCAGGTTCAGCGATCAGTTTCTTTCTATGGGCTGTTCTCAGTTCGATGGAATTGGATCCCTGGTGGTATCTTGTCGCATCCGTTCCGCCAGCTCTCGTTGGCGGATACAGCAGCCTCATCCTCGCGACATATTGCTACATAACGGATATAACGTCAGAAAGTGATCGAGCGTGGCACATGACTTGGCAACAGTCTGTCATACCGGCTGGTCAATTTTTAGGAAGTTTCGCTGGGCCAGCAATTTACAAAAAATTTGGTTACGTGGGTATTTTCGCGACAGGATCTGCAGGTGGTGCAATTTCGATGCTTTACATATTGATTTTGGTGCCGGAAACCGTGGCTCCGAGTGGCCAACGAGTAGGT
The DNA here is from genome assembly GCA_037952995.1 of Hyposoter didymator. Classification (NCBI taxonomy): domain Eukaryota; kingdom Metazoa; phylum Arthropoda; class Insecta; order Hymenoptera; family Ichneumonidae; genus Hyposoter; species Hyposoter didymator. The sequence goes on along the minus strand of JBAJMU010000001.1, from coordinate 17,788,032 downwards.
TTTATTGACTGTTTGTTAAAATCGATATTTTTGGGCGATTGAAAAATTCTCACGTGACTGCTTTGTCGTTATGCTCCAGAAACGCTTTTCCAGCCTCTTCGACTTATCGTTGATCAAGAACATGATAAAGACTTGTGTGTGGAAACGCGAAGACACCGATCGTGTCGTTATATGGGGTTGCGTATTGAGCCTCTCGATTCTTATGCTCGTTGGCGAAGGAGAACTGAACATCACATTTTTGTTCGCCGGGGCAAGACTCGGCTGGGGAATCGACGAGTATTATTTTTATCAAGCGATGATTGTTCTTCTCACGGTCGTTGGTGCATTGCTCGGAGCAAGAATCTTTCGATTTGTCGTTGCAAAAAGTGAGTTTTTTTCGCATCAATCACTAATCCAGTGTAAAGTTCCTCAAGACTTTGTTGATAACAACCTTTGAGGGTGCAGATCTTACACCCGGACCCGCCCAAAAGTTTTAAAAGTTTCCCGAATCGCTTATAACCGACTGTTCCATCTTCTTAAGGTGATGGAGCAGTCACCTCGATTTTTCGGAATGAACATTCTCCGTGGTCGGAGAAAAATACGCTGACAGGATTTTTTTTTTTGTGAAATTGTATCGAAAATATTCAATTTCGAAAATTGCAGCAATCTCTCTCGCACTCACGTGGCGAGAAAGCGACTGCTCCTTCACCTTAAATCACTTGCTCGGTCGGTAAAAATCTTGCTACACGTTTTATTCCGAGAGACCGAATATTTAAAGGAAAATATTTAGTTACACGTTGTTCCCATTTCACCAGAGAAGAAGATGTAACTTTTCTATTTCTCAAAATATGAAGGGGCTCTTAGAAAACCGTGTGTCTGCTTTTTGGTTACCTCTCTCGCACTCACGCGACTGCTGGATCACCTTAATGACAAAACGCTTTTCCCAGGCATGGTGGATATGCTGATCGCCATAATTGCACTGACTTCTTCGCTTGTTGGTGCGGTAACGAAATCATTTACAACGGAGTCTTGGCATTTTTATCTTTCCACCGGTCTCGCGATGTTCAATGGACTCTGTGGACCAGTTTTACGGGCCGCTTTATCCAAATCGGTACCATCAACGGACACAGGTCAGTTAAGATCGATGACACAAAGATGTTAATTCAACGTGAATTGATTTTTTAATTAATTTGCTAAAAGTTGAACGAGGTCGGTGCAAATTTTTAGAAACTCAATGCTTCGAGTATTCTTCCCTGTTTCTTAACCACCAAATTCTTATTTTATACAGTGCTGTCTATGAAGAACCGCGTTACAATTTTTTCCGGCATTATTCAATATTTATTCGAGGGAAAAAAAAAAATTTCGAAACTTCGTCATTTTTTTCACGTCATCGCTCGAAATCCTAAAAAATTCTAGTAATTTGAATTCAACTTCGTTTGGATCTCGTTTTCACACCTAAAGTGAAGGATGATTTAATATTTATTCTTGGAAAAAAAAAGAATTTTCAAACTAATCGTCGTTTTTTTCACGTCATCGCTCGAAATCCTAAAAAATTCTAGTAATTCAAATTCGACTTCGTTTGGATCTCGTTTTCACACCTAAGAATGAACTCGCTTCGATAAAGAATCAAAGGAAAACGTTTTCAAACAGTTTAACAACTTTTTTTCACTTTCCCACAAACAGGCAAAGTATTCTCTTTCGAAACGTCGATGGAAGCCATGATCGCTTTGGCGTCCGGTCCTTTGTACACGATGATTTACGCACATTACATGCCACCGATTTATCCATCTCCAGTCTTCCTGCTCTCCGCTGGATTTTACGCTTTAATGATTCAAATAATTTTCATGTTGACAATAAAACGGCGGATGGAAAAGAATATTCAAGGAAAAGTCTGGGAAGAAGCGGACACTGCAATCATCGGAAATTCGGACTGAAATGTTTTTCGACACATTTGGAAAGTTTCCGTTGTCCATGGCTTGAGGAAATTATTGGTAAATCAATTGCTTTGGAGTTTTTATTTTTTTACACCCTCTCGAACTGAGCAAGACAATAAATTGTTTTTACACTTTCCCGAACGATAAGTTTCGATTTCATACTTTTGGTCCCTCGAGATAAAATCAACCGACCGGTCGATTTTAGTGTCATTCGATTCGTTCATGCGAGAGTCTGTTAAGCAAGTCGGTATTGACCGGACCGTAGCATGAAATTTATAAAAAGAAAATCACGAAAAATCTTGCAAGATTTTAAAAAATACGAAAAAAAAAAAATGATACGAGGACGCATTACAATTGATCGTAATAGTCGACATGATCACCAGACTTGTAATTCTGTTGCTTGAGAACCAATATCAGTCGGTTGGTAGATTGCTCGGTTGACAATATTTCCTTGTTGTCTCGTAGCTCGTTAAATTTCGCACGCAATTCAACATCACCGGATTTTTTCGTTAAAGTGTCAAACATATCCGTATCGACCGGACCAGGCGACCAATTCAGAACGTTGACTCCAGGAAATTCCGCAGCGAAAGTCTGCCGAATAAAATTTCGTAAAAGTAATTTTAATTCAGTGTGCAGAGTTGAGATTTTGCATCGAATTTCCTTTCCTAGTTTTTTCCGTCTAACGCTGACTGTTTCCAAGCTTTTTTTCTTTTATCGAACGTTCCAATCGAAAAACGATCCCCCCAAAAATTGTTTTTGCGTTTCGTTGCTGTTTTCGTAACTATCGATCGTTTCGTACGATTCTTAAATGGTATAAATTCTTGAATTACTAAACTGACCTTTCCCGGAACATGATTTATTACTTTTTGTAAAAAACGTACAAAAAAATAGAATGACGAGGAAATCTTCTCTGATGAAAAATTCAGAATTGGATGTTGAAACGATAAAACGTGAAATATTTTGAGAAAATGGATCAGTCATCGCAAGTTCATCGCAATCGATATAGTTTTTTTTAGTATTATTGATTTAGAGACGCGGCGCAGCGTCTTGACGCCAAGTATTAAAAAGAAAAGTTCGAACCGACAAGGCAAGTTGCGCGCCGCGTAATAATTACCTTGAAGAACATTTCTCTGGCTGCCTTTCCGGTATTGTAAAAAGCCGAATATTTCATAGGCTCTATAGCACAGAGCGACGTCACGTTTATCACCAACCTTGCAATTTTCGTCTCGTCTGTGAAGATTTTCATGAATACACTGTTCAATATTACGGGCGAGAACAAATTGAGATCGCAGTATTTTCGCCATTCGTCGAGATCGTCCATGTCTATGGTTCTTTTTGAAAGATCACCGATCGTTCCGGCATTGTGAACAATAACTGCTTTCTCATAATTTTTTGCACCGTCGGGTCCCAAAGATTTTTCGATTATTCCTGTGAAAACAAATCGACGTCGAATTAAGAAAAAAAAATCTCAATGGGACGAAAAAAATGTGGCAACTTGTCCTCATCCTTGCTCGTTCATTTTTATGCTATTTTGTTATCCCAATTCATTGGATGAGCAAAAAAAAAAAAGGGCAAGGAGCATTTGGTGGCAGAAAATGGACGAAAAATTATTTTCGCTCACGCGGAATTGATCGAAATTTCCACAAAAATGATGAATTTTGAAAAATTAAAAATAAAGCAGCACTTTATCATTTTTGTCAACAAAATTTACCTCTAAGTTCCTCTTTAGTCGCAACTCCAAGATCAACGCTTTCACAATCGACTGCTATGTGTTTTGGCATTTTTTCAGCATTTTTTATCAATTTTTCGCTGTCTCGTGCTAAAAGAAGAATGCGCGATCCTTGAGCCAATAATCTGGAGAACTGTTGTGCTATTTCAGCCCCGATACCTCGACTGGCTCCGGTGATGACAAGGTAAACTTTTCCGGACAGTACATCGACCATTTTTGTGGAGCTGGAAGAAAACTGCGATTTGTGCGACGAGACGGAGCAACTTCCGGTAAAAAAAAATCTCAGATAAAAACTTGACTATCGAATGAAAAAATATTGTTCGGGAAAAATGGCTCCTTTGCTGAAAGAAAAATCAAAGAAATTGATGAAAATCTATGACCCAATCGAATGAGATAGCAATCTCCGTTTCTCAATTAACCAACAAAGAACAGTTTTTATTTATCGTATAAACATGCAATTGTTTAGTTTATTTTGTACCTTAATTACGTAATTCTCAATGTTTTGATTCCATACAAATTTTATAATTCAGCATCACGTACTTTTATTTTCTAAATTTCAACGCCTTTTTTTCTAAATGCTCCAGGGATCGTGCTAACAGCTGGCTGGATGATTATCGCGCTACTGGGACTTTGAAGCGCCGAGCCTGCCCGCGCCCCACCTTTCTGTTCATCCGACGATCTTCGGAGATAGCCGACAACTTTCCGGCAGCTAGTATCAACAGTCCCTGTCTGAAAACATCGAAACTGCGACGCAGCTCCATTCAACTGGCCGCCCAATATGAATTATAATCTAAAGTGGTAAAAATATTATTCGCTCGCTTTTTCGGCTCGTTATTAAATGAGAATTATTAGAAATTGACACTCAAGGCACTTAATGGGAGCAAAAATGTTTTTCGTCCTATCGACAGCATCGCGTTAAATTAAAAAACGTGGAAAAATGGGTTTGATGGCAATTTTTGCGGAAACCTCTCAACCAATGTTGATCCAGATCGCCAACAGAAATGAAGCTTATTGAATTGGACGTTTCATAAAATTACGATCAATCGTTGTCGAGGCGCAAAAAAGAAATTAATGAATTTTCATTTTTCAGTTATTTTAAATTATCAATCGAAAGATAATATTTTAAGAACGTGGTGCCCGAGATTTCATGAGGATTTTGCATCACAAAAAAGGCTCTTTCCGTCGATCGATTAAATAATCAAACGGTTTATCATTTTTTATATTTTTATCATCATCCTACGGTGTTCGGGTCTTCAGAGACGAGCCTTAAAATTTTGTCCGAAATGGCAGACGAATGGTGGAACAATATTAAAACGCAGTTGCATTTACAAGGATATTTCTTGGCGCGGGCGAAGCCACGGGGTCAACCAGTGAATGAAGTAAATAAATAAGCGAGCCTAAAACTTCTTATACAGTTTTTCAGCTGAAAATAAGTATTTTCATATTATAATGTTGAATATTTTATTTTATAAAATATTAAATATTAATATTTAATAAATTATATAATTTAATTTTATTATATAATTATATAATAAATTTAATAAATTATATAAAACAACATAAATAATAAAACAAATATTAAATATTAAATTCAAATATTATAATATTAAAATATAATATTCATAATATTTTCATAATACAAAATAAGTTTGAATATGGCAGCAAATTTTCAAGTTGTACTTTCTAGAAAATTCTGAAAATTTTTATAACGAACGCACGCTGCTGCTCAATCGGTTGGAATAAAAAGCCGAAGTTCGCAAAAACACTATTATTCTTTGTTTCCATGTTTGGCTACAGCAAAATTAAAATTGTTGATTTTCTTTTCTTTCATGTATAGATAAGAATTTCGATACTATAGTTTCTTCATTTTTCTGTTTCCAATTTCTACATATTTTCAATAAATTCAGATAAAACTCCAAGTGATAAAACGTTCATCGAAAAGGAATAACAACAGTTCGAATGCTACTCTCGAGCCACGCCTGCTCAACCAGTTTCACAGATCCCACTCCTTGCGCCACAATTCGAAAGCAGAGATTAACGCGTTTCGTACTCGTGAAAATGATAGAAATAAGTCGCTGCTCCTGGTTCGAAATAATTGACAAATGTTTTATTCAAAATACAATTCACATGTCAAAAATGGGTAACAATACAAAAAAAAACACACACACACGATGTGACGTTGACTGAATAGACTTCCAAAAATGTAGTCCAATGAGAATGGTCACAATAATAATTAGGACGCTTTTTTTCAATCACGATAAAATCTTTTTAATCGTGTTTGGGTTTTTTTTTATTTTTTCAAACGGTGATCCCGCGCTTGGCAGCCTCATTTTGGAACTTGGTCTTGTACTCGTTCTTGGGATCGTATTTCTTGGCGAGTTTTTCCCAAACTGCCGGACGCTAAGAATTAAAAAAAGAAACGTAATTTTTAAAATACAAAATTACATAAAAATTAACGATTTCGAAAATGTCGCATTGTTCCCCAGTGTCGTTTAAAAAGTTGAACGCCAAATCAATTTTCATGTACAAAAAATTTTGTTTCTCTGAATATTTGATTGAAAATTTTTCATGCAAAATAAATTGACACGTCGGTAGAAAATTTGACTGCGCATTGTTCGAGTTTTGGTGGCAATTTAAAGAAATTGGTCGAACGAAAATAAAAAGCAGTTGCATTAAAATGCTGAAACGAACGTTCCAGATATATTTTTATTGCAGTAAAAATATAAGGAACGTGGCAATAAATCGTGAAAGTTGAAATGCAAGTTGAGAAGAACATTTGCAACGTACACTGGCTATGTAATAGGGAGAAAATGCATGCGTCAAAATGCAGCTTGAATTGGGACGAATGACATAACTCGAGAGTCTCAAGTTACACACTCGTCACGTCTTTTCCTCTTTTTCAACTTGATTTTCTATCTTTTTTCGTCGCCTCAAAAATAAGGAAAGGTGAACGTACCTCATTCACTAGAAACCGGATGACCTTCTCGCTACCGGCCTGCTGTTTTTCGCTACATTGGGAGCAACCGGTGGCCAGAGCATCGGGCAGAGATTCTGTTGAATAACGAAATATTAAAATCAACATTTTGCTTCGCTAAATATTGCAACTTCAAAATTGTGTGGATTCGAGTTTCCCTGATTTTTAAAACAAACAAAACTGTCTTTTTAAAAAGCAGGCAAAGGACTCTTACTCTTCAACTCGGTTCCATCGGGAGTACATCTTCCAGTATCCAGCAGGCAATTGACGTAGTTATTGAGGAGACGATCATTTTTAAGGATTTGTTCGACGTCGACGTTGTCGTACTTTGTGGTGTACGTTTTGGCGACGACACATGCCACAATGGCGAGAAGGACAACGACTACCTGGATCAAACGAAGATTACGTTCGTAAGAGAAACAAATCTGATTAACGTTCACGAATCATGAAAATATATTGAAAAAAAAAAATACAAATTGTCGAAAATATACGCAGAAAAAGGAATTTGGACGAAACTAAAAAGCATTTTAAACGTCGAGTAATTCTTTTTTCTCGTAACTAAATCATTGAATTTGCAAGATAAAAAAAACTTGTTTAAGTAATTAAAGGAAATTGTTGTCAAGAATCACTCCTTCTTCTCAAGAATTGGATTGATTCCGTCACTCGTCGTTCCAGTGTTTTCAAATCGTGAACGAACGCACTCCGGGCACTTGCCATTAAGTATTTAAAAAAAAAAACTCACACCAGTTTTTCATACAAATTGAAAAAAAAAAAACAAGAATTTTTGGAAAAACCAAGAGTTTTTGGAAAACTACGGGTAACGTATAAAAGTGCAAAGTGCACGAAGGCGAAAGTTGGAGAATAAACACTGTATTTACTCTCGACGTCTTTTTCGATGGTTTACCTTCATGTTTGGTGTGTAAGGCGACTGCGAAGTTAAGAAACTGATGCTGGGAGGCTACGAGATCTGGCTCTTTATACCCAACGGATGTCCAGAGGGATCCTAATTCGCCGAACTCTCTCACTCGTGGTCCTACACGCGAGATTATTTACACACGCACACACACACACACGTACACACCTGAGTTTATTTAAATCGCTTTGTATGCGTATATTGGCGAGTTTGACCGTTGCTTGCACGCCTCATTATTTGTACTAATATTTCAGAATACTGATGAGTCGGCATTTCTGGAGATTCGTTTACGCGTAAATACATTATTCACTTGTGCGTTTTTACTCTTGATTTCCATGTTTATTCAAGTATTTTTCCCTTCGGGAGTCGGAGAAAAACAAACGATGAGACTCTTCGACAGATTTCAAAGATTTAGGACCAAAGACGCGTAAATTGAAAAGTATTTACAACGATTTATTGTGATCGAGTGACAAATGCAAATTTTCTGACGACACATGGTCGTCGAAATTTTGTCACACGAATGATTCGTATGTGACGATGTTTTCTTTCTCTCCAGCGACCATTTCATGGCGTAGGTTTTTCCTAAAACTCGATCGTTTTAACGACGTTGAAGTTTGCATCGTTCAAGTTGAACGAAAAATATTCTAACCATTCACCATTTTTGAATTTTTTGGGATCGCCTCAATTCTTCTTTGCCAATCATTTTTATATTTGCAAAGTTGTCATGGGACGAGACTGCATTTTTATTTTGGGTTCTGCTTTAAAAAAAAAATGGAACTAATTATGAATTCCGTTGGATTCCAACGATCAACAACATCGTTCGATTTACAGTCTTTGCCAATTGGTTAACGAGCGAATTTATAAACAAATTGCTGCAATAATGGAAAAAGTGTTTCGGCGAAATTTACGCGATCAATTCGTGGTAAATCTCTAGAGCTACGTAACGAGCCGTGGATGCAAGAAAAGTGAAAAATAAAATAGGAATTACTGGTTGAAAAAACTCGATGGAAATGTGCCATTGGAAAATTCGTCCTCGCCGGTTTTTCAAACTATCGATATCAATATTTTCCGGCTCTGGACATTTCGAATCGACGTTCAACTGCGAGTTTGGCATGCAGAAGAGGAAAGAAAGCGAATTGTCTTTCCCCTTTATTCATCTTAACGCGTTCAGGTGGTTGAACGAATTATAAACAAGAGAGTTTGAAATTATACACAAATTTGTGTGGGTAGATTGATGCTCGTGCATCATGTATAGCACAGTTCCATTCGACACACCTAAGTCCACACACGGTGGAGTCGTAATCCACATTCTTATGTCCAACTTGCGTAGTCCTTTATGCAAATGAGCCTGAGACTGTCGCAATCGTGAGAGAAAAACAATTCAAGGATTGCCCGAACCATTGGTGAAAAAGATCTCTTGTTCTTGAACGAAATCAATTCCGAATCCTTTTTTTTTGCTCCATTACATATTTATTTATTTTTCTGGGTTTTCCTCACGTTTTTTTTTCAATTTTTTTTACGACGATCGCTTTGAGGAAAGACTCGCGAGCTCGAAACTCTGTCGAGTTCGCCTATCGCCACTAGGCTGATCCCTTGCTTACAAAAAAATCCCGAATCATTTGTTTTTTTTTTTCCACTTCAGCCAGCGAAAAACATGACAGCACCCACCGTAAGTTATTTCGTTCGAGAAGATGAATTGCCGGGAAAAGCTGAAGGCTCGGTACATGGCCCTGAAAACGTTGATTATAGCCGGTGAGTAATTCGTATCATTGACTTTTCTCGCGACGCGGAACTTGCAACGCGTTCAACTCGCAAAACAGATTTTTCTAATCGAGAACAGTCTCACGTGAGAACCATGCGAACGATCTTGATCAAATTTAGCACAAAACGTAACATTCTTCTATTTTAGCCTAATTGTTGAAAAAACAAACGATAAATAAAAACGTTAATCGAAAAAAAAAAAATTACATCGAAAATCACGATTTTTTTCTTAAAATTCGTGCCAGTTTCTTGTGAACGTTTATAGGAGTAGTTTTCATTCGTGCTGAATTCCAGGTGACATGGAGCCTCGGCGAGGCCCTTCAATTTCCAATTCAAGTGCAAAAGCATTTTCTGCATCGAAGTGCAGAAAACGCTTTTTTTCCAAGAAAATTTTTCGAAATTATCGATTTAATGAC
>JBAJMU010000001.1:17743782-17778312 GCA_037952995.1 Hyposoter didymator | reverse complement strand
GGCTCGTAAATGTTCGCGAACCATTTGACGGTCCTGCAACTTTTCTGCCTCAGATACTTGACGATGAAAAAAATTGTACTTAGTTCGAAATTGAAAAAAAGTGATTTACAAATCCGAGTACACGTTTCACTCATACTCGTCGCCATATTTTTTTCATCAGCCTCCCTGACTTGCTAATTGAGTTGAAAACAAATGTCGCAATGCCAGAAATAATGGAAAAAAAAATGTGGCATAAGAAAAAAGTTCAATGTTTGGTGAAGAACTTGTTCGAAATTGGGAAAGAATCTTCGCGATAACGAGGTGAAGCCAGTAGGTCGTAGAAACAAGGAAAAAGAATGGGTTTGGGAATCCCTGAACGTTCGAACTCGGAGAGTCAGCCCGAACAAAATAACCCGCAGCATTTCGAGAGACTCGATTTCCATACGCGAGCTACGACGGTGGGGGTCGAACGATACAAAGAGGAAAAAAAAAGTCGACCAGGTGATGAATCACGAAGATTTCTTGGCCTTGAACAACTACGAGTTTGACGAGAGAGCAGGCATTCGGACTATTATACCATTGACCTTCTTCTCTGGATGACCTCGAGGAGGAAAAAACGTCAGGACTTGGCAGCAGGAGAGCGCGTTAAAACTTTCCGCCATAGGTTTTACTTTTTTTTCCCTCTTCTGAATTGTAACTCGAGTAGTGAGTCGGCAAAAAATTAACAACGATTCGAATAAATTAATTTATTTCATCTCACTCCGATACACTTTACATTTTAACGGTAGTTTTTTTATTTTTCTTTGTAGATTCCGCAAATCGGGTTCGACGACCAAGTAACTGTAATAAAAAACCACAATTACTTTGTTAATTACAGCCTCAGGGATGAAAACATGATGTTGAAGTTTGCATCGTTTGAATGTAACGAAAATTTGTTATTTTTTCAGTAGAGCTCATAATTATTATTTAATATTTGGTCTGGACACTAAAACGATTATCTCTTGCGACCTAAAAACTCAATCGACACGAAAAATTGGCATGATTTTCAAAATTCCATAAATAATAAATATCCAAAATATTTATCGTTCAATCTCAACGTTGCAAACTTCGGAATCAAATCAAAACGATGACGGGCATATTTATTTTTTTGTTTTTTTTTTTTTCAGTAGAGCTCATAATTATTATTTAATATTTGGTCTGGACAATAAAACGATTATTTCTTGCGACCTAAAAACCCAATTAATCGACACGAAAAATTGGCATGATTTTCAAAATTCCATAAATAATAAATGTCCAAAATATTTTTCGTTCAGAATCAAATCAAAACGATGACGGGCATATTTTAAATGTTGAAAAATATCGAGTATCGAGCATGGAACTTTTAGATCCTTATGGTTACGTAAATCGTTGTATTATATAAAGGAATTCGAGAGAAATTTCATGCCATTTATTACCTTTCGAGAATAATTCCTCCCTGGCATCGAACTCTCAGACAAGCGTCACTTGGACTCTGCGGAAGGAATAGTGAATGAAATACTAACGTGTCAATTTTTTTTTCAACAATTACACGATCGCAGTGTCTTTTTTTTTTCTTCTTCTAAATCAGAGTAGCAAATATGTTAATCACGACATTCAGAGATCTTGGTGGTTGCTATATCATCATAGAACTTTCATCTTCGAAACAAGATAAAAGATCATCGAACAAAAATCATATTTGGGCGTTACGATTTTTTTTTTTTCTTACCGTTTTTTTAAATTCTCCTCCATCCGCAAACTGCCGGAAAAGCCGAGCTCGCGACTCTGAAAAATTAACAATTGAATATTTTGAATGGTTGATTTTTTTTCGCGACCTTTCTCACGTGTCCAATATTTTTTTAAATAAATCAGAGTAGCAAATATGTTAATCACGACATTCAGAGATCTTGGTGGTTGCTATATCATCATGATAATTAAATCTTCGAATTACGAGAAATGAAAAATGATGGAAATGGAAAAAAAAATAATATTTCAGAGTCATGCGATTGTTTTTCTTACCGTTTTTAAAAATTCTCCTGCATTCGCCAACTGCCGGAAAACCCGAGCTCGCGACTCTGCAAAATAAACAATTGGATATTTTGAATGGTTGATTTTTTTTGCGACCTTTCTAACGTTTGCAGTATTTTTTTTATAAATCAGAGTAGCAAATATGCCAATCACGACATTCAGAGATCTTGGTGGTTGCTGTATCATCAGAAAGCTTCTTTGCTTATTTCTTGCAATTTCAATGCTCAGGAAAAAAAATATATTCGTACCTTCTTCACTCCGAATGATGCTCCCCTGATGAAGAAAGATTGCCAAACGTAAGATGTGGCTTTAGTCTGAGCAGCGAAAAGTTTCATTTGCTCTAATAATTTTCACTGAAATCAACAAGAATATATAATTAGAAACAGATTTTTAAACTGGAAGCAAGTTTCATAAGATTTGGTTGAAAATCAGTTAGCAAATACTATAAATAATCATGGCATTCATAGATCTTGGTGGTTGCACATTTCATCACGTTAAGGTGAAGGAGCAGTCGCTTTCTCGCCACGTGAGTGCGAGAGAGATAGCTGCAATTTTCGAAATTGAATATTTTCGATACGCGGTTTGACCAATTAAAAAAGCCCCTGTCAGCGGATTTTTGCCATCGTCCCGCGTACGCTGACAGAGCCTTTTTATGATTAGTCAAACGAAATCGAAGAAATTTGATTTCGAAAATTCGAGGTGACTGATCCATCGCGTTAAGTATAAAAATAAATGATGGATAAAAAATCGTGTTGAGAAAATTGTTTTACCCAATTCGTTGTCCATGAGAACTCGTTTCCCCGACCGATAGTTCAGGAACTCCAGCAACGGGAGCTGAAATGGAGAAAAACAAATGGAACGCGTTAAAAGTTGAATCGATGATAAATAGCTATGAAGCGAATTTCGTTCGAGTCAGTTAGCAAATACTATGAATAATCATGGCGATCATAGATCTTGGTGGTTGCATATTTCATCATAACAATAAAATAAAATAATCAATTGAATAAACGCGTTACGTATTGATTCAATAAAAAATTGAGGCAAACTGTGAGCTCACCTAATAGTTTAGTCGATCAGCTCGATAATTGGCTTTGGAAAGATTCTGAAATAATGAAGAAGAAAAAAAATGGTTTTAGAAATCGATAGATAAAAAAAAACGTGTGTTTAGTTTTTCTGAAGAGTCAGTTAGCAAATACTAAAGATAATCACGGCGTTCATAGATCTTGGTGGTTGCATATTTCATCATAACAAATTCATATTTTATGCGTTTTTCAACATAACTTACCGGATCAGTGGTGCGCGTATCCACTCGGTCCATAACGAGCCCTGGGAAAAAAAATGAAAAAAAAAAAACTTAACAATGCAATCATCCAGATTGTTATACACATTCGCAAGTTTTTCTGACGTTGATTCAGTTAGCAAATACTAAAAATAATCACGGCGTTCATAGATCTTGGTGGTTGCATATTTCATCATAACAAAAAAACTGACTTTCTCTTTTCTGTTGATTCTCGCATGGCAGACACACTGGGTCATATTGACTCCGCCGAATAATACGGCTCGATTGTTTCTGCATCGGCAATATTTTACAAAAACGTTTTTTTCTTTGAATTATTCTTCACGGGCACATTCCCGCTCGTTAATCTCGGAAGTATCGAAAAGTACAAAATTTAACATTTTTTTCCCAGGAAAAAAACTCGCTTTTCCAAATTTCAAACTTTTTCTAGTTTTTTCTAACCATTCACGTTGAACAATGTTTCATGTGAATTTCCAATTTTTTTAAGTCGAGAGCAACTGAAAGGCTGCTAATTGACTATGGTCCGGGTCAAATTGACCCAGTGTCTCAATACCCGATTAAAAAAGGAATATCAAGTATGAGCTGAATAAATAAAACATGAAGTAGCAGCTCACCTCATTGCTGATACAATCTCGCGTCCTTGTCCTGCCCTGAAAAACGATTGAAAAGTGTTACAGTGCGATTCTCTGGACAGAAATAAACGCAAGGATTTTTTATTTTTTATTCAGTTAGCAAATACTATAAATAATCACGGCATTCATAGATCTTGGTGGATGCATATTTCATCATAATTTGTTGCAGAAGAATTTGTAACAGAATCATGAAAAAAATTGATGAAAACTTACTTTTGTTCATAACGAGTTCAGGAATAATCAAACGTTCGAATGATTCAGTGTCTGTGAAAAGGAAAAGGAATCTGAATAATCACGTTGAGAAACCAAACAACAGGTTGGACCAAACTCACCTGGAAGTTTTTTTTTTTTTTCCTTACGATCAATTGATTATCGACGATAGAACGAAGCAGGTTGATTGCAAAAACGATTACGACGTTACCACGAAACAAAGATGAACATGAATTCTCATGGTCGCCAGCCACTAAGTGTTTCTGGGATTCAAAATATTCCCATAAAAATGGACAACATTTGAGATTAGTTTTTCTCTAATTTTCGCATAATTCGAGAATTATTCTTCATTTTTTTTGTTTGTTTGATTTTTATAAGAACGACTGCAATCCACCGTTTCAATGGGTGCGACAGTTTTGCGATCGTCAACTTCCAAATAAAATACAGACACCGTAAATCTGTATCGTAGCGTGTGCGATTCCCATTGAAAATGATAAATAACGACAGATTCGAAAACCATCAACTGATCAAATTTTTGTTAATCGGAATATTTCACAGAACATTCCGCACTTCTCATTCAGTTTTTCTGTACCTCGTGATATTTCGTTGCTTCAATGTTATTTTTAACCTACCACGAGAAATTGTAGATTTTTTTGTTGTGGTAAAAAACAAACGGATTCTTTAATTTCGATGAAGCAGAAAATTAGCATTTTACGGTTGATGGTTTCGCGATATATTGTTAAATTAATGTTTTCCTACTTTGACAAGATTTGCTGTGATGGAAATTTAATGACTCGATCATGAGAATCCAAATATCCGTGTTTTTTGGCAACCGGTAAATTTTGAAATATTTATTAAATATTTTATTGACGGTATCAATGAATTAATCAGCCTTTTTAGGAGCACGAGTCTTCTTGGCTGGTAAAGGCTTTTGCGACTGCAGAACAGCACTGGCACGACGCAACGCAACCTGTAAATTACAAAATGAGATTTTTGCAGGGTCCGAAAGATTTTGAGTCTCGTTTCTTTTCGACTTTGCAGTCTATGGGAATTATTTTTATTGTTCTAACCTTGGTGAGATCCCGACGGTACTTGTTGGCGACGAGGAGTGTTTTCAACTTGGAGAGCGATCTACGGGCTCCAGCTTTCATGGTGCGCCGGACCGTTGCCTTAGCCGGCTTGTGCGCCGCTTTCGGCTTCTTGTAGACGACCGTGAAACCTTTCTTGTCAGGAGTGTCTACGATGCCGACGCTTTTACGGTGGACAAGGCCGGAGTAACGATAACTACTGAGGTTGGTCAGATTGTTTGGTTCCTGCAATTTTCACATTGAATTTCAACGTCTTTTCCAAAACGTAGACTTTTTTTTCAGAGAAACGTTTATATCGTTGCGCTGATGATTTTTCAATTAACTTTTCTGTCCAAATGATTTGGCGACACGCTTGGCATCGTGACGCCCTCGAAAACACTTTTTTTTGGCTTACAACGCTAACCAAATTATGGGGGACAATTGTGGCGGATGCAATTTTCATTTTTTCGTACTTACCGTTGAGAAGGGTTTGCTGATGTTTCTTTTCTTGAGGAGAAACGCATTGTTGTTGCGGATGATCATCCAGTTCAAGTGGGACGACATGATGAATAACCTGAAACGACAGAAATTCTCGTTTTCAGGCTGCCAATGCTCGTATTCCCCAGATTCACGCGAAAGTGAGGTTAGGAATTTTCTTATAAAAAAAAAACAAAAAACATCGACGATCGATGCGGATAATGATATTCTTTTGCAATTATGAACCAAAGATTAATGAGAATTAATTCACAGATGATAATAATTCATCGTAGAACTTTGAAAATCGTTAAAACAACAAAAAAATCCGTGAACGCGCCGTGCGCCGCGAGAAATTGACACATGTGCTTTTCACGATAAACATCGTTTTGGGAAAATCAATAAATTGAATTAACGATTAGAAAGCGAAAAAAGCTAACAATCAAAGGCACTAATTATTCTCAAATATTTCGTAATCTGCGAGCAATTATATCCGTTGGAATAAAAATCGAATTTCCTCACCTCGTGCGTCGAAAGAGCAGCGAGTGAAAAGAAACTCACAAAGTAGAAGAGGAAACGTCGTGGTCAAACGACAGCTTTCATCATTTCGAAAACTTTTCCAGAAGTTGCAACAAGTATCAATTAATTGGTAATAACAACTGAAAATAATTTTGAATTTTAATAAAATTGTTTTTTCGAAATTGTTGAACAAGATAACTGAACAATATAAGTTTTCGTTTGACTTTCGTAGTTCACGCGAACAGAACGGAACGGACGAAATTATTTCGGAACGTACTTCCGTTATGTCACTGAAAGAAGCGCACTGTTGTTTTCGCCAAGTAAACAAACGCATCGAAAGATCGGGCTGCTTGTTTCTTTGGTCAACCTTTGATTTTTATTTTTTTTCGTTAGATTATCACTAAAAAAAAATGGCAAGCGACGATCACAAGAAATTAGCGAATTTTATAAAATCGACGCACAATCAATTGAGAAAAGAGTCTCGTCTTTACGGGCCGATGGAGGCATGGGAAAGGCATCTAGCTCGTACGGAGGTTCTTAAGGTTAGATCGCTCGATGAAAGCCAACAAATTGGCAGCTCAATGAGGGTTGATTTGAAAATTGCAGAATTACGCGACAACGATGAAAGAATTAGCGACCAATCACTGGAAGCAGAACGGGCTAATTATGGAAAAGCAGGAAGGAGCAGCAACGCACTGTCGAAACCAGTGGATAAGGTCACGATGTTATGATTATTTTTTCAAAGGAGGAATAGACAAATTTGATCAGAAAGAAATAAATATTAGGTGTAAAATCAATGACGTAGGACTTAGTCTCGACAATCACGAGTTCTTAGAGGTCGAGCGTATTGCGAATACGAGTAGAGCGATTAGCCAAACTAAGATAGGATTGTTGGACGTAGGAAGTTGTTACAACCCACTGGGTACCGAAAAAATGTTTAGCGTAACTCCAATCGATATCGCGCCATCAACTTCGAACGTAATACAATGTGATTTTCTCAACGTACAATTATCCTCGGAGACAATATTCTCGGAGGACAAAAAAAAGATTGAAAAATTGGGTGAACGTTCGTTCGACGCCGTAGTTTTTTCTCTGCTTCTGGAATATTTTCCTTGTCCCGAGCAGAGATTCGAATGTTGTAAAAAAGCTTATAATTTGTTGAAAGAACGTGGAGTATTGATTGTCGTGACACCTGATTCTTGTCACGTTGGGACAAACGCTAAAATCATGAAATCCTGGCGACTCGTTTTGTCCAGACTGGGCTTCATGAGAATAGTTTATGAGAAACTGCGACACCTTCATTGTCTCGTCTTTCGGAAATGTGCTGACAAAGCTGTCGCTGTTAGATGGTTCGAATTACAAACTATTCATGAGGACGATAAGTTTCTTAGTTGCGGTGATAAAATTTACATCCCACAAGATTTTTCGACGAGCGTCAACGAACCCGCAAAATCCGAGCAAAATGTTGTTTACGATCGTCAACAGTTGGTCGAAGTTTTCAATGAAATGCCTGACTCTTGCGATGTGTTTGAATAAATAAATTGGAAACATTGAGACGAGCGATATAAAATGTTCCAATAAAATGTTCCATCATTCATTCCAACGTGACATCGTCATTTTCAAAATTCCACCGCTCAACCGTCCACGCCGTCTAGCGGTTCTACGCGGCAACGCGCTGCGCGCTTCGTATGCGCAGTTTCCGGCAAAACTAGAGACTCGTTGGGTGAAAAAGTGTCGCTGCTCACGGAGACTACGGGTCTCCGCTACAAAGAAAGCGGCGATAATACGGCGAGAGTGAGATAAAACTGTAGCGTCCTTTCCGAAATTAGTGAATAAAGTTTTAACAAAGCTATTGCGATAAATCGTTTGTTACGAGATCCGCGAGCGTCGTACTTAACACGATGAGCGTCGCCGCGACAGACTCCTCGGCGGTAGTCTCGTATTCGTGAAATTTTCGGTGCTTCCTCGCACCGGGAAATAATCTAACCTACAAATTTCGTGTGTGATACGATTAAAAAACGTAACATCAACGAAATGGCGGTTGGTTCAACGAAAGTCGTACAAGTTACGAATATCGCTCCACAAGCGACCAAAGATCAGATGCAAACGCTCTTTGGTTATTTGGGCAAAATCGAGGACATCAGGTTGTATCCAACTATTCGCGACGTCGCTGTCCCTGTACAGTCTCGAATATGCTACATCAAATTTCACGATCACAGTAGCGTCTCCGTGGCTCAACACATGACCAACACCGTCTTCATCGACCGGGCTCTTATTGTCATTCCCTATCAGAATGGCGATATTCCTGATGAACAACGAGCACTCGAACTCACCAACAACGGCACAGTTGTTCCAGGTAAGATCGCATTTTTTTACATCGTTCAAAATTTCACAATAACAACGTAACGAATAGTTTCCCATCGTCCAGTCCTTGGCTTCCAATTTTTTCGAAGAAATTTTATATTTCGGCATGTCAATTGCCTTTTCCCAAAGGCGGTTTCCAATTGAAACCTTTTCCAAAGGTATGTATGTATGTATGTAGTGGAGTTTTACATGCATACCCTTAGCGGGTTTGTACATGGTGTGCTTCCTCTGACCCCCTTCTTTCATCTTTGTTCCACCTTTTACTCTCATCCTATTCCACCATTCACACTTCCCCATTTGCCTCCTCTCCACTACGCACACATGGACCTACTATTTTACGTGGGTTCCGAACCACAGAGAGTACAGCTTGGGACACTTAGAAAAATCCATTGGTGTCGGCGGGAATCGAACCCGGGGCCCCTGGGTGGGAGCCGGGCTCGTTACCACTGAGCCACTGCCTCTCTCCTTTTCCAAAGGTTTTTTTGAATAATCTCGAAAATTATGTCAATGCAGCAAAAAAAATGTTAGTCTCTTCGGAAGCAAATCTTAGTCGTTCCACTCGTAAATTTCGCTGACCGTTAGAAACCAAATATACCGCCAAAATAACGAAAATTTTGAAATTATAAGAAAATATTTAGTTTACCCTATTCAACAAAATATCGACGATTTTTAACAAAATTTCATTCTCAGTGTGTGCGTTGTTGCTTGTGTTGGGTTTACTCGCTAATTATTTTGTAATTTGTTGAACAGGACTGTATCCATCGGAGCCAAAACTGCCTCCGAACGTGGTGAACGCGATAGAAGGGATACCGCCGAATCACGTAATAGCAACGATCGATCCAAAGTTGGACGCAAATGGATTGCCAGGATATCCTCATCTTCCCGGGCACTTGGACAGTCGTAGGATCGAGGAGATACGACGTACTCTGGTAGTAGGAAACCTGGATGTTTCGGTGTCGGTGGAGCAGCTATTGGAGTTTTTTGTGAGCAACGGCGTTGAGATAAAGTATCTTCGGTTATGTACTCGAGATTCGGACACGGAGCATTACGCGCTGCTGGAATTATCGGAACAATCGAGCGTGGTTGCGGCATTGCAATTGAACGGAAAATTATTGGCGGAAAAGCCGATAAAATTGTGCCATTCGACACAGGCGATCGCGAAGCCGGAAGCGAAGAGTAACGAAGCAGCGCAGAAGGAAATCGAGGAGGCGATGTCGAGGGTGAAGGAAGCGCACAATTTGATATCTGCGGCGATCGATCCGGTGATTGGAATGTTGTCGAAGGACAAGAGAAGTCGCAGTGGATCGCGGGGTCGTAAGTCACGTTCGCGATCGCGAGGACGCAGTCGGCGCTCGAGATCGCGAAAGCGTTCGCGCTCCCGTCACAGAAGGTCGCGTTCTCGTCATCGTCGCAGATCTCGTTCAAGATCAAAACGTTCGCGATCGAAAGAACGTCGTAGAAAATCAGCTTCGAGAAGACGAAGCAGCTCGCGGAGTCGTCATCGTTCGAGGTCGAGGTCGAGGAGATCAAGGTCACGACGCTCTAGAACACGATCGAAAGACCGCAAAAAGAAATCGTCGCCGTCCGCACGTCGTAGAACTCGATCGAGATCGCGGAGCAAACGTTCCAAATCAAAAACGCGACGCTCCAGATCAAAGTCCAAATCTAGATCTTCCAAATCAAAATATTCGGAAAAGAGCAAAGACAAAGAAAAACGGGACAAGGAGAAATCCGACAGCAATGGAAAAAAGAGCGACGGAGACAAAGAACGAAGCGAAAAAAGTGAACGAGCCGAAAAGAGCGAAAAAAAATCGAGCAGAGACAAAAGAGCGGACAAGGAATCCAAGTCCGAGGAAAAGTCACGGGGCGGAGGATCCGATTACAGCGATAGCAAGGACAAAACCGAGTCCGAAAATTGATTCATTTCTTTTTTCCCCCTTTTTTTCCACTCAATTCCTATTTAATAAATCCCTTTGCGAATTTGAAGTAAGCTCGTGTACTGTCGTTATTGTCCCAATAAAATGATAATTAACATTTCTACGAGTTTTTCGTTTTCCTCCTCGTTCCAGTTCCGAATTTAACCCACAGGAGCTCCGCTTGACCCCATGAGCCTGAAGTTTGCATTGACGCAATGCCACGAAATGAAAAAACAAAAATTCAATCCCCTGGACAGGGGTATTCCGGAACGAATTTTTTTTCTCAATTTTTTCCTCACCTCTTTTAAATCTCGCGAATCGATTTGTCAAATAAAAAAGTGCAGAATCATTTTTTAAGGTTTTTTTTTCATTGCGTGGCGTCGATGCTAACTTCAGGCTCATTTGACTCCAGCAGCTTTTTTACTCGATTCGCGAGACTCTCCTTGACTCCATAAATACGATGCTGAAGTTTGCATCGTTGGAATGCAACGAAATTCTGTTTTTTCTCGACCAGATCCCACGATTCTTATCCAATATTCAGTCAAGACAAAAAAACCATATTTTTTCGGAATCCAATGACAAAATCGATACGAAAAATGTCATGATTTTTTTAATTGAAGAAAATATTAATAGGAATAATATTTTTCGTTGGAGCCCAACGTTGCGAACTTCAGTGTCACGGTTTTTTACGATGCTGAAGTTTGCATCGTTGGAATGCAAGGAAATTCTGTTTTTTCTCGACCAGATCCCCCGATCCTTATTCAATTTTCAGTCAAGACTAAAAAACCATATTCTTTTGAGATCCAATGACAAAATCGATACGAAAAATGTCGCATGATTTTTCAAATTGAAGAAAATATTAATAGGAATATTTTTCGTTGGAGCCCAACGTTGCGAACTTCAGTGTCATCCATAAATGTGTAAGGACGAATTACTCGCCTAATCCCGATAATAATCATATTTCATAAAACTCTTAGCACCGGACGGTAGAGAAAAAAAAACTCTGGTGAAAATCGAAGGAATAGCTTTGCTCATGTTACCGGGGACGCCGAGACAAATAAAATCTTCAAGAAATTCGTAACAACCACGAAATTCAACGTTTTATTCAATAATAACGATAATCACTTAAATCCTATCAGTATAATTCAATAACATAACAAATAACACGAGACACTCCGATAAAACTTTGTTTGGAAAAACAAAATAAGGGGAATAAAGAAGAAAACGGCAGGGAAAGGCATTATCAGACATTGCCACCCAAGATTTGTGGCTTTACGTGTTTGCTGCGTCGTGTGTTGTGATAAAGATACGAGTGAACGCGTAAGCTGTTGCTGTTCTTGTACTTGTTGCCACAAAGTTTACACGTGAGACTTTCGAGGGGACCATGAATGTAACGAACGTGCAATTTGAGATTTTCCTTTCGCGTGAAATGTCTTAAGCACCATGGACACGAGTACATACGAACGACTTTGCCTCTATCGACTCGTAACGTTGGTCCGATCTCAGAGACAACCCTCAACGTTGTTTCCAGCGGCAAAGAACCGCCCGGTAATCCTCTCACCGTTTTCTTTCCTCTCGGGTAAGAACTCTCCCCTTCGCAGTTCGAATCCCTCGATTCTTTCGGCTGATTCTCGATTCCTAACGTGTTCATATTCATGTAGACATTGTTTTTTATTTTTTTTCTTACAAACAAAAATAAAAGAGCCAACATTTGGGCTTTTCGATTAATTAAGAACAAAAATATCTTCCAGTCGAGTGAGATCTTCCGGCTGTGCTTACCTAACATTTCTCTCTCGCAATCCTGGTCGTAAGGCAATCTCGAGACAAAATCTTGGGGAGATTGATTGCTCGTTCCGAGTCTGTAGTTCAACGGTTCTTCGATCTTTTCCATTTGCGATCGCACTTCCGAAGTGTAATCCAGTGGCTCTTCGTTCATCGTTTCCACCTCGTTCGCTTTCTCTTCATGCTTTTCCTCAAATATTCTCTTTACCGAGTGCATTACGTTTTCAGTCTCAGAGTCGGTTTCTGGCTGTTTAACTACTTTGCCCGACGTTATTTTCACACACGCTTTTTCTCTTCTCACCGACTGACATCTTTCTCGACAGCCAGAACCAAAGGAATCTTCCAATCTTTCTGATACCGTCTCTCCCGTATTTTGTCCCTCGGAATCGTCGCACAACTCCGTTTTGTACGAATCTTTATTTTTCTCATTCTCATCGCACAGTAAATCCTCTCTTGTCTTTTCCCTTGTCAGACCCTTTATTTGTAGCGTTTCTGCCAACTTCAAAAAACTTGATATGTCTTCTTGCTTTATGTTCACTTCACCCTGATACATAAAATGCAGCATTGCCGACAAGTCTCTATAATTTACATCCTTCAATATCACTATCGGATGCTTGCAGGTGTTACCCTGTAAAAAAATTAATAACACCGTTTTGATATTTTGGGAGATTTGATGAATTTTATTTTTTATGAAATAAAAATCTATTTTTATTTATTCCATTTAAATTTTTCATAAAAATTGCAAACACCGTTTTGACATTTTGGGAGATTTGATGAATTTTCAAAGCTTTTAGAAAATAATTTAGCCGACAACTTTGCTTCGGGTCTTCTAGACCCTGTGTCAACTTTGGGGACGGAATTCTGATACGAAATATGTTTTTGCACAGCGCGGTGCGCTTACCTCAAAGAGTTCTCTGAAATAAGAGCTGCATACGGACAATATGAGCTTGTGAGCCCTGAGGATTTGACCCTCGGCTGTGAGGGTGACGTCGACAAGATGTTCATCGGTGAGAAGCGTGTATAAGCCGGAAGACAAATTTGTTGGAAAGCTATTCCAAACGAGTGAGAATTGTTCAGCCTCCATGTTCCCCAAGCTCCAATTCTGGGCAAAAAAAGATGAGAAATAAAATGCAATGAATGGAAATAGCGTTTTTCGTTCTTGAGAAAGAATTTTGACAATTTCTTCAGTCTAAATGGTCACTGTCAACATTCGTTTGTTTCGTATTTTTCTAAACAAATGAAGACAATGAAAGAAATTCACCGAGTTCTTTTTTTATTCACGATTTTTTGTTTAGAATATTTTATTTTTCAACGATTTTTAATATTGGATGAAAAAACACCAACTATTTACCGGAATATCACGAATCACTTTATCCCGGATGACCGTAAGAATATACGTAATTCGTCATCGACATGCACACTCGCGAGAACACTTTGTTTGCGCGAACGAGATTTTTTTTCGTATTTTTTTTGAATCGTCAAGAAATTTGTATAAAATGTATTATTGATGAGGATCGATTTATTAGGTGAAAATATTTTTGTTGTATCGGTTAAACAATGGTCTCGTGATGTTTGGTGACATTTTAGTAATTTCTTATAATTCAACGTTCCATTATGTGCGTGCTTCGAGTTTTTGTTGCTCGTAACTACATGACGATGATGATATTCGTATAATTCGAGTCGCGTTTGCCGAGACATAACGCATAACTATTCCATGAATCATAAGATGTATGCATTCGTATATATAAAATATTTAAGGTGCTGTTACAGTATGTGTAAATATACACATGTGAATTTTGTGCGAAGCTGCAGCGGAGGATTTTGTGTGAAGTATACGTCGTAGTCGTTTTGTCTCTCTCTCTCTCTCTCTCTCCCCACCCCCCTCCCTCGCGCCAAGAGTGTCTCGTGCTTTTTCGTTGCCCCTCCTTTTTCTCCCACCCTACTGCCGTGATCCCGAGCAATATTCGTGCTCGCATCCACACTCGTACAGCAGCATCGTTTTTATTGGACATCACGAACTCGCGGCTTTTTCCCTTTTCATCCTTTTATATCGCTTCTTCCGTGTATGCAGCCATGCCACACGCGTGCATATGAAAACCCGTGGCGTGGATCAAAGTGCAATTCGGACACAACCAGTCAGATAGTTTGCCGTATAGAAAAAACGTCTCCATATGCGGCGCCAATTTCTTTTTGAGTTTAAAACTCTCATGGCACGCGAATTCCCACGGTTGTTCGAATTGCAATCCAATAAAATCGAAAAACGTCAAATGACGGACCTTTGCATCAATTATTAGATTCGTTACTCAAAATATAAGATTATTACGAATTACTTGCATGCGTTATTTTAACCTTTTTACATCGCGGTGCATTTCGATTCTTTTTCTGTTCGTCAAGGATCAACGGAAATTTGAAGTTCCGTGAATGGGAAAATAATTTCGTAACATTTTTTTTTTGTAAACTTTTTCGTAACATTTGATATCTAGTTATTTATATGAAAAAAAAACAGTAAACAATAAATGTTTATTTTGAAGTTTCATGGGGAGCAGTCCAAAGTTTCCGAAGGAAAGTCGAGAAATTTGAATCAGTATTTTTCAGTCTCGATTTCTGAAATGTCAATATATTTTCATAGACAACATTTTTTGTGAGGTTAAGTTTGTATTTTTATGGGTTTCGTGGGATTTGGTACAGTTGTCGTACACGCGTTTTACACGTTGTTCGATTCGAGTTCGGGTGATTGCCACTGCGAGAGCTGACGGCCAGCCAAGTCCGTAGAGAAAATGATAATTCCAATTCGAATAGAACTCGAGGAACAGCTGTATATTTAAACATTTGTCAATTAATAAAATAAAAAGTAAGAATTTAAACGAATTATACGTGAAAAGACGAAACAAGTCTCAACGATGGCGGTAAGTTTCTGCATCTTTATTCACAACAATATATACTTCGAATCATTGTTGACATGTAGATGAAACATAACCCGCAAACTCGAATATTTACATGTTAACAAACTTCGAAACGTATGGCTGTGAAAATTCATTTTTGTGTTGACTGATTTTTTAATAAAAACAACAAATTCACCCATAGAATTTCTTAATAACATTCATTTCAATTTTTTATGGGAATGAGCTACGAAAAAATATACAAGTTTCAACAAGAAAAATCCTCGAGTCCCCACATCTGCACTTTTTTGCCTTTATCGTAATATTTCTCAAAATAAACATTGAAACCTGTTTGAATTTTTTTGTTTAAAAAAAAAAAACTTTTTTTTTACGATGTTCAAAATATTCTAAACAAGTTCATCGACTCAAGTCTTTTAAAATTCTCAACCAAAGTGTCGGGCTAAACGACTTTCTTGAAAAATAATCTTTTTTCGTTTTTTTTCGTTAATATTATTTAATGCATTTTTTTTTCTTTCACCGACAAACTTTACAGGCTGAAAAAAAAAGCAGTAAGGTCGCGACCAAAGGAGCAAAACAAATAGTCGAAGAGAATGTGTCGACTCTTAATTTCTATAGAAACATGGTTTTTGCTGCCGTTGCTATTTATCTCACCATAATGATGGTGTTCTTTCCATTTAATGCCCTAGAAATTGTGAGTAGTGCAATAAAAATTGCTCCGGTACACATTTTTTTTCTCCAAAATTTTAATCATCAATTTTTTTGCATTTTCCATTAGACTTTGACGATATTTTCTGGTCTCGTGTATCTTGGAAGTTATCAATTCATGATGTACATGGCACGGACAAAGTATAGCGAGAGCGGCCAATTGCTGGATTCCGGGGTGGATCTCAACATGGACGGCGGGATAGCGGAGTAAGTTTCATCGATTCTTTCTCCTTGAACGAACTCGACGATCGAAAAATATACGAAATTTTTTCAAAAACATCGAAACAAATGGAACGCGAACGAATTTTTCTTTCTTTATCATTTCTAAAATGAATTTCTTCTCAGTAGCGACGAAATATGACGGGGAAAATGATGTTGAAGTTCGCGATGTTGGAATGCGATGGAATCCGCTATTTCATTCTATTTTTTAAAAGCAGAGCCAAGGATAAAATTTCAGTCATCGTCTACGACAATTATTTAGGAATCGAAAATTGAGGCGTTTTAAAAAATGATAAAAATCCAAACGATGCAAATTTCAAGATGACGATAAAAATTAGTTTCTGCTATTTCCATTGTATTTTCAATTCCCATCGTTCTGAACGAATCAAATGTTTTCAGTTCATGGTTCTGAACGAATTAAATGTTTTTAAAATGTTTTTGTTTACCATTTTCGAAATGAATTTCTTCTCAGTAGTGACGAAATATGACGGGGAAAATGATGTTGAAGTTTGCGATATTGGAATGCGGCGTAATCCGTTGTTTTATTCTATTTTTTAAAAGCAGAGCCAAGAATAAAATTTCAGTCATCGTCTACGACAATTATTTAGGAATCGAAAATTGAGGCGTTTTAAAAAATGATAAAAATCCAAACGATGCAAATTTCAAGATGACGATAAAAATTAGTTTCTCGTATTTCCATTGTATTTTCAATTCCCATGGTTCTTAACGAATCAAATGTTTTCAGGAATTTCAAGGACCTCATAATCCTTACCGCCGGTGTCCAAGTGTTGTCTTTGGGATCGAATTACTTCTGGCTTTTGTGGTTATTGGTAAGTGAACGAAAACGATGTTACAAATGAATTTTTGCGGCACCAGATTTAATTATTGTTGGAAATGATTTTGGACGCAGGCACCGATCAGAGCGCTTTGGATGTTGTGGTCGAAGCTGCTCGCACCGTGGTTCTTTTCGGGACCTCAGGAGCAGCCGGAAATCGACGAGAAGAAGCAACGAAAGATGGAAAGAAAAATGGCGAAGCGTCATTAGAAAAGTGAATGACAGCAATTTTCCGCGATGTTTCTTGTACATAAAGCTCAAATGCTCGACGAAGCATCCTTTCTTTCTTTCTGTTCCGGGACATCCTCGTTCATTATTTATTTAACAAGATCTCAGGACAATCGGTGAGCTTGAAAAATCTTGTGAAATTTTTTTATTTTTCCATAATCGATGACGAATGAATTGAAAACCAAAAAAAATGGAATCAACCGACGTCGATTAACCGTTGCGCAGTTTTTTTGCTGCTATTGTTTATTCATCGAACAACGTTGGACAAAAAATAAATTTTTCAAACAAATTGACAGAAAATAACAAAGTTGATTCGTTACGAAAGAAAAACGTCTTTTCATTGAGTGGCAATCCGAGCGAATACGTTCAGCGAGTCGATGAAACTGTCGCACGAGTCTCACGCATTAATTTTTATAATTCTGCGTGCTCCATTGAACAAAATATGGGGAAAGAGAAAAAAACTAGATAAATTCTCGGTAATTGATAAGCGCCCGGAATTTCGAAGATTTAAAGTAAATACGAGGAAAAGTTTCGCCCGGCTGTCGCAATCGATGCACGGAAAAGATCACGGTTGAAATGGTGTTGTAGATGAGGCGATTTATGCCAGTTAGACGATGAAGAGGGGACGATCGTCGCGAGAGATATAAAGCTCGAAGGTTGAGAACGCCTTTGTAACTCTTTTTTTCGACTCCGGAGTTGCACGTGGCTTTTTAAGTTAAATAAGAATGTACGGGGCGCAGCAAGTTCAGTGGTTTGCGAGCTTGGCATAAACATGAGTATTTAACGAGATTTCGAGAGAGAAATCAAGGCCGTAGGCGACAAAGGCAAAAGAGAGGCGACAAAAATCGTGCATCCATTATTTTACATGTTTTTTTTTTGTTTTAACTTTGTTATTAAATTCGGTTGGAGGATGATTTCGAGACTTTTACTTCTGTTCGCTTACTCGCAAGTCTTGTTGCTCGTTGCTTCATCTTCGAATGGCTCGGACAGCCGCACATCGATATCAACGCAACTGTGTGAACCCCGAGACGTTAAGAAAAATGTCTCAACCGAACACGAGACTGAGGAACTAAATGAAAGCCCGGACAACAACCAACAAGCGGAATTCGTTCTACCGTGGTACTCCGATCTTCCTCTTCTTCCTATCGCCTTCGCTAACTCCGAGACTTTGCCTGATGGACCTTGCAAAATACAGGCTCAACGTTATTTGACCGACTTGAAAAATGGTACTCTGTGGGCCACTCAGAGTGAGTACACAGAGACTACGATACATATGCTTATTCGTTGCTGTGGATAGACATTTTTTTCAAATTCTGTGTCACTCGATTTTGCCTAAAAATGTCTTACACGATTTTTCTTGATCGAGTACGTGCAAGTGATATTCGAATTCATTTATTCCACTAAAAATCTTCAAAGATGCAATTCCGACTCATCTATCTGTGCTGATCGTTAAAACGTCAATATTTTAAAAACATTTTTTCAATTAAAACTTCATTTTTATTCGTCACTCGAGGATTTTAATCTGCTAGAAAATTTTTTCAATTGAAACTTCATTTTTATTCGTCACTCGAGGATTTTAATCTGCTAGAAAATTTTTTCAATCGAAACTTCATTTTTATTCGACGAACGAGGATTTTAATCTGCTAGAAAATATTTAGGAGCTCGTCTGCTAGAACTTCGTGCACTATCGAAATATCTATCGGTCATAACGTTGCAAAGGAATTTTTTCAATTGAAACTTCATTTTTATTCGTCACTCGAGGATTTCGATCTGCTAGAAAATATTTAGGAGCTCGTCTGCTAGAACTTCGTGCACTATCGAAATATCTATCGGTCATAACGTTGCAAAGGAATTTTTTCATTTGAAACTTCATTTTTAATCGTCACTCGAGGATTTTAATCTGCTAGAAAATATTTAGGAGCTCTTCTGCTAGAACGTCGTGCACTATCGACATATCTATCGTTTATAGCGTTGCAAAGGAATTTTTTCATAATTTGGTCAAGAAGCTGTCGTGTCGAGGAGTTTTAGTCGTGAATTTGGAAGAAAATTTAACCTTTCGAGTGCACACTGGTTCGTAGCACTCAAAATTGGGAGGAAAAATCGACGGTTTCGTAATAAGAGTCCAGATCTTTCCAATTTTACACTGAGAAGATTCTTTGGATCTGAGAAAACTGGTAATTTGTCCAACTTCAGGAATTCATCGACTGCTGTGCCGAGTTCAGCTTCGAACATGTCTGTGGCGAGACTTTTACGTTAATGAAGCGTCGGATACACATTCTTACGTGGAATCCAAGAGTTAACGATGATCAATGAAGTGGCACGTTCTGTCACTAATACTAAGAAAAAATAATTCATTAGAAACTTCGTTTAAGAAGCTCGCGAGCAATTATTCTGCATAAACAGCTGGATGGACTATGACATTTGTGGCTGTGACTTACACTCGCTTCCACCAGAATTCAACATGTTGACGTACATGTTTTTTTAAATTACTATCCAGTGACGCAACAATTGGCAGTGAAGTATCTAAAATACGACACGTCCAAAAGTCTATAAAACTAAAATCGATATCGATCGAATTGACATTTTTGTCTCGTTCGATCGAAATTCATTCAGTATTCTCTGGAGGAATGGTAAATTTGCAAATGGTCACTAGTCATTATGGTGGTGAGCCTAATGGTCATTGGGAACTTTAGTTCGGGATCGAATCCCGAGACACAGAGTCAAGGAATTTTTTACTGACAAGTTGTCGGATTTGAAAGTAATAAATGGTTTTATTGAGCTTATTTCGGACACGGTAGGAGATAGGAGGAAAAACCGTAGGACCAATCTTGTAGGGTATAAA
Source organism: Hyposoter didymator (assembly GCA_037952995.1). Classification (NCBI taxonomy): domain Eukaryota; kingdom Metazoa; phylum Arthropoda; class Insecta; order Hymenoptera; family Ichneumonidae; genus Hyposoter; species Hyposoter didymator. Next base: position 17,758,300 of record JBAJMU010000001.1, on the reverse strand, counting down.
ATTCCTCACAAAAAAGGTTGTGACAAAATTCCTGCCTTTCCAGGCGTTTGATCCTGAGAGCGTAGAGCAGGATCCTTTCAAGTTTTTTTTTTCTTCCAGCTCTCGGGGCTAAACCAGTAAAGATAGAACGACACTTTCGGGAACTTTTTTGTAGGAAAATTATCGCTCTACAAGATTGGTCCTATGGTTTTTTGCTCCATCTTTCACCGTTCCGGAGCTATGCGTGCTCAAAGAGAACGTATCTTCTAACAATGATAATTAATGACTCATCAAGCGACTCATCTACAAAAAGTAAAGCAAGATGAGAAATTTTGTTCAGGCTTTTTCGTTATATAAGATGTTGCTGTTCCAGGTACTATTATATGAAAATATGAATTCACTACTCTCGTAGGATAAGAAAAAGGATTCAAGTTTTTTTGTAACTTTGTATTTATAAGTTTGATTGTAACCACGATGTAATGACTACTTTTATTGACGTGATCACAGGCATCATTTATTAATTATTCAATCAATGACGCAGCCTTGTTTCATTCGCTGCGATCGTTATGCCTTTCATGCAGATAAGTTCACGAACGCTTTGACAAGTATCAACAACTCTTCGTCTCAAATCTACATAAGTGTTAATAACGGCAAGGATAAGAAATATCTTCGTAACACAAATCATCGTTGCTACAAAAAATAACCAGACATATTCACGTCGTGTTTTTATTCAGTGTTTGCGAGATCCGATACTTGACATTCCAACAAATATTGTTTATAAAATAGGATAAGAAAAACTTTGTCCTTCGCTCCGATTTCTCCGACTTTTCGTACCTAAAGTTTTATTCAAATTCCGAAACAGAATATTCTCATTATGTGACACTTTTACACGGAGAGAATTTTATATTAAAAATTACTATGCTACCATAGTTCCCTGGTATCATATCGTCCCTCTGAGAAACTTTTATCAAAGACATCGTAATTTTTCATTCATACTCCATCGGAAATCGCGGAAATTTTGACATTTTTTGACATTTTTGGCCCAATTCTAGATGAAAAATTATTATGTATTTGCTTAAATTTCCCAGAGGGACGATATGGTACCAGGGAACTCTGACAAATTTTAGCAAAGACATAGTAATTTTTTATTCATACTCTATCGGAAATCGCGGAAATTTTGAAATTTTTTGACAAATTTTGACATTTTTGGCCCAATTTCAGATGAAAAATTATTATGTATTTGCTAAAATTTGTCAGAGGGACGATATGGTACCAGGGAACTCTGACAAATTTTAGCAAAGACATAGTAATTTTTAATTCATACTCTATCGGAAATCGCGGAAATTTTGAAATTTTTTGACAAATTTTGACATTTTTGGTCCAATTTCAGATGAAAAATTATTATGTATTTGCTAAAATTTGTCAGAGGGACGATATGGTATCAGGGAACTCTGAGAAATTGTAGCAAAGACGTAGTAATTTTTCATTCATACTCTATCGGAAATCGCGGAAATTTTGACATTTTTTGACAAATTTTGACATTTGAGGCCCAATTTTAGATGAAAAATTATTATGTATTTGCTCAAATTTCTCACAGGGACGATATGGTACCAAGGAACTCTGAGAAATTGTAGCAAAGACGTAGTAATTTTTCATTCATACTCTATCGGAAATCGCGGAAATTTTAACATTTTTTGACAAATTTTGACATTTTTGGCCCAATTTTAGAGGAAAAATTATTATGTATTTGCTCAAATTTCTCAGAGGGACGATATGGTACCAGGGAACTCTGACAAATTTTAGCAAAGACATAGTAATTTTTAATTCATACTCTATCGGAAATCGCGGAAATTTTGAAATTTTTTGACAAATTTTGACATTTTTGGTCCAATTTCAGATGAAAAATTATTATGTATTTGCTAAAATTTGTCAGAGGGACGATATGGTACCAGGGAACTATGGTAGCATAGTAATTATGTATATAAAATTCTCTCCGCGCATTGAGTCTCTCGTTTCCTCTCATGGAATTTTTATTCAGCAATCGAAAAAAGGATTAAAAAAATTACTAGTCACATGGTTCTTCGTTGTTTCAGTGTTCGATGCATCGACCAAATATCCTGATGGTTTGATATCTGGACATACTAGACATTTCGGTGATTTCGATGGTTGCTACAATCTCAAGGTCAAACTACCAACTGGCTCTTATCAGTATGAGGAAAGTTATCAGGAGGAAGAAGAAGAAGTCACCGGTAGATATTGTCTCGTAGATCTACGATACGAGAAACGAGGATTGCCTCCAGTATCGAAAGAGGAAAAACTTGATCTTGAATTTGATCCTAACGTTTCTGCTTGGGAGGCTATTCGAGTACGTAAATATACGAGATCATTGCGCGAGCAGAATAACAACAAAAATAATAATTAAACATGGAAATTTCTTCAAACAACTCGATCCATTGGACGCCTAGGAAAAAGGAGACTTCAGACGGGTCAAAAGGTATTTGTTACAAATGGCCTTGTGCGTGCCGGAAGTCTGCAGTGCTTCCGATGTCGAGGCAGCACTTCGAGGCCCATTGAAATCCTTCGGGGCCATGAAAAAAGTGGATATCGGAGTCTCCGTCAAACCACACTTTTGTCAAGCGCGCAAAGACATTCAGCAATTTTCACCTTCCGCCAAAATTTATAGGTAAGAAGAAATTTCTTTCCAAATATTTCGATGAACCGAAAAATTCCGGTTCATTTCATCCGAAATCATCAGGTTCCGTGGCCAATTATATTTTTCAGAGTTCCCTGGTACCATATCGTCCCTCTGACAAATTTTAGCAAATACATAATAATTCTTCATCTGCAATTCGGCCAAAAATGTCAAAATTTGATAAAAAATTTCAAAATTTCCGCCATTTCCGATAGAGTATGAATTAAAAATTACTATGTCTTTGCTAAAATTTCTCAGAGTTCCCTGATACCATATCGTCCCTCTGACAAATTTTAGCAAATACATAATAATTTTTCATCTGCAATTGGGCCAAAAATGTCAAAATTTGACAAAAAATTTCAAAATTTCCGCCATTTCCGATAGACCATGAATTAAAAATTAATATGTCTTTGCTAAAATTTCTCAGAGTTCCCTGATACCACATCGTCCCTCTGACAAATTTTAGCAAATACATAATAATTTTTCATCTGCAATTGGGCCAAAAATGTCAAAATTTGACAAAAAATTTCAAAATTTCCGCCATTTCCGGTAGAGTATGAATGAAAAATTACTATGTCTTTGCTCAAATTTCCCAAAGAGACGATATGGTACCAGGGAACTATGGTAGCATATTCATTTTTAATATAAAATTCTCTCCGTGTATAAAGAAGCATTCGAGCTGGAATAGCCTGTGTGTAAAAAGCCATAAAAAAGCCCCATGAAAGTCCTTATCGTCCATACATTTTGATAATCGTTAAAATAATATTTTTTAATTGCAGTTTGATAGTCCTCGGTCTGATAACACTGGTTATAGCGAGTACATGCTACGACTTGACTTTGAAAGATGACAATAAAAATGTAGCATCGATGGGGAAGGATTTGATCCTATGTTTTTCGGCGCGCCGCAATTTCAATGCAATTCTTGAAACAACAGATGGCCAGCGTGGATTAAACACTTTGCACTTGCTCCGTTTCTTTCTCCTAACTATGACTATTATTGGACATCGAACAGTGCAATATTTCACAGGGCCTGTCTTGAATATATCGTACATGGAATCGGTAACAAAAAACCTTTCTCACCGCATCGCTACAAATCTTGTTTAGTTTCCGATGGAATTTTCACTTGAGAATCTTCTGTGCCCAGATGTACACGTACAAGGCGGTCATGTTGGTGGTTGCTGGACCACAAACGGTCGAAGCTTTCTTTGGCATCGGTGGTCTCCTCTTGGCATTCGGTGTACTCAACGAGCTTGACGCTAAAAAAAGAATTAATTTTCTTGGTTTGATAATCATTCGATTTATCAGGTTAGTTCGAAAATTTTTTACAATTCTCATCAGATTTTCATAATAAACTGCATTTCAACTGTTGACAAATTTTCTATATCGAGTAAATAATGAAAATGGACATGGACAATCAACAGTTGAAATAAATAACAATCGTAGACAGCGCTTGGCAGAAAAGATTAAGGTGATGGAGCAGTCACCTCGAATTTTCGAAATGAAAATTTTAAATAGAGACTAAAAAGTCCGGATTTTATGATTTTTCGTAGATTGACGCCGTCGTACATGTTGATCATTTTTTTCAATGCCTTAATACTGCCGCATCTTGGATCCGGTCCTTACTGGAAATGGAAAATTGGGCTGGAGAGTGACGGATGTTGGAATTATTGGTGGGCGAATATTTTGTACGTCAATAATTATGTGAAACCAGAAAAAACGGTAATTTTTCATTCCATCAGAATTTACGGCGCTCAAGTTTGCAACGTTGGAATGCAACGAAATTCTGTTATTTCTTGACCAGATCCCACGATTCTTATTAAATATTTAGTCAAGACAATGAAACCATCTTTTTTGAGATCCGAAGACAAAATCGATGAGAAAAATTTCATGATTTTTCAAATTTCAGAAAATATTAATAGAAATAATATTTTTCGTTGGAGCCCAACGTTGCGAACTTCGGTGTCATCAGAATTTCTTTTCCTTTTTTTTTCCCTGTTTTGATATTTTTCTCTCATTTATTTTTCAGTGCATGTTCCAATCGTGGTACGTTTCGGTTGATTATCATTTGTACATTTTTGCGATGCCCGTCATTTATATTTTTTGGCGAATGCCACGGAAATACGGCTATTCGTTTCTTTCGGCCGTTATACTCGGAGGTTGCGTTGTGCCGTTTGTGTACACGTACGTTTACGACGTGCAACCACTCTACAAAGGTCTCCTGTAGTGAGTATCAATTTTTATTGAATTCACAGAGCCATCGGTAGATTTTAATATTCGCGCATTGCTCTCTCAAGAAAAAGAAGATTAATACAGAATCCTTCGTCCCATGTCAATTTACATATTCTCGGATATTTCTAAGGTCGAGAATTGCTGCTACATTCGCAAAAATAATTAATAATGCAACTTTTTTATCGGCTATGTCTGTCTCCTCACGCAGTTTTCATTAAAATTTAAAATAATAAAGAAACTCGAGGTTATTCTTTCGCGAGAGTCACGTTAAGAAATTCACTCGATCGTGTGTCCATGGAAACTTGAATACAACTGTGAAGGTAATTCCATGAAAATGCTTGTCGCATAAATTTTTCACGCAAACTTTCACGACTGCTTCATTATCGTTGTGATAGTTTCAGAAAAAACAACTCTTTGTTGTATTTCCTTTGAACTAGAAAGAAAAAAAAAAAAATATATGAACAATTCAACAATTTTTGTTATTCTGAAAAGAAATATCCCTTCACTGGAAATGAAATTTTGTTAAAAATCGTCGATATTTTGTTGAATACGTTAAACTAAATATTTTTCGATAATTTCAAAAATTTCGCTATTTTGGCAGTATTTTTGGTTTCTAACGGAATTGTCAGCAAAATTTGCGATTGGAACGACAAAAATTTGCTTCCGAAGCGACTTTTTAGAATATTTCTTGCTGCGATGACATAATTTTGGGGATTATTCGAAAAAACGTTTGGTCGAACATATCGAACAAAATATCCATCTTTTTCAACAAAATTTTGTTTTCAGTGTTGGCGCAGTTTACTCTATTGAAAATATTTTTCCAGCGATCGATATTTTCATTTTTCTCACAGAATGGAAACGCTCAATATTCTTGTGTATTTGAGAGTGTGAATCTGCGATTTATCAATACAAAGACTTTGATTGCCCTTTAAACTGTTTATTGGTATCGCGATTTATTTTTACAGCATGCAAGAAGTTCGGGACGATCCTTACTTCGTAGAGCACTATGTAAAAACTCACGAACGTATAACTTCCTATTTTGTCGGAGTATTAATAGGCGCGATTATTTACGACCATACCCGAGCACCTTGGCAATTAGGAAAGGTATGCAATGAGCAATTAACGCTCAAGGAATCACACTTTTATTTATTAATTGTTCTTTTTTTCTTGTTTAGGTTACCTCCAACATTTTATTCTTCCTCGTGGTTGTCGTTCTGAGCATTGGATCCGAATTGATTGGACATAAATACTACGATCCCAATTCAAATCCAACGAGTCTCAATAAAGCTGTTTATGCTTGTTTGCACAGAGGAGCATTCGCTATGGCCCTCGGTTCGATCCCGTTACTCATCACGATTGGTCAAGGCTTAGGTAACTGACGTCCACTCGACGAAGAGTTAAAAACGTTCCCTTCCTTCTTCTCCTTTCGATCAATGATTCTCAAACGATTCTTCGGAGAAAATGACAATTTTACTTTGAAATATTTTTATTTCAGAATTTCACTACAATTTTTTTACTCCAAATTGGGCTCAACCACTGGGCAGGCTAACGTACGGTGCATATCTCATCCACACAATAATTCAGTTGTACGACGTCGGGGTGACGAGGAGCGCTAGAGTTTTTCGCATTAAGAACATGGTATGGATTCTTATCTCCAATAATCTATTCTTTCCCTTTTCTATTTTTTATCTATTTCGCTTTCTTCCAGTTCTGGGATTTCATACCGGACGTGGCGTTCTCGTTCTTACTTTCGCTGTTACTTTCGTTGACAATCGAGGGACCGTTCAGGAGACTTGAAAAACGTTTCATTTTAAAGAGAGCAAAACACGATTCATCCACGAGGTAAGCCGTCGGTTCAATTGCTTTTTTTTTTCTCAATGTTTACTGCATCGCCAATGACCGTGGATTACACGATTTTGTTGTCGAATATTTTCAGCTTGGAGAAGGAAGAGAAAAAGGCAAACTAGTCAACCGTCGATTTATATTATGCACAGAGTTACCAATTATTTTTTAAGAGATCCTGAGTTTGTCTCAGTTTTCGCATCAGTTGTGTCCAATATTTGTAAAAAGTCAAGTTTTTCGAGATTCATCGCACTTGTTTGAATATGTATAAAGAAAAACGTTGCGTGCCTGAATGAAAAATAAATTATCATGTTTTTTATGTCGTGGATAAATTTCTTGTGTTTTCATGCCTTCGATGCCTTTTTTTCAAAAGAACCACCATTTACTTGCATCCTCTTGTAAGTTGATTGGAGTAAAAAAAGCGTAGCAAATAACTCGCGAACTACGAAATCTTCCCTCGGACTCTGCCGCTGTTTGAATTTTCCCGCCCATTAGGTGTCGAAAATTGACTGCGCAATAAATATATATAGTCACCGCGCGCCGGCTATTCTGCTGCTTGCGGTTCACACAGTGGCGCGTAATCATTTTCATGGAGATTGGTTTCTCTCTCTTGTATTTATTTGTGTCCCAGTTGCACGTTGCACTCGGAACGTATGCGTAAGCAATAGATGGAATGTAGAGACGGGGGCAGTGGGGATCCAAGTCGTCCATTCTATTTCCTTTCTCACGGTTTCAATCAGTTCAGATCCTTCAGATGGATATCCTACGTTCCCATGTGTAGTATGTGTAAAGAAATGAAAGGCCCACATTGAAAATTTGTTGTAAATGTCAATTGTCGAAGCTCGTGAGGTGCGCGAAAATCCGAACCGAATAAACTATTTATTGACGAATTGCTTTTATTCTTCTTCGAAATAATCAATCAAAAATTAACGTAACTCTCTGTTACGAGTGTTTTGTTGTGTTTACAAAATATGTAGCGCCGATTCTTCGTGGAAATGACTGTCGATCCTCTCACATGTGTCATTTTTTTTCGAACGCAATCGTTGTCAATTTTCGCTCCAACACCCGACGATATTCGGTTTAATTTTCGCACTTGTCACCGTAACTTTTGCCGATAGACAAAAAATGAAGCATCGAGTATGATATCTGCCTACGAAATTATCTAGTGGCGGCTTCAACACTCGACTAATCATGTCAAATTATGTAATTTTCATATTTGCACATTTATCGATGCTTTCCTCGTCGGCCGTTAGAACAGGTTAGTTCCAAAGTGTGTTTCTATTGCAAATGACATTCTCCTGTTCTATTCATTGTTCAACCGTTATTTTCACTTTCGTCAACATTGTTCCAAATCTAACTATGGTGAGTTTTCAATTAGAAAAGGATCGAAAAACAATTTCAAACGTTCAATGTTTTCGATCACGTAAAAACTGTTCAACATAAAATCGACTATTTCGTAGTCGCTGCATTTTTCCACTTAAAACTGAAAAAAAAACGTCTCTCTTTTTATTCTCTCGATGCAACTTTTCGGATAGTAAACATGAACCATTTTTGACACGTTTCGAACGTAAATTTCGTACAAATGTCACACGCGACGCAAATTACACATTTCGGACGTTACTTTGTAATTATTTGACGCGTTTGGTAAATATTCCACGTTCTAAATTTATGATATTGAGAAAATTCGTGTAGCTTTACGCACGTTTCTCATGGCAGCCAATCGAGGACTTGAAAATGATCCTACTGATTGTACAACTTTTCTATAAATGTGAAAAAGACTGTAACATGGAAGAAGACTCAACAAAGTTTATCACAAGCAAATTAGAAACAAAGAAACTTCAAAACGAAGCTCAGGAAACAGAGACGATGTTGACGTTGCCGTGTCTCCGCAATGAAAACTAGAAAACTTCTGTAACTTTGCAGAGTTTTTCCAGCTTCTCACGCAATGTTATTTACACTGTAGATATGAGAAAATATGGAAAAACAACGGTTCATTGACTAAGAAGAGGTAAAATCTTGGGCAAAATGGAATGATGTAGTTGGAAAAACAACGACGATGATACCGCACATTATCACGTTGACGCCAGTACGACGAAGATGTTTTATAACATTGCTGATCGTGCTGGTGCCTTGCACTTTTCTCAATCTTGTGTCCTCGCCGGATATGCACGAAGAAACTACGTTGCAAATCGGTATCGCGGAGCTCCAAGCTAAACTCGAACATTTACAGTCAAAGTACATAGCCAGCCAAGAAGAGATAAATGTACTTTCGCATCAGTTACTTACTCTCACTGAAAATACTCACATTCTGCCGGACTTGCAAATATTTCTCAACAACGGAACGTCCAACATCTCCAGCATACGGCTCCCGTCGATCTACAACTTCTTTCCTCATTTTTTGAGCGAGCCCAATAGCCTCAGGCCGGCTTTCCTTCAGAGCAAGGGACGCAGCGGCGTTAGCATGGTTCTCGGCGTACCTACCGTCAAGCGAGAAGTCCAAAGCTATTTGCTCAACACATTGAAAAACCTTTTGGATCGCATGACTCCCGCCGAAAGCTCCGACACCCTCATTGTCGTTCTCGTTGCCGAGGTAATTAAATATTTTACTTTCCTTCCATTTTTCCAATCTTTAGTTCCAACGCAATGAAACTAATTTTCTTACACCAGCTGAGCCCAAAATGCATGCATCGTGGTCGGTTACGATAATTTGGGTTTCTACGACCTCACAATCTCCGACCAACATTTAGACTTTGAAAATTTCGAAAATCATTTCAGCAATTTTTTTGCTGCGTCTCAGCTGTCCAAACTTCGGTACCATCAAGTTTTTTGGAGCCACAGTTGTGAAAACATTTTGAGCAAGTTCATTCGATTGGAAAAAGCAAAAATCAAATGCTCGTTCGTTGATTGATTTAACTCGCAAGTCATTGATTTTGTTCACCCGAAGTATGAATGCATAAGAAGAACGAAATGAAAGAAAAAAAACGATGCTGAAGTTTGCATCGTTGGAATGCAACGGAATTCTTTTTTTTCTTTACCAGATCCCACGATTCTTATTCAATATTTAGTCAAGACAATAAAACCATCTTTTTTAAGATCCAAAGACAAAATCGATACGAAAAATGTCGTGATTTTTCAAATTTAAGAAAATATTAATAGAAATAATATTTTTCGTTGGAGCCCAACGTTGCGAACTTCAGTGTCACGAAAGAAAACAGCGTTATTGCATATTTTATTATTATACTGTTGTCTCACTAATAATCGTTTTGATAAAATACCTGCAGACTGATTTGGAGTACGTAACCTACGTGGCGAAGCAGATCGAAGTTCAGTAAGTATTCATTTTATGAATCCTTAAAATATACTCGGGGTCTAAAATCCTCTGATAAAGTTTGGAGTGAAATTAGTACTACTGGTCTTTCGAGGACCGATCACAACTTGTCGCGTGTGGAATCGTTTTTTTTTTTTTCGTAAATAGAATCCAATTTTTTCGGCACTATTCGATCGATTGGTTTGAAAAAAGTTTAGTTCCGCGTGGGAAACCGCAAAAATGGACCCATAATTCTTATCACGGTCCATAGCTTTCATGTTGTTACTTGGGAATGTCTGCGTCGAGAGTTAATCTCGAGAAATGGTAATTCTGCGAAATGTTTATTAATAATGTTGAAAATCATTGCAGATTTCCTCAAGAGTCCGAAGCCGGTTTGATCGAGGTGATTTCACCGTCGGCTTCGTATTATCCTGATCTCTCGAAACTTCGTAACACTCTGGGCGACGATCATCAGCGTGTAGTATGGAGATCGAAGCAGAATTTGGACTTTGCATTTTTGATGTCGTACGCCGAAACTAAAGGGACATTTTATATACAATTGGAAGATGATATTCTGGCGAAAAAAAACTTTATAAGTACGATGAAATCGTATGCTTTACAAAAAATCAGTATGAAGCAGAATTGGTTCGTTCTCGATTTTTGCCAACTGGGTTTCATTGGTAATCTCCAGTTTTCTAAAATAACACGATATTTCGTGACACTGAAGTTCGCAGCGTTGGGGTCCAACGGAAGATTCTTTCAGTTCCAAATTTCGAAAACCATACAAATTTTCGTGGCGATTTTGTTCGTAAGATAAAAAGATCGTTTTTCGTTTCGAACAGACTTTCGTTGGATTCCGACGATGCAAACATTCAGCGTCGTCGACATTTCAATGCTTATCCCTTTTTCCTCTAAATTCTATCGTTTCTGTAGGTAAACTTTTCAAATGCGTTGAATTGCCATGGCTCGTTCACTTCTTTCTCATGTTTTACAATGACAAACCTGTCGATTGGCTGCTGGACCATTTCATATCGACAAAGGTTTGCAGTCTTGACATGGACCATGTGAGTATAAATAACGTCAAATTTCATCTCACCGCAATCACCAAATAATGCCTTTTTTTAAATATTTCTCAGCCCTCAAAAAATTCGTCAAGAAAAAATGTCTGTCGTGCAGCGCTGACTTTTTCCCATTATTTTTTTCATTCTTTCTTTTTTTTTCAAAATTTACGGAATTATTATTCTTGGGAATTTACACATTTTCGCGACATTTATTAAACTCTTCTCGTTCTCAATTTAATGCTTAAAACATTCGTTTCCAGAAACGTTGTAAACAAGCCAAAGCTGAACTATGGCTGCATTACAAACCATCGTTGTTTCAACATATAGGCACGCATTCTTCGTTGAAAGGAAAAGTCCAAAAATTGAAAGTGAGTTTGTTTCGTTAATAAATAAATGCAATATTGGAGAAAATCGGAATTTAATGATGCTGAAGTTTGCATCGTTGGAATGCAACGAAATTCTGTTTTTTCTTAAACAGTATTCTTAATTATTATTCAATATTTGCTCTGGACAATAAAACGATCCTCCCTGCCACCTAGAAACTCAATAGACACGAAAAATTGCCACAATTTTCAAAATTCAATAAATAATTAATAGATGAAATATTATTCGTTGAATGTCAACGTTGCAAACTTCAGAGTCATGGAATTTACAACTTTCGAATACACTGGGAACGTCCCTCTTGATAAAAAGATAAAATGTCGGAGAGAAAATCACAAGTTGCCAAACATAAAAAACCAACACGACTCGTTTCTTTCCAACAGGACAAACAATTCGGTAAAATCACGTTATTCTACGGCCATGAAAATCCAGATGCAACAGTCGAATCTCAAATAAAGCCATACAAACAATTCACCTTACAAAAAGCGTACAGAGGTGAATCTTTCTTCTGGGGTCTTTTGCCCCAACCTGGAGATCATGTCAAATTCAAGTTCTCGCGACCTATTTTTATAAAAAGGCAAGTGCGCATATGTTATTTATTGCACGACGTCGATATTACAAAAATCTTTGGAAAATAATAATTAATCATATAATTTTTCGATCCTTAGGTATTTATTCAAAAGCGGCAATGTCGAGCATCCCTCGGACAAGTTTTACAACACGACCATAGAAGCACTGACTGAACGCTCGAATTCTCTCAACAGGAATAGCAACGATGTTACCGAAGATGGCTACGTTATCATAGGTAAATCAATAATTTTCAAAATATAAAGAAAAAACGACGAAATTTATGTTTTTTATTAGTGAGATCTCGTAGAGATGCTTTGAACAGTTTTCTCGTGACCGAATCTTCGTGAAGCTCATGCTCGTGGCTCATAATCGATTTTACAACCTTTTTCAAAGTTCCGATTTTCCTTGGTTCTTCGAATGATTCTGAAGTTTGCGACGTTGAGATTCAACGAAAAATATTTAGTATATTTATTATTTATTGAATTTTGTAAATCATGGCAATTTTTCGTGTCAATTGCGCTTTAAGGTCGCAAGAGAGGATTGTTTTATTGTCCAGACCAAATTTTGAAGAATAATTATGAGCTCTACTCAAAAAATAACGGAATTTCGTTGCATTCCAGCGATACAAACTTCAACATCATTTTAAATCATAACTCTGAAGTTTGCAACGTTGAGATTCAATGAAAAGTATTTTGTATATTTATTATTTAGTGAATTTTGGAAATCATGGCAATTTTTCGTGTCGATTGAGTTTTTAGGTCGCAAGAGAGGATTGTTTTATTGTCCAGGGCAAATTTTGAACAAAAATTATGAGCTCTACTGAAAAAATAACGGAATTTCGTTGCATTCCAACGATACAAACTTCAACATCATCTCCTTTGATATTGTTCTGACACATGATAAAGAGAAGAAAATATTTTTTTTAACATGATGGATCAGTCACCTCGAATCTTCGAAATAAAAAATCTTCGATGTCGTTCGACTGATAAAAAAAAGGCTCTGTCAGCGTACGCAGGACGATGGCAAAGATCCGCTGACCGGGTCTTTGCCATCGTCCTGCTTCGTTAATGGTCAAACCGTGTCGGAAATATTCAATTTCGAAAATTGCAATTGTCTCTCTGGCACTCACATTGCGAGAAGGCGACTGCTCCATCTCCTGAAATCCGAACGAAATCGAAGAGACGAGAAACGAGGGACAGGTGTTTAAAAAATTGTCTGACAATTTCAGGAAAATTCGATGCACTTGGAATAGCGTCTGGAACGGTGGATAAAAAATTGGGTCGTGTTAAGGTTCTCCGAATGACGGTGCACAGCGAGAGTGAAAATTGGGCAATTTTGTCAGAGGTAATTAAAAAATCACGAAGCTTTGTTTTATTTATCAAAATCATCATCGATATTTACATAAATTTCTTTCAACAGATCCACATAGTAGAAGACAATCTCAGTTGACGTTCTCGTGGTGACGTAATTCGATAAAAAATCCACTAAAATTCTCTAAATCTGGCGAGAATCGTGAACCGGAATTGGATTTCCATTGAAAATCTACCAATTAATCGATTCATCAAACCGTTGTTGTGCTCCTTCCCGTTATCCATGAAAGTAATGAAAAGACAAGATGATGAAACGGAATTATTCTACGTCATCGGAAATATTCAGCGTTAATTTAAGGATTTTTAAGTGCCTGTCGAAAAAAAGTGTCCATAGAATAATCCAAAGGACAAATTAGTTGCCGCCTTGGTTCACGAACGGTGGTACCCCCTTCGAATTAAGTACGCAGTTATATATATACACGTATATATATATATCGATGAACGTACGATATTGAAGTTTGCATCGTTGGAATGCAACAGAATCCATTATTTCACTTTATTTTTTTAAGCTGATCTAGCAGTCGCGTGAGTGCGAGAGAGATCCTTCGTCCCTGGTGAAAGAGGAACAACGTGTAACTAATATTTTTCTTTAAATATTCGGTCTCTCGAAATAAAACGTGTAGCAGGATTTTTACCGACCGAGCAAGTGATAGATCGCCTTAAAGCAAAGCCAAAAATAAACTCGCAGTGTCCGTCGTGACAATTATTTTCAAACGAGCATCTGATTGACGAAGAAAAATTGAGATGATTTACCGAAAATCTAAAAAAATGACGAGTGGATTAAAAGTTTTTCGTTGGCTTGCAACGAGGCGAACTTCAATGTCGTATCAACTTTTCGTTCATCGATTTTATTATCATTTCACAATTTTAACTTTGTTATTTCGTCATTTACTTTTTTTTTTAATAGATTTTTTAAAAATAATCCCATTTTCTTTCTATAGACATATTTATGTCTCTCTCTCTCTCTCTCTCTCTCTCTCTCTCTCTCTCTCTCTAAATACTCAGAAATCTCAAGTATTTACTGCTATTAATTTATGTCCTTCGAGGCTTTACCAAAACATTATAAATCAATCAGTGCTTCGCTTAA
>JBAJMU010000001.1:17663262-17743649 GCA_037952995.1 Hyposoter didymator | reverse complement strand
CACTTTTTTTTTTAAATCTGATCTAGCAGTCGCGTGAGTGCGAGAGAGATAACCAAAAAGCAGATACACAGTTTTCTAAGAGACCCTTCATATTTCGAGAAAAAAAAAGTTACACCTTCTTCTCTGGTGAAAGAGGAACAACGTGTAACTAAGATTTTTCTTTAAATATTCGGTCTCTCGAAATGAAACGTGTAGCAGGATTTTTACCGAACGAGCAAATGATAGATCGCCTTAAAGCAAAGCCAAAAATAAACTCGCAGTGTCCGTCGTGACAATTATTTTCAAACGAGCATCTGATTGACGAAGAAAAATTGAGATGATTTACCGAAAATCTAAAAAAATGACGAGTGGATTAAAAGTTTTTCGTTGGCTTGCAACGAGGCGAACTTCAATGTCGTATCAAATTTTCGTTCATCGATTTTATTATCATTTCACAATTTTAACTTTGTTATTTCGTCATTTACTATTTTTTTTTTATAGATTTTTTAAAAATAATCCCATTTTCTTTTTATAGACATATTTATGTCTCTTTCTCTCTCTCTCTCTCTAATCAATGTTTCAACAGCTCAAAGCATACGACGTGCTTACAAAATATGAATAACAAGGTCCAATTATTGCAATCAATATTACGAGACAGAAACTCGTCAACTCTGCTGCCATTTATTCGAGTCGATGAAACCGATGACTTCTCGTAAAACAAAGAAAAGTGATAGAAACAGTTTTTTCATTTGTTATTTATCCAGTTAAGCAACAAAATTTCGTGTATTTTTTCTGAATACTTTGTTTTTTCCCATTTCGTTGCGAGTATAACGCGAAATTTCGTAACGACCCAGCGGCGGCAATGTGTGCAAATTCCGAAACGTTGAGTCTCCGAAACCAATGCTACGTTTTGGAGACGATGATGTTCGGAATTTTGGTCGTTACGTAACAATCATGCCCTTCATATGAGTGAAACGGATCTACCAGAAAAATAGCTCACGTTTATCCCGAATTTTTTATTCCTGAGAATTGTAAAGCTTTATGAAATATTATTATCTTTATATATCGATATCCTCTGAAATCGCTCAGCCTTCGACCGAAACCCTTTTTTTCAATATTTCATTGCAATTATTTCGTGTCGTATATTCATATACGAGTGAATACGCGATACTTATTTTTCACTCCATTTGAATTAAAGGGGAAAAATCTGTAGAAACTTGGACGAATCTACATTCTTTACGATCTTCTCGTAAAAAATGTAAATTCGTAAGTTCATCGTGCACGGAGAGAATTTTGTATATAAAAAATGACTATGCTACCATAGTTACCTCGTACCTTATCGTTCCTCTGAGAAATTTTAGCAAAGACATAGTAATTTTTCATTCACACTCTATCGGAAATTGCGGAAATTTTTTCTCAAATTTTGACATTTTTCGCCTAATTTCAGATGAAAAATTATTATGTATTTGCTCAAATTTCTGGGAAGGACGATATGGTACCAGGAAACTCTGAGAAATTTTAGCAAAGGCATAGTAATTTTTCATTCATACTCTGTTCGAAATGGCGGAAATTTTGACATTTTTTGTCAAATTTGGACATTTTGGGCCCAATTTCAGATGAAAAAATTATTATGTATTTGCTAAAATTTCTCAGCGGGACGATACGGTACCAGGGAACTCTGAGAAATTTTAGCAAAGGGATAGTAATTTTTCATTCATATCGGAAATGGCGGAAATTTTGACATTTTTTGTCAAATTTTGACATTTTTGGCCCAATTTCAGATGAAAAATTACTATGTATTTGGTCAAATTTCTCAGAGGGACGATATGGTACCAGGGAGCATAGTAATTTTTTATACAAAATTCTCTCGCTGTGGTATCCTTGCGAAATCTTAAAATTAACTTTTACAAAGTTATTTATTTTCGTTAGAATTGTTTCCAAATATCCGATTATGTCGTTCACGGTTAAAAAATTAAAAATTGAATAATTTCTGACCCGGAGCGCTCACAAAGAATTAAAATCAATATCCCACACAAGAAGGTCTCGGCCGAAGATTGCTTTACTTCTTTGTACAATTTCAATCATCAGAGGCTATACAGGGCATAAGCATTTTTTTTTTTTAAATAGAAAGAAGAAAAAAAGATTTATTTGACTTCTAGTCTCGTTTATCAACTCGTGGAGTATATACATAGAATTCGCTACCGCGAATCTTAATATATGAGTGTATAAAGATATACTTTGTCGCTGAATTTTGCCTGGTGCCTAATTGACACAGAGTCTTACCACATAAAACTAATGCGGTGTTGGGATTTGCATCGTTGCGATGCAACGAAATTTCATGCCCTACGACGCAGCCCTCAAATGGAATTTAAACGACTTTCTTATTGGGACTTGAAAGCAAAATCTCTCGAAAAACGTTGAATTGATTCAGACATAATTATGAACAAATAAATGGATCAAAAGAAACATTTCTTCAGGGCGCTGCAACGATGCAATCTTGAACGCCATTAACTGGTCTCGATATATCTCTGTCTCGAAGAAAACTCATTGAAAAATCAAGTTCATTTCTGCTACACTAAAAATGTGGGATATTCGCGAATTTTGTACTTAATTATTTTATAAGAATGCGATAAGTATATGGAATAAGATGTCCCACAATTCTAATGTGTAGCCATATGGAAAATCGTTGTTTGAAAAAGGAAAAAGAAACAAAGAGTTTCTTTCTGCGATGCTAATGCTTATGGTTAGTACAGAATGGACCATCTCCGCATTCGCTCGAGTATAATTCACCAAAAACGATTGTTCGTACCGCATTCCCACGACCAATGTGTAGTTAACGAATGCACAATCGTAAAAAAAAAAAACAAACAAAAAATAGGGAATTGAAAACAAGCAGCAATTATGCATTTGGTCTGTTCTTTCCGATCCTAAGAGTACACACATACTGTTTGGCTGCCTTTTTTTACATCTACTGGGGCCCGCGGTCAGTTTAGGCATTTGATGCTTTCCGCAAAACCGGTTCTAGATAGATTTTTTATTTATTAGAAAATCCGCGATCTCACTTCACGAAATCAGGGAACGTTGATTATTCTCCACAATGATAATTCCCAAAGATATTTACAGATAGCTCACTGAAAACAAAATTTTGTTGAAAGAGATCGATATTTTGTTCGATTCGTTCGACTGAACGTTTTTTTGAATAATCCCAAAAATAGTGTCAGTGCAGCAAGAAATATTTTGGAAAGTCCCATCGGAAGCAAATTTTTGTTGTTCCACTCGTAAATTTTGCTGACGATTCCATTAGAAACCAAATATACTGCCAAAATAACGAAAATTTTGAAATTTTCCAAAAATATTTAGTTTTCCGTATTCAACAAAATATCGACGATTTTTAACAAAATTTCGTTGAAAAAGATGGATATTTCGTTCGATACGTTCGACTAAACGTTTTTTTGAATAATCCCAAAAATTGTGTCAGGGCAGCAAGAAATATTTTAGAAAGTCCCTTCGGAAGAAAATTTTCGTTGTTCCACTCGTAAATTTTGCTGACGATTCCATTAGAAACCAAATATACTGCCAAAATAACGAAAATTTTGAAATTATCGAAAAGTATTTAGTTTACCGTATCCAACAAAATATCGAGGATTTTCAACACAATTTCATTCGCAGTGCTTGAACAAATTTTTGTCATTGATGCGTGTTCCAAGGTTATTAATTTTTCTACACACGTACAAATGTTTCAACTACATTCTCTTTTTATCATTTTTTCAATAATTTTGGGCGAGAAATTTTTCAAGAAAAGAAAACAAATTGTCTCATAATTTATTCGACCCATTTTTGCCTAAAGCAATTTGTTAATCCTTTCATTTCTCCTCTTCAATCTTCAGTACGTCTCGAATATGATGGAGAATTTTTCAACCGAAAAAAAAAAACAGTCGAGTTTGTGAAAATTTGTCTCCGAAAGACGAAAATCGTGGGTTCTCTATTGTTTTGGGTTTCAAGGATCGATGAGTGCACTCTCAGGGTACTTTAGGCACAGCTGTTACATTCGTGACTGCTTTACACAGTGAAATTCGTTTCATTATACAATCTATAAAAATCAAATAATCGTTATATATTTTACAATGAAGAGAAACAAAAAAAACCTAATTATACCGAATAGACTATTTTACATTTTGAAGATCTCGAATTAACGTACACGAGGATACGAGTCCGAACTGACACGAGCACCGAATCTTATTGATACGCTGATTTATCCTTACAAATGCAAAAAAAAAACAAACAAACTATTTCGTCGATCGGAACGACTGCTCGAGCGATTCAAATATTTCTAAACGACGCGTATATTTATTTGATAAACAAAAATGCGACGGTTTTGACGGTAAATAAAAATAACGTGGTGTGTGTGTGCGTGTGTCTTTTGACGCGATATACATACATGAAATATTATATATGTAAATTCTATATATATATATATATATATAAAATGAAAAATGAGAAAATTCTCGTAGAAAGTCTACTTTTCTACGATAAAAAAATAAATCGATCTATATCGTTGGCTGTAAATTGATTGTAACGAAATAAAAAGAAGGACGAATAATGTGAGACGGTAACGAAAAATGAATTCCAATTGACTCCATATTTTTCTTCGTTGAAAATACAAAATTTGATTTTTCCATATGATTCTGATCGATCGGTTTGACTAGAGCCCGGATCCAGGATTAACCTTTTACGAGCTTTTTCCATTTGGACGTTTTTTTTGTTTCCAAGTTCGTCATTGCGGGTAAGATTTTTTCCTTTTTTTTTTTTTTTTACAAAATCATCATTTTTACAATTAATCGGAGCCAAATTCTCAAGCTTGCCATTTGGTAATTTGACGTTTTACAGCCTTCTGGATACGAGGACTCTGAAGGGCAATGTACCAGCCGTAACACCATCGGTAAATGTCGTCGTTGGCTTTTCTTCGCCGCCCACCGTCGAAAATACGAAATTTTGCAAAAGCGCAGCTGTGAACACGAAAATGTTGCTTTTCGCAAGCACTTCGCCCATGCAATGATGTTTGCCTGTTTAATCACAAGGAAAGGTATCGTTGACTTGATTTTTATAATAAAAGAAACAAAGAGTTTGAGAAGCTTGAATTTTCGGAGTAAATCGATCACTGACCTATACTGAATGGCATGTACTGGTCAGGCACGGATATGTTTCCTTTCGCATCGATAAATCTCTCCGGACGAAAAACTTGCGGGTCGCCCCAAGATTCGTCCATTAAGACTCTGTTGAAATTTGCCACGATCATTGAGTCCTACGAACAAAATTCAAAAATCAACGATCTACTTTGGCATCAGTGAATGAAAAGTAATTTGGTTCAGAAATACAGAACTGCCGGACCATTTTTTCTAAAGCTTCCAAAAAATAAACAACATTTCAAAAAAATATGTAGAAGATACTGAAATAGAAAAATAAGTTTATGAATTCACGAACGGAGCCAGTCAATAAAGGTTTAGTATTCATTCATTTTATAATAAGACAACAAAACGATTTTTTTCATCCAAACCTCACACAGGGAGAAAATTTTATAAAAAAAATTACGATGCTACCATAGTTCCCTGGTACCTTATCGTTCCTCTGAGAAAATTTAGCAAAGACAGTAATTTTCCATTCATACTCTATCGGAAATGGCGGAAATTTTTTGTCAAATTTTGACATTTTTCGCCCAATTTCAGATGAAAAATTATTATCAATTTGCTTAAATTTCTCAGAAGGACGATATGGTACCAGGAAACTCTGAGAAATTTTACTATGCTCCCTGGTACCATATCGTCCTTCTGACAAATTTAAGCAAATACATAGTAATTTTTCATCTGAAATTGGGCCAAAAATGTCAAAATTTGACGAAAAATGTCAAAATTTCCGCGAAATAGAGTAGGAATGAAAAATTACCATGTCATTGCTAAAATTTCTCAGAGTTCCCTGGTACCATATCGTGCCTCTGATAAATTTGAGCAAATGCATAATAATTTTTCATCTGAAATTGGCCCAAAAATGTCAAAATTTGCCGAAAAATTTCAAAATTCCCGCCATTTCCGATAGAGTATCAATGAAAAATTACTATGTCTGCTGAAATTTCTCAGAGGGACGGTATGGCACCAGGGAACTATGGTAGCATAGTAATAATAATAATAATAGAGTTTTATTTGCACAGCATACATAGCTTTTTACAAAGTTTTTTCCATCAATCCTCCTCTTCATCCAACTCCTCTCTACCCACTTTCTTACAGTTCTTACATGCCTTTTCTATTTCTCTAAAGAACGCGCATAACCCTTTATTAATCTTTCCTTTCAATTCCTTTACCAGCTCCCTTCTCAGACCCTCCTCTCCCTTTCCCACTATCCATGCCTCAATTTCTTTCCTACTTTTATCCGTCACCAACTCCCTTCCTTTTTCACATACCAGTAGGTGCTCCATCGTTTCATCCTCCTCCTCACAAATCCTGCATTCCCATGCTTTTTCCCCCTTTTTTCTCGCCCTTCCTACATTCCCACATCTTAACCTAGCCCACATTTCCTTGTCCCTTCCATTCACTTCTTCTTCCGCCCAGTATTTCCATGGTTCATCCACATTTTCAACCAACTCCCTGTACATTTCATTATACGTCGACTTCTCAATCCCCTCCTTTTCTTTTCTCAACGTTTCTTTCCTTAAATTTTCGAGTCCCTGTTTAATTTTTTCTTCAATTTCATCTTCGCTCCTTCTTTCCTTTATCATGCGTATAACATCCTCTATTTCCATCTCTCGTAGCAATTTCTCCAAGTCTTTTCCCCATCTACTCGGCTTTCCATTCGTTATTCCCCTAATTTCTTCCATTAAACATATTCTCGGCCATCTCTTCTCCTCCATTCTTAGCACTTCTCCTATATATCTAAGCGCCCTTTCCCTTATTACATGCTCCATCGTTTTTACCCCCAGTTCTCTTCTCCATACGTACCTCGGCGTTCTCATGTCCACTCCCAATGCCATTTTACAGTATCTGTTATGCACTCTTTCCATTATTTCGATCTTTCCCGTCCCCCACACTTCCACACCATACAACACTCCCGCTCTCACAATAGCATCCATCAAATACAGTCTTTCTTCCATTACATTTCTTCCTGCTCTCCTCCATACTCCCCATACTGCATTCGCCGCTTTCTGCGCTTTCCCCTTTACATATTTTGCATGTGCCCAAATTCTGTTTTTNAAATCATCATTTTTACAATTCATCGGAGCCAAATTCTCAAGCTTGCCATTTGGTAATTTGACGTTTTACAGCCTTCTGGATACGAGGACTCTGAAGGGCAACGTACCAGCCGTAACACCATCGGTAAATGTCGTCGTTGGCTTTTCTTCACCGCCCACCGTCGAAAATACAAAATTTTGCAAAAGCGCAGCTGTGAACACGAAAATGTTGCTTTTCGCAAGCACTTCGCCCATGCAATGATGTTTGCCTGTTTAATCACAAGGAAAGGTATCGTTGACTTGATTTTTATAATAAAAGAAACAAAGAGTTTGAGAAGCTTGAATTTTCGGAGTAAATCGATCACTGACCTATACTGAATGGCATGTACTGGTCAGGCACGGATATGTTTCCTTTCGCATCGATAAATCTCTCCGGACGAAAAACTTGCGGGTCGCCCCAAGATTCGTCCATTAAGACTCTGTTGAAATTTGCCACGATCATTGAGTCCTACGAACAAAATTCAAAAATCAACGATCTACTTTGGCATAAGTGAATGAAAAGTAATTTGGTTCAGAAATACAGAACTGCCGGACCATTTTTTCTAAAGGTTCCAAAAAAAAAACAACATTTCAAAAAATATGTAGAAGATACCGAAATAGAAAAATAAGTTTATGAATTCACGAACGGAGCCAGTCAAAAAAGGTTTAGTATTCATTCATTTTATAATAAGACAACAAAACGATGTTTTTCATCTAAACCTCACACAGGGAGAAAATTTTATATAAAAAATTACTATGCTACCATAGTTCCCTGGTACCTTATCGTTCCTCTGAGAAATTTTAGCACAGACATAGTAATTTTTCATTCATACTCCATCGGAAATCGCGGAAATTTTGAAATTTTTTGTCAAATTTTACGATATGGTACCAGGAAACTCTGAGGAATTTTACTATGCTCCCTGGTACCATATCGTTCCTCTGACAAATTTTAGCAAATACATAGTAATTTTCCATCTGAAATTGGGCCAAAAATGTCAAAATTTGACGAAAAATGTCAAAATTTCCGCGAAATAGAGTAGGAATGAAAAATTACCATGTCATTGCTAAAATTTCTCAGAGTTCCCTGGAACCATATCGTGCCTCTGATAAATTTGAGCAAATGCATAATAATTTTTCATCAGAAATTGGCCCAAAAATGTCAAAATTTGACGAAAAATTTCAAAATTTCCGCCATTTCCGATAGAGTATGAATGAAAAATTACTATGTCTGCTAAAATTTCTCAGAGGGACGGTATGGCACCAGGGAACTATGGTAGCATAGTAATTTATGATATAAAATTCTCTCCGTGCAGAATTCAAAAAATTGTTCAAATACGAATAGACAAAACATATGCAAAGCTGACAAGTGTTCGATATTTGGTGGAAGTTTGTTTTAAAAATCGCACATCATTCAATTTTCATGGATAACTTGGTATGTACTTAACATTAAATTTTCAAACATTAAATTGTTCAAGTTTTGATGATTATTTCTGGCATTCTTTGTGTTTTTTTTTCTTTGTGATTATAAACTTAATTTTCGAGTATTTTCAATTATTTGATTAATTTGCATTTTTTTTTAATACCTTTGGTACTCTGTATCCCATTATGTACGTGTCTTTGAGTGCTCGGTGCGGTATATTCATGGTTCTTCCCATAAACATTCTAATGGATTCCAGGCCGATGGCATTGACGTAGGTCAAACGGGGACGATCGGCAAGAGTGGGAAAACGGTCCTGACCTATGACTCTGTCAATTTCTTCTTGAGCTTTTCTCTGAACTTCTGGATACAGAACCAGATACAGGAAACAAAAGTTCAATGCTTTTGTCGTCGTTTCCGAACCAGCCATGAAAAGATCCACGCAAATTGCCAGTAATTGTTTTTCTATTTCAACCAAAAATCAATAACCATTTTTATTCATTCAGTTTCGATTTATCTTTCTTTTCTTTTTTTTTTGCTCGATTTTTTATTTTTTTTTAACAATTAGTTGCATGATCAGCTGGTTTTTTTTTGGCATTTTCCGGAGTGCCCTGGGCTCGAAATTTTTCATTCCGTTGGGTCATTCCGCATCCAGAAACTCCTCATTTGGAAAATCGAAATTGGTTGTGATCGAGCAGTCACCTCGAATTTTCGAAATGAAAATTCTCCGTTGTCGTTTGCCTAATCAGAAAAAAGCTCTGTCAGCGGACGCGGGACGATGGCAAAAATCCGCTGACAGGGGCTTTTTTTAATTTTCCAAACCGTATCGAAAATATTCAATTTCGAGGATTGCAACTTTCGCTCTAGCTCTCACGTGGCGAGAAGGCGACTGCTCCATCGCCTTAAATTATATAATTTCGACAACTTTCCTAGAAATTGAAGAGAAAAATATCCAAAATCTTACAAAATTTGCAAAAATTAAAAAAAAAGAAACTCAGATTTTCGTAAAATTCGAAAAAACATTAAATTTAACGAAGCGTCTAACTGTCCGGGTAGTCGGATGAATTACATTCGTCACCTTAAGTAAAACTTGCCTGTAAACGTTTCGTTCACGTTTTCAGATTGAAGGATTCTGAGATAAGCGTCCATGAGGTCGCGCGGAGCATTGGCATCGAATTTCTGTTTGTGAAGTTTCAATTCTTCCTGGAATATTCAATGGAACGATTGGAATTGGATAAAAGTTGCTTTGGTACAGAATCTGCGACGAGGCAATACTTGCATACAAAAAGGCCCAGAGCTGTTGGTGAGTTTCCATGAACTTTTTGTATCCACACATTTCTGGAGCGATGTAACGCAATATTGGAAAATGGCCAAACGCCGCACCAATCATATCGCATTCACGCAGTAAAGTGTTGAGAATTTTTTGCAGATTAATCAGTTCTTTGTCTTCCTGAGTGAACCTTTCAAATTAAAGAAAAATCATCGCTCGCGATCAGCATCGCATTTTTGAAGTTTCGATCGACTTTTGAAACTTGAATTTTTCTTCATTTCTTTACGAACCTTTTACCAGCTATCATCCTCCAAATTGTATTGAGAATCGGAACACCAAACGTATCGTCCATCTGGATGACGATTTCCGAAAATTTCGAAGCTTTTCGCACTTCGTCGTAGTCTTCGGCCTTGACGTACATGTCTTCGATTTTCAACGCTTTCGGACCATTTACTGCTTTACATTCAGTTTCAAATATCTCGCGGTCCTCCTTTCCCGACGACATTTTATCCTTCCAAACATTTTCTTGTTTCGTCAGTCGATAAATTCTTCCGTCGTTTTTCACGCTGTTACCGTTCACTGAATTGTTTTTCCGAATTATTAAATTTTTCTCGAGACGCTTCAGCAAATTATTCACGAGATGGGACGCTTCCTCTTCTATCATCGTCGCCATGTCGTTCTTCCCAAAACCCAAATTTCGCAAGTGACGCAACAGAAAGCGACGCTGCTCGGTCCATAAAATTCCATCAGTCACGAGAACACCTGCGCAGCACGTGGCAACGTGAATTCTTCGTTCCAAATCATTATTTTCCTTTACTTTTTCCTCATTAAATAAATAAACCAAATTTTGACCTCCAACTTTTTTTTTCTCCCTTCGAATTGACTCGAAATTATAATTGAAAAGTATTTTATTTATTAACTGGCATAATTTTTACCTCTTCTCTCGCCCCAAGTGCGTGCTTCGTATACCGGTCCTGTGGGCCTCCCATCGCACTCATCGCTGGTCAACATCGACCGCATACTCTCGTAGTTATTAAGTACAACGATACGATCCTTGCCGATTTTAAGACCAAACACGGAACCGTATTTCTTTGACAACTCGGTACACGTTTCATGAAGAAAACCGGTTCTCTTGCGAATTCGTGCGACCTCCAGTGCAGACCCCAAAATCGGCAACCATCTTGGTCCTTTTTCCAAATCATCATAACGACTCAATTATTTATTGGCTCGACGTTCGATTATTATATAATCGCCCTTCCCCGAGTTCAAACAATTCGTACGAATCTTTACCTGGTGGATATCCTTTCGGTTTCACCGAACTCCTGTACAGCAGCAACAACATAAATATCAGCAGCAACACCGCAAGAAGAAGCATTCTGAAAAAAAAACAATACTCCAAAGATTTTTTTTTTTTATAGATTTATCGAAATTTTTTATTTCCGGGTCTTGAATTATGAAAATTTGACCAAAATTTCAAATCTGAGTGCGTTAAAAATTAATTTACGGTCACTGATCGCCATACAATAATATATTTTTCGTTTCGATAAAAAAATAACAACGCAAGCCCATTCATGGCTCCGAATTTAGAATGAGCAACGAGTGTCTGATTACGGAATCACTAAAAATCGAATTTAGATTTCCATTTTTCCGTGGTGGTTTTTTGAAAACTATGAAGCATTCGAAAAAAAAAAATTCAAAATTCTACAAAGATTTTTTTTTATAGATTTATCGAAATTTTTTATTTCCGGGTCTTGAATTATGAAAATTTGACCAACATTTCAAATTGGAATGCGTTGAAAATTATTTCACGGTCATTGGTCGCTAAACTACGATATATTTATCGTTTCGAAAAAAATAACAACTCAAGCCCATTCATGGCTCCGAATTTAGAATGAGCAATGAGTGTCTGATTACGGAATCACTAAAAATCGAATTTAGATTTCCATTTTTCTGTCATGGTTTTTTGAAAACTATGAAGCATTCTAAAAAAATAAAAAAATTCAAAATACTCCAAAGATTTCTTTTTTTATAGATTTATCGAAATTTTTTATTTTGCGAATAAAAAAATTGCAAATGATTATGCAAAAAATTGGATAATCGGAAAAACCAGTATTTGGTAATTCAGAATATAAAAGTGTATTTTTAATCGCCTCTGTATAATCACGGAGCTCGGAATTTTGTTTAATGGCCATACGTATAGTTTCGGTTCACACGGGATACACACGATTTTCGCACTGCGATCATGAAGAAAGTGAAACGTGGAGTGATCTTATGGGAGAAAGTTGTCGGTGCATGGAGCAGCGCATGACTTGCAAGAAGTATCCTTGATCATTTCACAATTGCTTATGTAACAAAGCACGAAATATTTTTGCACGAAACGTCAAAATGTAGAAAAAAAAAAAAAAAAAAAAAAAAATGGAAAATTTTTCCATTTTGCAAAGTTTTTTTTATCGACTCGAAAAAATATTTTTTCGCGCTTCCATTTTTATTCCACCATAGAAATAGGATTCCTCAATTTTTTGTTGTTGCAGGGACTGGGAACAGAAAGTCGTAGACAAATATGACTCGAGTGGGAAAATCATTACAAAATATCGCCGAGTGCGTTGCTGGGAACTCGTTAGACGTAACTTTCGCGCGGATTTAATGATCTCGAGAAGACAAAAGAGAGAAGACATGAAAAATAATGAATAAATAAGCTAATCGTACCTGAAGCCAAGCGAATTTACTTCGTCCATCGTTAACGCGATACTGTGCAAAGGAGAGCGAAACGAGCTGCTTTTAAATCTTTTGCGAATATGCTCAACGTCAAACGAATCTTGGGTTTCGCGAATAGAGGGGAGCCCAGAATCGAGCAGCCTTCCATTTGAGAAACATTCTCTTCCTTCTATTGTACACGAGGTAGGAACCGCAAAGCCAAAGGAGTTTTTATTCAATTTTATACGCATTTTTTTTTGCCTTTTTTCCATTTATAATAAAAGTTTTTGTTTATGTACAAAAAATATCTAATTAAGCAGAATTGGTGAGAAAAATAGAGGAAAATATCAGGGCTGTTGATTTTGAGGATTTTCGCCTTCGTCCTGTGCTCTCGTTTCCTTTTTTTCACTCATGTCCTCGTCCTGCTCTTCGTCGATTACTTCCTCATCGTTCTTCTCGTTTTCTGCTTCTTCCTCATGCTCTTCGATTCTTCCCTCCTCACCTGTTTCTTCCTCCACGATTTCGGTCTTTATTTCGATAGGAAGTCGATCTCCCCACTTGCTTGATCTCGCGCACCAATACATCCACCTGGAAAGGAATTTCCATGTATTTCAAATGTTGTTTCATAAATTATTGACGATTATTTTTCGTGGAATTTTGATGAGAATCATTTTTTTTAAATCGATCTTTCTGTCGACGCCAAAATTGGCGTTTCTAGATTTTGGAAACAGCTAACCCAACAAGCAGCAAAGTCGAAGGCGAAACGTCATCAGCACTATGAACTCGGACCTTCGAGAAATTCAAATCTCCAAAAATCTTGTCTAAAGATTCATTAATTAACCTCGGAGTGACTTTGAACGTTGCGAAAAACCACAAAACGCCGTTTTTTTAGCGACATGCACTATGCGACGATGAAAAAGTCACATCACCATATTAAGTCCGGCAATTTAATGGAAAAAATTGCTTCTTCTTTGCACCCAGTTGTCACTCTACTGTTACAAAATAATTTTTTTTTTTCTCAATATCCCCAACACGACACGCATTTCGGAAAAACAATTTATTCACGAAATTATAACTAATTATAAAATTTTAAAATTATAAATTATAAAAATTATAAATTATAAATTATAAATTATAAATTATAAAATTATAAATTATAAAAATTATAAATTATAAATTATAAATTATAAAATTATAAATTTTATAAAATTATAAATTTTATAAAATTATAAATTTTATAAAATTATAAATTTTATAAAATTATAAATTTTATAAAATTATAAATTTTATAAAATTATAAATTTTATAAAATTATAAATTTTATAAAATTATAAATTTTATAAAATTATAAATTTTATAAAATTATAAATTTTATAAAATTATAAATTTTATAAAATTATAAATTTTATAAAATTATAAATTTTATAAAATTATAAATTTTATAAAATTATAAATTTTATAAAATTATAAATTTTATAAAATTATAAATTTTATAAAATTATAAATTTTATAAAATTATAAATTTTATAAAATTATAAATTTTATAAAATTATAAATTTTATAAAATTATAAATTTTATAAAATTGTAAATTATAAAATTATAAATTTCATAAAATTATAAATTTTATAAAATTGTAAATTAGAAAATTATGAATTTTATAAAATTATAAAAATTATAGAAATTATAAAAATTATAGAAATTAAAAAAAAAAAGAAAAAAAATATAGTCACTCTGAGAGATTTTTTTTATATATGTATTTTTTTTCGATACTTAATATTATTTTTTTTTACTCACTTTCCGTGTTTGGAAGCGGTGAATATAATCTCTTTGAGTTTTCCATCAGCGGTACACATGCGGCATACTGTGTGTTTAGACCGTACGAGAGCCGGTCGTACAATTCGGGGCCAATTTGAAGTTTCATCGTGATCGTCCCCTACGAATGATAATTGTTTGGCGTAGAAAACAAATTATTCGGCACTTTAAAAGGTTTGCC
The DNA here is from genome assembly GCA_037952995.1 of Hyposoter didymator. NCBI lineage: Eukaryota > Metazoa > Arthropoda > Insecta > Hymenoptera > Ichneumonidae > Hyposoter > Hyposoter didymator. The sequence continues at coordinate 17,729,040 of JBAJMU010000001.1, read as the reverse complement.
TCCGAGTGAAACTTTCTATTTTTCAAGAACGAGTCTCTGATTACCTTTTTTCAAAACTATGTACGAAAAACGCTCCCTCCCTGACTTCCGGGTCCTTCCGACGCTTACATGATGGTACGTAACTTCGAAGTTACACGGCGTGTTGTCCGTCGCGTAACGCGGACACTTGAGATCGTTGGGACACTGCGAAGAATAAGGAAATGAAAAAATTAGTTCCGCGAGAGAAAAAAAAAAGGAAAACACTCATTTTCAGGCAAAATTTGGCGCGACAGTTGTTACCGGCGAGAAAATACTTCTCCGAGGATTCGTCCGTCCATCTTGTTCTTCCATGTGGATAAGAAAGTCTCGAGCTTCGTTGATGATCTGCAGAAACAAATTGAGGATTTACCGAATGAAAAATCGTGAATGGAACTGAAATCCGCCGAAAAATCGGTCGAAAAATCATTTACTTTGAATCCAGCGTTCGTTCCTTGCTCAACGAGGATCAGATATCGTTTAGTCCTCGCCCAAAGCTTCCCAATAGTCTCCAGACGCGTTTGCATGTTTGGCAACTCCATTAAAGTGTAAGAACTCACAACGATGTCATAAGTTTTCTAAATTCGACAAATAACAATCGTTAAGCACTTTGCAATCGAATATATTCCGAGACTTGGCTGTAGAAATCGAGAAGTGTCTGTTTTTCATGGTTCTCCGAGTTACGAACGCAATACATCGGTACAACGCTCTCAACCCTTCGAATCATCGATCATTGAGTCTCAAACTTTTACGTACGTTGGATAACGGTATGTACTGTCGACTAAAGACGTTGTCAATTTTTGGCTTAGCATGAGCAATAATAGACTCCATTAAGTTGGTCATATCGTTTGACGATTCGATGCACATGTGCTCTTTGATCGCCCGAGGCCAAAACTGAGATGCGACCCTAAAAAAAAAAAAACAAAAAAACGAAAATCTGAATCGATGCGTAAAAATTACTACGTCTTCGCTAAAATTTCTCAGAGTTCCCTGGTACCATATCGTCCCTCTGAGAAAATTTAGCAAATACATGGTAATTTTTCATCTGAAATTGGGCCAAAAATATCAAAATTTGACAAAAAATGTCGAAATTTCCGCGAATTCCGATAGATTATTAATGAAAAATGTCTTTGCTAAAATTTCTCAGAGTTTCCTGGTACCATATCGTCCTTCTGAGAAAATTTAGCAAATATATGGTAATTTTTCATCTGAAATTGGGCCAAAAATATCAAAATTTGACAAAAAATGTCGAAATTTCCGCGAATTCCGATAGATTATTAATGAAAAATGTCTTTGCTAAAATTTCTCAGAGTTTCCTGGTACCATATCGTCCTTCTGAGAAAATTTAGCAAATATATGGTAATTTTTCATCTGAAATTGGGCCAAAAATATCAAAATTTGACAAAAAATGTCGAAATTTCCGCGAATTCCGATAGATTATTAATGAAAAATGTCTTTGCTAAAATTTCTCAGAGTTTCCTGGTACCATATCGTCCTTCTGAGAAAATTTAGCAAATATATGGTAATTTTTCATCTGAAATTGGGCCAAAAATATCAAAATTTGACAAAAAATGTCGAAATTTCCGCGAATTCCGATAGATTATTAATGAAAAATGTCTTTGCTAAAATTTCTCAGAGTTTCCTGGTACCATATCGTCCTTCTGAGAAAATTTAGCAAATATATGGTAATTTTTCATCTGAAATTGGGCGAAAAATGTCAAAATTTGACAAAAAATGTCGAAATTTCCGCGAATTCCGATAGATTATTAATGAAAAAAGTCTTTGCTAAAATTTCTCAGAGTTTCCTGGTACCATATCGTCCTTCTGAGAAATTTGAGCGAATACATATTAATTTTTCATCTAAATTGGGCGAAAAATGTCAAAATTTGACAAAAAATTTCCGCCATTTCCGATAGAGTATGAATGAAAAATTACTATGTCTTTGCTAAAATTAGTCAGAGGGACGATAAGGTACGAGGGAACTATGGTAACATAGTAATTTTTTAAATAAAATTCTCTCTGTGTAGCGATTTTTAAATCCGTACGAACAAAGCTCTTACCACAAGGACGTCCCAACGCCAGATCCAAAGTCCATGAAACTTTTGGGTACGAAATTTTCATCTCTAGTCCTAATCTCATGGAATATTCTGTGAAGTATCGCGTGCTCAGGACCGCTTCTTGCCACAAGATACAGCAGCCCAGCGTATCTGTTGTAATTAACGGGAGACCAAGCATGGATAGCACGTTTTAATAAACGCACGGCTGTGTTTTTATCTTTGGTCTCCATGTCGTCGATTGATTTTTCAGACGCGTTTGATTCTTCTCGTGCAGCTGCGATCTCTGCTCTTATTTCCGCATATTTGGCAACTACTGCGGAAACTTCGGGCGGCGCGTGTCTCCCGTTTAAAAAGTTGGACAATTTTATACCGTCTTCGATTATCGTTGGCGTCGGCATGTCTGCAAAGAAAAGTGAATGGCATCATATCATTCCCAATAATTAATTAATTCATATATAATAATTAATTAAATAATTATTTTGTTTATTTTATTATTTTTATTATTATTTATTTTTACTTATAATTTATTTATAATTTATTCATGATTTATTTATTATTTTTTATTTATTATTTATTATTTATTTATTATTTATTTTATTTTTTTATGATTTATTGATCATTTTTTTAAATTTATTTATAATTTATTTTATTATTTAGAAAGAATTCAATAATTGATTGAATAAATTAATAATTAATTATTTATTTATCTTTGTTTCAAAAATCTCGAACGAAAAAAGTAAGAAATTGACATTTTTTTTTGTTGCAGAAAAAAAAGCAGAAATTTTGGACTCGTTTTTCGAATTATTGAATTTAATGAAACTAATAATATAGAAAAAGAAAAATTCAACTCAGAAATTCAAAAATTCTCGTCCATTATTACGCGCCATGTTGATCGCTAAGCAATTTCTCACCCGCCAATAGCTGTGTCACTGCGCCATTCAGCCAATCAGGTAACGAAGCATTATTGTTTGTCACTCTTCCAGGATGTTTACGCGCTTTCAGTTGCTCATTATCGATCCGTCTGTAAGTTTCCTCGTCCATTATTACGCCGTGTTTCTCCTTTTGTTTCGTTGCGAACTGCGAGCGGTTGATATATTTACAAATTATTAAAAATACGAATTTTTAGTCGGTTTCGAGTTCGAGGAATATTTCGTTTTCACAGTTTTTGACTCACCTGACGCACGTGTCGGTAAACCCGTAAAGGAAACCTCGTCAACATCGTGCTGAAGGATTAAAAATTATAAAATTCTTGCTAATTTTCACTCGAATCAGTTTTTTCATTTCGACGTTTCAAATCGCCACATCAATGGCGGCCTTGGTTCCGACAGTCGCCACGAACGGAGACACCATGCAGCAAAAACATTCATTCCTTTTCTCCCCCTCCCCGCCCGCCTCGCTCTTTTAGCAACAACATTATTCATTCAATGATCAACAAATACGATATTACGTTTTTATGACGATTCGAAAGAAACATTTTGAAAATGCTCTCGCGATAATCAAATATTCCGAAATCGGTGACAATTAAGATTTCGACCGCAACATCACGTCGAACATTTTGGCATTTTGCATCGTATTTTCAACTGAATAATTCGTTGTGATGGCAAATTATCATTTAATCGAGACTCAACGATTGACACACTGATTTTTTATCTATTTTGCGAACGAAAATAAAGCCCGATGACGAAATTCTACTCATTTCAATTTTTTCAACATTTTTTTTGTCCATTATTTGGTTAGCAAAAAGTTATTCTCACGGAACTTGCGAAGTACAGAGATTTCGCGGGCGAAGAAATATGTTTTGGAATGCGGAATTCTACTTACATCTGACAATAATTAGTTGATGTAAAATCCTCAATAAAACAATTGTAAAACTTGATAATGTTCGCACATGTCACGAAGGGAGCCTTAACCTAGAAAACAGCGGTATTTTGACGCTCGTCTTAGCCGTCATGTGCTGCCACCAACTGCGTGTGCACGTTCGAAACATGAAAATGAGACTCGACGCGGAAAATCGGGTAAGAATTAGTCTTTTGTTTTTCGTTGTCAATAAAATCGGCAAATTGACAAAATTACGAGCTGAATCGAAAGAATTGCTTCATAGCCTTGCTTATTAATTCAAAATGAAAATTTCGTTCCCTTTTATATTTATAAGTCGAACACGCACGTGATTTCTTGATGAAACGAATTGGACTGGGAATTTTACTTTTTTTGTTGATACGCGGTCGAACATTTTGAACGACGCGGGCAGCCATTTTTTTCATTAATTGAACAAGTCGCTTTGCAATGCCAAAAAGCACAAAAAATGGCTCAGAAGTTGCGAAAAGATTTGTTCTCTCGAAGCAGAGAAAAAATGGTGAAAATTAAACTTTTTCTTGTGTTTCAATTCAGCTTCCTCCCTTAATAGAGCTAAAACGTATTACGTAGTTCTCGGGCGTCACGCGAACTGAGCAGTACTGCATACTCGTATATATAGCCTGTTGATTGCATCCCCGAGTCCCTTGAGGACACAAACTAATCTGCTCCACTCAACTCTCGTAGTCTTTTCACGTTTTTCCTTTAATCTCCACGAGATGAAAAATTACGATGTATCTTTAGATTTTCCGCTTGCACAACGGCTAAAAAAACACTCGACAGAAAATCAACGATCGACCTTGAGAGCATACATTACCGTGAAGGAAATGTCCTTGAGCAAGATTGCGTGGGCGAGTCTTCCTGTTATGTATATTTAATTATCGGGAGAGAATTATCGGAGAATACACGAAACGCGGTTAGTCGTTGCCATTGATGAGCAGCCATTGTCGTGTTAGTTTATCCTCGTAAATACCGAACGAAAATAAATATTTACAAAGTTCTCAATTGAAAACGAACGCGCGATACGATCAGAGCTACGAGTATCATATAGAAAATAAACAAACAAACGAATCGGTTGTCTAGGAACAGTCTCATAAATAAATAACGATTGTTATTTACATGTAGGAAAATAAGGGACAGTAAATTATATAGAACACTGAAAACAGAATTTTGTCGAAAAAGATCGATATTTTGTTCGATATACGTTCGACTAAACGGTTTTTTTTTTATGATCCCAAAAATAGTGTCAATGCAGCAAGTAATATTTNAGAAATATTTTAGAAAGTCTCTTGGGAAGCAAATTTTAGTCGTTCCACTCGTAAATTTCGCTGACAATTCCGTTAAAAACGAAGTATACTGCCAAAATAACGAAAATTTTGAAATTATTAAAAAATATTTAGTTTACCGTATTCAACAAAATATCGACGATTTTTAGCAAAATTTCATTGGAAAAGATGGATATTTTGTTCGATACGTTCGACTAACCGGTTTTTTTTAGTAATCCCAAAAATAGTGTCAATGCAGCAAGAAATATTTTAGAAAGTCTCTTCGGAAGCAAATTTTAGTCGTTCCACTCGTAAATTTCGCTGACAATTCCGTTAAAAACGAAGTATACTGCCAAAATAACGAAAATTTTGAAATTATTAAAAAATATTTAGTTTACCGTATTCAACAAAATATCGACGATTTTTAGCAAAATTTCGTTGGAAAAGATGGATATTTTGTTCGACACGTTCGACTAAACGTTTTTTTCAATAATCCCAAAAATTGTGTCACTGCAACAAGAAATATTCTAGAAAGTCTCTTTGGAAGCAAATTTGAGTCGTTCCACTTGTAAATTTCACTGACAATTCCGTTAGAAACCAAATATACTGCCAAAATAACGGAAATTTTGAAATTACAAAAAAATATTTAGTTTACCGTGTTCAACAAAATATCGACGATTTTTAACAAAATTTCGTTCCCTGTGGAGGAAATGCTACTTCGCGGAGTATAGAGTTCAACGAAAGCTTTTGCATCGTTTTTTATTTTCTTTTCTTAGAATATCATGAAAATATAACTATTTTGCCGTCTTCCCCTTCTCGGCGTGGACTCGCCCGCATTCTGGCGCCTAAACCGTTATTATAGTATTATTCCAAGGAGTTATATCTCTTTCGTGCCTTGTTTGCGTACACGCGTCTTCCTATCGCTGCCGTGACCGCGGCCACACGACGCAAAGTCTTGCAAGTGTATAGATGCGTGTGTAGGATATTCAATGGAATTGTGTGTGTATAAGGAAAGGCGTTGGTGCTTTGTTCCCGCATATATTTCCCTCCTTCGCCAGAATAATGGCTCGCGAAAAATCTGCTCGAACGGAGGAGTTGACCTTCCGAAGAATTCAGAAAATATTTTCGCCCACACGTTGCCGCATACTATCCGGCGATTTTTTTTTTTTCAATCTGCCACGAATTTACTCGAGGAAAATAAATGTCACAGAGAAAAGTGATTTTTCTTTCATAATCGTGAGATCGATCGGAAAATTTACGCTGCAGTCACATATAGAAATAACTCCCGAGTTTGTATTTTTTATTTCATCGTTTATTTGTATATACACAGTCATGCGGTGTCGTGGAGACGACAACAGTCGTAACAATACACAGGAAGTAGATTTCTCGCGGTTGAGAGATTGTGATATGCAGACCCAAAATGCTTATAGCTTTTCACGAGATAAGCAGTTGGTTTTATTTCTTTTTACTCGTTCGTACGTTCAGCGTTCATCGTCCGCACTCGCCTCGTGGTCAGCAAAATTTTAAATGCTTTTTCATCAGTTTCTGAACTTGGACAACGATGCGACCATCGATTAATGGAATAAAAACAAAATGTCGGACTGCATTCGCCTCATTTTTTAATCCCAATTTTCTTTCGTTACGATAATTCTAATTCGAGTTTTTTTTTCCACTTATTCGCTTTTTCAACGATTCGCAAAATCGATATTCCGAAAGGTGGATCATTTTCTGAATACACGCGGGGAGAATTTTATATTTATATTTTTCATTCATATTCTATCGGAAATCGCGAAACGTTTGACATTTTTTGTCAAATTTTGACATTTTTCGCCCAATTTCAGATGAAAATCCACTCTGTGTTTGCTAAAATTTCTCAGAGGGACGATATGGTACCAGGGAACTCTGAGAAATTTTAGCGAAGCCATAGTAATTTGTCATTCATACTCTATCGGAAATGGCGGAAATTTTGACATTATTTGTCAAATTTTGACATTTTTGGCCCAATTTCAGATGAAAAATTAAAATTTTTAATATAAAATTCTCTCCGTGTAGAGAAAAAGGGAATAAAAAATTCGGTTGCATGAGAATTACGTAATTTTCCAACGACCTGCTGTTAATATTTGCGTGAAATTAATTCTCACGACGTATACGTGTGTGTCAGAATGTGACATAACCTGGATCGATATGTTGTCACGTTCCTTTATGCGTCCTGGAATTAATCCGAAGATTCAAGGTCGTTTATCGACTTGTCCGATGAATAACGTCGATTCGTAACTGATAATTACATCATACTGCCGTGACATTGGCCTTTCGCAGCAGGGTAAATGGTGCTTGCAAATATCTTCGATTTATTTGAAACGGCGTGGTGAAAAATTGAGAAAAAAAACATCGAGAGTGATTTTACGAAAAAATTGTCATCACAATGATCTTCGAGTGGATTTGCTGACTTTTCTAATAAAAAACATTGAACAAAGTAGAGAAGCGTGTGTGCAATATATTTCGACGCCCGCTCTCGCGGCGCTTGGCTTCGTCCTATCCCCTCCCCCGAGTAGCAACCTCGTCGCTTGACCGTCTCGACAGTCTCGCTCGCAGCCGGGAGAGTAAGCACCAAAGAGCTCAGTTTGTCGGAACGGACTCTGATTTCTTCCCTAGCGTTCGCGGAGCTGTGCGTGTTTTGATGGTGTAACGTGCGCGGTGTCGTTCAGGGCGAAAAAACGGCCAACTTGAAGTGCTGTGAAAAGCACGGAAGGGGGGAGTGATTGTAATTCGTGTTTTGAAGCTTTTCGTAAACGGGAGAACACGGGAGTCGTCGCTATAGGTGTGCCGAGGAGAGACACGCGAATGCGTAGGTGTAGTATTGATTGCGCGGGACCATGACCGCGCAAGCTCTCCGTCCTTTTCGATGAATGACGTGCTTACGTATACGCGCTGAAAAAACGGCAAAAGGAAAATACCGCGAAAGAGAGAGAGGAAAAAGCGAGCAGTCCGTGCGTTAGTTCGTGCGGACATTCCGCTGTCGCTCTCTACGCAATCGTACGCGCCATTTCATCCCCGAGTTCGCGTCCACCAAAAAGCTGCTTCTATACACCGCATCGATTCACAGACTAACCAGCTGTATTTTATATCGCGCCTCTAACATCTGGCAGATCTCGCGCGATAATGAGATCCGGGAATCTCCCGCGAAGGTTCCTGGCTCACTTCACCATCCTTTTGGTCCTGCATGTCCCTCTCGATAACGCCGAAAACCTCGAGTTTTATCAGGGTAAGTAATTTACACACAATTACAACATTCCTTTCGCCGTACCTGTTTGCTTCGCGGCACTAAAAAACCTTCGTCTCGACATTTTTCAACAAACAAATCAACGTTCCATGTTTTTCCCTTGTTTTTTTATCTTTTCATCTAGAAATCGACTGGAATGTCATTCGCTTTGCAATACAGTGAGGCCCCGAAAAACAGCTTTTTGTCCGGCGATCATTACAATTTTTATAAAAATCGATCTAAAATCCAAATAATTCAAAAAAATTGGAATAATTATTTGAGAATCGTTTTTTCATATTTGGGAATCATATTTGGCCATCAGAATGAGAATCAGTCATTTTGCATATGGTTCCGAACCTCATCGTCCTGTGGCCACCATGAGTTATTTTTTATTTCGATTCTCATCAGTTTTCACGAATTTCGTTGATGAGGTTCGAAAAAATTCATTTTTCGGAAAACAAAATATTTCTGCCAAATAATTGTGCCGATTCGAACGATCGAACAAATTGAAAGAAAATGCCAATCAATTTTTCTCTTTTTTCGTGGTCCAACGATCCCAACTTTTTTTTACTAATGGCTGGCGATTCGTTTCATCGAATTTTCTACGGAATCTGAACAAAATTGTGTATAAAAGAAAATGACGGATCGTAGCTTGACACCAGCTGGCATCGAAATCCCATAATAATGGATGCTGCATGGGCTTTCGATGTGTTTCCTTGTTTTTGGTCAAAGTTGCTCGTTGCTTCAGGCCTCGAAGTTTCATCTACAGTCTTTCAAAAAAAGTGTGAAGATCTCGTTGTTGACGAAAAATCATAAAAAGTGAAATTTCAAAAATTTGGATGCACAAAAAAATTTCGAAAATGTGGAATTCTTTCTCCCTTTTTTATGTTTTCGGAATATTGCTGGTAATCGGAATCGGAATATTGCGGTTTGTTGCGTTTGATTCGTACTTTTTAGAAATTCACCGATTTTCAAAAAAAAAAATCTCAAAAAAAAAAAAATGTCGAAATTCGCATCATGAGAATGCAACGGAATCCACTATTTTGTTCTATTTTTTGCAAGCGGAATCAAAAGGTAATATGCACCGTGTGCGTCTATGAGAATTATATTTGTAAATGAAAAAAATGTCAAATAAAAATTGAGGCGATTCCGAAAATCTAAAAAATCAGCAACGAAATTGATATTTTTCATCACGTTCACCTTCAAAGACGCGAACTTCAATGTCGTCTCAGTCAACACGGCCTTCATCGTATATTTACGTTTTGCGTGTATCATGCCGCGATTTCAATGGCAATGTCGACCAACCCCAAAGTTACTGTTTATTTTGGTGCGTTACGATTCGAGTTCTGGATAAAACAATGATACCACAGCTTTGTGGCGTTTATTCCATCCTTTTCGCATCTGCACCCTCCTCGAGGTCTGCAGACGAGGGAAAATGAATTTTTCAAGTTAATAATATTGTCTCCAAGATGATTACATGATATTTTCGTTTTAGAGGGTTCCTGCGTCGTCTGGCCACAACGAAACCACCTTTTCACCTTCTCTTTTCTCTTAGCCACAGTTTTCCCTTTTCGACTCGTACACACTGAGAAATGAAATTTTGTTGATAAAGATGGATATTTTGTTCGATACGTTCGACTAAACTTTTTTTAGAATAATCCCAAAAATTATGTCAATGCAGCAAAAAAAATTTCAGAAAGTCTCTTGGGAAGCAAATTTTTGTCGTTCCATTCGTAAATTTCACTCACAATTCCGTTGGAAACCAAATATACTGCAAAAATAACGAAAACTTTGAAATTTTCCAAAAATATTTAGTTTTCCGTTTTCAACAAAATATCGACGATTTTTAACGAAATTTCATTCCCAGTGCATTTTCTTCGATTCTCTCGCAACTATCGACGCGATTCAAATGCCCGCATAACTTTCAAACTTTCTTCCCGAACAAAACGTCGATTAGACGTCTCGTCCGGAATTTTTATCAGATGCGATCGATTAACTTTACGAGAAACGTTCGTATCTACGGTGAGAAGTAGAGAACGAAACAACAAAGTCGTTTCGTTTATTTCATTTCGATATTTCACTGAATTGCAGTTTCCGAAATAAATATTTTCGATTCGTCGTCACGAAACGAGGAGTCGTAACCTCCACGACAGGCAAATACAGAATCCTAACGATGCAAACTTGCACATTATATAAACCACGACTGTTGACATCGAGGTTGACATCAAAGTTCTTCCTTGGAAATTCATTCGCCGAAGATATTTCTCTGATTTAACAAGTTTGAAAATTTCCCTTTTCTTCATTACGAAATTAGCAAAAAATCAGCACGCAGTATCCGTCTTGATAATTATTTGCAATGAAAAAACTGAATGTCAAGAAAAAATTGAGCTGATTTCAAAAATCTCAAAAATGGGGAGGAGATAAAATATTTTTTCGCTCAACTCCAACGATGCAAACTTTAATATCGTCCAATTTGAAGAAAAACGATCAGCTGGATATCGCACATTCGCTAATTTCAAGAGCATCATTTTTTGAGAAAATCGCTACATAAATTTGTTGCTCATTTACATATTTCATCCCTTCGAGAAAATTTCAGTCGAAGAGCAAAGTTTTGTCGATCAAGCGCCCTCCCGAAGAGTTCGTAATGATCAAAGTTTGAGGATCCGCGTTTTCCGAACGCGAATATCGTGGAAAATGTTGGAGATTGTGGCCAAGGACTCTAGAGCCGATTTTGTAGCGCGTTAAAATGTCTGCAAAAGAGTAGCTAACAGCAATTTATTATTTTCGGATTAAGTTCGGTCCCGCACTGAAAACAAGATTTTGTTGAAAAAGATGGAAATTTTGTTCGATACACTGTAAATGAAATTTTGTTAAAAATCGTCGAGATTTTGTTGAATACGGTGAACTAAATATTTTTTGATAATTTCAAAATTTTCGTCATTTTGGCAGTATATTTGGTTGCTAACGGAATTGTCAGAGAAATTTACGAGTGAAACGACAACATTTGCTTCCAAAGAGACTTTCTAACATATTTATTGCTGCATTCACATAATTTTTGCGATTATTGAAAAAAACGTTTAGTCGAACGTATTGAACAAAATATCCATCTTTTTCAACGAAATTTTGTTAAAAATCGTCCAGCTTTTGTTGAATACGGTAAACTCAATATTTTTTGATAATTTCAAAATTTTCGTCATTTTGGCAGTATATTTGGTTGCTAACGGAATTGTCAGAGAAATTTACGAGTGAAACGACAAAATTTGATTCCAAAGAGACTTTCTAACATTTTTTTTTGCTGCATTCACATAATTTTTGGGAATATTCAAAAAAACGTTTAGTCGAACGTGTCAAACTAAATTTCCATCGTTTTCAACGAAATTTTGTCAAAAATCGTCGATATTTTGTTGAACACGGTAAACTAAACAATTCTTGATAATTTCAAAATTTTCGTCATTTCGGCAGTATATTTGGTTGCTAACGGAATTGTCAGAGCAATTTACGAGTGAAACGACAAAAATTTGATTCCAAAGAGACTTTCCAAAATATTTATTGCTGCAATGACACTATTTTTGGGAATATTCAGAAAAACGTTTAGTCGAACGTATGAAACAAAATTTCCATCTTTAAAAAAAAAAAAATTATTTTCAGTGTGGGCTCGTTACTATACGAAAACTTGAATGTGGAATAATTGACTATCAAAAGTTTAGTATCTTGAATAATGAGGAAAAGAGAATACACGTGTTGCATTCTTATGGTGTAATTTATACATACATGTACGAATACATAGATAAATATATATGTGGATACGTTTACGAAAGTTCTCTGTTAAAGGGAGTTGTTGAACGACCATCTGTTGCGTCGAGCTCGGAGAGAAAATCAATTTTGAATGCATGTAGCCGAGGAAATTGGGTCGAGGGTCAAATGTATTTAATATTTACTTGTTTTCGTATATATAAAAGATACGTTTCTGTGAGAGCAAGTCCGTTTCACAGACGATATCGCCGCAATATGGCACCAACATCCTCGTCATCGAGGAGACTCTAACTTTTTTATTTCCCAACAAACAAGACGAGGAAAAAATTGAAAGAAAAATAAACAATATTACTACTTTCTTAAACAATATTAATTCAACAAAAAATCGTCGATTTTTTGTTGAATACGGTGAACTAAATATTTTTTGATAATTTCGAAATTTTCGTTATTTTGTTTCTAACGGAATTGTTGGCGAAATTTATGAGGGGAACGACAAAAATTTGTTTCCGAAGAGAATATTTGGGATCAATCGAAAAAACGTTTAGTCGGCGAACGTTTATTTGTATTTCAATGAAGAACATACTCTGGGTCGTTTCGACCCGAACAATTTTCCGTCACCGTTTGTTGGGCATTAAATGGCAACGAATTTTCATTTTCGTCAAAAAATAAATTTGCATCCACAAAATATGAAAAAATTACTACAAAAAACTCTCTATATAAAAAAAAAAAAAAAAANTATATTTGACGGAATATAACGATTTAAAAACGCCTCGAGTCAGATTGACCCAATATGCACTTTTAGGAGGTGTGTGCATTCAAAGGGTTAACGATGGACATGTTTTGTTTTTCTAGATGTCGAGCCCGAGCAGCCGAGGGACCTTTATTACGAAGAAATGGCGAGGTACCTGGAAGCGCAGAAGTTGGCGAACATGAGGGACGAAGCTCGCAACAGATTGTCATCTGGTTTGCCATGGGGATACGCCGAGTATCTTCATTATCAGAGGCAAAAAGAGAAAAAGTTGTTGGAGGCTTTTCTAGAGAATCCGAGTGTGCTCGACGCGTTGGAATTGCGAAAGGAAGCGAAAGAACGAACGGCAATTGCCCCAATGGGTTACGACGTCCCGGAGGATTTGGGGGAAGCAAATGAGCCGGAAGTGTCACGTCCTTACAGCAGGCCAGATCCGCTGTCCGATCGTTTCGAAGATTTGACAAATCTCAAAAATCCTTACGCGAAAAATATTTTCCGGAACGAGAAGCCGCGCTATCCATCGGCACCGGATCGTCCATCAAGAATTCTTCATGAATTTAGCATCGAAAATTATCCCGAGCAAACGAGCGCGGAAAGACTTTTCAACATCGAGGGAAAATTGATGGAACTGAATCGCCATCGCGTTCCTAATAACGAGGAAATTCTGGCCCAAAGTTTCGAGCACGATTCACCCGAATTTACTTACAAATTCGACGAGCCCAAAATCGAAGAACGCAAATTCGCTCTCAAGCCCAACGATCCACGATATTACGAAAAAGACGATTCCAGCACCGAGCCAATCAATCAAAAAACAACAACCAAACAACTAAGTATCGTCACACCTTTCCGTGCTTTTGAGACTCCGGATCGCATCAAGGAAACCGACGACGTGCCTCAAACCGACGCTGAATACTCCACCGAAAATATACGCCAAGACAAATTTTCTATTATGAAAATTGTTTTGCCCGAAAATCACAGACTCACCGAAGACGATTCCGTCATCGTTTCGTCCAGTCGTCTAATGACCAACGACATTTATTTCATCGGTGAGCCACGAACTTCGCATCCCTCGAGAGTCTAACGAAAAATATTTAATCCGCTCACTAGATTTTCAGAATCGCCTAAAAATATTTCCTTGACATTGATTTTTTCATTTGTAAATAATTGCAATAGACTGCGTGTTACTTTTTGGCTCTGCTTCAAAAAAATGGAGTAAAATGGAATCAATTCCTTTGCATTCCAACGAAGCAAACTTCGACATCATGAGTCACGCTCATTTTTTTTTCTCTCATCGCACAAATTCTCCGTTTCCCAAAATTCAAAATCGATCCAAAAGACGTTTATTTCTTTCTCCAGCATCTTACACAACGAGCCTTCAACTTTGTCATTGAATGAATCGAACGAATGCAAGAAAAATCGACATTTTTTTTATTTTCTCTCGTCGCCCAAATTCTCCGTTTCCCAAAATTCAAAATCGAGCCGAAAGACGTTTATTTCTTTCTCCAGCATCTTACACAACGACCCTTCAACTTTGTCATTGAATGAATCGAACGAAAGCAAGAAAAATCGACATTTTTTTTATTTTCTCTCATCGCCCAAATTCTCCGTTTCCCAAAATTCAAAATCGATCCAAAATACGTTTATTTCTTTCTCCAGCATCTTACACAACGACCCTTCAACTTTGTCATTGAATGAATCGAACGAATGCAAGAAAAATCGACATTTTTTTATTTTATCTCGTTGCCCAAATTCTCCGTTTCCCAAAATTCAAAATCGATCCAAAAGACGTTTATTTCTGTCTCCAGCATCTTACACAACGACCCTTCAACTTTGTCATTGAATGAATCGAACGAATGTAAGAAAAATCGACATTTTTTTATTTTCCAGCAATCGTTGCTGGCTGCAGTGCAGCTGCCATGTTTGCTCTCGTGTTGATCAGCTTAACGTGGTGCAGGTAATAAAGATCGTTTGATTTATGTGTACAATTCAATATCGCGCATCGTTTTTTTTTCCGAGAATAAAACTGTACGAGAAAATTATTGCGATGACGATGACAAGTGTTTTTTAAATGAGAGTCTCGTTTAATCTGCAGACTTCAGCGTGGGGCTAAAGCAGCTGCGGATATCGAATACCCGGCGTATGGCGTGACAGGACCGAACAAAGACGTTTCACCGTCCGGAGACCAGAGACTCGCCCACTCGGCACAAATGTATCATTTTCAGCATCAAAAACAACAGATAATAGCCATGGAAAAGTGGGTGTTTTTTTTCTCTTAATTCTCTTCTCTATTCGTTTAATTCATTTCTCTTTTCCTTCAGAGGCTTCCATACACGTTTTCGCATGCCATTGGAAAGTCCATCTCTCCAGTGAAGTCGAAAAATAGATTTTTTATTCATTATTTTGATAATTAATTGACTCATTCAAAATTTTCTCGTAAATTTACTTTTCCAATGGCAAAGAAAACTTTCTCGTTATTTTAGACAAACACTGCATGAAAATTTTGGGCGATGCTGTCAAAAATCATGACTTTTCGTTGCATTTCAACGATGCAAACTTCAACATGATTCATTATTTTCGTATTTGAAAATTAAACATTTTATTTCTCGCCACTGAGTACAAAATTTTGTTGGAAAAGATGGATATTTTGGTCGATACGTTCGACTAAACGTTTTTTTGAGTAATCTCAAAATTTTTGTCATCGCAGCAAGAAATATTCTATAAAGTCTCTTCGGAAGCAAATTTTTGTGGTTCCAATCGTAAATTCAGCTGACAATTCCATTAGAAACCAAATATTCTGCCAAAATAACGAAAATTTTGAAATTACCGAAAAATATTTAGTTGACCGTGTTCAACGAAATGTCGACGATTTTTAACAAAACTTTATTTCCAGTGCGCTTTTTCAATCCATAGACTTAAAAATCATTCACTCGGTCCATCGAATATTTTGCGATTGATCCTGAAAAGCAAATTACGACACGAACGACAATTCTTAATAAACGCGAAGTCAAATGTTAAACTATTAAAAACAATGAGTGATGCCACGTCGTCATCCCGGATGAAATTCTGTTTCTCTATTTCTCGACCCTCCAAAAAAATGTGTTGAAAAAGTCATAGTTGAAAAGAAAACTGGAAAGTTAATTTCTATCCTCGAAGTGCGAGTCTTGCAACAAAAAAATTGCAACGTCAAATCCAAAAGAATTGCAAAAGGATTTCGAAAATTAATTTTGAAGAATGTCCGAGAAAAAGAAACACGAAAAATGCAAAAGTTGGGATAGCAATTTGGCGAAAAAAATTAAGTTTTTATTTCGTTTCAGTAGAACAGCCGCGTCACGAGATCCAGGCTCTGTCTCAGAAGCGGAAAGCGACGAGGAAAACGAGGAAGGAGACTACACCGTGTACGAATGTCCGGGCCTTGCATCGGTGAGTATTTGCGAAAAGTTATCACAGTCTTGACATTGATTATTCTTATTCCTCAGTTGAAAAAAAAAATGTAATTGGAGGAAATTGAGCCTCTCCATCTAGAAAAGCGCGAAAAGGCGAAATTTATTTTTGTGTCGACTCGTGTCAGAATTTTTTACGCTCAAAGCACCAATGCTTTTCGAGCATCGACTAGAAAAATTTATTTCCAGAAAATTTGCTTTTACGCATAAAAAATGTTGATGTAATTCCGCGCGTATGGTGATCGAGAAAAAAAATTGTGACTGTCGCTCATTTAAAACTTTTTTCGCCGCTCCCATAAGTGCATATTGGGTCAATCCGAACCAAGGCGTTTTTGAAATCGTTGTATTGCGGTAAATATGTATTTTGTTTTTTTTTTAGTAAATTATCCATATGTATGGCCCTACAGTTTTTTTTTTACGAAAACGAAAATAAAATGCCATAACATTCGTAAAAAAAAAAAACAAATTGTCGGGCCAGTTTTTTTTGTTTTTTTTTTCTTTAAATAAAATGGCCCTACATTTTGTTTTTTTTTTACGAATACGAAAACTAGATGTCATAACATTCGTAAAAAAAAAAAAAAAAAATTTAAGGCCATTTTGTTCGTTTTTAATTTTTTGTTTGTTTTTTAAACAAAATGGCCCTACCTTTTGTTTTTTTTTTTACGAAAACGAAAATTAAATGCCATAACATTCGTAAAAAAAAAAACAAAATGTAGGGCCATTTTGTTCATTTTTTTCATTTTTTTTGTTTTTTAAACAAAATGGCCCCATATTTTGTTTGTTTTTTTTTCCTTTTAAACAAAATGGCCCTACATTTTGTGTTTTTGTACGAAAACGAAATTAAATGCCACAGAATCGCGGCGACAGATAATTGTTGAGGTCAAAACGACCCAGTATGCACTCGAAGAGTTAAGTGTAAAATGTGCAATTGACGTGTAAAAATGATTGATTTATAGGCCGGTGAAATGGAAGTAAAGAATCCAATGTTCCGGGACGACCCGACACCCGCATCGCCTCAAATTCACAAGCAAGAAGATCACATCTAGCTTCATTGACTTATCATTTTGTTTATCATTCTATCCGAAATCTTCCCGGGTGTTTGGCTCACTTCCGATGTATCATATCCGAAATATTTATCTACAATACACATATACATATATCTATATAATATATTATAAAAATATAATATAATATATAAATATAATTTTTCTAAATATCAAAAAAAAAGCATCATGAGCGAAAAATTTCGAAATATTAAATGCACGTATTCCGACTAGTCCTTTTTCTCACTCGAGACATTCTTCAACCTCGTACTTGTGTGCCAGAAAATCCATAAAACATGAGAGTTCCGGTGACAAGACTTGCAAGTAAAAGACAAAAATATACATTAATAAAAAAAAAAAAAACAATGAAAGACTTGAAACGAAACAAAATATGAAAAAAAAACAGGAGCAACGTTAACTTTTTTCACTGGTAAACGATTTTTTAACAATTTCTATTGAATCGCAACGGTGGCGAGGCAACGTGCAGCATTGCGTGTTTGACTGAGTCTCATTTTTTCCAGCAATCCATATAACCAAGGAAAGTCCAAAGAGTTTTCAATTCTCACAACAACATCAACAATTATCGATTGTCAGCAATCACTAGAATCTTATCTCGACCAATATTAATATCACATGAAAAGTAGCATAGTTTGTGAGTCAAAAGTTCTTTCATGCTGTGCCCCGACATGTATGCTGTAAATATATTTAAAGAAAAACCGAAAAAAAAAACAAAAAAAAATGAAGAAAAGTGCGGAAACGAAACAAACATACTAAATATGAAAGAAGCTATATACGTATATACATATACACAATATATATATATATATATATGAATTATATTCTTGAATGAAAAAAATTAACTGAAAAAAATTCGTTCCTACGATCAACTGGGCACGAGAGCTTCCTGGGTAACAGAGTGTGATAAAGTATTTAAAAACAACAATTTAAAGAAACAAATAATAAATCAGATTCTATTGTACACCATACGGTAATGCTATTGATTCAAGAAAAATGCAAATTACTAATTGCATTTTACGCGAGACCTGCTGTCGTTGACAAAAACTTTACGTTGTATTTTTTTTTCTTTCCATTTGCCGACGTCATTCGCTCGTAAAATCTATTTTCTTTATATGACAATAATTTTGTTACATAAGAATTGTCAGTATCCTCGATAATCTAGGGAATAAGTGTATATCGTGTGGAATTCGGTGTATTTTATCTATCAAGGCGAGGCTTACATTGGTTCCATCGATATTCGCCTTTCTGTCATTTTGTTTGAAGCTCGTACCGAAAATTTGAGTAATTCTCGTATTTTGGCGTCCTCACCGATTCTGCACACTTTGCAACATCAGCAACGAGATTAAACTGATTCTTGTGACGAATCAAATGTAATCCTCCCCTTAATTGCCTTGTGCTGATGTATTCGATCGAGTTCTCATGTAAAAACGCTTCGAAAGAAACTAATCGGCAAATCTATTGGATCGAACTTGATATCGACTTGGGAAGCTCTTAACCCTAGAACGGTAACCTTATTTTTTAAAAACTATTCCGGTAACCTGGGGTCATAAATGAGCCCAATTTTGAAAAATTCATATCGCCGGTAAAATTCAACGAAAAGCGTTCAACTTGGGCTCATTCTTTTAGTTTTTTAATGCAGGACCACGCGAGCCTGGAACAATTTTGCTCGAAGTTTAAAAATTGGTCAATAATGCGGTAAAATGATGAAAAAAACGGGAGAACGAAGGGAAAAAGGGCGCTGGATCGTCTGGGGTCGTTTTCGAGCCCAGGTTACCGTTCTAGGGTTAAAAAGTATTTATTTTATAGTAGGAAAGAATGTCAGTGATGCGAAGTAACCGAAAAAGCTTCCCACTCTTTAAATTGCACGATACTGTCGATTCGTCAATCATCATTAATACTCCTATACGAAAAAATGGCCTTTCATTTATTTTTTTGACAAACTTAGAATATTTAAAGAAATAAATTTTATTCAACTATCTAGCCTAATATCGTTCCTACAGAGCACTACTGAATTCAAACGAATTACAATTTGTTGGCAGAAATCAACTATTTTATAGCACGATGGGATGTACCTTTATCGATGTTGTGCTATTTACCATTATATTAAGGACGAATTCCCATGACAACGGTAGACAAAAAATTACCACATTTTTATACATTCCTATTGTTGAAGCATACCAAAGAATTTTTACACTTTATTGCTCTCCATTCCACTGATTACTTCGCAATGATTTATGAATTTCAAAAAATCATCCGGGTTGCGGAAAAGTTCAAAGTTCAGCCGACAAAAAACACGTTCTTTTTACTTTCGAGAGCCTCAGTGCGTAAGCATTTATGATTATAAAGTGCTCGTTCTAAACCGAGACCCAAATTTTATTATAAACGCCAAGGAGAAGGTTTTCCACTTCAAGCAAGTAGTTTTTTTTTATCATCGTAAAGTTTACGTCGTTTTCGACGATTATTTGCTAAAGAAAAGAATGTCAAGAAATATTTTTCGTAGAACTCCAAAGATTCGGACTTTAGTATCGTTATTTTTTTTTCTAATCCCTCCGAACGATTACAAAAAATATCTGGCGTCCAAAATGCAACCATTCTTTCGGTCCTCTGGTTCGCGAAAAATCGTATGTATCAGTTTGGCTGGAACAGAAGCATCGGATAGTTATGCTTTGTCGACAAAAACGATCGGTTTTTGTCCACAAGTTCGTCATGGGCATTCTCCTTAACATTAAAGTGTTTAACTAGTCTTTTTAGCACTCTATTAAGTGTTTCGTTCCAGTGAAACATAAATGTGCAGCATGAAAGGACAATCTATGTGTACAAATACGTAAACATGATTGTATCGGGCTGTTTATTGGTTTTTGATTGATGCAAACATACAAAAACATATAAATAAATCTATATATATATATATATCTACGAGATGGTTTTGTAATAGTCCTGTTGTGCTACATTATGTTTTTAAAGTTTATAAGCCGATACAATACAAAGTAAGTCTATTCTATTATTTGAATCTTCCAACGATCAAAGAAAAATATGGGAATCGCTCCTGCTGAGGCATGAATTACGAATAGTGTATTATTTTAGTAAATAAACGATTTATTTTATACATTGTTTCATATTATTCATGAGTTCTCGACTCGAACCGATCCTTGTACATGGAAAATGGTGAAAAAATATGGCCAATATTTTATTTTTCCTTATCAATATTGTTTTTTCAACAGTGCAAAATTATTCGTCCGGATTTGCCTTGGCAATGCAAGGGAAGAATGTTTCGGACGAAAAAAATTTGATTTTTTTTTTTCTTCACGTTATCAGTCCATGTTGATGTCAACGTTTGCAAGCCTCTTGATTTCATCCATCAAATAAGTCAGGTACACCTTACTGTCCACCGGGGCCACGGCGTTGACCACTGATTTCACCCTCACTTCGTCCTTTAATTATAATTTCATGGTTTATTTTTACGTAACAAAAGGAAGGCAGTGGCTCAGTGGTAACGAGCCCGGCTCTTAAGGTATAACTATCGCAGAATGGGTTGATTTAGGATTTTCTTGAAATTTAGTGTAAATATTCTTGACATTAAAACGAACAACTTTCCTATGAGACGAAACATTTTCTGCCGTCTAGAATTGGAGATATTTCATTTCCAATTTTATATTTTTCCCATCTAAACGCATGTAAATTGAAGTGACGTTTCGTTAAAAAAGTTGCAAGAAAAAACAAAAGAAACGCGACTTCAATTTACATGCGTTTAGATGGGAAAAATATAAAATTGGAAATGAAATATCTCAAATTCTAGACGGCAGAAAATGTTTCGTCTCATAGGAAAGTTGTTCGTTTTAATGTCAAGAATATTTACACTAAATTTCAAGAAAATCCTAAATCAACCCATTCTGCGATAGTTATACCTTAACCAGCGAGCCCGGGTTCGATTCCCGCCGACACCAATGGATTTTGCTAAGTGTGCCTAGCTGTACTCTCTGTGGTTCGGAACCCGAGTAAAAAATGTAGATCCATATTGCGTACAGTGGAAAAAACAAAGAGTGGGAATAAAAGAAATAAATAGTGGAAATATAAAAATAGAGGACATACGAAAAAGCACACCATGTAAAACCCAACAAGGGTGTGCATGAAAAACTCCACTACTAACAAAATGATGATGAAAAAATGAGAATTTTGTATTATTATTTTTTGTACTCACGTTGTAAGTTTCTTTCTTTGATCTGATCTTGAAAAAAGAGGGCATAAACAGCGGCTTTGCAAAAACGTCCTCGTAGGTGTCGGAATCGTTTTCCTTTAGTTCACCAACTTCTTGCGATGACATGCCCAGCAATTTTTCAGCCTCGTCGCTGAATGTCGTTGCCCAAAAACTGCCGCTCCAGTCGGCAATGTTTAGCTGAACGAAATAGTATCAAAAGTTTGTTTTATCAATTTTCTGCCCGAATTCCGCTGTCACATTTATAACGGCGTTGAAAAAATAACTCACGTTCATTAGCAATCGGTACTTGAAGTTCGGGAATTCTCTGTCGCATTTTTCGCATCGGTACATTTCGTTTGCTTGATCGACTACTTTTTTCTTGCAGCCCTCCGTAGGACAAGATTTGTACATTGCATTCTCAGTACGTATCAAGCTCACACAACCCTTGATCATAAAAGTCTCCGCACCGTCCGTAAGTTGTTGGCACTTCTTTATCGACTCGTGGACCGTTGTCAACGGAGCATTCATCGCTCCTCCACCGGCTTTCGATATAAACTTGCAATCTTGTTCTTTGCCCGTTGTGTTGTACCAACCGCGCAATCTACAAGAACACAGGGGAAACATTAGGGTTTCGTGAAATTTTTTAGAAATTCCAGAAAATTTCGAATTTTTTTATTTTTCGTGAGAATTTCGGGAAATTATGTCTCCAGCTACTGTCACGGTGAATGGATTCGTATTTACGAACAATTCATCTTCAAATTTACATCGACAAAGTGAAGCAAATTTCAGAAATTTTCAAAATTTCGATTTTTTTCAATTTTTGGGGGAGTTTTGAAAATTCAAGTTTTCGACGACTGTCGCCGCGAATGGATTCGTATTCATTTCAATTTGTTTTTAAATTTACTGTAATAAAGTGAAGCAAAAATTTCAGAAATTTTCAAAACTGCGATTTTTTATATTTTTATGAGAATTTTTGAAATTCAAGTTTTCGACCATTGTCGAATGAATGGATTCGTATTCATTACAAGTTCTTTTCAAATTTACTGCAAGAAAGTGAAGCAAAAATTGCAGAAATTTTCAAAATGGCGATTTTTTTTATTTTTATGAGAATTTTTGAAATTCAAGTTTTCGACCACTGTCGAGTGAATGGATTCGTATACATTACAATTGCTTTTTAAATTTAATGAAGTGAAGCAAGAATTGCAGAAATTTTCAAAATGGCCAATTTTTATATTTTTTTGAAAATTTTGGAAATTCAAGTTTTCGAGGACTGTCGCGTGAATGGATTCGTATTCTTTGCAATTCCTTTTCAAATTTATCGCAATAAATAGAACAGCAATTTTAATTGATTGATAAATTATTTTCCAACAAGAAAAATCAGATTCCGATTAATTTGATTATTTTTCAGTTAATTAATACGTGCCTATGAGCTTCAGGAATATCGGGATCCAATTGAAGAGTCGAAGAATTAAGAGTTGACAAATTCTTGCCACCGTTGAATTCCCCAATGCGTACACCTTTCACAGCTAGAACAGGATTATCCACGGCGTTGAACTCTTCAGCTTGGGAGCCCCAGAGAGTGAGAGTGACCTGAGATCCAAAAATAAATAAATTCGTAAGACGGAGGACAAAGACGCTAGATTTTTGTGAAATTATTTAGTTCGTTTAAAATTTACCGCAACGTTACTCATGTCGACCAACTGCACGTCTCTCTTACGAAGTTCTCTTCCCGTGCTCCTCGCAATGAGCGTTTGGACATCGTCGTACGACTTGACAATTGCCAAAATATCTGAAATTCAGTCAGGTTCACAAATACCTTTCGCCAATTGCGAAAACTCACAATATCGGTGAATAACATTGAGAATTAGGGCGATCATGGGTGTGAAACGTAGAAATATTCGAAGGCACAAATATTCCAATTCCGATAAATATTTGACAGAATTATTTTCTCCTTTTCGCGTACATCCGTAAATATAGAACGAGGAAACGCACGATTACTCAAGAAAATTCAAATATCCCTTGCGTCTTTGTATATTTTGTGATTTTTTTTCCAAAAACTTCGTTTCCTCGTTTTTTTCGGTGCGTAAAAAACGATGTTATTCAACGTACCCATCATAGAGTTTTTTTCTCTCGTTTCAACTTCACTAAGAGGATGGAAATCGAACGAAATCGTTGGGATGTCATCGATCTCGTCATGACACGCGACCACTTCCGTGTCGTTGTTCATTGTCATTTCGTATGGGTTCTTCAACGTCGAATACTGTTTATTCGCTGGCTTCAATGTACAACGCGATATGTAATAGATCTTTCCAATCTGAAAATCGAAATAAATATAAAAATAGTCGGAAAAATAATGAATATCGTTGCCTCGCTTATCCACAAGCTCGGGAATAAACTGGAAATGTTTTTCGGCCACAAATTCTGGAAATAACGGAGATTGGCGCACCGAAATCTTGTAATACGACAAAAATGTGAAAATCCATAAGTTTTTTTTTCTATTTTTTCAAGAACCTGCAAGAATTGGCCAGTGATTTACATTTTCCTCGTAGGAAAAGTCAATGATCGCTCGAGTCTCAGAGACAAAAAATATTCTTGGGTAACAGTTGGAAATTTATTGAAAAAAGTACCTCGATCATGTTGTAAAACTTGTCACATTGTTCCTTGAAAGCGGTGCATCTTATCTCACCACTCTCGTCCACAAGATCCATTGAGAACAAACTGCCCTCTCCTCGTGAATTACTCCACTTCTTGATTCCTGGCTTATTGCTAACCCTCGCTTTGATAACCCATCTGCAAAGAATAATAAATTCCATTCAAATAGCCTGACGACACTTTTGGCTCCTTTATCTACTTTTCTCATGATGTTGGAGTTTGCATCGTTGGAATGCAACGAAATTCTGTTCTTTTTTCAGTAGAGCTCATAATTTTTGTTCAAAATTTGCTCCGGACAATAAAACTCTCTTGCGACCTAAAAACGCAATTGACACGAAAAATTGCCATGATTTACAAAATTCAATAAATAATAAATATACTAAATAATTTTCGTTTAATCTCAACGTTGCAAACTTCAGAGTCATGATTTAAAATGATGTTGAAGTTTGCATCGTTGGAATGCAACGAAATTCTGTTCTTTTTTCAGTAGAGCTCATAATTTTTGTTCAAAATTTGCTCCGGACAATAAAACTCTCTTGCGACCTAAAAACGCAATTGACACGAAAAATTGCCATGATTTACAAAATTCAATAAATAATAAATATACTAAATAATTTTCGTTTAATCTCAAAGTTGCAAACTTCAGAGTCATCTTTTCTCCGAGTGTTACCTGTTTTGGTAGGGACTGAGAGCAGAAATGGGTGTGGTCGTAATATCAGAACCAGAGGATAACGTTTCATTGAGGCGTTTCCTTTGAGAGCTGGAGGCTGTGGCTAAAAAATCGTCAACATTTTCTTTTTAAAAACTTATAAAAAATTCAGAAAATGAAAACATGGATTTCTTATCCTTGGAGATTATGCGATAATTATTTCATCACATCCACAGACTAACATGTTTTTGGGGAAGGTGGCGGTGGTTGTGGCTTGGGTTGAGGAGCCGCCGCTGGTTGTTCCGTTTCTGCTTGTGCATCAAGCTGCGTAGGATTTCCAATTTTGCCACCGACTTCGCTGCCAGGAGTTTTGACCTCGATGTTAAGAATGACCATGACTCGTCTGCGAAAATAATCATTTTATCTCATCCCGTTTTTTTTTTTCAATTATTCAATTTTTTAAAAAACTTTCAACATTTTTCCAAAGACACAAAAAATACGAATTTAGTAAAAGAATGAAAACAGAAATCTCAAACTTTCAAAAAACCCCTGAAAGAAACAGGAAATAATATTTGATCAAAAATTCAAGGGTTGTCCCATCGAGTTCACTCTGGGTCATTTTGACCCGAACAATTTTCTGGCACCGATTGTTTGGTATGGAATGGCAACAAACTTTTTGGCATTTAGTTTTTGTTTTGTTTTTTTAAAAAACACCTCGGGTCGGATTGACCCAGTGCGTACTTGGAGGAGCTACGCGCTCAAAAAGTTGAAAATTCTGTTCCCCTGAGTCTCTGTGACAAATTTATGGAATAAAATGACGTACTTTGGTTTTCCGGCATTGTTTACGTTGCTCATGGCGTAACGATTGATTTTGCAAATGCTGAATTCTGTGAGCTCGGTGTTGATCATGTGGTTGAGTTGAGTGGCAAGCATCGTGAGAGAGTTGATTCTCTTGCCGTCGGAGAGCAACAGTCTGTAACGTTCGCCGCTGGTAGAACTAGCCAATTTTTTGTGGCCCTGTGGAGGACGAAAATCGTTTTAAAACATCGAAGTAAAATGTCAGATTAAAATAACGAATAATTTGGGTTTTTACCAAAATTTGCACGATCGGGCCGTCGACTGTCTCACCAGCCATGATTGCCTGTTAGAAACAGTGGAAAACATTTTTTTTTTTCGATGAGTGTTTGATATCTCAGTCTCGGATTCGAGTGAACGATTTTTTTCGTACGAAAAACATGCCGCTTATAAAAAAATCTTACGTCCAACGCTCCTTCCGTCAAATCGATCATTTTCATGCACTGTTGAATTTACAAAATCACGATAGTGTTGCTCTTTACGAGCTCGCAAACAGAATCGAATTTCACAATTTTTTTAATCTTCGCAGAATTAGTGAAAATTGTATTGGATCATTCGCGATTCTGAGACGAGCTTCGACTTGTCGGCACTGGAAAAAAAAATAACTCTTTGTCTAACGTCCGTAAGATCGTAGTAACGTTTTGGCGCCAACAGTTTACAGAAGCCCTCTATCGGCTGAAAGATGAATGTGCACTTGAACCATCGACAAAACGAAAATAACAGAGATCGGACACTAAAGTTCCCCAAACGGAGGAACTTTTGATTCTATCTTGAGCCATATATTTCGTTTGCTCGAAAATAACGAAAATTTAATTTTTATTTCGATTGGGTGGAAGGGGACCTATTTTTGTTTTGGTCTTGATTATTTTTCCTTCCGAGAGCAATAATAAAGAGTCGAGTTCGTTTTTAATTTAGTACGAGGTATAAACATTGTTAGCAAATAAATCCAACGCTGGCGCACTAATCAGCAAAATCTAACCGGCTCCGAATAAAGAGAAAAAAAAAGTGAGCAAATGCGCAAATCCGGCAACATTTCAAAGCTCGCAATATAATTTTACCAGTGTTTCCGATGCTCGCCGCTTCGTTGCGAGCGATTACCAAACCATGGTGGAGACTATTGCTATTTGCTATAGGCAAGCAGTCCAACTTTCGTAATCGTATACTGTGCTAGTACGGTTTCTCTGTTTACGATGGCAGGGACCGCTTCGTTTGGTCTTTATTTAGGAAATACTTCCGCGTGTCTGGCGATATACAAAGTAAGAAAATCACCAACATAATTAGAGCGAATATTCACACTTTACAACGGTTGTTACAAAATTGTTATCACGAAGCTCATTGATGCATAACCACGTGCTCAGGGATCTTGACAAGACATTTGAACCCTGGGACGCTTTCCTATCCAATAATTGTAGAAGATTCGAAAAATATCGATAATTTCGACCGGAATCAAAGTTTTTAAGAGTCTGGCCACGACTTTGTGTAGCCCATTGAAATTTCATCAAGTCTGAACGATTCCTTATCGAGGAAAATAAGCTTAGAATTAGCGAGTGTGACTTAACCTCAAAGCCGGTAAATTCGTCGATAAAAAAATCGCTCTTGTGTCTATTTTTGCATTGTTTCCAGGATGACAACGTTGACGTTGTGGCGAACAACGCTGGCGACAGAGTCACAGCTGCTGTCGTCGCGTTCAACGATTCTGAAAAGGTTCGATTCCTTGTTTTTCCCATTTTTTTTAGGTTAGAATCACATTTCGGCCGTGCAACTAAAAAAATTGACAAATTATCGCTTATGCTGGTTCCAGATTATTGGCTTGGCTGCTAAAGCGGGTTTATTTAGGAACGGCGCAGTTTCCGTCATTCATAACAAACGCTTGATGAACAAAGACATTGATACCGCGGAGTTGGAATTGGCGCTAAAAAGTAGTCCTAGCAAGTTGATCAAAGATGCAAAAAATCTACATTATTCCATCAAAAATGGAGAAAACAGTGAAAAAATCACACCTGCCGATATATCGACCATGATTTTTGAAACCATGTACGATATTTCTACCACTGCCGCCCACGATGACGAAGAACACAACGTCGTACTTTGCACGCCGCTCAGATTCAGTTCTGCCAGCATCAAAACCTGGAGCCAATCTGCCCAGGCTGCCGGCTTCAAAGTCCTTCAAACCATCGGCGAGCCCACTGCCACTTGTATCGCTCATGGCATCGGCAAAGATAAGAAAAAAACTGAGTGAGTAATCTTTGCAGCAAAGCATTTCGTCCATTGAAACACTATCGGGTCATCGTGACGCGTATCGAAAAACCTGTTCCTCGATTCATTGGGACCCACTTTTTTTGGCACCTCGTTTGCTCTGCAACAACTACTTCCCTGGGATTGACTTTTCCACCAATACTTCGTAAACAAATTATGTTTACCTTGTCAAAATGTAGAATCGCCAACCAAATTAGTTTGAAAGTGTGTTTAGAAATGATGAATACAAAACCAAATTGTACAAAGTTGAGTGGGAAAGCAAATTGGAAGACATGGAAACTTTATTGCAGAACCACAGGAAATTTTTCCTATGGGTCCAGCATTTTCTAATGAAAATGCTGGACCCATAGCTGGAAAAAATTGGAGGATTGAAGAACTTTATAAGAAAGTGCACAGCAAAATTTCAGTTACTTGATTTTGATGAAATCTACAAAAATCAAAATAATTGCCTTGGGTGAAATTTTCGCGACTCGTCCGGAATCGGAAAAATGTTAAATTTTTATTTTTTTTATACAAAAAATAGCATTGGATAGAAACTTTTCCATTTGAAGTTTTGGCCAACGACAAATTTTCTACGCAATGTTGACGTGCCATTTCGGGCTGAAAACTTGGGAAGATTTTTTGCGTTTAATTTCGGATTTGATTGAGGAATGCGACAACGGCCCGATACCGAGAATTCCAAATTTTTGGCAGAAAATTGACCCACAGTATGAATATTGAATCGCACGGAACTGCAAATTGAAACGACTAGAAAAGAAAAATGTAAACATTTTCAGATTGGTTCTAGTCTACAGAATAGGAGGATTGACGAGCGAGGTGACGGTAATCGAAGCGATTGGTGGGGCATACAGAGTATTAGCGACGAAATATTATGCAGAGTTGGGCGGGAACAAGCTGACACAGTTGTTGACAAAATACTTGGGTAACGAATTCAGCAATAAATACAAATTGGATCCGACTGAGAGCAGGCGATCGATATCGAAGCTGAATACCGAAGCGGAGAAGTGCAAGCACATATTATCGACGATGTCATCGGCGCATTGTTTCGTTGAGTCGCTGTACGACGGAGTTGATTTCAGTTACAACATCAGTCGAGCACGTTTTGAGAACCTCATTGGCCCGTGCGTCTCCGAGTACATAAAACCAATCGAGGACATTTTCAAACAGACCGGACACACTTTCGAAGACATTGGCAAAATAATATTGTCCGGTGGTACAATGAAAATTCCAAAACTACAAGAAAAAATCGGTTCGCTCTTCCCAAATGGCGAAGTTTTGAACAACAAATGGAGTCCTGACGAAACAATGGCCATCGGTGCCGCTATTCAATCGTCCATACTTTTGTCTCACGGCATGTACGATCGTGAGCTCAATTCGAGAAACGTCGAACTTCATTGCCTCGACAAAACGATCGCAGTACAAATCGACGATCTCGAACCCATCCTCATTCCCAAAGGCACTATCGTACCCATCAAAATATCTACCACTCTTGACGTACCCAAAAATTCCGAGGGGAAAACCAAAGTTCAGATTTTCGAACGTCCCACCAATCAGGATGGATCCTCCAAAAAAATTGGATTGGTAAGTGATGTTTACTTTGTTATCTAACCCTAGAACGGTAGCCTGGGGTCAAAAACGACCCCAGGCGACTTTGAATCCCACGCCTTTTTTCCCTTCGTTTTCCCGTTTTTTTTTTATCGTTTTGCCGCATTTTTCACTGATTCTTTGACTCTAAGCAAAGTTGCTCTAGGCTTACGTGATTCTGCCTTAAAAAACGAAAAGAATGAGCCCAGGTTGAACCCTTTTTGTTAAATTTTACCGAAGATATGAATTTTGCAAAATTGGGCTCATTTATGACCCGAGGTTATCGGAATAGGTCAGAAAAAATAAGGTTACCGTTTTAGGGTTAAATTGATTAAAGATTTTCCATGCTTACACTTCTGCGAAGGGATTGTTTAACCATAGGCTTATCTAGGATTACAAATGTTTCTCGCATATAGATTTTTAGGATAAGATTTGAGGATGAAAATATTTGGGAGTAGAGCTGTTTCAGATTAGAGATATTTGACCTCGTATTTGACAAAGAGTTATCAAAGATAAGAGTTATCAAAGATTAGAGTTGTTGTGCTGCCTCAATGAATCATGATACTTTTTGTTTATCGCAAGAAGTACGATAAAATTCACGGATAGAAGTCAGTGCCAAAAAAAATGGTACGGTATGGAGCTTGGAAGTTATACTTACGAGCGATGAATGAAACTTTGAGCTATACAATGATTGTGCGAAATGGCACCTGGATGAACTCTCCTCCCTTTTTGTTGCCCATACAAATTCCAAAAAGAGGTAGCAGCACTTCCGAATGAAAACAAAGTTCCCATTTCTTACACATTTCGGTAACCACCGCACGTTACGAACCGTAGTGATGCCTTTGTGATGGACATTTCGAAAATTTCTCAAAAGGAAAAAAAACGTACGTGATAGCGGTAAAACTCTCCCCGTTTCATTGGATCCTTTCACAGAGAGTTGAGTAGTTGAGTAGTCAATGGTGAAAAGGAAGAACCATTTTATTGCTGTACCTCGGAGTTCATTACGAATCCGACTACAAATTTGTGACCGCATTGGAACCAGAAAATTTAATAAAGCAGAGGGAAAACAATAAAAATGAAAAAGACTGAAAACATTCAACGACAAAAAAGAAAGTTTAAGGGCCAAGGAATTTAGCAAAATACGTCTCATACAGCTCGCACGTGGCCAGCATTCTTTATTCCCATAAATGAATTTTCTCCGATGATAAAAAAAAACGGAGCGAGGAAAATATTGAAAAATGTGCGCTGTCGTGACATCTGCTCAGGGGAATTTCCCATTTTCGGCCTCTCGATCCCTGCCACATGTTGGCAATAAAATAATCGTGGACCCTGGTCGACCCGGTGACTATAAAAAAAAAAAAGACCGACGCATCCCGTTCACGTTGCACGGCGGTACTTCTTGTAGGGACTTGGCATAATTAATGAAAGCTCCCCCGAAACTAGAGAATGGTTTTCAAAATTTCAACCACAACAGACCCCAAACTGGTTGCTCCGAACAGATCGCTGCTGTGATTGGAGATCGTTTGGTTTGTCAAACGACATTGAAGAATTTTAATAAGAGGTATCTCAGTGGCTGATCCATCATCTTGAAAAAATCAGTTTTTCACTTTAGTGTTTTTTACTGGCGGCTGTAGTTTTCGTACGTGAGCCAAACGACTCGCTTTATTTTTGGGTTTTTGTGAACAAATACGACGGTGACATCAGGGTTTTCTTTTTCTTTGAATAGCGCAAAATAAAAAGAAGTTTCTAATGATATTTTCATAAATCTGTACTCATATATCAAAGGCTTTGTTTCATTTTCTTTTAAATTAGGATACTTCCGCTACGAGTAACATGCGATTTGATGGGACTAAAAAAATAGATTTATGTAATAACTATACGGCAAAGTTCAATTTTTTTTTTTAATCGACGCAGCATAGTTCAGTCTACAACATATTTGAAGGTCAATCTTATATAGTGAATTATCGCCATACATCCTTACTTTTTATATTTTGGGCATACATCCTCAAGCTGTAAACTAAACCACTACTATCCAATGCTGACCTTGAAGATTTTATCGATAATCATAAAATCTGGCTAAGTAGTGAATCGATGTGGCAACGCCGCATGCCTAGACAGCCACGTACTCTATCTACGCACTCTTCAGCAGCTTTGCTCTGCATGGCGTTGAGTGGCCATTGCTGCCAACCTCAATGCGTCCTGTTGTCACCATCTAACATTGAACTTCGCCAACAGACAGCGTTTAACTATCATGTAGATTGAGGAAACATGAACCGAAGCAACGTTTAGACGCGAAGTCTCGTTTTACGAGCATGACAAAATTTACCAACCCTGTTATTAAAAAATATCATTCAGCATGTTCTGTGTTGTCAAGTTGGTAGTGCCATGAACCTCCTTATTTAGGTAATAGTCTGAGTGTATACAATGTCGACCATACTGATCACTCCATCAACATGAGAAAGATGATGGATCAGTCACCTCGAATTTTCGAAATTGAAATTCTTCGATGTCGTTCGACTAATGAAAAAAAGGCTCTGTCAGCGTACGCAGGACGATGGCAAAAATCCGCTGACGGGCTTTTTTTGGTCAAATCGCGTCGGAAATATTGAATTTAGAAAATTGCAGCTGTCTCTCTCACACTCACATTGCGAGAAAGCGACTGCTCCATCACCTTAACCGATTTTGTGAAGTTAGATGGAGGAATTTTTTTATTTTGTTGTACTCGTCACGCTATCGCTTTTTTCAGATTTCTCTGAATACGAATGGTGGCAAGCTGAAAATTGATACGGATCTGACCGAGGCGAGTTTGAACGTTCACATAACTGATACTTCGGCGAACAAGAAATCGTCTTTTCGCTTTGGCATACATGAGGACGACTCGTAATACTCGTTCTGACAAATGTACATATTAAAAGTATTTCATGAGTTCAATAAAAACGATCAATACCGGATTTACGACATCGTTTCCATTTTGTTATTTCCTCGTTCGCTTGTTCGCATCGTAACCTCAGCGACTTGGAACTTGCTAGTTGCGCATGAGCTTTATCCGTCTCGGCGAAGCTTCCTCCCACCATTTTTCCTTGCCCCACTATTCGGTGACCTAACCAATCACAAATTCGACCTTATCCCCGTCAACACAAGAGAAAAAAACTTCTTACTTCGTCTGCTGTGTCGAATTTTACGGAAGAGGTCATTTCAAGATAAATTTCGAGTAGTTGGGAGAGGGGATTTGTTATAGACGCGCCGATAGTCATATCGCGTATTATTTCGTGTCGAGTTGCGCCCTATCGCTCTTCTGCTGGAGCGGCCATTTCGTGTCACCCGATATCTCATCCGTTTGCATTCCTCGTACTCCCTGTAATCAATCTAGAAGAAATAACTCCAACCAGCAATTCAGCAACTCGAGCATTATCGTTATCATTTTAATCTCTTCAATATCATTGTGCAACGACCAAAGTTTCGCCCTTGAAGAAAAAATTGGATCGAACGAGCGCGCCACTTGGGGCAGATTACCGAACTATTTTCTGAAAAAACCGTTATTCATAGCAACAATGAAATAGTTTGTAAAAAACACACATTGGGTTTTCATTAATCCGCATTCGATAATGCTCATAATTCTCCATTGTCGATTTAGAATTACGCGTTGAATTTGATGAAGTTCTGCACATGATTTCGACGCGTTTCATGAATATACGATTTTCTCGTGGTGGCGCTCGAGTCGGCTTTCCTAGGGTTTTGTTGTTCTAGAAATATCGGTGGAAGGGGAAAGGGGCCTTAAGCCCTGGCTGATCTATACAGTGCAAATGTTTTGTTCCACACATATATTATTTCCCTTTTAATTTCTCATTGCTTTGTTATAAAATCTGTGTGTGAAGTGAAAGTCGTTTCTGCAAAGACTTCGGCGAAGGTGAGTAAGTCTTGAAGTAACGCGCGGCAAGGGGAAGGGGAAGTTTTTTTTGAGAAAGTGGGTTGTGAAAGCTCGTGGGACCACCGCCCGCCATACACAAAGTGACAAATTGGAAAATAGTGACTAGCGCGCGTTGCAGCGCGGTCATATTGGTGGCGGCCATCTTGGCTACAAGAGTACGCGCGCGGGGAGTCTCAGAATCAGAAACTCGGGCTCTTTGAGGAGGGAGCTGTCAGTCTATCTGAAACTATATTTTTTTTCTTCATCAATTCCTGTGGTGTACAAATTTTATTTTTCACAAGTTTTCCCTCCCGATCAAGTGATCAACGACCACCGGACACTAAAAAATCGAAGCGCGTTTCGTCTATTTGTTCGCCTTGGTTATTCCCTAACTGCGAAGCCTGCGATCCAATCGATTCAGTGAAGCCTGAGTGTAACATATACGAATATAGACGGGCTCACACATAGAAATACGACGAAGCGATAGAGCCAGAGAGCCCGTCGCAGAGCTGCTTCTTCGTCTTGCGACCTCTTCATTCGCGCCCGTGTATATTTTGTCAATTTATCCTTCCAAATAAACAAATTTCTTTTTCTTGTCTTGTTCACACTCTTCGGACAGTTTGAGCGCGAAATTTTTTTCCTTTCCCCTCTTCCTTCTCATCACCGCCCACGTTGTGCGGTAATACGTCCGAAAACAAGTTTTCCTTTCGATCTTCCTTTCTTTACACCTTTTTTTTTTTTACCTCTTTCTCCTCTCGCTCGTAATTCCGTGGGCGCCAACTTCGCGGTCGCTTTGTGTACAATTTTCAAGTTATTTACGTGTAAACAATCGACAAACTGCCAGTGATTTTGCGTGCTTCGGACTGTTAATTTTTTGTTTTCCAACGAGTTTCCAGGATTATTCAAATGCAAAGGTATTGCTGATCGAAGTTTTAGATTAAATACACATGTGCCGAATGACACATTCGTTTAAATAATTAACACATGATCCACTAACCTAATTTTCTTTCTGCTTCTCCCTTCCTATTCTTAAAATCTCAATATTTTCATTTCTTCCTTTAACTTCCCGCCTATTTTGTCAACGACAAATTTTCGACCAGGAATTTTGTCGAAAGCTAGACGCTCGATCGATTTTGTTATATTTTTTTCTTGCCTTTTCCACTTCCGCGTTCTTGATAAAAATAAACAAGAAAGTAGTTTTGGGCTTGACGAAAAAATTCACCGAGCTATTTCGGCAACTAATTCGCCAATAGATCGAAAATTCATTCAAACAATCTACAAAAATAATTTTCCAACTAATTTGACATTTCGATTTCATTCGAATGGTTCATATAGTCCAAGAAATTGAAAAATCTGTAAAATGAAAAAAAAAATAAAAAAATCTAGTCTCGATTTTTTCACTAATCGTTAAACTTGATGACACGAAAACCATTTTCTTTACAATGCGAAAAAGTAATTGTCAACGCTTTGCGGTTCCTTAGAAATAAATGCGAGCCTCCAATTTTGTATTTCTCCACTCTCATGTTTCTGTTATTCATTTCTGCCGGAGATTCTTTCACTTTCAAAAACTCTCTGGAATTCTTTTTTAGTTTTATGTCCAATAAAAAAAAAGTGAAAAATTCATTTTTTAGGCGATCAACGCAATTTTTTTGATTATCGACGCAATTTATTTCAGGGTAGCGTCGAAACAGATGAAAGGAATTGAGCACGCGGATACTCACAAGGACATGAAAATGCAATGATATGTGAAGGGCACGATAGGATGTTGATGCGGAAAAGATGAGGTTCCTAGCGGCACAGGAGGATGGGTACGGGGTAGGTTTGGTGCAGGACCGACTCCCCGACTATGCGGAAGAAAGCATGATGGCTGCCACTGGTGATACAGAGCCAGATGAGCTACCGAGGGTCGAGGAAGGTTCGATGATATCGAACCTCCCTCTTCTATTCGTCGATGGATATCCCAGCTCTCTGGACAGAATAACATTGGTGAATATTCATTTCGGCATTGATATCGAAATTATTTCATTTTTGTATCCTCAATAAGAAGCTGAAGTTTGCATCGTTGGAATGCAACAAAATTCTGGTTTTTCAAATGGAATATTTGGTGGGGATCATGAAACGATCATCCTTTAGGATCCAAACACAAAATCGATACGAAAATTGTCGTGGTTTGAAAAATTGAACGAACAATTAATAGAAAAACGTTTCTTTCGTTGGATCAATAAATTTGTTCAAAAAATCAGAGATATGTTGTCAAGCTTGGAAAAAAAGTTCAATAAACATTTAACCCACTTTACATGGAAAATTCATTCATATTATGCACAAATTTCCCGTAAAATAAAAACTCGATTTCATAGTAAAAATTCTTGTCCTTGAACGATTAAAGGAACAGTCGAGAATTGAAACTCAAAATTTTCTCTTGTGAATAGAGGGTAGGCTTCGGCTACCCTCAAATTTTTGAGTTCGGGAGCTGCTGGGCCATGTAGCAGACACTTCAATAAGTAATCCAGAATTTTTTCAGATTTTTTACTCCGGAAAACTTTGCAAACCCGATCGTTTCTTAAAATTTCGAGTATGCACACCGTGCCCTCGATAATTTAGTATAAAAAAATAATTTAGAGTTGCAAAAATCCAGATTTCAACCTCTAAACTTCGATTCTCCTACCCATGAATGACCAAATTGAAAATTGGTTTTCTTTCATCGCTACGAGTCGAATATTCATTTATCGCAACTCATCCTGAACTTCTAGAAACAACTGGAACGTTTCATAGCGTTTATGGTGCAATGTTCATTGGGACACGACACCGCAGAGGTCATATGTGAGCCTCCATGGTGGCCTAAGGAAGTCAAATTCACCAACCCATTAATACGACCAAGGAAGCTAAACGACGTGAGTACATTTTTTTATTTTTAAAGACGCTGCAGCCGCTCGACGCCAAGTATTGAAATGAAAATTGCTTTTCTGGTGCTATGCACTAGGTTCGGCATTTTTTCCACTCGATATAAAAAATCTTGTAATCTACAAACCGAAACAGAGAAAAATCATTTTTTTTTTCAAATCGATATGCAAGAATTTGAAAAAAAATGGATTCTGAGAAAAAAAACTGTATTTTCATGGATTTGTTGTTCCGAATGTTATAGAGCTGGATGGCGAATTTAAAAAAGTTGGTATTTCGGTGCTACACGTACCACAGAAGCGAATATTTGCTACGCTTCTGTTCCTGCCTCGCCCAATATCCGCGCGACAAGCTTTACTATGTGAATAATTGGGATTCGACGACGAGTCTTTACCACAAGGTCACGGGGAAGTTGCTGGTAACCTTTCGCAACGAAAATATGGTGCGTTGAAATAATGAAATTACATAATTAGCTGCACTGTTTGTGGGAAAGAGAAAATATTGGTGAAAAATCGTTTCCGCATAAAATTCCCTATGTCCGGCGTCGGAAATGACTCACAAATCTGCACAATCAGTTCGGACACGCGAAAATTAGTAATTATTTGGTACAAAACAACTTTGAAAATTTCAGAACTATGACAAAGTCGTGGAAAGTCCTCGGAGATGCTTATTGCCCCAGCACGGATGTTCCTCCAGTTTTCAAAACAAAGCAAAACAGCAGCAGAAACAATCGCACTCGTTGGTCGTCATACAACCCCCGTCGGACGATATTTACTTGTGCGACAATTGCGATGCTGAATTTGTTGGACTGGAAAAAATGAAGGTACGGGAGACCCGAGAAATTGACTGAAAAATTCACAGAATAACGCTAACCTTTTAAGGACGGGGATTTTTACGGTGAAATCGAACTTTCATTTTATACAAAATTTATGCATAATGTCGAAGAATTATTGAAGTGGAGTGTCTGAGCAAACCAGTGGTCGATGTTTCGACCAGACCCGTCTGTAACGTAAACCCCTATGTTAGAAATTTCATCTGACGACTTAACGAGTGTTTTCCTACGTAATTTGATGGGCTAAGAACGAAAAAAATGGTTCAAAAAATCTCGGAGTCATCCTTGACCTTAAAAATTGCTTCGTTTTCACTTTAGTTTCAAAATTGATATATT
Organism: Hyposoter didymator; assembly: GCA_037952995.1. Taxonomy (NCBI): domain Eukaryota; kingdom Metazoa; phylum Arthropoda; class Insecta; order Hymenoptera; family Ichneumonidae; genus Hyposoter; species Hyposoter didymator. Next base: position 17,691,427 of record JBAJMU010000001.1, on the reverse strand, counting down.
TACGTTTTTCAATGCGCTGGGTTCGACTACATTTGTCTTTTTGCTCGAATATTACTCAAATGATGACACACCAGTCCCCATCCGATGGATCCCATTGGTTTTGTACACTGGGAATGAAATTTTGTTAAAAATCGTCGATATTTTGTTGAATACGGTAAACTAAATATTTTTTTTATAATTTCATAATTTTTGTTATTTTGGCAGTATATTTGGTTTCTAACGGAATTGTCAGCGAAATTTACGAGTGGAACGACTAAAATTTGCCTCCGAAGAGACTTTCTAACATTTTTTTAGCTGCATTGACATAATTTTTGGGATTATTCAAAAAAATGTTTAGTCAAACGTATTGAACAAAATATCCATCTTTTTCAACAAAATTTTGTTTTCAGTGTATCCCATGGATGCTCGATATATCGACCAGACCCGTCCTTAAAAGGTTCATATTTAATATCAAAATAGAAAAAATCTTGTAAATAATTCCACTGAGATACAAAAAAAAAAGCTTTTAGTTTCAATGGAGTCGTTGTCGATTCTAAAATGACCAAAAATTTTGAAATTCTATTTTTTGCATCCCGTGCGAAAAGAAAATTATATCGACTCCTCAATGAATTTGGCAGGATCATGAAAAGACGTGCGGGGAACAGAGCACATCGTTTTCAAGGTCGGAGACACCGAGCGAAATATCGCCAGCAACGGAATTGCCGCAAAATCAATTTCTCGAATATTTCCGATTATTTTCGTCGGACAGTCAAGGCTCCAAGCGAGCCGAAGTTCCATGCTCCTTTCCGGACGATTTCGCAATCGTAACGGAAAGTCGAAACTCTCGGCGCGTTCGTGGCTCCGTTACTTTGACCAGATGTCCATCGATTCCCTTCTCCTCACCCGCGGGACTCGCAATGGCCAAAAAATCCAAAATGATGACCGAGGGCACTCAACAAGAGCGTCTCGACAGGATAGAACGTTATATGCACGCGCCCGCTCTCGGTAAATCCCCCAGGCCGAAATGGCTCGATCGATTGGTCGAGTATAATCGATGGGTCGTCACTTACAAGCCACCTAATCGAGATAAGCTTCTCAACGATGACCCCCAACAACAACAACAACAACAGCATACTCACGAGTATAAATTCAATGTTCGGCGACATAAAATGGGTGCGTTGACAAATTAAAATTTATTTTTATTTTTTAATTTTTCTAAAAACTGTTAATCATCACAAAAAATCGAGTTTTCGGACTTGAAATTTTTCGTTTGAAACATTCAAACACTTTCCGCCACCTGTGCCTTCAAAAAAACCGAAAAAAAAAATACTGACAAAAAACTGTTGATCACATTTCCGGAAAGAATTTGGTTCGGCATTCAATTGATTTTTCATTTTCTGAAAAAATTCCATAGCATACGAACCTTCGGGAATATCGGACAAAATGTGCACTGAAAACAACATTTTGGTGAAATAGATCGATATTTTGTTCGATACGTTCGACTAAACGTTTTTTTTAAATAATCCCAAAAATTGTGTCATTGCAGCGAGAAATATTTTGGAAAATCCCTTCGGAAGCAAATTTTAGTCGTTCCACTCGTTAATTTCGCAGACAATTCTCTTAGCAACCAAATACACTGCCAAAATAACGAAAATTTTGAAATTATCAATAAATATTTGGTTTACCGTATTTAACAAAATATCGACGATTTTTAGCAAAATTTTATTCCTAGTGTGGGAAAAGAATTTTTTTTTTTGCCTGTTTTTCAACGATTTCGATGGATTATCGAGGAATTTTCTTCTTCCAGTTCTGAGTATCAGTTCTCAGCTGCTGTACATGAGTTGCAAGCCGATTTACGTTCCGGTGGAGCGTCTGAGTGAATCTCGGATAGCAGAATTGCGTCGGGATCCATCAAAGTACAAATGTCCGGTTGGGGGAATAGCAGCATCGCGAGTGAGATTGCGTCCGGGTCCGAAATTCTTACCAAAGTGTCGTCGAACGGACCGTTCGAGTTTGCCGTCGAACGGCGGGAAACAATCGGGTCTCCGAAAGTCGGAGGTCGATGTTGGAGAAAAGGCGGAATCGGTGATTGTTCGTGACACGATAAAAAATTCGACAACGGGCAGTCGGTTGCGTTCGGAGAATTGGAAAGACTTTGCGGTGATAAGACCGGTCGAAGAAACTTCGAGCCGAGCCACCAACGGACACAGCAACCTCGATAAATCGAGTAAAAACATCGTCATCGTCGACCTTTGCTCTTCCGATGAAGAAACCGAGGCTGCACCTTTCTCATCCGATGAAAATCGAGATCCCATGCGAACAGCCACCTCCACAACGACCAACAACAAAATCTCACTCGTCAAAAATCTGACAACCAACAAATTTCGTACGAAAAGCTGCGTTCGCGTATCCCCAGATTCTACCAGTGACTGGCTCCGGGACAATGTTCTTACCGACGAAAATGACAAATGTCCTGGCAAATGCCATCCCAGTGTTGTCCGAGAAAATTGCGCCCAATTTTCACCGATTTTCAAACCAGCACCTTAAATTCTAAAAAATGAATAAATTTAATAAACAAAAACTCTAAAAGCCAGAACGAAAAGAAAGGAGACAAGAAATACCGGAACAAAGATGATTCGGCAGCGAGCTGAATTTGCATCATCGTTGAAAATCTCAATATCTTTTTGTTTTTGTTTTTCTTTCTTTTTTTTTGTGTGAACTTTGGTCAATGTTGCAATTTCCTTCGAAACGAGCAGACAAAGTTAACGAAAAAAATGTCAACACTTTGAGGAAATTTCGCGTATGATTTCGTTGCGATTTCCCAAGTCAAAAACGACAAAAATCTTCGCATTGATATTTAATTATTGGAAAAAGTTGTTAACAATTTTCCCTGCCAAGATATTGTTCAACAAATGATCGAGCAATTTTTCTCCCCGGGTTCAACACCCACATTGTTTTTAAGAGTTCGTTTCCTCTCTTGGAAATAGCACAATTTCCGCAACTCCTCGTTCAATAATTTGGAAACAATCAAAATGCAAAGTTGAACGTTTTCAAGCCCAAAAACTTGTGGCTTTCTTTCCGTTTGTACGGAATTTCGAAAATAAAAAGTTGCCGATTGAAAAATAAGTCCTTCGACGTTGCTCAAAATAAAAACCACAAAATCGGAGAATTTCCAACTTTCACCAATTCGTCGACAAATTTTCTCAAACATAACCAAAAAACAATTCATAGCAGAATCTCACAATCGATTATTTCGCAAGTGAAAAAAAAAGTAAGAAAATGGCGAATCGAAAGAATGAAAATCGTGAATAAATGTTTTTCCCTCAAATTAGTTGCGCGATTCAACGATGGCAAATTTCAACGAAACGGCGAGCGACCGATATTTACGAAGAAAAAAAAACATTAAATCATCATTATTTAAAATCATAATGCACGTTAAGTTTGTTTTAATATTTATTGTTTATACGTTATGGAGACAAGAGTGAAAATGAATGAGATGAGTGCGACTGAATCGAAAGGAAAATGTGCGTGCGAATGGCTCTGTCCCTGAAAATAATTTGTTTTGTTTTTTTTTCCCGAAATATCTCGCCACATTGGTACGAATATTCGATATCTATTTGTGATAGATAAAAACTTGTTCAAAGTAACTCGTGTTTAGTGTTTGGAGCCCGGAAAAAAACGATCAGTGATACAAAATTAACGAAAAAAAAAACACGACAGTGGGAGTTTGTATTCGAAGAAAAAGGCGAGATTTAGTACCGCAAATCGTTAATATAAATATGCGTTCAACTATTTTCACAGGAGAGAACGAGTCGTCATTTCAACACGACACGATAAATTAGTTGTTAAGCATTTTTTACGACTGGCTATTTCTAGTCAAATCTGTGGCGAAATTTAACTGATTATTTTTACACGCTTTACACACTAAACGTAGATAAATTTTCTGAGCCCTGTTCCAAAATCTGTTAAACAATGGTATCAATAAATTTATCAAATCATCCAAACTTCAGCCTTCATTCAAAACTTTTTTTTCTTTGACTCTGCACTCTATTTTTTTCCATTTTGACTTATTTTTCTTCACTTTCCGAACAAAAAGATTTTTCGCTCTTCGGTATGGAAACGAATATTTATTTCATTACCGAATTTTTACAAAAGGTTCGTTTTGCTTCATAAGACTTTAGATTTTCTCGAGGAAAAACAAAATCATTATATTCGTCACGATCGCGAGCACTTTTGAATAACTTCCCCTTGCATGAGCTTCGAATTCGAGTTCGAATTTCAATGTTTTTGGGAAACGGTAATCGACCATTCGAATTTTCTTATTTTTAGAAAGTCTATGATGTTTTTATTTTTTTCTCGGTTTACTGCTAATGAAAAATTATTAGAATGCAGTAAAAAAATTTTAAGGGTCGATTGAAAAAAAATATGCGCGGCGGACTGCAGATTTTTTGTGGAGTTAAAAAAAAAATCGTACTTTGAATCGCGAAATTGGAGAGTATAATTATTTCGAAATATGAAGTTGTAGTTTTTTTTTTCTGGACCTTCAATAGCACGTGAAAACAATCCAATACTAGATTTCGCCACATTGATTTAACCGGAAATTACGATTGTCCGCAAAACCAAATTTTGTGGCTCGAGCAGGTTTTTTTTTTTTTTTTTTTTAATTTTCTTAACGACTGGAAAAGCCAATACGTTTTACTTTCAGTTGAAAATCTTCATGAGACATAGGAAAAGAATGAAATTTCGTTCAACCAGACCCCGAAATATTTTGGTAAATGTTCCGAATGTTATTTGTTTATAAATTTTGCTTTTTTTTTCATCGTGATAATTATTGCATCAGAAGATATGTAATTTTAGATTCCTGTAAATATATGTATTTATATTCTTCATAACGAAAAGAATTTGCAGAAATAATAATCCACCAAATAAATTTGAAAAATTACAATTCTGAAAATATCGACGAAGGACTCCGCAAATTTAATTTGCTTCACGACCCTTTCTCATACAAACGTCTAGTGTCCTGGTAGTTATGCCGATGAAATCGGCATAACTACCAGGTTACCAGGTACCTAGGTACTAGTTATGGTACTAGTACCTTACCAGGTACTAGTTATGCCGATGAAATCGGCATAACATCGGCTGTAACATCGGTTACAGGGTTTCCGTGGGCCGGGTCGATTACCGCTACCACTTTTATTATCAATGGTTACTCGGTTTTCACCGCCCGGCCCGAGTATGGCAACCAATTTCATTTTCGATGGTTACTCGGGATTCGCGGTTTGGCTCGATCCTCGCAACGAGCTTTTTTTCTATGGTTACGCGGTCTTCGCGGGCCGGGTCGATTTCGCGGGCCGGGTCGATTACCGCTACTAATTTTAATCACGGTGGTTACCCGCGGCCCGCGAAAACCGAAATTCAGTTTTCGATGGTTACTCTTCCATGACTACCTTACACTGGAAATAAAATTTTGTTAAAAATCGTCGATATTTTGTTGAACACGGCCAACTAAATATTTTTCGATAATTTCAAAATTTTCCTTGTTTTGGCAGAATATTTGGTTTCTAGTGGAATTGCCAGCAAAATTTACGATTGGAACGACAAAAATTTGCTTCCGAAGAGACTTTGTAGAATATTTCTTGCTGCGATGACACAATTTTTGGGATTATTCAAAAAAACGTTTAGTCGAACGTGTCGAACAAAATATCGATCTTTTCGAACAAAATTTTGTTTTCAGTGTAATTTCTTTTCAATATTCCAGAGATTATAGGAGAAATAAAAAATGAAATGAAACTGGACACACACGGGAAGGATTTTTTGATATTTAGGAGAAGGGTATCGGAGGCTTTGATATTTTTTTTCCGTCGTACAATATTGTTTTTCATATTCACATAGACTTAGTAATATTGTTATGATGCATTTCGATCAAGCAATTTGCAAAACATTTTTCGATTAAATTTGCAATGACTTTTTTCATCCGTTGATAAAGGAATGAAGAATTAAATAATTATGTTGCTACATCTACAAACACAAATGGGGGAATTTCCGAGCCCATTTTGTATCGCAGAAAAAACATTATAACAAAATGTTTCCGCAAATTGTGATTTTTTTGTCATGTCTGCGTGGCCTCAACGGCAATCCCGTTATTTTTACAAAATGGCTACTGCGTTCTCACGTGATAATCTTACACAATCAGCACAAAGCGCACTAGTGGCATATAGCAAAGTCTACGTGAAGATATAGCCATACCGAGAGCCATACAGGCCTCGAAGATGCAGCAACGAGGCCTCAGCCTTGCTTTTTTTCCTGAAAATCGGGGATAAAATTTTTTCCAGGAACGCTATCGACGAGAAAGGACACGCAGGGCGACTCCCAGCATCACCTCGAATCGCTAGATCTCCGAAAACGCGTCTCAGTAATTCGGCACCACGGGGTCGAATTTTTTAAATTCTTCACATGGAATTCATCTTAACCTCAGCATGCAACAGAACGAGTTGAATAAAAAGACAAGCAACAAAATGACTTGTTTTTTTTGCGAATTCTCTTTCACACAGGGTGAAAATTCTTTCCGCTCTTTCGGTTCAGTTGCCCTTCGTACAGTCAGGTTTCGTCGAGATTTTCTTGAATATAATGAGCGACCTTTTCATTCGTTGCAATAAAATTACGAAGAAATTGTGGGAAGGAATTTACGGAATCCTGTCTCTCTGTCTTTACATCATCTTATTTGCCAAGCAGCGTATCAAGGAATCTCCAGAATCTGCTCTTTCGCACAAAGGTACACCACCCTCGACCCTGATGCAATATTGCTAAACTTGTCAACCTCTTTCGAGCTTGAGCGGAAAATCGGTTTGCTACAATTGCATCATTTCTCTACAAGAATGAAAACAGCGAAAAAACGGCTAGAAAAATGTTTTTTTTTCATTGTAAAAAAGGCAATAATCGAGCGATTTATCGTATTCATTCTGTAGACGAAAATCTGTATTTTTTTACTGTTGTGATCGCTATTATTTCTTGTGGATATTGCGGGTCATAATATGTAATTAGAGGATTGGTTGCGGATTCCTTTTCCGTCTTTTGTTCCTCGAGGACAAAGCCTGGACGAGCCCGACTGGAAACTTAACCCATAGTGCGTTTGTTAACCCGTGAACAATTCGAAACGACACTGGAAATAAAATTTTGTTAAAAATCGTCGATATTTTTTTGAAAACGGTAAAATAAAATTTTTTTATAATTTCAAAATTTTCATTATTTTTCCAGCACATTTGGTTTCTAATGGAATTGTCAGTAAAATTTACGATTGGAACGACGAAAATTTGCTTCCAAAGAGACTTTCTAGAATATTTCTTGCTGCGATGACACAATTTTTGGGATTATTCAAAAAAACGTTTGGTTGAACGATCGAAATATCGATCTTTTCCAACAAATTTTTTTCATCAGTCCGAAGATTTCAAGTTGCTACAGCGATCACCGCACTATCAAAAAGTTGGAAATTGAAAGCTGCTCGGCTAATTCAATGGCGGTTACATTTTCACGATATTTTGTCGAAACACGAGGTCTTGACAATGAGTGATTTTTCGATAAGAAATAATTTATGAGATTCGTATAGGACTCGCAGGTTTCAAAATAGGAAGTTGTTTCGCTAGCATCTTTCCACCCTCTTTTCCTCTATTGACTATATTATTGGCCTGTTGAGGGTATTCACGGGTCGCGGGGTGATTCTGCTGCGCAGGATGGAACGTTTAGCTGAGCATTGGCATCTGACTCTTTATAAAAGGCATGTTCGAATTACACAATACGCAGGTCAGTCAGTGTTCCGCCTGATAAGATAACGGTCCAGCATGCCCTGCGCGTTCAAAGCTTTACTTTGCAACGTTTAATGTCGAAGAATCGTTCACCTTTAACGCAGTAATAATTCTTAGGAATCGTATAGGCATTAAAAATTTCAATATGATCGATTGGAAATAAAAGCATAAACTGAATTATTAGAGTGATGAATGACAACCGCCAGATCGTGCTCAGTAGAATCAACACAAACTCGAACACGTGTTTCGACATTAATTATTCGCGAAAAGTGCGTGCACAAGTTTTTTGTTTTGTTTACTTAGTTTCGAAAGGAATGGAATAAAAAATATTTATAAAGGACGAAAGTTGATTGGAAAATGTGTATGAAAATTCGTATGGTAATGAATGAAATGAAATAAGATTCGGTTCGACGGTACCTTACGATAAAAACCATTATAATCACAAATTTTTCCGTTCTCATGAAAAGCATCGTATAGTTGTTGGAAAAATAGAGTCAATGCTCTTAATAAATCGTTGATCAGTATATTATATAAAAAGACAATAAATACAAAGATAATAAATTAAAATCATGGAGCAAGACGATCTGGACGCAGCAGTACCGGAGAAATATTTAGTGAGACTGATGAAAATTATGAATGCAGGCGACAACGAAACGGTGGAAGATCTTTCGGTACCTCATATTCGGCCAACTGTCAAGAATGTCTATCCCCTGTTCATATTCATGTACGGACTGATTGTGGTTGTGGGAACTTTGATGAATGGTGCAATGATGTATCACATAATAAGACACAAACTTCACAGAGATCCGACCTACGCTTTTCTCATTAATATTGCAATCTCCGATCTTGTAAAATGCATTTTTGTTTTGCCAATAACACTGGCTGTGCTGCTCGTCGAGAATTGGATCTTTGGCCAATTCTTGTGTTACTTCTTACCGATACTTCAGGTGAGCATACACAGATTGTTTGAGTAACATTTTCTGGTATACAATAGTACATATTCGCGTATATAAGAGTGCGGTAGCTCTCGCGCTACGCTTTTCTTTTAATACTTGGCTGCGAGCCGGTACCGCGTCTCTTGATATATTACGCGCTCGGGGATGCAAAGTGGACTACTTCAAACTGCGGGCACGATTCTCACCCGAACCGAAGGCGATTCGAGGCACGTGGAAGCACGTGGTTTGAGGTAGTCGACCTTTCGGTGCAGCAGGTGTGTGATGAAAAATACGATAGCCTTCACGGGAGTAAAATCAATTTACCTTTGGAGATTTGAGGTACGCAGTTAGCCGCGTACTGCCCGTAGGACTCTTGTTTTAAGGTATCACTATCACGAAACGACTTTATTTAGGTTTGTTTCAAAATTTTGTATAAACGTTCTTGGCACCAAAACCAACAGTTTTCTCCTATGAAGTCGTTTTGTGATCGTGGAAGGTTCGCCACTGTGAGTGCGAGAGAGATAGCTGCAATTTTCAAAATTGAATATTTTCGACATCATTCCATTAGTTGAAAAAAGCCCCCGTCAGCGCATTTCTGCCATCGTCCTGCGTACACTGCCAGAGTCCTTTTCTGTATTGAATAGTAAACATGACTCGAAAAAACTTGACATTGTGCGAAAAGAAAAGTGAGGACGATTACACCCTTCTCTGGTTTTTTAAAGTTGCTAGTCGATAAAAATGAACTATACTTGATAAAGTATAATGAGAATCGGAGTACTTACCGCCTTTATATATACCACACGTGATATTCAGTGTCTCCGTAAAAAGGTTAAACACAATATGATTTACATAATTTTATCGATCGAATTTGCTCACATATGAATGCGCATTCCATGTAATAAATTCCATACAAAAATAAAATGCTGGACTATAACTATAGCCAATAAATAATTCATTATAAAAAGCCAGGGGTTATGACTGAGATGTTGGTGTGGACTACCACCCGACCATCACCTTCACCTTCGGCGATCTTCAAAGGTGAGGAGCCTCCAGAGAGATCAATATACTGGTATCAGTGGCTGAAGCTGTTACACTGAAAATGAGCTTCTGATAATACTAAGCGACACAAACTCAGTATAAATATAGTCATGTGTATCGCCCCAGTTTCCGACGAATTCCTTTGGCTTTCGTGTATATACAAAAAATACATTGGGATGCCTGCAGTGCAACATTCTCAAGGGTCTCCAATGAAACGTGGGCTTGTAACTCGAACTTTCTCACGTTGGACATCTGTAATATCGATACATAAAGTCATTTCGTGCGGCGTTGTTTTTCTGGAACTCTGTATAGATATAAATACAATTCTTGAGGAAATTTCTCATATTTCAACACTTAATTAACTTCCCGACAGTAAATGTTGAAATATTCGAGCTTTTCTCGAGTATTTTTCAAAACTCGGAAACCCCATAATTTATGGGCTTGGCTTTCCCCCTTGGAATATCACTTGTTGCATCGTCAATTTGCATTTCGGAAAAGTCCCAACATTGCATAGTTACCTTTTATTTTTTATTTATAAGATTTCATGGCGTCCCCCACCATAAAGTTACATAGGCTACCATCTGTATTGGAAAACAAATTTGTATCACTTTTGAGCTGCAGCCGTGACTCGACCTATAAACGCCTGAGGTCTTCAATTTCAATAGGCAAATTCACTCCAATCTAGGATCGCTAATCTCCAATTTTCTAGTATTTGATAGAAAAGTGATTCGATATATCGGAGAATAGTCATAATCTCGAGTTGTAGAGAGAGGCAATAGCATAGTGGTGACGTGCCCGGCTCACATCCAGTGAACCCGGGTTCGATTTCCGCCGACACCAATCGGATTTTTTCAAGTGTTTTGAACACTGTACTCTCTGTGGTTCGGAATCCACGTTAGTATAAAAAAAAATGTAGGTCCCCAGTGTATAGTGGTAGAAGTAAATATAGTGGAAATGATAAGAACCAAAGAGCATATAAAATATGTAAAAACCCGAGGAGGTAATGCGTGGAAAACACTACTAGTCCATCACGAGATGCAAACGTAGCATGAAAAAAATCTCCGATAGAAAGTCAATACACTCGTTTCCTAAACAAATAAAGTTACAGAACAATAACATATTGAACCACAATGGATATCGCAAGGATCCTGGTAACATATATTTTCGCAATTATTTATCTTGTTCCAGGATTTACCGATTCATGTTTCAGTCATGACTTATTTGCTCATCGCCGGCGATAGATACCGTTTCCTCCGAGATTCGAGGAGGCCCCGGATCCCAGCTTTCGTTTGTGCCGTTGGAGCATGGTTCTTCGCTGTTTGCATCGTTTTACCTCATCCCATATATACCACTTATCTCGATCTTGAAGTAAGGGCAGCTGGATTTTGCAGAGCGAACGCAAAACAAGACTTGGTTAAATAAATCTTATTACGGATATCGATTATCCATCCGACATCAAATAATGTAGCATCTTATGATATCGAGTTTTTATTGAATATTGGGAAAAGTTTTTATACCGGAGCAAGTAAAAAAATGAGAATCACGTCATTTCCCTCAATTTTATATTGAAAAACATTTTTTAAAAGTTGTCGATAACGTTTTTTCAATTAAATGACTTATCTTTCCAACGAATACTTGAGGTATCTTTTGATTTTTTACAATTTGTATAAAAAGTTCGGAAAAATAAGTAAACACAACGGGTTGGAATGCAATGGGGACATCATTATCAATTCAGAATCCAAAAGATAAATCACAGTACTTTTTAACACAGTGTTTCTTTACAGCTGTATCAAAAGAAACATTTCCGTGGCCTTGGCTTATGCGTAACCAATCTGACGGACAATATAGAGCAGTACATGAGGGGACTTTTCTTATCAATGTAAGTACTTTATTGTCTCGCTGGGTTGTTTTAATTATTATGATTTCTATGAGTGAAAATTTCGTCATTTTTATGACCATGGGTTCAAATGAAATCTGAGATGGTAAAAAGGCTCACCATGAAAATCACAAAGATCTGATGCGAGAACTGGAAACTTTGTAATTGAAAAAAAAAAATCCCTTAGACATGAATTTCAATGCGCGTGTGGACTGAAAAATGATATTGACAAGTGGCCTTAATCTTTCCACGGGGAGGTTGGAATTTGTTTGAAACAGAAATATAGTAAATAATTTTCCACCGCTTTTTTGTAAAAATGTTCAATACCCGTACGAGCATATGAATTTTCATGTAAATCCAGTGGGCGGCATCACATCAATGCGAATTCGAATATTGCTGATAGGCTTATTTTGTAAATACGATCCCAAACAGTTTTTTTTCGAAAAGTGCGTTTTATTTTTTTTCATTCACAGGTATATCGCACCACTGGCAGTAACCGTGTATGTGTACGTGAAAGCCAGCAGAGAGCTGGAAAGACCGTCAGCGATGGGAATGTACCAAACACGCATTAGTGAATCTCATTTGAGAGCCGAACGTAACCTAAGCAGCGGAGCACAGTTAATACCAAACTACTAAAGAATTAATGTGCCCGAAGTTTGCACCGACACAATGCCACGAAATGAAAAAAAAATTCTACCCCCTGGACAGGGTTTTTCCGGAACGAATTTTTTTCTCACTTTTTTTTTACCTTTTTTAAATCTCACGAATCGATTTGTCAAATAGAAAAGTGCAGAATCATTTTTTAATTTATTTTTTTAATTCCGTGGCATTGCGTCGATGCAAACTTCAGGCACAGATGAATTATAACTCATACTCGTTCAGAGAAAAACTGCAAGTGTACACACAAAACGAACAAAATTATTGTAAACCGATTTCGTTAAAGAGTATTTAGTTTTAACGCATTAAGGCACGAAACGAGTTTCCTAACAAAGTCATGAAATTTATTCAGGATGTACATAAATGAGTAGTCAACTGACACGATATGAGCGAAAGCACACAGGGGTTGGGATTACGTAAAACTATATTTGTAATTTTGGCTGCCTCATAGAGGAAGCTTTGAGCATCGAGCAATCCTGAGGAAGCGATTTGCACAATGTGCAACGTTTTTTCCATTTGCATTAAATATTTATTGGCGTCGAGCCGCTACCGCGTCTCTTGATACAATTTCGACAACTTTGCCGGAAAGTAATCAGGAAGTACAGACTTATAAAAAATATCTTAGAAAATTTGCATAAATTAAAGCGGTTAGGCGATGTTTCGAAAAATTCAGATTTTCGTTAATTTCGAAAACCCATAAAATTTAAACCGTTCGACCGATAGTTCCCAAATTTAATACCAACCTTCCTGGTATACTCTATTTGTAAAAAATAAATTATAATAAATCTTGAAATTCGCAAAAATTAGAGCGATCACACTCTTTTTTTGAAAATTTCAAAATGCCGTGGAATTCGTATTTTTCTAGCAATCCCGACAAAATTCTCGAAGAACTAGGAGCTGGTATAGATTAATATCCGTGCAAACGGATGCGTTGGAGAAAGAGCGATGCTTGAGCACCCTATATCGACAATAGAGCGACCGATTGTAGCTTCGTCCGATATACGTGTTCGATGTTCAAAAAAACTCAATTTACGTATTGCTTAGCAGGAATATGAATTTCAAGAGCCCCTCCTCCACTTCAGAGTTCACATGGTAACGAGAACGCGGGGCAGTATCCGTGATTGGTGTTTGGCAATTTTATTCCATCGTAAGCATTGAGCGTCGAGTCCCAGGGTTTCAGAATAAAAATCATTTTTCCCGAATTTTCAACTTTTGTTCAAACAAAATGTTCAAACGTCAATTCTAAAACCGACAGCACTACCTTAATGCGTGGCAATTCAATTTCATCAACATGTCAACATATATTGAGTGTTCTTTTTCCAATGTCGGTAATATGCTACTACATGCACGTTTGCTTCTACGAAATTCATGTGGGTGATGGAAACCTATGAAAATCTACGTGCTGAAAATCTTCTTGAGTTATATTCCTCGTGAATTCAATAAATCCAAAGCAATATGTAATCATCTGGTTTATGGAAGAGTGATTGAACGATAGATAATCGCAATATCGACATAACGGACTGAAAATTCCATTTGCTATATTCATTAACGTCAGGGATCGATCGTCATCTCGCCACTGTGAGTGCGAAGGAGATAGTTGCAATTTTCAAAAGTGAATATTTTCGAGACCCTTTTCACCCGAGATTATTTCACCAATGGAAAAAGCCCGTGTCAGGGCATTTTCGTCATCGTCCTGCGTACACTGACAGAGCCTTTTTTATTTAGTCAAACGACATCAGAGAATTTTTATTTCGAAAATTCGAGGTGAGATTCAGTGACTGATCCATCCCCTTTAGTTGAGAAAGAAATCCTTCGACAAGTAGATACGCGAAAATTTTCCAATTAATTTTCGATATCACGTTACACACGTTTGAACGGATCCCATTCTCCAGCACACGATATACCCACATGTTTCGTTATAGAAAATAAGAGATAAAGCCTACACATCCGCACACTAGCGATTTTCTCTTAGTGCGGTTCTCTTTTAGTTATAAATTGTTGGTTGTGTTGTTTTTTTTTTTATTTAGATCGATGCAAAGTGGGAGACAGCACAATGAAAATCTTGAAAGAGCTGTAGCTACTGTCGAGTCATCCCCTTCTGCCCGGCAACAAAATCAGGACGACGAAGCAGAATTAGATGTTTGGAAGGAGAAACGTACCCAGAAATATCTCGTTTCCATGGTTTCTGCATTTGCCGTACTGTTTTGCCCATTAATGGTGCTCAAGTAAGTATTTTCCACTCGCAATGCAAAGAGCGAACAGAGTTTTACAGAGTTTATTTATTTTCCAACTGAAAGGCATTGAAGACGTTTTTGATTAAAGGATATTACAAAAGATCGTGGAAACATGAAACTCCCGCATCTCTTTCCGTTTTTTTCTTTTTGGTTTTACTTTTACGAACACTGCCATTCTGCCGCTAGGAAGGGATTTTTGTTCAGTGAGATAAAAATTCATATAAACTTTGGATCGTCGATGTGCATGGAGTCCTGAGAAAAAAAAACTCTGATAATTCCATAGCAGAACAATGAAAACTGAGGGAGCACCGGAGACAAGTCGGGAACATTTTTTTTCAGACGTTGTGAAAACACATCAAAAACGAGAGAAAAAAAGCGTTTACGCACTAGTTTTGTTATGTTCTGCTGTTCTCCCCGTTCGAATCCAGTACCACGACGGTTCTTTTCTTTAACAACACACTTATTGACATTTCTATTTCTGATTCAACCCAAATAATGTGAAGTTTTTCTGTATTCATATACCGTTTGAAAGAATAACTATTGAATTTTTCCCTAGTCACTATTATTTTTAATTAGTATGTTTGGTCCAAGAGATTTCTGACTCCAATGAGCTTTGACGATTCAAATTCAACGACATTCTTTTAAGGGAACATGAAAATTAAAGGCGATGACCCTCTGTATCGAACTGTTTGTTCGTGAACGCTTTATCCTTATTATGATTGGTCGGTGTTCCAGTGTTCCACCACGTACTGTCTTCACCAACTTCATAACGCAAACGTGATAAGACACGTGAAATACGTCAGAGAATATTTATATAATTTCCGATAATACGAGCTACAAAGTTATGTCACGTCTCACCATCTCCGTGGGTAGAGAGCATGGAAATTTGTGGAGCATGGAAATTTTTGGAGGAAAAGAGCGTCGATAGACGAGCTGATAAATGCAGTAACGAATAAATTCATTTACGGCAGATTGTCGACAGTTTTGAAATCCCAACATAAATATAAATTATTATTCAGTTGTGCTATCTCTTGAACAATTTAACGTTTAACGACTTCATAAAAAATGCCAAATAAAGCGAAGGGATAAGAGGGGAGTCTCTCATCCATATATGTTTTCAGCGACTGCTTATGCTGTGAGCTGCGAGCACTTCTCTAGATCGCTGAGTTTCTCCATGAATTTTTTTAATTTACGTTCCTGTTTTAATCTCTCAAGCTGCTGCATATGTATCATTTACAATTTTTTATGAAAAAACGCTAATATCAATAAACTTTTATAAAACGACTGGGGTTTCCAGGTGAATGTAGCGTTCGAGTGATGGTCGTATTAGTGATAAGTGAATATTAAAAATGGTTTTCATAGTTATGAATGCGTGTAGAAATTGCTAAATCAAGCAAATTTTTTCATATGCCATGTTTTGAAAAAAAATGTAAATGCCACAAAATAAGATTCCTGCTCCCTTCTTTTTTGTTTTTGGAAAGTTTTTCAAATAGGGTTCCACATGAACAACGGTGTGATTTTCCTGTAACCTCTTTTTATTGTTTCATCTGTATCGGTCGGACTCTCTCAAGTTCCATTCGCAAGTATACAAAACAAATTGTCGTGCCAAGATTTCAAGCGGGACTGAGGGATGTTTCAGGTACCTCGGAACTTTTCGACTGTGGTAAAAACGTCGGAAAAGGCTGGCTTTATTTTCAACCTTTGAGATCGACTTGAGAACTTGGGAAACAGCAACTGAAGGATTTATATGGTCTCTTTTTCTAAAGACGTGGAATTGGACAACAATTGTTAGTTCCAATTTTTAGTCCTTGTTTTCAAGCATCCCTTTTGATGCACGTTAGGCTCGGCCAATTTTCGCAGACTTTGCGGAAACATATTGCAAACAAATAAAACGACCAACAGAATTTTCTTTCGTTTTGGAGCGACGATCGAAAAAATCAATAATAGCCCAATCAGGTTGTCGAAAAAGTTTTATTAAATTCAAAAATTCAAAAATTAAATTCGAGGGGTGCGTTAGTCGCCACTTCATTTTAAGAAGAAATCGTCTCCTTCAATATCTTGGCTACTGTCAACTTTTCGAGGAAAATCATAAGGATTAAAATCGATTTTTCTTGAATTATCTACAAAAAATTTGGTGCTCATTTTTTCTCAAAATAGCAATTGTGTTGTAACAATTCTGCTACCGGTTTGAAGTGCCTTTCCTTGCCTAGGTGCGTATTCAATAAAGGCTTCAATTTAATTAAATAAATTCATTAATCACATTAATTAAGAAATTATACCAATAAATCAATTAATAAATTAATTAAATTTTAAAAAAAGTTTCGTTCGAATTTGAATGGAACTTTTAATCCTTATAATTATATCTATGAAAACGCCCACAGACCTCGCTTGCGAGAATCCTTCAAACTGTATACGGCTTATATCGCAAGCTTATAGTTGTTGCGGGCCTTCCCGGAAATAATTATTTTGCGACCACTGTGACGCGAAATCCTGCGCTCTCTGTTCTCCATTTCATGTTACAAATGAAATTCGGTCTGTGGAGGGACGTTAGAATCACACGAGTGTTGCACTATTATAAATATGTAATAACAAGGAAACATTTTTCATAATGATGAGCCACCAAATTCCGAATGAAATAGAATACAAACGATTTTTTCGCCATTATGTTCTTTATTATACTTGAAGATTGTTGTATTTTACAGATTAGCCAAGCTTTCTATTGTTGAAACGTACGAGAACACTGGAATATTGGATGTAACGTTCACCCTGTTCGTTTGGTTGGCATTCTTGTCAACCATCACCACACCAAGCTTCTATGTAGCATGGCAGATGAGCAGGTATTTTGGTGCATGCTACATTGTACTAAGAAGGAATTCCACACTGAATCCACCAACTCAATACTTTTCTATGTTGTCGATCAATAAATTAATTACTTGCTAACTTAGGTAATGCGAGTACTGTGTAACGCCACATGGAGCTAAATTAACTTAGTCGTTTCACACGAAGAAGAAAAGCAAGCAAACGCACTCAAGGTTTGACAGGAACTTCTGGGTGGATAAAAAATAACAATCATTACACATAATGAAATCGTCATCAACAGAAATTGCAGTGGTCGCAGTATCAAGTTCTCCACATTACGTCCCATGAAAACTTTTTTTTTTCCATGCCGCGATTGCATATTTTATATTTCCAAGAATCGCACCATTACGATCGATCGATCACGAACAATTTCATAAGAAATTATTGTTATCAATTCTGAGGAAATGACGATGAATGTTGTTGCAATTGTTGCAGTCTTATGAAGCAACGTCTAAGAAGTCATTTGATATTCCGTAAACGTCGCGGATCGAGATCATCCAAAGACGTGACCGAGATGACGTCCCAACAGGTGGCTCCAAGTATCGCAACTTCGACAAATGTCGTTTCTGGTACGATAGCTCGGAACACAAACTTGGTGGACGAAAACATCGAAATTTCAAGTAGGATCGTTCGTGTCTAAGGATTAGCATCAATTCGATAAAAACAATGGCGAATGTGATGACGTTCTTGGGATTGTGAATGTACGTTGCGAAGAATAGTAAAACGTCCGACATTGCAGTTCACATCGTTGGGGTCCAACGAGAAATATTACATTCACAATTTTTAGAATTTTTGCAATTGTTTTAATTGTTCGTTGACATTGCGTTTTTGATTTCCAATTAATTGTCCTAGACGGAGGCTGCATTTGAATTTTTGGCTCTGCTTTTGAAAAACGGGATTCAATCTGTTGCATATTCCAACGATCTAAACTTCAACATCACAAAAACCTTAAGAACCGTTGTTGAGAGTGTGTTTCACAGTGGATTACGAGAATTGGTGAGGAAAGTCATGAAAGTGATTAATTCGGGAAGGTGCCGGTGAAAGTAATAATTATTGACGTTCCTACAAAGCGGTATCCGCAACGGAGATTTAATTTTGCTTTTGTGAAGGAACACGAAGCAAAGTTATTGTAAACTCATGCGATATATCGCTCGCTCAATTAATCGAAATATGTGAAGAATTTCTTGGAAACTGCACGCTTAAGAAAATATTCCGATTACAATAATTGCGAAGGTCAAAGTTTTATCAATGACGAAGCCGCTGGAATGTTTCAGGAAAAGTTTGAATTTTACAAAAGCGTGTTATTTTAATCACGCTCCAGTCAGGTTTAGATAAATAAAATATTATTCGAAAGCGAAACGAACGGAGTTGATAGTCCCACAGAATTTTCATGAAACAACGTTTTTCCCATTTTAAAAGTCCTTGGCTTCTGGGTGGTTGACGTGGATAACTGCCAAGGACTTGCAAACATTACGGTATGCATCATCAATGCTGGGAGTTCTAGTCGTTAAGACCTTGGTAGCTGGACTTATAGTGCTCATCTACCTACTACTACGGGGAAAGCTTTCCAGACCACGGCACCCCCGTAGCATGTGGTAATGGATCGAATCAGCCGAGCCTTTCGCTTTTAGCCTGATGGGTATCAGAGCTTTAGTAGCGGAGCTTAGAGCCCCGATGCCCTTGGAGCCCCATCAGTAACGGTTCCAAAATCTAAGCAATGTATTACATTTATACACGGCGTCAATCGAGAGATCCATTGAACTAAGCACAGACGTGTCAACATCAAACGTAGAATCGTTCATCAAGCAAATTGTCGAAATTCTGTTTCCATGAGTTTGAGTTGGTTACATCCTCACTATCATAATTACCAATTTCATAGAAACGAAGGGGAGGGTAAATATTCGACGCATTGGTACGGCCGAGGGATAATGCTGATCGAGCCACGGGGAATAAGATAGATAGCGGTCCCAAAAGAAAACCACAAAAGGGAGATTACATTTTATGATTCTTGATACAAAAAAAGTAAGAGCTACGCTTAGGGAAATAACGATCCTTTTGCCAATTGCAAGGAAGAATTTGGTGGTGATGCCCTGTCAAAAAATTGTACTCGTAGCAGGCTTTTTTGTGCTTAAAATTGCGATAAAAACAGAACCTCTAGTTTCTCCAGCAGTTCTGTATTCAACCGTTAACCAACATCGAATTTTCGATCCAGGTATTGAGAAAAAACTGTTTGACTTTAGTCAGCTCACTTTAGCCATTTCCTGAATGCTTAAATGGAAAGCTTAATGAATAAAATATTAACGACGTATGAAAGTGCATGTTACATGTGATGTGTAGACAAAATTCATGTACTGTTAATGATATAGTGAAAAATTCATATGGATGTGAATTTTCATTGCATTTGATCGAATGGAATAATTTCCTCGATTTGCCACTCTCCGAATAAATTTGACTAGCGAGCAGATCCGATTCGAAGCAACAGGTTAACCCGCACAGTTTATGCCGTTAAATGAAATGGCAAAAACTCGGTAAACGCTGTACCTATTGCTTCATATTCACAATGCCAAATGATACACCGAGAAAAAAAGGTCATTGAGAGAATAAGGGGTATAACGAAACAAAAAAAAATAGAAAGTTTTCAATTCAACAACAATGTTGTTGCAGTGAACGATATTTGTATCAGCCAGCGAGTTGAGTGGTTGAAAAGATAAAATCTTAGATGGAGGAACAAAACATTTTATTCAACGCTTGCTCCTGGTGAAATTTTAATCCTGAAGGCGTTAAACTCCATTTGCAGCTTCTCGATGCTATTAGGTCCATGTACTCCTGGTGAATTTTCAACTTCGTGCTCAAAACCTATCGAGCGAAGTCACATCGAATAAATCCGGTGGGATCTAACGACTGAGATTCTGTTTCGATATAGCACTATATGTGGCGGAGAGCATAGCGACTTGGAGTCGCTAAGGCACTCTTGTTTTGGGGAATATACATTTCGAGGGTGACATCAACTTCATCTTTCCAGCTGGTGCTCTCCGAGAATCCGGTAGCGAAATATCGTACTATGTGTTGGATAATCCAGTCTTTTAGACCTAAGAATAGTCTATATGAATGTAATTTACGATTTCAAAAACTAAAAAACGCAAACATCAATATGAACAGTCTCCATAGTATACAGAGAAGACACTAAAACTTGATTGTCTGCATACAGTGAAGTTATTTCTTTAAGGTTTTTTGTCATAAGACGTGTTTGTCAGTCTCTTCGATATCGCTGAATCATATAGACGTTCCTTCTTTGCGAATTTTTCAATAAAGAGATTAATTAAAGTTGATCGACTGCGTATTATAATATTATTTTATTTAACCCATTCCCAATAATATCCATCTCAGTCTACTGAGAAATACCGAATGACCCGCCTACACAAAGGCTGTTGATTTTGTTGAATTAAGGATGTATGGCCAAAATTCACTATGTAAGATTGATCCTCAAATTTGAAATATGTTGTAAAGTAAATGATGCTGCGTCGATTAGAAAAAAAAAAATTGGACTTCACCGTCTATTTTTTATATAAATTGACTTTTTCAGTCCCATTTAATCCCATGTTAATCGTACCGGAAGTAGTCTGATATGAAAGAAAATAAGAAAATAAAGCCCTTTGTATATAAGATTGCGGATCAAAAAAAATATCATGACGAACTTCAACTTTTATACTATGTAAAGAAAAAAAAAAAAAACCGAAGTCACCGTCGTATTCGTTCAAAAATCGCAAATAAAAACTGAACCGTTAGGGTCACTCGCAAAAACGGCTACTAGAGCCGCCATGTTGAATGTATGACACATGGGCATATGGCAACGTGGTACGCGCGGGCAATACGAACCGTTTTAATTTTTCTGTGTGAAATTTGCCTTTTTTGTCTCTAAGCATAACACGAGAACTTTCACTCATTTTTCTCACTTAATTACATCATACACGAAAAAGATTCGAAAGACGACGAGCTTCCAAGTTTATTAGTAAACAATGTAATAGGTTAGGAAACCAGCTGTCACACGAAACACTTCCCAGCACGGTTGCCAAATTTTCTCGACGTCTAAACGGAATTTTTTTATTGGTTGATAGAACGGACATTGACTCCAGTGAAAAACAGTCAAATGAAAAACTAATATTTCTTCGAGTTAATAACTGTAATTTTCATCTAGGTAATTTGTTTTGCATAATTAGTGTTAATTAATTAACAAAAAACATATCTATGATTGATAAGTGATAAAATTATCAGTTTTAAAAAACAAATAGATGTACTGCGGAATTCACTGGCCATACATCCTTAAAACTAAGTGCAACTGTAAATGAAATGACAACGAACATTATTTCAAGTTCCTAGTCTCTGAAGGTCTGAATAACGTTCCAGTCATTATCTCTGCATCACTCTGCAGGTTTTGGGGTAATCGTTGAAAGACAACAATGGAACAACAATGGATGCAACAATGACTGATGGATTAAGTTGAACCTTTCCTCGGGGAATATTGCCGTAATACCTAAGTCGTATAGTAATATGTTATTGAGGTAGATAGGGTTGAGGATATTCGCACCGCACCAGGTATTTTTTATTGTGAATCCCACTTGGGCAAATAACCTCGTACAACATCGGCGTTAATCGATGAATACGTTTGCATTCTCATAATCGTCGTTCATGGAAGGTCTCTCTATTTTAAGAATTTGCTGCTGACTTCGATGACGATGACAGGATCATAGTCGTTGGTATGGAAATTGTGAATC
Organism: Hyposoter didymator; assembly: GCA_037952995.1. Lineage (NCBI taxonomy): Eukaryota > Metazoa > Arthropoda > Insecta > Hymenoptera > Ichneumonidae > Hyposoter > Hyposoter didymator. The sequence continues at coordinate 17,669,278 of JBAJMU010000001.1, read as the reverse complement.
TTTATATTGTACGTCAATGGATTGTCAAAGCATATCGATTTGCTGGCATTGTTTTGAACTGATCATTATTATTTTGGCTTGTTGATCAAAACTTTCATTTTTTTGTACATCATATTTGTAAATCATGAAAATATTATATTCTCATAAATTTTGTCATGGATTTCAAGCGGCGAAATAACGTTTTAATAATATCAGTAATTATTTTGTGAGCTATAGGTCAACATAGTTGGATTCAGGTTGGTTTGTTGGTTTCAGAAATACCGTTCAGAATTTATTAAAATGTTGTATAGTAGTAGATAATGATAAGACAAAAATCCAGTCAAATTTTCAAGAGGCTACAGAGAACCAGGAAGAAGATATTCGCATTGGTAATTTCATGAATCCAACACTGCGTCTGTAAACCTGGGTCATTCGCGTGTCCGGACAAGCACGACGGATCGGTCCATTTATTGGATCAAACGTGGATGAAAAAATTCATTTTTCTACAATTTGATAAATAGAATTCTACGTTGAAAATTATGAACAGTAGCCTCCATTTTTTTATAATTTTGGGACTGTAATAACAGGCTGAAAGAACCAAGTTCAAGCTTCTAGACGGAAGCTGTGGAAGAAATGTTTACAGACGATTTCATACATTTCATTGTACATTACAATAAAAACTGGGATTTCTCCTAAGAACTGATGAAAATTCATTGTAAAATACAATGGAAACTGAGTATGAAACTACCAATACGAATAACTTTTTTCTGGTTCTCTGCGTAGTCTTTCCAAAATTTTACTGAATCTTTTTCTTATCATAATCTGCTACTGTGCCAAATTTCATGAAATTCTGAATGGTAATTATAAAACCACCAGTACTACCTTAAGATCGTTCAGAATGTTGTTGCGATGGTGTAAGTATCAAAATTTCAGCGTAAATTGTTGGATCGAACTACAGTTTCGCTTTCAAATTCCATCAGGAAAAATGCGCTTAATTTCTAACCATAGTGAATCGTTGTCCCTTTATCTCCGGGTTCGTCGTAATTTATTTAATGGGTTTCCGAAACACAAATATCACGAAAGGGGTCTACTTGTATCACGACATTGTGAATAGTTCTGCGATTGAAAATCGACGAATTCCGCTGTATCTCTATCCGAAGTTGCATTCGCCTGCGGCTATGTATTTACGATAGACTGCGAGTACACTGGAACATTAATCGCAAATGTCGTTGAGCCAACTACATGACGCTGTCTCATGGTTCTCGACAATGTCACGCGCAAAAACGTATACGAGAACAATGTCACTAGTATCGGAATCGAATCCCATACCGAAGGGATGACATTGTTTCAGAAGGTCATGTATCGTGTTCATGTTTCGGGAGGTTCGCTCATGGGCAAGATTATTTTGGAAAATACTCTGAAGAAGACGTGTATTTACTAGAAGCTCGTATATTCGAAAACGTGACTGAAAAAATAGTTTCCTTAGGATTCACAGTTGAAAGATTTCATTCTCATTTTTTTCCATCAACTTGTCAACGACGCAAAGCGAATACCCTCGCAAAGTATCTGCTGGAGGATTACATTCATGCGATTGAACGCGCTCGGGTGTCAAATATGCGAGAAACGGCAATGAATAAAATCCACCGAAACTCCTGGAATATTTTCGAAGCGGGACGCCCCACTGAACTCATTTATCACGTAGGACCACCATGTTGGACGTATTACGTTCCAGGGTGGACACATTGCATTTATGCATTTACTCGGATGCACGATTAACGAAGCAGAAAAATGAGTGAGTTCCATTAATAGTATATTACACACCTAGGGCAGGAAAATAAGGAAAGTCTCAGAACACATGTAATTGTCGGCCGAGCCGAAGCCGAGGCTGACAAACATGTGTTCTGAGGCTTCCTTTTTTCCTGGCCGAGGTGTGTATACGATTTTTCTGCCCGACGTGGCCGAAAGTAGCCACTTTCGGCCCGGAGGACAGAAAAAGCGAATTTTCCTCTTGTTTGCGGAAATACAGTAGTACACGTTTTTTTGTTTCTGCTCGTTACTGGTTTGGCTATTCGTTTTTCCATGTACATCAGTGGGAACGTTTAATTTCAACGCATTTCAGTTTTAACGTGAGCGAAATGCGTGCAATCATACGAGTGTATATTTACTAGCTCGTGGAAAAGGGCCTGAAAGTCTGCTCTTTGTCATTTCTTTTTCTACTGTTTAATTAATCAAAACCCTTCACGAAAAAATCAAATATTATATTAAATACGTCCTTTGCATTGGCACAAAAAATTATGTTTCTTGCATATTAAAAACACATGTACGCTACATTTATCCATCGTCGCAACATGGAAAAATAATCTCACAGGATTTTATGTACCAGTCCGATAATTGGAAAGCTTGATGAAGAGACCGCACAAGAAAAACAATTTAGCACAAAATAATGTTTTCATCGAAACAATCCGAAATAATGAATCAGGAGAGTATATTCTCCGTTAATTTCACAATTTACATAGATACTCAGAAAGGTCTGATTTCATTTGAATAAGAGTCGTCCAACATTTATTGAGAAATATTTCATCAAAGGGAATATATATATTGATGTTTCAAGACACAGTTTGCTTACGGGTGCTAAACAGCGGACCGCTAACCCATTACAGATTTCATAACTCAAGGTTTGCTTATAGCAAACGTACGTTGTTGCAAATTTTAATCTGTACAAGCTCTCTAATCTCTGAGAATGTTTTCGGACTTGCTAGATAAATACGAATTCTACAGCATTTTCGAATTTTCAAAAAAAGATTGTTGACGCCCTAACTTCTGCAAAAAAGATTTATTGCTAATTTTTTTTTTGTTTTTATGAATAGAGTATCGCAATAGAAAGGTTGGTATTGAATTTGATAAATATCGGTTGTCCGGTTCAAATTTTATAATTTTTCGAATTTCACGAAAATCTGATTTCTTTTTTTTAAATCGTCCAATCGCTCTAGTTTCTGAACATTTTTCAAAATATTGTGTACGAGTTAGAGATGGGCGATATTAAAAAAAAAAAAGATTGTCAAATAATCGATTATACCAACAATCGATTACTAAAAATCGATTTATTCAGAGAAAAATCGAAAAATAATCGATTAATCGGTTTTTTTGAATATGCCCTATTACAAAAAAATAAATTTGATTTTGATCCACAACTTTGTCTCCTACAGTTAAGGAGGGTGGCTGCACACAACAATGTTGCCATGTTAAAAGCATAGGAAAATTCTAAATGATTAGAATTTAATGAAATTTCGTGAGTATATTCTTTATTATTAAATAAAAATATACCATTTTTTTTTAAATTTTTCTTCTACATAGTTTTCGAGTTATTGAACACTAAAGTTTACATGCATAAGCATAGGAAACAGATATATAGAGATATATCTTTTGCATATTGTAAACTCCAATTATTCGACAACTATGTAGACGAAAAATTCGAAAAAAATTGTGTCATCGTATTTGATGCTGAAGAATGTTATCACCAAATTTTGTGAATCCTTATCATATGGTCGTATGTAACCAACCTCCTTAAAAAAACGCCACAAGAATCATTTTTTAAAGAAAAATTTATAAATTTCTTCGATTATTTAATTAATAATTAACGAAGCCCCTGAAAAATGTGCAAAACTCTGCACTGAATCAACGGCCAATTCGGGCCAATCACAATCAAGAGTGATCATTTTCTCACCAATGACGGCCATATTGGCCATAATCGATATCGTGGCCAAAATAAATCGAAAAATCGATTAATCGGGGAATCAACAATCGCTAAAAATAATCGATTTTTGCTACGAAAACAATCGATTATATGGAAATCGATTATAATCGCCCATCTCTAGTATGAGTCTGTACTTCCTGTTCACTTTTTAGAAAAGTTGTTGCATTATATAATTAAAGTGCAAATACCAAAAAAAGGTGCACAATGAAGTTTGCAAATTGCTTCCTCAAGATTGGTGACTTAGCAAAGCCTGCTGGCAAACGGCACTGGGAAAAAGTACCTATTCAAAATTCTAGACAATATTATGACGAGATAGGAAAGTGCGTTAGAAAGAAAAATGCTTTCGCTTTGTGAACTAAATCATCGCACGTTTTTCGACGTGTCGATGTGTTGCTGCGTTCAAATATTAAGTAAAGCAACATCCTATTCATCACGTGTGTGTAACAGAGAAGCACGAATTCACGGAGAAAGTGTTGAATCAAGGTCTAAATTTGATAAGTGAGATGCAGCTCACGTACTTGTACCGAATACTTCCGCGGTATATAACTCCCCACGCAGACCTTTCAACTCGGATTACCCATTTGATTTTCGTTCCAGCTGTCAACTCCATCGGTTCAACATCTTTTTTTATTTATATTTAAAAACGAATCGTTCAGTGGTCGTTTCGCAAAATTATATTCATTTTTGTTTTATGAACTTTGTGATTCTTCGTTGTACTGCAATGACGGTAAGTGAAAACCTTTAATTCCTCATTGTACCTTAGATTTATAAGAATATCGTGTAACCGATACCGTGCATATGTGAATACTTCCAATTTTTTCGTGTTCAATGCAACTTGATTACTTTGTCTTTGGAGCTCGGATAGGTACATTTTTTCACGATTTTTTACCGCATCGGTGATTCGATTACATTTTGTTTCCCATATTCGGATGTTATTTTCCAATAATGCAAATATTTGTATGAATTCTGTTTCACTAGTTGATTGTACGAATAAATGAAAAGAAACCTCAACGCGAACCGACATGGAAAAAAATTCACCGAGAGATTTTTTACAATCAGTTACGCTTCCCCGAAGGCAGAATAACCGCGCGCAGGGTCAACTGAAAAAATAACACATTTCTTCGTTATAAGTGACCTAATGACTCCGCTAATGAGAAAACCGCAATTTCTAATTTGCACTTGCAATGATTTTCTCAATAAATCGTGATGGATGATCTTCATTCGTTCTAATCCAATAATTTTTTCGTTTTTTATGTTACGTACAACTAAGGAATTATTATATCGAATCCCATTGAAAAAAGAAGAATCTCTCATTACTTCGCTCAATTTGCTTTGAAACTTCACCCATGCATTTGTTTCCTATCACCGTGACCCTTTGGCAGAGATACTTCACTCTGATGGCACTATCGTGCACCATTGTGATGTGTGGGGCAGCCTCGAATGGGATCCGACCTTCGAACCTTCTGGGAGGTGCGGACCAACACGCTTCATTTAGTTTCGTACGACCGGGACTCACGCAAACATCGTTTTCGTTCAACGGTCCAAGCTCTCATCAATCATTCAGTTCGAGCATCGGTAACCCCCACTTGGCTCAGAAAGTTTTGCCGAACGTTGCGAACGCTCTCGCTTATAGAAATCCAGGACTCGGTAAGGGAGAAAATTCATTATTTTCCTTGTTTACAAACTTTTGCAATAATCCGTATGGGAAAATTAATTACTGATTATTTAAGCCGTCAGTAAAACTTTCGCATAAAACAATTGTGTAATATACATGTGCAGCTGTTCCGGTCCAGGTCAGCGTCGTCTATGTCAATTTCACACTTTTGATTTTGTTATAATATTTTCTCAGTTTCCAAGCTCGTCGAAAGCAATCTCACTTTTCTCTATTTCCGTTTTAACAATTTCGTGCAATTTTCATTAAAATCTGTATCACCTCCGGGAAAATCTAACAAACCGCATGAATGAGGGGGTCAGAGTTTATGTCGTAAATTTCACTTGTATTCAAAGAGTGTATAACGGAGAGTTTACCCCTGTCGGAACGGTTCCTCCTCTTCGATAACAGTTCAAAGGGAACTGTTTTTATTTCCTATCCGTGAACTATAAACCGGTTGCTCAATTTTTATTTGTGATCGTGAAGTAAATCCGTGTCAATCTTTCATTTGAAAGATTTAATTTAACCATTCTAAAAAAAAATGGCATGTTTCCGAGTCAAAATTTCGAAATTAATTAATTTATATAAATGAAAATCAATTGCCACAATTTTTTGGGCGGCTGCATCTATTT